>CM043316.1:70585004-71265004 GCA_023736055.1 Quercus glauca | reverse complement strand
GGGGAAAAGTCATCAACATTGCATGTCATATGGTTAACAATGTATATTTCAGAACCAGTACCAAAAAGACTCCCTATGAGCTGTGGAATGGAAGGAAACCAAATGTTAAGTATTTTAGAATCTTTAGAAGTACTTGTTTCATTCTCAAGGATAGTGAGAATGTGGGAAAATTTGACTCCCGAAGCGAGGAAGGAATATTTCTAGGATACTCCTCTACAAGTAAGGCTTATCGAGTATACAACAAAAGAACCATGAAAGTAATGAAAACTGTGAATGTTGTTATCGATGAATCTTCAGAGTCCGATTTTGAGAAACTTAGTGAGGAAATCCCCAAAGAAATTCTTCCTCCCGAGCCCAAGGATGTTCAAGAGATTGTTGATCAAGGGCCCACATCTCTAAGTACTCCTGACACTCCAAGTGTTGTAAAAGGTTCAGCAAACATACCTACTTCACCTGATTTTGAATCCCATGAAGAGAAAGGACCTTCCTCAAGGATCAAATTGAATCATCCTCCTGAAATTATTGTGAAAAACATGAATAAACTTACACTAAGGAAGCATACAGTTGATAAATGTGTTGCTAACTTTGTGTTTTATTCTTGTTATTTGTCGCAAGTTAAACCCACTAAAGTTGAGGAAGCTCTTCAGGATGAAAGCTGGGTTGAAGTTATGCACGATGAACTGCTTCAGTTTCAAAGGAATGATATCTGGACTCTAGTACCTAGACCGAAAGATGAGCACATCATTGGCACAAAGTGGATATTCCGCAATAAGACTAATGAAAAGGGCAATGTGATCCTCAACAAGGCTCGTCTTATAGTTCAAGGATACTCTCAAATAGAATGAGTAGACTATAATGAGACATTTGCTCTAGTAGCCCATATGGAGTCCATCAGAATTCTCCTAGCCCTGGCATGTCACTTGAAGTTCAAGTTTTACCAAATGGACGTAAAAACTGCTTTCTTGAATAGGTTCCTTAAGGAAGATGTCTATGTGGCTCAACCGAAAGGATTCATTGATCCACACTTTTTGAATCATGTGTTGTACCTCAAAAAGGCACTTTATGGTTTAAAGCAAGCCCCCAAAGCTTGGTATGATCGGCTCACACAATACTTGGTGTCACATGGGTTCACAAGAGGAAAAGCTGATCAAACTCTCTTCATCAAAAGGGAAGATGGCGAATTAATAGTTGCTCAAGTCTATGTTGATGATATCATCTTTGGGTCAACTAAGTATGAACTTGCTCATAGTTTCTCAAAACTCATGCAGGCTGAGTTCGAGATGAGCATGATTGGAGAGTTGACTCACTTCCTTGGTTTGCAGATCCGTCAACAAGATTCAGGTATATTCCTATCTCAATCTAAATATGCTAAAAATCTTGTGAAAAGGTTTGGTTTGGAATCTGCTAGTTCTGTTAGAACCCCTATGAGCCCAAATGTTAAACTCATTGTTGATTTGTTGGGTAAAAGTGTTGATTCATCTCTTTATAGAAGTATGATAGGTAGTCTTTTTTTACTTACTGCTAGTAGACTTGACATTAGTTACAGTGTGGGATTGTGTGCTAAATATCAGGCTAATCCCAAAGAGTCTCATATGATTGCTTTAAAAAGAATCATAAAATATGTCAAAACCATTGCCAACTTTGGTGTGTGGTACAGCAAGGACACAAATGATGTCTTAGCTAAGTATTCTAATGCAGACTGGGCTGGGAATGCTGATGATAGAAAGACTACATCGGGGAGTTGTTTCTATGTGAGTAATAATATTGTCTCTTGGATGAGCAAAAATCAGAATTCCATCTCATTATCCATTGCAAAAGCTAAGTACATTACTGCCGGTAGCTATTGCACCCAACTTCTATGGATGCAAAAACTTCTTGATTACGATATTTGTCAAGAGCATCTCACTATCTACTATGACAATACCAGTGCCATCAACATATCTAAAAACCCGATTCAACATTCTCAAACTAAACATATAGAGATTCAATATCACTTCATTTAGGAGCTTGTCGAAGATGGTACTCTCACTCTTGAGTTCATTCAAACTGATGATCAGAAGGCTGACTTGTTCACCAAACCTCTTGATAGCAAATGGTTTGAATTTCTTCGTTAAAACATTGGTGTTATCTCCATGGATTGATCTCTTCTTCTCTTCCTCCTTCTTCATGCATTTGCATCTAGTTTTATGCATTGCCTTGTTTAACATGTTTTTGTGTGTTTGTTTTTAGTTTTACATTATTTTGTTTTTCATAAAAATTTAAAATTTTTTTTTGAAAAATCAGAAAAATATAAAAACAGTATGTGTTTGTGTACATTGGTACTTGTGTACCTTGGATGGCCATTAAAACAAAGTTTTCTAAATTTTGTATCTTTTGTACCTTAGATGAGCATCTCTATGCACAACTAAGCAAGTAAACTTTGTGGCTCGTGTTTGTGACGAGTAAAATTAAGTAATCTCTTGTGCTTAACACTCGTATCACTCTTTTTTACAGGAATAACTAGAAAATCCTAAGAGAAAGGCATAAATAACTATCTCACCACTGTTGCCCGCCAATCATGAAATGACGTTTGTATGCTTCGGCATAGCAAAAGTGAAATGTCAAATGCTTAACATCACTGGGTATTTCTTTTCTATCTCTTATATGCCCATGTATGGTTTGCTTAAATGAAAAAGATGCAAAGAAAAATAAAAATAAAAAAGAATTAAAATGTTTTATACATAATTGCAAGCGTGTATTCTAAGAGATGTGAGAGTTATAGGATATACCTCGAAGGTGATAGTCCCCATCAAATAGTTATGATTGTGTGTAAGTTAAAGTAATTTTCTCATATCTCAAATCGTCATAACATGTAGATACTTATGCAATCTTGCGATGTTTTTCACACACAACATGCAATATTCTTTGCTACTTTTGATACATGTGTAGGTATAATGTGATTCGGTCATCACAAGAAATACATGTGTTAATGTATGCTCACTAAACTGTCTTAACTTGTTTTTGAAATATAAAATTGGTTAGACTTGTTTAGTGTGTGTGTGTGTGTTTTGTATCTATGTGATTGACACTTTTCTTGTTGAAAGATGATTTTGAGAACTTAGAATGTTGTTTAGATCTTTGGTTGTATAGCATGCTTGATTGTATTCATATCTGTGTTTTTCTCTTCTTGAAAAATTATTTTTAAGCAATCTCGACAGCTGCTGGATACCTCTCAACAGCTAGGTTGTCTATCGAGCCCCTTCAGCTGCTTTTTATCGCATTCTCGATAGCTTCTTGATCCATCGAGAAACTTTCTGGATGCTCAATAGATTCTTGATAGCTTCTTAATCCATCAAGATCCTCTAGCTGTGGACACCTCTCGACAGATTTTGGATAGCTCCTTGACAGATAATTCACGCATTTTAAAGCTTGATACCTCTCGATCCATCGAGCTTTATGACTTTTCTATATATAGGGTCCGAGCAAATTTTTCTTCATTTCTCCTCAATCTCTCTCGATAGTTTTCTTCTTCTCATCTTCCCAAATCTCTCTCTCACACTCCAAACCTCAAACCCAAGTGTTCTTCAGTCTTAAAGATCATTTTCTGCTTCTAGTATGTCTCTTTTTCATTCATTCATCATGCATTTCACGTTTTTTACCTAACTTTTGGGTTTTTGTTGAAAATTTGGGGTTTTTCAAAATTGTTGGGTTTTTCACAAAATTTTTGGGTTGGTTTTTGTGAAAATTTTTTTAAATCATCATGCATTGCATTACATTTGCTTTTTAACTATATTTTCATGCATTTTAGATGTGTGATTACTATGTTAATTTGTTATGTGCTGGTAGGTTTAGATTTGGCTGAGCCCGTGATGTATTTAAGTTTGCATGTCACATGTTCATGCATACGTACCTTCAATTCTTTATATTCTTATATATTGATGTTGTTTAGTGCTTTTCTGTGTATCCCTCTCTCTCTCCTTCTTGCGTTAGTCTGCTCTATGGCACCCAAACGCAAATCCACTCCGTCCTAGAACCCTCTTCGTTCTGGGGCATCCACTTCTTCTTCTGACCCTACTCCTTCTCACGTATGGTTCCATGATGACAAAGCCCAAAAGGACTTTTCGGAGAACTTTTCTCGACGAGGCATTCATTCAGAATGCCAAGTCATCCTATTGGATTTCTCCAATACTGACCTCCCCACTATCATCTACAGTCGGGGTTAAGGGTTACTGTGTGACATCCCAGTCACCTTTCCCTCCATGATCATATTGGAGCTTTACTCCAATATGCACAGATTCAATACTTCTGTACCTCATTTTTTTTCTCGCATTCGAAGTATGCGCATTGTAGTTACTCTAGATATTGTATCTGAGGTACTACACGTTCTTATGGTAGCGCATCCTGACTACCCTAACTATGATCGTCTGAGGACTGTGTCCAAAGACGAACTCTCGTCTCTATTTTGTGAGACACCCTCATCTTGGGGTGACCGTCAAAACACCCCTTGCTTGGGCTTTGCAAAAGGTCCAAGATTCTTCAACATGGTAATGACATTTATTCTTCATCCTTTGTCTCACTATAACTCTATTACAAAGTCTCGTGCTTTCTTTTTGTTATCCCTCTTAGAGGAAATTTCTATTGACTTCCTTTCTCATTTTATTCTATCCCTTATAGATGTCTATATGGATACGGCGACTCGTGATAAGCTCATTTTTCCTTCCGCTATCACGAGACTTTTTTGCCATTTTTTTTGTCTCCTTTCCTGAGTCTCCTCATTTTTCGGTTATGAGTGCCATAGACGATGTTACCGTTTGATGGAGCGATGCACAGCTTAGACCGAGGCAGCCCCAGACAGAGACGACAACTCCTCCAGCTTCTATCGCTCCTTTGTCTTCTACGGGTGGAGTGTCTCTCGAAGTGATCATGGCATAACTTATGCGCATGGATGCTCGCCTTGACACACTCAGTGATGAGTTGTGTCAGTTGAACACCCATGTTGGTCATATCTCACAACGACAAGCTGTCATGGGTGGTTTCACTTTTACTTCTTCTCTATCTCCACCAACATCTGAGGATGAGAGTGATGATGGCTCCGACAGTGATAATGCTGATAGGATGATGGTGTTAGCTCGCTCAGTGATGATAAGATGTCTACTTGATGTACTTACCTTTTGTCACTTGTAACAAAAAAGGGAAGTAATTTTGATATGAGAGTAGTCATATACATTGGGGGAGAGTTAGCATAGGAGATTTTTGTGATAGGGGGTGTCTATGAGGGATGTAGTGAAGTTTTTATATACTTTCTTTTCTTTCTTTTACTTTTACCTCATGTATATTGGTCTTGTGACCATTTGACATACATTGTACTTATATTTGGTTTATATCTATTGATGTATGTTATTTACCTATCTTTACATGTGTTGTTCCTTTTCTCTCTTTATGCACATAATTCTTATATATTATATGCAATCTATTAAATCTGTTTCACAGTAAGATGTCGTAATGAGTTTTGTTTAAAGTGTTTCAAAAATTCAGGTTGTCAAAGCCTTCTTACCATAAACTCTCTTCTTGCAAAGTTTTACAAGAGTTTGTATTAAGATAGATTTTATTGTATTCAACAAGTAAGTATGAGTTGAGTGATTTATGACTTCTCTCATATGTTCATTTGTTTGTTGTGGTTTTGTCACAAATTGCCAAAGGGGGAGATTGCTAGGACATATGTGATTTAATGTTAGAAACATATGTCAATATAGAATTGGCTAATCCTTTAACAAAGCACTTTACTTGTAATTGGGTAGATCTAGGATGTGTTTAATGCTTCAAGGAATAAGGTTTCAAGATTAAGTATTAAAACCATGCAAGTCTATCCAAGAAACAAGTGAAGAAATGCTGAATTTTAAAACTCGATAACTAGTATCTATCGAGGTTTAAAAAGCTGCTAAAACCCGATGCTCGACAGCTAGCTCAACAGATAAGCTATTTATTGAGGTTTATGAAGTTCAGTTTTTCAGAGCTGATTTCAATCCAATCCGTGAATACATGTTTGGGCTTTCTTTTCTCGCAACCCTAAACATATATAAGGATTGTTTTAAGAGCCGTAAAAGGTTGCACGAGTGTGAAGCAAAATTGTGTTAATGCAAATTGTGACCGGAGACAGAATTTGCCCTAGTTCATCTTTCTCTTGAAGAAGCTACTGTATTTGTACATTATAGGGTTTTGTAACCAAGGAGTTTCGTGATCTTCATCGTGTGATGAACTGAAGAACTTTGCAGCCAACATCTTTCTCAAGTTGGTGAGTAAGCAACGTACTGGGATCCGCACATCAAATTGGTTAGTCACGTACTGGGAGCCATGCATTGAAAATGAGATATTGTCATTACAGAACAAGTCCAATTGGGTATTGGAGTAAGAGTTCAACTGTAGGTTGGTATAAGGTACTAGGATTCCTTTACTTGTAATCGCTTGTTATGATAATAGTGAATTCTTGGGAGTGGTGACCTTAAAATCACTCGGTGGGGTTTTTGCCATGCAGGTTTTCCCCATTCGTAAACAAATCACCATGTCAATTTAATTTCTGCTGCATTTAGTTAATTAGTGATTTTTTTTTTTACTACCACACGTATTGCAGGCTGATTGAATTAATTAATTAACTTGGCTAATTAATTTGTTAATTTATCACAAGTGATCAATACATTCTTGACCTATCAAAAAG
Organism: Quercus glauca; assembly: GCA_023736055.1. NCBI lineage: Eukaryota > Viridiplantae > Streptophyta > Magnoliopsida > Fagales > Fagaceae > Quercus > Quercus glauca. The sequence continues at coordinate 71,258,313 of CM043316.1, read as the reverse complement.
CTCTAAAGCGGCTGAAGGTTTTTACTGTAAGTTCATATAATAGGTTTGTAAAGTCTAAGGACAAAAATTTTGTACTAAATCTGAAACTTCTTTTTATTATAGTGGATTGTTTTTGGGAACGTTTCTCCCTAAGTTTTTCACTATGAAACTAGTTTGTTTCATTGGTTTTCTTAGGTCATCATATCTTGTCTTATTTACTATTCAGTTGTGCATGATATTGATGTTTGTTTGTTTAATCAAAGATTATTCATAATAGATCTAATTAACAACTTAGTTTTAAAACTTTTTTATTCTATCAACAAATGCCTAAATTTCCTAATAAAAATATTTTATGATAGTTTATATTATAAATTGTAGTTTTATATAATTTTGTTTTACATGTTGCATTTCCTTGAAAGTATATGTGCTTGATGGTTTAAATCAATGATCAATACAGCTGCAGGTTCACTGCAGTTCAGTTCTAAAGTTGATATGTCTTAGTGTAAAGTGCTGTTAACATGCACTTAAACAAATAAAAATTTTAGATAAGCAAACACCAGAAATCTTTTTTCTTTTCTTTTTTTTAAATTGAGCTTTACAACGAAAACGTCAGCAGGAAAGGAAAAGGATTACAAAGTAATGAAAAATGACAAGATTGCTTAAGCATGTTTATATCCTAACAGTGTCTTTCCCCACTAATTATTGAACGTTAAATTAATTTTCTACCTAATCATTGTGGTTATTAATAGGGGTGTAATCGGTTCGGGTCGGTCGGTGTTGAAGGAAATTTTTGCACTGAACCAAAAATTTTAGTTTTAATTTTTGAGCACCAAAACCAACTTGTAAGAAAGGGACGCCAAACCGACCGATTGCATTCGGTTTCAGTTCTGTTCGGTCAGGTTTCAGTATTTGTGAGAAACAAAAGCAATTAAAAAAAAAAGAGAAGATTTTTGCGCGTCAAACGGGGATATTATTGAAAGACAAAAGCACTACAACAACTAACAAGAAAAGCAAGACCAACATAGACCCTGTTTTCAACACAAAATACAGAGCAACATAGCAAAAAACATAAAACACAAATTAAGATTAAGCCACCATCTACAACAAAAGGTAGCAGCTACAAAGTTTCTTTAAGACAAAAATAAAAAAGGATAGGTGAAGGCTCAAACTTGTGAACAAGTGGCTGAAGCACGCGTGTCATTCCACTAAGCTACTCACTCTATTATGTTTTAAACTTACATAAATATCTATATATCGGTCGGCTCGATTGGTTTCGGGGTGAAAAAATCCAGCACCGAAACCAAAACCGAAATATTTCAATTTCAAGAAATTCAAACCTAAACCGAATTGTATTGAAACAAAACTGAAAAATTGGACTTGGTTCGGTTGGTTTTGGCCGAATTGTTATTTTTTGCACACCCCTAGTTATTAAGATAAGCTGAAAGATCATATTAACACTAGAGTTCTACAAAACATATATATATATATATATATATATATAAAACAAATGTGAAATTACTCAAAACCCCATTAATCAATTTGTTAGTCAATTCAAAGCCAATGGCCTTATTATCTAGTGGTATTTTCCCCCTTCTTGTGGAATCCCAGAGATCGAATCCTATTTAATTAATTACATTTAATTAAAAAAATTAAAACACAAACTACAAACGATATATCAAAACAAATAAATAAAAGAAATGTCATCACTTGGTCCATCTTGAGTATGTTGGGAAATATGCCCTAAAATTCAAATTTTATATTGATTTTAATTAATAAAAGTGCTTTATTTTTTGAGATTATATGAACGTTGGAAGTTATGCATTCATTTGATGAATATTCCATAAGTTACATTGAATGTGATTTCAGTATATTGATGAGATTAACATATAGAAGATATAAATTACAATTTCTTGTGAATAATACACTTTTTTAAATTCGTTGTCAGTGATGAAATTGGGCATTTCATTTGATAAGAATATAACATATTAATTATAATGATTTGTCTTAATCATGAAAGAAGATATTTCTAGTTAATGTGTTGATATATTAGAATACATTGAACTGGACCTCTATCACTCGTTGTTCTATAAATTACTATCACTTGAACAAATGATGTCATGACTACTAAATGCATTAATTCCTCATCCTCATAAGGAAGTGAACTCCAACTTGAAGTGTAAGTTTCTTTGATGTATATAAAAGTAAGATCTTGTATGGTTAATACTGCAATAAAGTGAGATTTTTGGTAGTACCATGTAGCATTATGGGAATACTGTTTTTCAAAATGGAATTCATGATCTTGTTAATAGAAAAGAAATACTAGCTTGTTTGAAATAGATTTAACAGGAAGTGATTATTCAAAGTATCAAGCTTGATCATTTTAGTAAGGAGTTACTAAAATTTATATTATACGAAATTGGATTCCAAGAATATAAGAATAATTAATCAAGAAATTAAATTGGGGACTCAATGACTTAAGATGTAGTGTTAATACAGTGAAAATAACTATTTAACTTTGTTTTGGAATGAATATTTCATGGACGGGATAGATATAATTTTAAGTAGTCCAGGAATATATTGTTTAATTAAGTAAATTTGAAATTGCAATTATGTTTTTATAGTATAATAAAATATAATTGATGGTAATTATGACTAATTACAAGAATCAAAGGCCCATTGAAGCTAGGTTTTGTTTTTTCTTTGGTCCCATCTCAAGCTATGTATATAAGCCCTTATTAAGGTGTTGGCGATGTTCCCTCCTATGTCAAGGACTCGCACCAAATTTAAAAATAAATAAGAAGAAGTGAACCATGTAGTTTGAAAAGAAAAGAATAAGAAAATGCAAATTGTGTTTGTTTCAGCGTTGAAGTTTTCTAGATAATGAGTCATTTTTCTAAAAAAAAATTTTTCTTTTTTATGTTTGATAGCAACCTTAAATGTGCTAAAAAATGATTTCCTAACTTGCCTTATTTAGCTTGTTATGAGATAGAGTAGTTTTTCAGAAAAATTTGATGAAAAACAATCTCTAAAAAATAAGTTTCACTTTTATATTGATCAAAGATAATTTTCCTTTTACTCTTTTTTTTTATATGCTAATAAATACTCGAAAATGTGAAAAACTATCTTCACATAAGATTTTCCATTTAAACAAACAAAGTGTTAGTGTAAGTCGAGAGCACAATGAGAGAGAAACATAATTTATTATGCAGACCAACCACTTTGTAGCCAAATTGTAAGGTCATTTCTACTCCAATTTTGATGAAATTTCAATATGTTGTTCCTAACGAAGAGAGCTTCGTGTTGACTTGTTTGGGTGCTTGAAATTCCTCTCCATTTGTTCAAATGATTAGACCCACTTAGTGAGATATGTTGGTGCAAACACAATAATAATGAAAACAACACAAAGAGAAATTGAATAATACTTCCGAATATTATTAATTTGAATAGATGAATTACACAACACTATTTAGACTGAGGCGCGGCACTCGCTCTCTTTAAGGAAATTCAAGTCCTTGGTTGGTTAATCTTTGTAACCGGTGCAAACCTTCTCTAACTTGTCTCCCCCAGGATACAACAGCCCAACAAATGTTGTATGGCTAAAACAGCTTCTGCACAAAGTGTTCAAGCTCAAAGCTCCAGCAGAAGAATACCTTTCTTTGATCCGAAATTTCTCAAGTATTTAGGAATATTATTGAATTCACTCTCTCACACAATACTCTTTGCTTTTAACTATTTCCCTTCATTCACTCTTGATATGAAATTAGTACAGAGCATAGCCATATATATAGTCTTCCAACCCTTCTCATAACCTACATGTTATTTATTAATTTAGAAAACTTCTCTTAATTTATTTAATCCAACTTCCATATAAGTAACTCTTTCTTTAACAAATTTTATTATAACTCATCTCTTTATTCATCTTCAGTTATTTTGAATTTTAACATATTTAATTTAAAATATACTAACAAGATATTTTCTGTTTGCTATAGTTGAAACCCACCCTTGTGATGAATATTTATAGTGAACTAAGAATGGTGTGTTCTTGATGTTTTGGTAGCTATAGCATTTGTTCTAGAGAATATTGTTATATACCCATTATTTTATAGAGAAATTTTTTACTGGACTGGATCCCATAATTTTTCCCTTCTTGTTGAAGGGTTTTCCATGTAAAAATTTGGTCTTCCTTTTTTTCTTTTTTTCTTTTTTTTTTTTTTTTGAGAAAGAAATTTGGTCTTCCTGATTGTGGGTTGTTACTGAAAATTTTCGTTTATATTGATTATTGTGCTTGGATAATTTATTTTGGAATATCTATTGAATTTCTATAAAGAGAAAAGAAAATAATTTTGCTTGGTATTGTATTAAGGACAAAGTTTAGCTACAAAATTGGTTGTAACCTAAAATTACAACTTCACTCAATAAAATAAACATTACTACATATTTTTAAAATCTAACTGTTGAATTACATGTTCTTTATGCTTTTAATACACGTGTCAAATTTTGTGTCAATTGGATATTATTTACTATATGATCTATAAGTTTATATTTTATACATAATTTTAAACTACAAAACTTGCAATTTAAACAATTTATTAATGACATAGTTATTGATCTTTAATTCTAGAAATTTTGCAAGCATAGAGGATATAAAAAGAATATGTAATCCAACAGTGGATTTGTTAAAATTCACCTCTAATAATAAGATATTGAGTAAGGTTATGGCCTTAGGCTACAATCAATTTATGGCTAAATTTTGTCCTTGTATTAATTGATTAATTTTCCCAAGATAAGGTAGCCAGCAACACACAATAAGTGCATAGTCTTACGTAGTAAATTTTGTTGAGATGAAAATTCTCATTCCATTTCGGCATCACAAAATAAACAGAAAAATCAGACCTTTTTCATCCTCTCAAGCTTGCACAGGTCTAGGGATTTTTTAACAAACGAAGAGTCCACTCTCTTGATCACAGATATAGTCATTGAGGTGAAGATCAATGTGGTACAAGGATTTATTAAAGTTTTTTTTTTTTTCCTCGGTTTAGAGGTTTAATATTGTTTTAGAGTATAAGATAGCCAAGTGGTGTAAAACCCTCCCCCTTCTCCCCCTCCTAAACCTTTTCATTTTGGGTAACAAAAACAAAAACAAAAACACAGATATTCAAGAAAGCAGAACTTTTATTATTTCAACCTTATTTATTGCCTAAATTGTGGTTGTAACTTGTAAGTAAGGTCATTCATTGTCTAGTGCTACAGGGGAACACCTTGACTCACACCGAGCTCCCAAACATCAACATCTTACATCAAAGCGACACTGTCGAGAACAGAACTCACACAATACGCCTCAGACAAAACACGGCTAAATAATTTAACAAAAAGTAAAAGCAGCTATAATCTTAATTGCATGTGTGGAATCTTATTCTGGATAAAAAAAAAAATAGATACCTTTGTGTTACACTGTTACTTAAGACAAAGATGTTATGGGCTATTGTCTAATTTTTATTGACCACAAAAACCTATGTAGAGCGGATTCCATGTCCAACTTTTGGACACTTTCGGTCCATATAAAAAGCTAGGTCCATGACTTCTCAAAGTTGGCATCCACACCAATAATTCAAGAAAAGTTACAGAAAGTGTTTCCTCTTCTTATAACCTCTCTCCCCCACCTGCGCTTCTTCCATCTCTTTTTGCTCACAACATGTAAAAGAGAGGGAATTTAAACTCGAATTTTTTTTCATGTGAAAGATCGGAGAATACTACTGAATCACAGAATTCTCCGCAGTCCCTTCCATGTCTTTATAACACCCATTTTTGTAGGTACATACATTGATTTGAGAAATCCAAATTATTAAAAAAAAAAATAAAAAAAAAGACACAACCTTGCATATTTTGACGTCAATACATATTTGGTTAATTGTAATTCTTCACCATAAATTGTGGGATCATTTACAATGTCCACCCCACCATTCAGACTTCAATGTTAAAATAAAATAAATATATTAGGGATGGATAGAAATATGATGGGAAGTAATATGTCAATTTAGACATATCAATGCATACCACCACCCCCACCAACCTCTTAAATTGTTAATTTCAAAACTAATTAATTTGAATGACAAAATGGATTGCATACTATTCTTGAATAAGGACATTTGTAAAAGAGAAATGATATATCCACAACATTTTTACAACAAATCCTAAGTGCAGGTTGTTACTGGTTGTTATTGTTAGGGCAAAAAAGTAATTTTAGTATTATATTCAAATTTGAACCTATAACAACTAACCACCTATGATTTGTTGTGAAAATATTATAAACGTAGCACCTCTCTTTATAAAAATGTATAATTTAGGGTACAGATTGCACATAATTACTATAACTTAAAATGAAAAGGATGTATCTTCATCGAAATAGAGCATTTTATCAATGCCTCAACGAGACAGATTTGGTTATCTAGGCTCTTCTATCAGCTTATAATACTTAAACATTGAGCTGTATTTATTATAAGGTGCTTTTGATATGGGTTGGAAACAGTGTGTGGTGGGTCGTAACTTGTAACACTGTATGCTGACATTTTTTGTATACTAGATTCCTTACTAGTAGATTCACACCCCCCCCCCCCCCCCCCCCCCCAACAAAAAAGAAAGTAATTGAAATGCTAAGCAATGAGTTTATTACACAAAGTTCTGCTAAGTAGAAATATCATTGTTGATATTAATCATAGTGAGGGTAAAAGAGAATTCATGTTGTAACTGCTGATGTTGACTCAACTGTATAATGGTAAATGATTCAGAAAGAAAGTCAGACCATTAAAGGCATTCAGTGTTGCATAGGCCTCAAGCTTCAGAAATTGATGACAGAATGAGGCACAACACTCCACACAACGCCACAAAGCTCTAGAGAGTAGAGAGTAGAGACCCATCAAAGATGTCCTCTTTGGTGACGCTTCTCTCATTCATCTTTCCAATCACGTGTTTCCTTTATAGTTCTTTCTGTACAGTAGTCCACTGTGCTCGGATGAACTCAACAAATGATACCCTTGAGAACATAAGAAACAATTTCGCAATGCATGTAACTTCTCTCTCTCTGTGAGTTCTAAGCACAGTTTTGCCAAAACATACTGTTAAGAAGTGAGCTCAAAGATGTAATGTTTGTCATCTTATTACAGAGCAACATTTTTCATAACAATTGATATAGTCAGTTCTGATATGAAGAACATCATTTTCAACTGGTTTAACCACCTAAGATCTTTAAAAATATACTAATATCACAATAGGTCATGTTAGCAATTGTGGAAGAAAAAATTGTGATAAATGTTGTATTAAAATTGTGAAAAATAACTTTTTGAATATTACATCCCACCTTTGACCTTCCAATCTTCATTGTGCAACTTATTCATCAAAACCATACTTCCAAATTAGAAGTCCAACATTTCATGGAAATTAAACTAAATTATTTGATTTCTGTAATACAACTTTTTCCAAAGAAGGGTTACAAATCGCAGGGCAAAAACCATACATTGTTGTTTTATAGGTAGAGGAACATGAACACCATATCCACCATTCACAATATCTACATTTTAGAGAGAAAAAATGCATATTTTTTTGATATAATGAACTTCTCATTATCTTCCTCCCCTCACATTTTTCTGAATCTAGGGTTCTCTTTTCTCCCCTCACATTCACAAATCTAGACTGCAAATTGCTCATGTATTAGACAACACTAGAAGGTCTAAACAAATCAGACATCCAATCTATCACATCATTCTTTTTTTCTTTTTCTTTTCTGTTTTATGTAAATATACATCATAATTCACATTCAAAATATTAATGCTCCAATCCAAACAAAACCTCGTAGATTTCTGGGGCTGCAAATAACAAATAATAGATATTGCACTTGTTAAGTGGGTTGCTTCTTAAATAGAGTTCACACATCAGTCAGCCCTGAAAAATTATACTTTCACCTTCCTTGAAGCAACGTAATTAGTGTGAAACGCACGCATTACAAAAGCTTGTAACATCGTTGGATCAAATCTTGAAACATAACTAAGTAACAATGATAAATAAAGCATATGTATCAGTTAAATGCATAAAGAAAATCTGATCAGAGTGTAGAACCTAAGCCACAGAGAGAGTATAAGTACCTTGTAAGCATACCTCCAAAGGATCTGGTTGATATGCCCATCACTTCAGCCATGAAAAAAGCATCAGTTAGTAGAAAAGTAACTAGTTAATCAGAGATAAGGCCAGAAAAAAAAAAATAAATAAATAAAGGGGCGGAGATTACACCGCTCCAACAATCACCCACTATCTCTTGCAGCATAAAAGACAAAGATGTGAAACCAAGAAGTATGGCATATATCCACAATATTAGTATTATAAGCTTGTATGTTTAACCTTATAATAAACTTATATCAAATCCCATTTAAGAAAAAATAACTTGTATATAGATATGATAAAGGAAACGTCAAAATAAGGGGTTTCAAGTTTCATATCATAAGAACTGCATCCAGATATAGAAAAGCCCTAACCAAAAGTAGTGCTTTGGTGTTGAGGCTAGCTAGGAGTGAAAGTGGAAGCTTTAGAAGAAGAAGAAACCAATTATGTAGTAGATCAGGGGAGAAAAGAAACAGACAGAGAAGATTCTTGAAGCCATGATGAAAAAATCCAACCCAATGATGAACCTGAAAGAGTTAAAGACTGACAGAGAGAAAAACACAAACAAAACCTGCCCGATCCATGAAATTTAGAGATAAAAATAAAAGAGTAATGATGATCCTTTCCCTCTTTCAGTCAGAAAAAGAGTGATAAAAAGCAGTCAATATGTATAATCATTACACCAATCTGCTCATGCCCAACAACCATAATTTATCTAATGACAAAAAAACCCATGAATAAAAACACTCCAAAAACCTACAAGCATGCCACATACATATATATAGTGGAACAAAATTTGAAAAAGCAAGAATATTTAGTTACTCACCAATAGATCAAGGCAGATTAAGCAAAACATTGAAAAGAGAATTATCAAAAGGAGATTGTGATGATCAGTGTGAATAGAGGGAAGCAATTATTGGGGGGAATGAAGCCTGGTCCGAGGTCATTAACTTATGATCAAAAATATGATCTTTCTCAACTGGGTATCTCAAAGATCTAATAAACTGGAAAAAAAAATGTTAAAAATTGAGAAAAAGATCATAGATCTAGTTGGTGGCCTCGAGCCAGACAACATTCCCCTCAAAACAACAAGCCTCCTCTTCTTCCTTGTTCTCTATTTTCACATACCCAATTATCTCTCTATATAGAGAGAGATATATGGGTGTGTGTGAACTGTGATCATAGTGGTGGCTAAGAAATCGAAATGAGATGAAGTGGATGAATGAGATTGAGATATAGAGAAGTGAGAAGTGAGAAGGGAAGAGATAGAGGGATAAAAAGGCTAGGGAAAGAGAGATTGAGAGGTGAAAAGGACAAACAAAGTAATAAAAGTAGCTGACCCCTCCTGACCCTACCGACTGGTCTTGGGTTCCAGAAATGACCACGACCCTCTCTCTCTCTCTCTATCTCTCTCTCTATCTCTTCTATCACTCATCTTAGTCATCTATCTCATCGTCTCTACTACCATGCAGTATATATAGAATTCAGCTCCCTCTTTCTCTCTCTCTTTCTATATATCTCACGCATACTTTTTCTTTTTACACTTTGATATCAAATCCCTTGTCTACCGCGAGAGATCATCATGACCTAATCACACCATCAGCTATAATATTTAGCACTAACTTTTTCTTAACAAACCCACATCAATTCTGTTTATCTCAATTGAAATTTGAAATTAAAAGAGTTAATTTCATAGTTAAGATTCTATTTTTAAAATTTGAAAAAAAAAATATATATATATATATATATATATAAAAAGTTTACATTATTTAAAATTTTAAATAATATAAATTTCTATATTTAAATCCACTTTAAATGGAAAAGATTCTTTAAAATATCTTACTTACTGAATTCAAACAATATACCTTAGACCATTACTAGGTTTTTGTTTTTTTATCTATGTTACGACTATAAAGTTGATAATGATGACATAATAACCCTAGACGCCTCAAAAACATACGATTAGGGAGACATGATGATGATGATGGATGGTGATGAGACACGAAATAAGTAAACCAAGGAAGAGTCAGAGAATTAGTTGAGCTAATTTACCAACCCAATATTGGAAAATTAGGTTCCTTCTTTTCGTTTCTTTCTCCTTTTTTTTTACTATTATACAAACTTTTTACATTTTCAGGGGTACTGTAAAATTTGGGTAACACTATAAATAATAAACGTGAAAAAGGGAAACCCCCCTCGTTCAGTGCAATTTTTTTTTTTTTTTTTTTTCACATCTTTTACTAGGCTTGCGGGGGATTCGAGATTACGACAGAGAGAGTACAGACACATAAAAGAGTAGAGGAGTCAGCGTACTGTTCTACTTCTATAGATTTTCAGGTGCTCTACGGTCCACCATTGATATATGGTCTCCTCCCGTTTTGATTCCAAGAACTTTTACTTGAGCACCACCATTAAATTTAGTGCCACTAGTGTATTGTTCTTATAGCTATATAACCATTTTAGAATGAAAACAATTTTCTAATCAAGTACTGTTTAGTGTTTGTTTTGATATGTTAAGTTAAAATAGTCTGTATTTGGGGCTATCCATAAAAAATAAAAATATAGAGTATAGTTGGGGTTATGATCCTCGCTTAAAATTCTTATTTGATGTGACAAAGTTATTATCAAATGTGATTCTATTATTATTTATTTAAAATAAGTATAAGTTTAAAGATATGGGTTATCATGTGATATGGTGGAATTTACCATCAAATTTGACTTAGTCACAATTTAACAAGAAAAAGTAAAATAAAATAAATACTAGAAACTTTGAAGTTATTGATTGCTCAATGTAACATGAGTGAGTGACCAATATATGTGACAAAATGATTATCATGTGTAACCCTGTATGCATTAGAAGAGGTATTATAGTCACAAACAAAAGTGTGGGAATCGTAAAATTTCCCCTTAAATCCAATTGATGTGCAAGATATCAATTCAATTGGAATCAAGGAAAAGCCGAGAAAGTCTAGGAGCATAACAAAAATCTCACAAGAATTTTCACATCCTTGTTTTGAGTTGTGGTAGATTTGGATATAATCTTTTTTTTTTTAATTTCTAAACTATGATGAGTTGACACCTCATCTTGTTGTGAGACTTTTTTGTGTCCGTAGAAGAACTCAAAAAGCATCCTACACATAACTCTCTAATTAGGAATCCAAATCCAAGGTGAAAAAAATTTATTTCCAAATCGATTTGGAGGAAAATTTCTCAAACCCACTATGTGGCGAATGATAAATCTATCCACGTGTACTTTTAGTTACATAACTTATGTATTTAGAGGAAAACACATAGACGGTTTTATGAGTCACCACATAATGGGTTGAAGAAAATTCCTCTAAATTGGGTTGGAGGAAAACTTAGTTCATCTAGGATATATACCTCATGACACAACCTCTCTTCATTCTCTATTCGTATCGTCCACCACAAAGTACAAAGTTTGGCTACAAACTTTGTTGTAGTCAATGGTTGCAACATATTTTGAAAATCTTACAATTAGATTGCATGCTCTTTATGTTCTTAATACACATGTCAAAATTCATGTCAATAGAATATTATTTATTATTCGATCCAAAATATTATTTTTAATGCAAAATTTTAGACTACACAATCTTGAAATTTAAACATTTTATTATTGACATTACTATTTATTTTTTATCTTCTGAAAATTAATATAAGAAAAAAATTTTAATCCAATGGTAGATTTGTTGAAATTCACATCCAATAAAAATATATTGAGTGGGGTTGTAGCTATTAGTTATAACCAATTTTGTAGCCAAATTTTGTCCCACTAGAAAACAATCACTAACTCAAGTATCAAAGTATTAGGTTGATACCACACCGGTATCATTCTAAGCTTTCTCTGTTTTTATAGGTATCCCATTTGCCAATCGTGTTTCTAACCACTGATTCGATTATCACGAACCATTTCATAGGATATTCAAGGGGAAAAAAATACATTACATAGCAAAATAAAATTTTAAAAATATACATGTTGTACTTGCCCACTCATATTTCAAATGGCACAAGATCCATGTCACATGTCAATAAGGTGTTGAAATGAAAGCTTATTCTGTGGTTGTGGGATTTGAATGATAAGATATTTAGAATAATTTTAACCATATTGCTTTGTAGAGAAAAGTTTTTGCCATAAAAGAAAAAATGGCATTAAGCAAGCTTGGCCTACTTTTGTGGCACTGTCAATGCCATAAAACATGTGCTAATATGTAAATTGGTTACTTTATTTCTATTTTAGAATAACTTTGTAACTTTTTTTTGATAATCAGAATAACTTTGTAACTAGTAAAAAAGAAAAAAGGAAGATAGAATTGTCAAATCCATGCCAACCACCAATTTGATTATGTCATGAAATTAAGCTTTATACTTTTCTTTTTTTTCTTTTTTTCTTTTTTTGACTCCGTAAAGCTTTATACTTGAGATGCACTCTAGCTCCTATATTTAAAGTTCATCAGTCAGTTGAATTTTCAATTTTAATGTGAATATGATGCCTATGGACTTGGAAAAAATCAAAGGGTGAGATCGGACTATTCTCTTTATAACATCCAAAATGGAAAGGACAAAAAGTAAATACTACTATAATTTAGAATTTAGAGATATTAGAGATTAAAAGCACTAACTTTTTTTTTTAGATAATTTATTGAACTCCAGATCTCTTATTTAACTATCAGAGATTTTACCAGTTTAGCTAACTGGAACTCACAGCACTAACTATTTTTAAATGCACAAGAAGTTAAGTATTATTCCCAATATATATTGACAGACAAAGTTTAGTTACAAAATTTATTGTAGCCTAAGGTTACAACCTTAATCAATATCTTTTTATTGGAGATGAAATTTGACAAATTCACCATTGGATTACATTTTCTTCCTATATCCTCCATGCTTGCAAAATTTCTAGAAAATTAATATCAATAGCTATGTCATCAATAAATTGTTTAAATTGCAAGTTTTTGTAATTTAAAATTATGCATAAAATATAATCTTATAGATCATATAGTAAATGATATCCGATTGTCACAAAATTTAACATTTTGTATTAAAAATGTAAAGAACGTGCAATCCAATGATTAAATTTTCAAAATATGTAGTAATATTAATAATATTGAGTAAGGTTGTAGCCTTAGACTACAACCAATTTTGTAATTAAATTTTGTTCTATATTAAATTAAAGGGATTTCTTAAAAAGTCACATTAATATTCCACTATTTCAATATAGTGAGTGCCCCAGAACCAATTAATTTAGTCAATTCCAACTACTATATATATATATATATATATATATATATATATACATAAAGCCATTTTCTAGTCCAGACACAATTATAAAATTCCAAAATTAGTAGCTAATTTTTGTGAACTGGTATGTTCATATACAATTATATTAAGGGATTTGAAAGCTAGTGTTTAAATATTTAGACCCCTGAACACTCAGATTGTTTAACTTAATATAATGGCTAAGTAGTTACTTAGGTTTATTATGCAGATCTAGGTTAAACAATGACAATCATATCACAATAATAGAAAAGTAAAGAAGGCAAGTGATACGATGGCCCAGGAAAACCAATGAAACCATCCAGTTTCAAGGTAAAAAACTTAGGGAGGATTTAACCTAAACAATCTACAAGGCAACAAATTCACTAAATAAAATGGAAGTATTTACAATAGATTTTTCCCTAAATCTAATGCTACCTCTTATAGTACTTACTTACATGACCACACGCAACTGCAAATCCACGGACTCTTCTATTTGGATTTGCTGCACACAAACACTCCAGTTTGTGACTTTGAGATCCCACTCAAAGGTATAGATCATCAACAATAGTTGATCTTGTATGCAACAACTTATTTCTACCAGTTCATGCAATATCAATCTAATCTCTAGTAGATGCTTGTTGAGTTAATTAAAAGGTTACAGAGTCTCTCAAATCTTATAGAAGTAATTCACAAGTCTTGGAAAATGTGTATTATGGTTTTTCTTTTATACTTAGCAGTGTTAGACTCAAACCCTAAACGTTTCACTGGGCTTTCGCACTTTTTTTAAAATCTGCAAAAAATGCATCTTGATCGGTCGAAGGTGTCTCTCGATCAGTCAAGTAAGGCAGATTCTGACTGTTCTTGAATCTTGACTTGAATTAACTTGAGCAATATCTAAAACTGTTTTAAGACATAAATATCTTATACTAGACATGTTTTTGTACTCGGTTTGCCAACTTACATAAAATTAGAGCCTAAACATTAATCTTAAATATTTAAAACATAACAGCTAGGAAGCATGTATATTCAATTTTTGCTCAAACACTGGTATCTAATATATATGTATCCATGTTGGATACTTCTAAAGTTTTTCTCCAAACTATTTTAGAAAGAAACCCTTCAAACTCTTCCTCTATTCTTTTATTAGATGTAAATTTTGAAAATTTAATTATTGGATTACATGTTCTTATTATATCCTCCATGCTTGAAAAGTTTCAAGAAAATCAAAGATCAATAGTTATGTCATCAATCAAATGTTGAAATTTCAAGTTTTTGTGGTATAAAATTATGCATAAAAAATAAATTTATTGCTTAAATAGTAAATAACGTCTTATTTGAACGAAATTTTACATACGTATTAAGAACATAAAGAACATGCAATCTAATGGTTAGATTTTCAAAATTCACATCCAATAAATAGTATACAAGGATTTTGAAGGGTTTCTCTTCAAACTAGTTTGGAAAGAAGCCTTATCCCTTCTAGAATACCACTACATGCATATCCCAGCTAATTTTATTTATTATTATTATTTTAAAAAGTTTTGATACATTCAGGATACCACTACATGCATGTCCCAGCTAATTTTATTTATTATTATTATTTTAAAAAGTGTTGATACATTCAAGATATGCTAGTGATATAGCCCTGATACGACTTGGATACAGTCGTAACTCAACCTCCCAATAGTGAGAGATAGGTAGAACTTGTGAGGATTTTTATTTATATTTTTTATATATTGGTTTAAATATTGAAAACTTCTCTAGTTATCTTTTATTTACTCTTTTGAATTTTAATTATATGCTAAACATCATTTAATAGCTATAGATTCATTTTATTATTCATTATTGTTTTTTTTTTCTTTTTTGAGAAGATTATTATTATTAAATTGATATATTATGACAAATGAATTAAACCAAAAATGTGAAAAAATAATGCTAGAGATACAAACTATTTTACAAAAAATTTTACAAACTGTTGATGTGATGAGTGGTTATTGGTAAATGAAAATGTGATATTAATTGTGGATCTAGATGAAAATTAATAAGAGGTTGGCCACATCAACATTTTGTAAAAATGTTGTAAAATAGTTTGTAACTATAGCATTATTCAAACGTGAAAACCTACTCTTGGGTCCCTGCCCACATGCCCTATGTGTAGAAGTAAATGACCATGTGAGGAGCCAAACTAATAAAGTTGGAGAATGTTGAACATTTTGAACTTTTTTGTTACCAATCAAACACTATGAGTCTATGACATTAACATATCATAGAATTAGGCAAGGTCTTGATTGAATCCGTGTATAATATATGCCTCCATTGACCTTGTCACCTTTTTGACCTAAGACATGAAAATATGAAAGCAATAATACTGTTAATTTCTCTTTTTCTAAGGCCCTAATTTCTTCGTGATTGGCCTAACCCCACCTTAGGCACCAAACTTTACCTAGATTTGTGTTCTTTCCCAATTCCCACCATACACATATTAACGGCATTGTCTCCTCTTTTTCTTGAAAATTATTGCTAATAACAACTTTTTTTAACCCTTAACATATCTATGTTTCTATATGGTTTGACCAATCTCTTGTCACAGCCACATTGTCATCGTTAATTAGTGAACCAATGACTATTTACATATATTTATGACCTCCATTGACCTTTTGCTTTTCTTTGATTCAACCATGATGAGAAAAAATTGTGAATCATTGTTGTCACAGCAAGCTGTGATCCTAAAAGGCCTAAAAAACTAGTACCTCTAAAATAGTGAAAAAAATCTTCTTCAAAGAATTAAAATCCTGTCCTCTTTCTCATGCAAGTAACCTTTAACTCTTTAAGAAATGAATATGCAAGAGTGGTTGAAAAGTGAAAAAGATAAAGACCCTTTTGTGTTAGCTTTTTGGCCACCCAACCCTAGTAGAGGTTGATTGAGAAAAGAAGATTCTTTGTGAACTAGACAACGTAGAAAATAGAACCAAAGCTAGGTGGGTGTTTATTGATGTTTGAAACTTCAAACTCAAAACATACAAGCCACGACACATTGAATTTCGTTTTTAATTTAATTATAATGGAAGAGCAGGTGTTGGAGACTGTTTTTACTGGCAATGTGAAGAGTATTATTATTATTATTAAAGCTTATATTACTATTTTAATTAAAGCTAACAACCAGTCAGCTTTAATTTTGTCTTTAGCTGAAATTTGAACCGATATGCAAGCAAGTCTACTACGCTAGGCCCAAGACTTAGGTTAAAAATAAATAAATTGAAGCTAGACCTGAAAATTATCCAATGATTAGTCTATGTTAATCATCAATTCATCAATTAAGCAACAAGGTCTAAACCAATAAAATGCACCCCCCAAAAAAGAAGAGAGGAAAGAAACACCAATACAGCAGGCTAAACAATCTCTGGGCTTACGATCAGTAAGGTTCAAATTCGCTTCTTAAGATTAATCAAAATGTCCATTTCCTGCCTAAGTGTTTAGTGAGCTGCTTAATTAGTTGGCACTCAAGAGTCAAGACCCAAAAAAGAATTGGTGCTATCGTGCCCAAAATTGACTCTCTAACATGATGTTTGCGTATTTGGATTAAAGTCCTTTAAGTGGATTAAGAAATGATCCATGCATGAACCCAATAGCTTTTAACTGGACACAAAAATATGAAAGTTAGGTCCGTCTTCACTACAAATCACTGCTTTTCTCATTTCGTGCCATCTTGCCAAAGTCGTCATATTATTACTGACTAAATTTCTTGGCATTCTTGCAATATATTGTACAACTTGTCAACATTGTCTTCAAATCGAAGTAATAAATACCGAAGGGTACCTGTAATATTGGTCAAAATGCTTTGTAGCGGCCAGAAATCTGGTATACTCAACCCTTGAAACATATCGATTTAAATGCTAAATAACTTCAGCATGTACATTTGATTGGTTCAAATTCTTGAAGGTTTTTTTTTTTTTTTTTCCTTCTTAAACATAAGAGAATAAATCTCTTTTGATTTCATATAATGAGTATGTTCTTCAAATATGAGTTTAATGTAATAGTACCAAATTAACATATACTTGTATTAACTAGTACCAAAATATTTCATTCCTCTAATAAAACTGAGTCTCAAATACAATACTTATAACTTTGCTCCATCATTATCTTCACCCTATATCCAACCTATGTTGACGTAAACATATATCCTTTTCTTTTGACTTGCCACGTGTGAAGAAGGGATTGGGTGTCCCTTGGACCTGGGTTCAAGATGGTGGAGTCAATTAAGTTCAGAACTCTAAGCTTTACGAGCCTTCTTTCAGCTGCTACCAATGCACCTTGAGCCCAATATGCACACCAGAGACCAAGTTTGAGAAAAAAACAAGAAATCAATCAAAGTAATACTCTAATAAGAATATCTCATATTCAACAAAAGGAAGAATTTTATATTTAATTGTAGGAAATTTCTATATTTAGCAGAAAAAAATTTTATATTCAATTGTGGTGATGCCAAAATACAAGATCAATGACCTCAAAGCAGAGAAATGAAACACCTAAAATGGTAGCTTAAGAAATGAGAGAGTATAAGTAGGTGGTGTATGCTTAAATCAATTCGTGATGTAACACTTCTGTAGTTTTTTGAGGATGGGAGAGTTTATTTAGGTAGTCTTGGGGCCGAGCCGCCAGGGCCAATTTTGCAAAATGCATAGACTTTATGGGTTCTCCTTCAGCTAGGGGTGATCACCCAACTAGTGCGCGCCCATG
This sequence comes from Quercus glauca, assembly GCA_023736055.1. Taxonomy (NCBI): domain Eukaryota; kingdom Viridiplantae; phylum Streptophyta; class Magnoliopsida; order Fagales; family Fagaceae; genus Quercus; species Quercus glauca. Next base: position 71,240,175 of record CM043316.1, on the reverse strand, counting down.
TTGTCCTGGGTTGTATTGGGCTGGCTAGAGGAATCAAGAGCCTAGTCCAAATTGAAAATGACATTAACTAGTCCATTTTTTTATTTGGTAAGATCTATATCTATAATCAAATTAGTGAGAGAATGTTTTGGAAAAGATGAAAGCTTTTAGTCTCAGTATTTTTTACAAATAATCTAACTATTAACTTAAAAATAAAAAATAAAAAAAGCACTGAGTTTTTTTTTTTTTTTTTTTTAACTAATGAATGCTTGAAAACATTAGTTTAAGAAATATTTTTATAAACTTTTTAAGAAAAAAGTTACTAATTTTTTTGACAATTTTTTCAGAATTCTCATAAAGACAATATAATAACTTTTTTAAAATAATCTATTAACAAACATCATAACTCCTAAGTGTACCTATTAACTGAACCATTTGTTTTTTGTCACGCATTTTAACAAAAATAAAAGTTAATAAATGTTATTTCTTTTGATAAGCTATGCAAATAAGTTGTGATACCAAAACAGACAATGAGAATCATTTCCCTTTGTAATTTATGAAAAAAGAAAGAGTAGAAAGTAGCTACAGTCCACTGAAGTGATTTGGCATAAGCCTGTTTGGTAAGTGAGTTCAAACTCACATTTTCACATTTTAAATAACATTACACATATTTTCACTCACACGTATTTTAAAAAACTCTGAAGAATAATTCTCAAATTACTTTACCAAACACCCACAATCTTCAAAAATCACTTTTTATTCTCCCATGTTTTGATTTGTGTCCAAAATGGGACTTTGCAACATTTTCAAAGCCTAACTCAACCTTATGTGTCCCAAAGCAAAAGCCGATGTATTTTGTTTAACTCACGTGTCCAAACAAGTCGTAAGCTAGAGTGGTAAACCACAAGGTTGTTGCCACGTTATGACGGAGACATCATATAAAACATCGAAATAAAACCACGTGGGTGGACCCAAAGGGTAAGACTATAAATAGGGGTGGTGTATTGTCAATTTGTCATTGGCTGCTAGGGACATCACACTTTGGCTTTGTCCTAACGCAATCATCTGGTGCTCTAAATATGCATAGCGACTTTAGATCAACGTGGCAACCAAGCATTGCAAGATGATAAAGAATTTTCCTATTTCATATTTTCTTATTCCTCAACTTTTAAAAAATAATAAAGTAATTTGAAAAACATGAACCTAAAAAATAAAAATTTTAAAAATCTATACTCCAAAAACTTTCCTGCAAAACCAACAAATTTCCTGCAAAACCAACTAATCAATGGGTATTATTTCAACAAATTACATAACTCATTAAATAAGTAATGTGAAAAGAAAAAAAATACCCGTAAATAGTTTTATCAAACCGATTTAGGGATAAACCTTTTCCTTAAAAAAGAAATATTCATTAAAAAAAAATTCCACTAACCACATGACAACTATTGAAGTGACAAGTTATAATTAGTTTTAATAAAAATGTTGTTGATAGTTTGTTCTAATTATAACTTATCACATCAATAATCGTGGGCAATTTTTTTTTTTTAAATAAAACTTTTGTATCCTGTACTATGCTTGTAAATGAAGTGCACTCGCTGAATCTATTTAAGGAACTCAAGATTAATTTTTCAACAGTAGACTTAAACAGTAAGAGTATAAATGTAAGGAACTCAGCTGAAAAAGTATAAAGAAAAACAAAAATAAAAATTCCATGAACCTTATTAGATACAGAGAACATGGAAGCAGAAAGGGACATCTCAACCCCTTTACTTGACAAGCGTCCGCATGGAACAGCTAGTGGGATGTTTCTCTCTAGCAAGTACATTAGAAAATGCTCCTATCAAGACCAGCCTCAGGCCCACACTTTAGATATTCTTTACACCACTTCCCTCACTACATTTCTTTCAGTTCACACTCCTACAAGCAAAGTCTCAAATCTATTACTATAAGGTTATAACTAGTCAACGTTGGCTGAAGTGTGCATTGGTAGCAATAGAGAGTTCACATACTATGGCAAGTAGGAGGAAGAACAAGAACATGCAAAGATTCAGTGATGAACAAATCAAGTTGCTGGAAATTATGTTCGAGGAAGAGTCAAGGCCAGAGTCTCGGATAAAACAGAAGCTAGCTAATGAGCTTGGACTACACCCTCGCCAAGTTGCTACTTGGTTCCAAAATAGAAGGGCCAGATTGAAGACTAAGCAGATTGAACGAGAGTACAGCTTATTAAAAGCTAGTTATGACACTCTGGCTTCCAACTTCGAGTCACTTAAAACAGAGAATCAGTTATTACTCCTTCAGGTACCATTATTTTAGTTGCTAACAATTATTAAGAACAGTTCTTTATTAGAATAAGTGGGGGTGGGGAATTTGAATCCAGATTATCCCTTACCAAGGTTTTTGACATGTTAAGAATAGTTAACTACAAGCAGTTCTGATAAGTATTTTGTGGTACACAAACAGTTGCAGAAACTGAAAAATATGCTGGATAAGCAACATGGAAAAAATGGAAAGAGTAGTGACAGCAACTCAGTGAAAGGAGATTCTACTTCTGAATCAAAAGAGAAGTCCAGCATTCTATCAGAAAGTGTCAACCATAACATCAACATGTTTATAGGTGATGCTAATTGTGAAGATGCTGAGTGTACTGAGGAAGAAACTGGCATGCTGAACATAGCAGAACCAATAGATGGTTCCTTAACATCATCAGAAGATTGGTGCAGTTTTCTTGACCAGTCAAGTGGTAATTCACAATGGTGGGAGTTATAGTTTTGAGCAATTGCACTGCCCCTACAATTAGAGTAGCAAGAATATGTATGAAAATTATTTCCTAGAGAGTAAGGTAATATGATCAGCATTGCATTAACATACTGTTCATTTTTGTACAAGCACGCCCAATACCCATTGGTCACTTCACTCACTTTCGAGTTGGTTAACAAAGATGGAAGGAGTCTACTCAAATATAAGAATTCCAAAGACCTCAAATAACTAATAAGGATTTAGCTGACTCCAGATTCCATGAAGTGCATCCACAACTAAAAAATGACCATCAAAAGAATAACTAAATCCAGGACCAGTTCTATAAGTTTAGATTCTCCACCTTATATCCATGTAGCATATCTCAGTTTAGTACAGGTTAAAGAAGGGAAATGTTAGGAACATAGCTATTTCCACTTTTTTTTTTCTCACAACTTATTTAGATGGTAAATTATGATTGGAAATTGGAGTGACATCACTTTCATATCAACCCACTATTGACACCACTTTATTATACCCTGATCACAGCATGCCATATCGACAAATGTGAACATTTGCGTCCCAAGACTTATTGTAAGGAGAATTTTTACTCAGCAAATAGAATTACTTCAGCAAGCTAGCTTCTATTCATGCAAGTGCACACAAACACACCCATACGTACATATAAAATCAAGTTGTTACACAAAGATAACAGTAGGAAGAAAGAGGAATATCAGCAGATATGTGTGCTTCTTGCACATGTTGTGATTTATTTATTTCCTGAATATGCATTAGTCTTTAATAGTACTGAAGCTGAAACAAACATCAATTCGTTAAAATCTGGTGGAAAATTCAAATTATCAAATAATTCTCAGAAATATATGCAAGAAAATTCGAGTCCCTTGAAGAACTGAATTTGACTGATAATGAGGAAGTTAGAGCCTTGAAGAACAAAATTTTTATAATGGCCACACTAAATTGCAATCAGTATTTCTTTAAAGGCTAAATTGCATATTTGGTCCTCAACCTTTGACCTTTGTTTCAAAATCGTCTTTATATTTTGAAATATTTCAAAAAGGTCCTGACTATTATCTAATAGATGGAAAGTACTGCCACAACAAACGAAATTAATAAAACCAAGGTCACTTTGATGACGTTGCATGAATCCTGTTGGCCACATCAACATTTTTCATCCAACAAATGACAATTAGAACCTTTTTTACACAATTATGAAAGTATAGGGACTAAAGTGAAACATTTTAAAAGTATAAGGACGATTTGAAATAACAATCGAAAGTTGAGGACCAAATATGCAATCTAACCTTCTTTAAATTTGATGTGGCTTTATGGATGGATTTAAGAATGGCCATGCAAGAGTCTGCATATGGACTCTCTTACTTGCATATATTACACTGGAACTGTCTATATATCCCCTGAATTAGGATTCCCTTGCTGTGTAACCATATTAATAATTAATGTCATACCACTTAATTTTTCACTCTAACAAAAACACCAAAGATTCTGATATCATGCATTCTATGACTTTTGTCCAAAAAATACACAATCATTACTAATTACATTTGCTCTCGAATAGTAGGCATGAGAGAGAGAGAGAGAGAGAGAGAGAGAACAAAAATCTAGGAAATCCAAGTTTATATTACTTGAGTAAGAAAACCCCTAAATGCAGTTTATAATTTTTCATGAAACATCGGTTGAACATTTGAATAGTATGCACACTCGTCCACAGAGGATATTATACAAGCTAAAAAGCCAATACTTGTCCCATACCTAAACACTTAGATAGCGTTGACATGATCACCACAAATTTCTCTATTAATTACCTTGAATATTTTCAGCCTCATTCAACGTTTTTGGTAGCGTCTTACATTTAAGCCTTAATTTAAGGCAACAACATGGCATATTCTCAATAAAGAAAGTTAACTATAAATAAAAATAGATACTCTATCCTATTATTTCAGTTTTGTAGGTGAAAATTAATCCCATAACATGCTTTACAATTTCCACTCTACTGATCCTACTAATATTGAAAACTAAAAATTCCCATATTAGTATGTCCCATAACAACATACTTGGTCCCATATTTCCTTGGTGTAATTTATCTGAAACAAACGATTAAAATAAAATAAAGGCCAAGCAGACACAATTGGATGAGATGTATAATTTTGTAAAATACATTGAAGTGAAAGGAAAAGTTTCAAGTTATTCAAAGTGTACACATACATCAAATGGTCTGTTTTATATATTTTCCCCCACAAAGATCATTAGAAAAAATTAAAACTGTGCACATGTCCAAATTTTTTTTATCAGCATGTATTGAAAAGGAAGTAAAGAAAGATAACTCTGCTATAATAAATTAATGTATCCATCTGGAATTTTAACAACAATCACAAAATTACAGAAATGCTAAGAGATGGATATTAACAACCAAAGCAATACTTACATGAACACCTACAGCTCAGATTTGACCTTCATATCTCCATTTGGTAACATGCTTTGTGCCTGTGCAAGCCGCTTTGATTCCTGCATTAGATGTAAAAAGCAAAAAAGCTTAATATGGTAAACACAAAACATAAAAAAGAAAATTACACTAGACTTTTCTCCCAAATAGGCTCCAGCTTGGTTTACTTTTAAAGTAAAAGCTGATTAATTACTTGAATCAAGAATTGACTTCAACGTTGGGTGTTTGAAATTCTCATGCCATACATTCAATTACCAATCTCCATTCAAGATAATGCACATAACTGTTTTTAGCATTTCATTCTTCATTGAGTAACATAACTCAAGAAACACAATTGCTTGAGGAATGAGATGCACATCCAGAATCTTCTTAAAGAATCTTCTAAGACAAATTCTTCACATTTTATGCAACAGCAGAAATAATAATACAGAACTAACAAATAAAGAGGTACCCTTCACAATTTTTTTTTTCTTGATTAGTAAGTTACACAAGCACTCGGTGGATTTTGAACCCACAACCTCACTTCCATCTCATTATTATGGTAGGAGGAAGTGCCAGTTGAACTATAGCTCATGGGCAAGAGTTAACTTTTTACAAATGGAGTGGTTTTGATCTTATACATGGCATTAAAGGGAATTGGGGGAGAGCAGGTTGGAAGGAGGTTCTTCACGTAATAATGACAAAAATAATAATAAATGTTGAATTTAAGTAAATTTATGGAGTGACGTCTACAGAGAACCATTATAAGAAATTAGTGCATCAACGCAAATATAACCTACAGCAGCAGAGGCGGCACGTATCTCCCTATAAGATTCAACTTCATCAGGAAATGTTTGTTCAAGTTCTTCCAGAAGATGTTTGCGTAAACCCTGAAAAAAATATGTAAGGTCAAAATAAAACCACAAATAAACACAAAATCCAATATTAAATCTCAAATTAACATGAAGAAATAGAACTGAAAATATATAATTATATTAATATGTCATATCAGGAACAAAAGCAACCTTAAAGGCATCAGTTTTGCCTTTGGTAATCTGATTCTTGGCAATACAGCTGTTTATGACATCCCTTGTGAATTCATCTGGATTCTTTCCGTCATCAATCAAACTAAAAGAGAAAATAAAATATCAGCAATCAGAAGTAAAGAAAACCTGAATTTGGTTCTAAAAGAATATTTGCAGTTGAAAAAAAAGACTAATCATGGGATAAGACTCACTTTAGCACTTCCATAGGAATTTGAACGTTGCACTTCTCAGCTAATTTAACCATGTTGTCAAGCTCCGTAACAAGAGAATTGCTGCAAAACCAAACCCACAGTGGTTTATGTCTTAGAAAAGGAAGTAAAAAATATAAAGAACTACTTCTTCCGTCCCAATTTGTTTGTCCTGTTTGAAAAGTCAAACTTTTTAAAGAAATATCATTTATTGTCTTGTCTACCTCATAAAAATGTATAAGTTTACAAAACTACCCTCAAATAAGTTTATCAGCTTTTTTTTTTTAAGAGTAATTCTTAATGAGGCAACTAAAAAAGTGCTCCAATTAGATTAATTTTTTAAATATTTGTTAGTTTTCTTTTCAAATAGTTTTGAAAATAAAGTAGGGTATAATAGGAATATTAGTAAATAAATTACTTTTATTTTTAGAAACAGAACAATATTTTGGGACATCTCAAAATGGAATAGAGGACAAATAAACTGGGACGGAGGGAGTAATTGCAATAGGTTAGACAAAAGAAACATACAGGCGATGGAGAAGAGGAAGCTGAGAGGCAGCATTGAAGGAAGAGACAGTAAGGTAGAGCTGGTGAAGAAGGCCTAAAGTTTCCCGAATAGAGTTCATGACATGGTTCAGGTTTTGCTTTGGATCGTCCACAGCAGGTGTAGCTGCCGTATCATTGGTTTGAGAGATCATCATCCCATTGCCACCACCACCAGTCCCTGCTGTTACTGCACTCTGTGATGAATCCATTGTTGTATTTTACTTCAAAAACCTCACTAAGACTTTCGAAAATGTATCTGTTGCAAAGAAATAAAGAATGAACAATATGAATATAAAGAAATTAAAAGCGGACAATTAATTGTTAAACGATAACTTCCTGCAGATGTCAAAAATTTTAAGGAAACCACAAAAATAATTCAATCAATAAAATAATGAACATGCCTGAATATATGTGCAAAAAAAAAAAAAAGCTGTCTTAAAGGTATATTCAAACGGATTTTTATCCAATTCTCTCATTCAATTTCCATTATTTAAGAAGCAAAAGTTTTTTTTTTTTTTTTGATAGGTAAGAAAAAATTATATTGAGAGGAAACTAGTCTGTTATAGAAATGAAGTAGGCAAAGAAAATATGTACAAGAAGCAAAAAAGAAAACAAAAAATTATGTACAAGAAGAAAGAGAATCTAAGAACAGTATAGATTCCCTAGAAGTAAAATCCCCACGCACGTGACCAATCAAACAAGGTTCCAGCAAATAAAGCTAGGAGCTTGTCCCTAAGAAGCAAAAGAATTTTAAGAGAACAAAGTTGACTCAATTAGTGATTTTATAATTATTTTAAAATACCATCATTCATTAAAGGGAAAATTACAGCACCCTCCCTTGAGGTTTTACAAATACACTACCAGGGAACATTTCATGAAATGACACTCCCCCCTCCTTTAAAGTTTATATAATTGCAACATTTAAGTTCATACCCTCTCAAACTGTTATTTTATTAACAGGATTACCCAGACAATGCACAAAATGACACTCCCCTCCCTTGAGGTTTGTGGATGACTGACACTCCCCCGTAGGTATGTATAAATTAATAGAAATCTTTTTTTAAAATAGAAATATTCCATTAATGAAAACTAAACTTTTACATTTATATAAACCTCATGTCACGACCCAAACCCGAATTTCGGATTTGCAACCATGAGTGGCATGTTTGTATCAAGCCTAAACTTGATACACTAAACTTGTATGCAATTTTTTTTTTTAACTTCTTACTACTTGCTAGTCAGAGCATCTAACCTTAACCTTTTTCTCCAATGGATAAAAAAGCCATCAATTATTTAAAATATCACAAGTTCACAACATAAAATCTCCAATTACATCAAAGGTTCCAGCTCCCAACAGTTGATTTTGATTCTAAGGTACAAAATCTCTACAGAAATAAGCGTAAAAATACCTAAAATAGAAAGCGATACCACATAAACCTAAAACTGGCACAGGCAAAACTCAACTAAGGCTCTTGCTGCTCCTCCATTGCATAAAACATGCTCACTGAATAGTTTTTAAAAAGGGGTGAGCTGAAAGACTTAGCAAGGGGGGTTAGGGAGCATGAAAATTTAAAAAGAAAACATGAATGCATTTATATCAAAGGCTTTTCTTAACACATGGATATGCTTCAAGATAAAATTCTTTGAACATGCACAAATAATTTTTCATAAACTTTATGAACAAATCTTTTACATAACTTTAAAAAATAACTTGCATACTTTCTTTAAAAAATAAATCTCGTCACATAAAGAAAACAGTTTCCTTAGAAAATTATATCTTATCATATAAAGCAACCGTTTTTCCTTAGAAGATTTTTCATTTTAAATAAGTATTTTTCTCATGAGAAAACTTTTTAAGACCTGATGTGGAAAACTCTTACTTCAAAACTTATTAACATGACATCATCATATTTCATGATTTAACATCATATAACACATTTCCTGATCACTTTAAAACATAATTGCTGATAATTAATAATTAATAATTTCCTTTACCATAGCATAAAACATAATTATTTAAAATTTAACTTTAGTCAGTCTGTCGAGTAAGCATGTAAAGCATGAGGCATCCAACCCTCTTGGGCCAGACATCCAATAGTCCCTTAAGTGTCGGGTATTCCCAAGTACATTCATGCTCATATCATCAATCACAAATGGCCTTGCCCCCTCATGATGATCCTTCATCAATCATAGAGATGATCAGCATCCACCCAAGTTGGTCTTGACCAAACAAAGGTCGGCTACTTCATTCATCTCACAATTTGGCCTAGGCCACATTCCATGGAAAGCCCGTACCATTATCCCTACCAGAGAAGTTCAAATCGTGTCATGACGTTCCAAATATTTTAAAACATAGTTTCCCTAACCTCAGAGCAGAAGAAACGCAGGCCTAAACTTGAAGGAGCTCAATCCTGGGTACTAGGAACACCTAATCCAAAGAATAAAGGTTAATATTCTTAGTTCATTAATTTAAGGAAAATCAACATATAACTCTTAACCTAAAACACTCATGCAACTCAAGAAAATCCTAACCCACCTAAAGGAGGTTCCCCAAAAAAGCAAGTTACATACATCAAACAATTTAACGTCCTACTTCAAAACATGCAGTTAACAAAGCAATATCACACAGCATTCATTAAATTGAGAATTATTAAAAATAGAGGTAGTAAAGCTTGTGCCTTTCCTTTGGGAACTAAAACTAAACAAAACAAAGGAATAATAAAATTCAACTAAGCAGTAACTGAATCACATAAGGTAAATACAAACAAGAAACTACAAGTCTTTTAACTTACATCTGCGGCATAAGATTATACAATCTGGGAGGCTTTATCAATAGCCCACATTACAAAAATAATAATAATAAAGACTTCTTTTAGACCCATTGGCATTACGTTTGATAGTAAAGGCCTCAAATTCAACATGCAAACCTTTGTCTCCTATTTAATCATGCTCCAGAGCTAATCTGATCTCAAATGTCAAGGCTACAATAATCACTTCAAAACTTAAGCCACAATAGTCTAAAATTTATCTTACTTTAGAAAATACTCCTTTATCTTTCACAATATTTTTCCTGCTAACGAATACAATGACCCTCCAATGAAGAAATATAAAGAAAACACGTCATAAACATTTCTCTAGACATGTTAACAATTCACTACTCTTAGTTCAACTTTAGGAGGTCCAAAAGACGTGTAAGAAAACTTATATCTAAACTACACATTATTTCCCGTCCATGAAATGAAGATGAATACCCTTTACTCACTGTCAAACAAGAGTGGCAGTGTAGTTATAAATTTTTTGATAAGTTGCAGTGTAGTTATAAATTAAAATAAACTTACTTACAAATTCAAATTTGAAAAGTGAATATGAAACCAAATTCATATAAATAAATAAAAACCTAACTTTGGCACCAAAGCAACCCCTAATCAATCTCATACACTTCCAAATAGCACCCTAGTGCTGATTTTCTATTATAAGGACGTAGTCAAGTTTTCACTTTTCACTATAACTTAGCTACATTATTAAGTTGGTTCCGACCAATCTCCTTTTTTCCCATTCCTTTAGCAACTCCAACATACCAACTAGAAATCTTCGAAAACTCATTCAATTACTAAACTCTAAAAGCATCAAGTCATTAACACCGAGGGATCTAAATAAATATATATATATATATATATATATATAAAACTAGCCATATCTGTCGACAAACAAGGCAATAATTAGCAAGAGCCTATTGTCTATCATCTCGTAACATATGATGTCAATAGACAGAGGTTCTGCCCTTGACACAGTGACATAATGACATTTGCCAACACGGAGATTTAGTTCATAGGCCAATAATGCCTTTTGGGTGTCGCAAAGAAACTGAATATATATATATATATATATATGTATGTATATGTATATATATATTAAACAGAACAAAACAAAAACTAATCTAATCATATTTGGGCAAATTTTAAGTTTCTTGACATTACTTCAATCAATGGAAATTCACAGATTCAGTAGAAGATGATTAGGAGTTCTATCTTACAAAGAAATTGATGTTTCAGTTTTATTATACAACCCACAATTTGAAAATAGTTAATAACATTAAAGAGTTGAAAACCCGGGCAACTTGGGAGTTCCGACCATCAATAGATCTACAAAATTCAAAATTGGATCTTAAGAACAATAAACCCAAGTCTTGAAGGCATAGTTTTATAGTCTGTTTGGTTAGAGGGGTGAAAAATTGGGAAGGGATAGAAAATTAAGAGGATAGAAGAGATTTAATTCTCTCATATGTGTTTGGTTGGGAGGATGGAAAATGAAGTTGGTATATATTTACAATTATATTCCTATTAAATAAAAGAAAAAGTAATGCATTTTTTTAAATTAATAATTGTGTATGGACACTTCAATTTTATTTTTTATTTTTTATTTTTAAAAAATGACCACAAGCCAAAGGATCCAAAACAGATGAGAAGAAAAAGACAAAAAGTGGAACCAAAAAAAAAACCAAAACCAGTGAACAATGAAAAAAATAAATAAATAAAGAAAAAAGATGGGAAAAGATTAAAAAGTTGTTAGTTGTTGGGGGGAAGGAAAACTATGTCCAAAACACGCTTCCCCCTTTTCTCTTGCATTTTCTCTCCATTTTGTAGAGATTAAATTTTGGTGGGCCTGAGGGAAAATAGCCAAGCCCCACCAATTTTCTCTCCTCCTCCCCCTCCCAACCAAATACACCTCCCACCCATTTTCTCTCCTTTTTCCATCCTCCCCAAAATCATCCCAACCAAACATACCCTTACATCCTCAATATAACCCAAGAAGAAGTCAAATTTATTTCATAACTAATATAAAGAAAAGAGCTTTTACCTTGTCTTCGTAAAGGACCAAAATTAACATGGCCTAGTGGTGATTGCTTTTAGAGGGGATAATAGATGATGGTGGATTTGTTTGAAATTGAGATGGAGGGGAATTGGGGCTGAAATTGAAATTGAGATGGAGAGAGAGGAGAAAGAAAGAAAGAGATAAGCAAGAAGGTCAGGATGTTACACCTCAAGGGGGCAATGTTATTTCATGAAATGTTTGGGAGGAGTGTCATTTAATAAAACCTCATGGGAGGTTGGTTTAATTTATTCTTTATTAAATGAATCCCATTGGCATCAATACCACATGTGGACCAATTCGGCAACATCAAACATCATTTTATATCTACACAATAATAGTTTTGACTGACTTGTCTCCAGAATTCTAAGATATTTGCATAAAATCTATAGTATCAAAGGTACATTAATAACATTTCAACAGCCACTTATCTGTTACATTTACTTTTTAGTCTTCCCCCAGTTTTTACACAATCAAACAGATGAAGATCACTACAACACTGCCAAACTTATCCAGCCACTCTAACAGTACATTACCATTCACCCATTCCCATCATGCAGTAATCATGTTGAAGAATTGCCTAGAAGTACGTTGACAGAGAGAAAAAATATCTAAATTAGATATTTTTTAGATACAATACTCTTTCAGGCCAACTTCCCTTAAATTTTAAAAAATATTGTACCTCGATCGTTTCTAAAAAAACAACACCTGGGACAGGACTATCTAATAAAAGCCCCAAAGCCAGAAGTGACCAAAGAAACCAATCATGTTCTAGTAAGAAATCTTGTAAGAGCAAGGTGAAGGATGAGATCGTGAGTTGAAGTATGTGTAACTTACCATTCAGGGAAAAAAATCATAATCGTTTAGAAGGAAAAAAAACAACTGAGTTTTTATTGTCCATTTCACAGGGTCTCTGGTGGAGCATGAAAAATCTAATAAAAATTTTCCTATATAATTACAGGTTCCTACAACTTAGTAGGTTGGTGACTGCAATATCACTCCACATCAAGTACCAATAAACCAACCTAAATTTGTGTTAAAGAATGTATTACAACACCTAAATTTCCAGTGGCCATTAATGGAGGTTTGACTGGCTACTTTAAAGGAGGCAAGATCAAAAAGGTGTTAGATGAATTTAAGGCCTTCTCAGGGTGGGAAACTAAAAAACAGAAGACTGAAAATTTTTTTGCAGGTACTTCCCCTATCCTTAAACAGAAGATTCCTATTTTTCTTCACTTCAAAGAAGCTAATCTCCCTCTAGAGTAGCTTTCTTTGTATGGTCCGCTGCATTAGGGAAATGCTTGACGATTGATAATTTGCGAAAAGGAAGGTGTGGATTTTGGATTGGTGCTTCATGTGCAAGAGTAATGGTGAATCGGTTGACCATCTCTTCCTTCATTGTCCCGTTGCTATGGATCTATGGTCTATGGTTTTGGGTTTTATTTGGAGTATCTTGGGTTATGCCTCCTATTGTTTTGGGGCTGTTAGGGTGTTGGCAAGGTAGCTTTGGTTGTCATTGAAATGGTTATATATGGTCCATCGTTCCTCATGGCTTAAAGTGGTGTCTTTGGAGGGAGAGAAATAGTCGTTGTTTTGAAGATTGAGAGATCTATTCCGGACCTCGAGCTTTTCTTTTTTAGAACTTTGTTGGATTGGTTGTTTCTTTGCAAAACAAATCTTTCCCTTCTTTTTTTGTTTTCCTAGATTCTTGCAATTTTTGTTTTTGATTTGTTGTCCCCTTGTTCACTCCCTGTGTACTAGGGTGCTTCCTTTTTTATATCAATATATCTTATTACTTATCAAAAAAAAAAAAGAAGCTAATCTCCCAATTAGATATTTCAGAAATCAGAATGCCTCTCATCTTGGGTAGGCTAAGTTATTGTAGAGTCATAACTTGATAATATTACAACTAGAATGAATTTTTTTCCTTTTTGGACTTCAAAAAATTTGTCCTTTGCTGGAAGATTAAAGCTTCTTCAGTTGGTTTTGTACAGCATCCAAAATTTTTGGCCTGGGATGTTTAAACTGCCTAAAAAGGTCATTAAGACCGTTGAACAAAAGCTTTACAAATTTTTGTAGAATGGTCCTGATGAAGCAGCAGGCAATGCCAAAGTTGCTTGGGAAAGCCTTTGTGTTTCTAAGAAGGGTGAGTTAGGCTTGAAGGGGATTGAGGAGTGGAATAAGCTGGCTTGTTTTCTGGAAACTCTTTGCTCAAGCAAGTTCAATTTGGGTGGCATGGTTTCATATAAAACAAATTGAAGGGGAAGACTTTTGGTGTGTCAAGGCATCCAAGACAGTACATGGGGTTGGAGAAAATTACTGAAGTTAAGAGGAATGGCAGAAATATCTGAAATTTTCTATTGGAGATGGATCCCAAATATCCTTTGGCATGATTCGTGGCACCCAGATGGAATTTTATATGAAAAAAAACAAAAAAAACAAAATTGGCCAGGGTCATTTATGATGCTGCTAGTAGTATGGATACAAAGCTGGCTAGCTTGTCGAGGGATGGGGATTGGAGATGAAAACCTGCAAGATCATGAGTGTGTAGCCATTCAAAGAAAATTTTGCTTGGTTGAGAGTGGAGATAAAGACTAGCCTATGTGGCTAACCTCAAAGAAAGGTTAATTCAATTGTGCCATGACTTGGTGTGCAGTTAGAGTGAAAAGGCAACAATTCCATGGTGGAAACTAATTTGGTTTCTCATGGCTATATCAAAGCATGCTTTCATGGATGGCTTGTGTTTAAAAGTAGACTTCGCACTCATGATAGGTTCCATCAATGGGGCAACAGTGGGTTTTTTTTTTTTTTTTAAAGAAGGGTCTCAAAGAGAAGAGATCATTTATTCTTTGATTACTTGATCGCTTTCTAAAAGCATATTGAGTGAAGTGATGGTATGCTTCCTTGTTGGAAATCCTGCATGTTGTTGGGACTTGGGATGCTGTGGTCAACTGGGGATTGCATAATTTGAAGGGCAATAATCTTAAGGAAGTGTTATGCAAGCTGAGCTGGGAGGTAGTCATGTATCATGTTTGGATCCGGAGTAATGCCAGAATCCATGCTGGGATTCTAAAGAGTGAAGAGTCCAGTATCCAGGCCATAAAATGGGAAGTTAAAGACTCATGTCCAATCTGAATGAGGCTTCAAAAACACAATCTGTAACAAATTCCTATGCTGTAAATGGGAAATATCTTCCTCAGTTCTTAAATAGTTGCCGTAGTTTAGGATTCTGTTAGCTGTGCTCCTGATTTATAAGTGTTCTTATGGGATTATTTCCTTACTGTTGTAAATGTTTTTCATGAATGAAATTCAGCTAATTTATTGGGAAAAAGAATAATAATAAACCAACCTAACAACTTAACAAGAGTAGAACCCAAAAACAGGTACAAGAAACCCATATAAAGAATCCAAGAGAAGTGCTGAACTGGCAGAAGGTCAAAATGTACAAATATATAGGTCATGTTCAAGTTGCACCTAGTGTAACTCTTTGAATGTTAAACAAATAATTTGACAAATTAATCATTGGATTATATAGTCGTGCTATACTCTCCATACTAGCAAAATATCAAGATAATCGGAAACCAATAATTATCTCACGATAAAGGGTTTAAATTTCAAGAATTTTTTAACTTCAAAATTATATGAAAAACATGAATAATACATCAAATAGTAAATAACATCTAGTTAACACAAAATTTGGCATGCATAATCCAAAGGTGTAATTCTCAAACTATTGATATAATTAATAAATAAAAAAACAAAAACTTATGAAGTAGTGTAATATTGCATAGAGTTACAGCAGGTGTACCACCGAAAACAAGACCAATTAACAAACTGACACCCCCAAAATTCTTCATAGCTTCTAATTTAGATTGTTAAAGGCACAACATAAGATCAGCCCTCCATCTCCTTAAAAAAAAATTTTAAAAAAAAAAATTTCTTACCATTTACTAACTAAATTGAGAAAAAACCAAAACATAGCACTGATTTCACAGAATATTTATATAAAGAAATAAGAAAACTCAGAGATAAATTGCCTAGAAATACAAAGAAATAAGAAAATATAGGAGTACAAATTGAAGTTGTGTTTGTTGTTTTCTCATATCTTTGGAAGGAATCACCTGAGCTAGCGAGCGAGAGAGAGAGACCTAGCTAGAGAGAGAAACAATTGAATGGGGGAGGGTTAAACAATTTAGTGTAGAAGGAAAAGGTTATATATGTATATACAAAGGAAAATTCGAGAAAGGAACAGAAAATCGATTAGACTTACAAATTTGGTTCAAAAGTCCAACAAAGAAGACAGGTTTGCCGAGGTAAAAGTTGCCGGAGTATTCTGTTCTTGTTGACTACGAGGTTCGATAGGTAGTTGCCGGAGTGTTCTTTTCTTGCCGTCGTTGGAGGGAGCCACAGACTCGATAAGTAATCCTGCTGGGGTTTATGGATTTGGCGGAGGAGATGAAGACTGATTTTGGTTTGAATGGGTTTCAAGTTTCAACAGGGCCAAAAAAAAACAAAGATATTGAATGGGTTTAACACCGTCAATACCTTTGTTTTTTTTTTTTTTTTTTTTTTTTTTTTTTTTTTTTTTTTTTTTTTTTTTTTTAACTAATAGACAGTGGGATTTTTTAAAAGAGGAGTACAAAACATTGACCAAAATTTAGCAACGATTCAAAACTATATACTAAATTAGCATCTCGAGTTTAAAAAACTCGATTATTGTGTTCTGATATAAATGATGTGGTTTTTTTCCTCATGAAATCCACTTAGAACTCGACCCGTAGATGCTCGATTTCCATATCGACCTTTAGAGACTTGATTTATTAAAAGCAAAATCAAGCCTTAAAAGCTCGATTTGCAAACAGTGGTGGATATTAATCCACGTAGTTTCGTTGGGTCCCTATTTCCTCATAAACGTCATTCAGATCCCAGCTGTTTCTCTGTTGTGGGTCTCTTAGGCAGATAAAGAAGAATACCTCTCTTCATTCTTGTACTCTCTCTCTCTCTCTCTCTCTCTCATACAATCCAAACACTCACAGCTCATAAATCCACATGTCAGGTAAGAGTATCTGCACTTTAGAACTTCTACCAATTTCATTGATTTATTGAGTGAGGTTTTTAAGATATTGTTGTAAATACTATTCATATGTATATAGTTGTTAGTGTATATATTTGCTAGGTTTTTATAAAAAGTAAAAATTATTTAAGATATATTTGTATTGTTAGGTTTTTATCATGGGTATGTAATGGATCATGACTCTTTTTTTTTTTGGTTTGGTTTGATATTTTTCTTTATCAAAACTTATGTTAGAATGATTTGAAATTTTGTAATGGGGGTGAGTTTTGTCATAGTTGAATAGCCAAATTCAATTGCAGCTGCATCTTAGGTTTTTTTTTGTTTTGAGTATGAAATTATAATGATTGAGTGTGTTTGTATGTGATGTGGGGTGAGTATATGCAAATGTGGGATGTGTTTGTATATGCATATGATGTAACAAGTTGTAATTTTTATACTTTGACTAGATAAAAGGTTTTGTAATTGATGTTAAATGAAAGAGATAAAATATGTCACTAACTTATTACACTTGACTCTAATAAGTTCACAATCACAACAAAAGATGATTGATATAAATATATACTACAGTGGACCCCTTATTAATCTTGAGGAGACTAACGGATTCCCATTTAAAGGGCCGGGTATCGAGTGCTATTATATGATGACGTTGAAGACGTCGTAAGTTGAAGACGTTGAATGATTTGAAGATGAAAATTATGGAAGAATTGAAGTTGAACCCTGCTTTTTATGACATAAAAATTATTTACCGTTACCCACAACAAGTCCTTCATGAACGGATAAATTACAAGTATTTGGCAATCAAAGAAGACAAATATGTGAAGATCATATTTAATAGGATCCATAAAATGCCCAAAGTAAATGCTACTGAGTTGTACATCAATTCGGACCCGTTTGTAAAAGTTGGTGCCAAGGAGATGCAACAAACAACTATATCTTTACAATTTATAGCCCTAGATGATGGATGCACTACAATGGGAGGCTATACACTCCTACATCAAGAGACACATTTAGGGGAGGAAGACAAAGATGAAGATCATGCTGCCAATAATGGTGAAACACTCTCATCTCAAAATACATATTTGCGGGAGGAAGATGAAGAAGAAGATCATGCTACCAATAATGGTGAAAATCTTGATGATATAGATGAGTATGAAGAGAGGATTGAGCGAGGCGACTTTGACAGAGATGTTAACGACCATGAATTTGCTCCCAATTTTGAAGATGAAAATATAGTTGATTGTGATGAAGGTGATACGGACAATGATATTAGTGTCCAGCATGTTACAAATACGACCACTGCCTATACACCTCATGCCTCGTCATTCTATGCAAATACTTGAGAAAATATGGTTGGTCCTTCATGTCTTCAGATGCCATTTGTTTGTACTTGGAAGAGGGGATAAATTTTTGTAAAGGGCTGACTTTTGCAAATAAAGAGGCGGTGAAGCATGCATTGATAATTTACGCTAGGGGTGGCAATTCATGTTCACGGGTCGGGTTCATATCATGTCGAGCCATGAGTATTCGACTATATGGGTTGACCCGAACCCGACCTGTTTAGTAAACATGTTAGGAATCCTCAACCCGAACACGACCTGTTTATTAAACAGGTCAAACTGACCTGACACATTTAACTCGTTTAATTAACAAGTCATGTAAAGGTCAATACAAATTACCCATTTAATAATCTATTTGATTAATATGTCATACCAAACCTATATAATTTTTATCAATTCCCGTATATCTAAAATTAAAATATAATTACAACTATAAATATAGTAATAAGCATATAAAAACAACCATTAATTAAGCAATAATATCAAAATAACTAATAATTTTATAAGCTAAACGGGTCAAACGGGTTAGACGGGTTTGCCTATTGAACACAAACACGACCCGTTTATTAAACGAGTTAGCCGTGTCAACCTGAATATGACCCAAACCCGTTTAGTCTCAACCCATTACTTGATTATAAATGGATTAGTCGTGTCGGATTTGCAGATCGTGTCAAATTTTGCCACTCCTAATTTAAGCAACAAAGGATAATAGAAATTTTACAATCAATAGGTCGACCAAAACTAAATTGTGTGCGAGGTGCATTGATGAGTCATGCAAGTGGTACGTTGGGGCATTCATGAAACCTAAACTTAATGGTCTATGGATGGTCATGTCTTATATGGGTCCACACAGTTGTATACCCCTTGGCTTGTGAAGAGACAGTAGAATGATGAATTCTAATTTTGTTGCATCAAAAATTGTTCCAAAATTGTGATAGGATCACAGTGCTCATATTGATTAGTTATGGAACATCATTAAAACGAAGTATAATCATGAGCTTTCTTACTATAAGGTATGGGATGCGAAACAAAAGGCAATTATGAAGATATTCGGGGATTGGGAACAATCATACCAAAGGTTGCGAAAGTTGTTGTTGGCATACTTGGATTAGGATCCAAGTACCCGGTACTTCTATCACACCATACCCAGAAGTGCACCTGGTACTACGTTACTGCGCTTTGTATTTTGGGCATTTGCTCCATGTATTGATGGATTTAGATATTACAAGCCAGTGATCAATATTGATGGAACCCATTTGTATGGTAAATATCGAGGGGTGTTGTTGATTGCAATGGCAACCGATGCTAACAACAAGGTTTTCCCTCTTGCCTTTGCTGTTGTGAACAAAGAGTTAAGACATAGTTAGGGGTGGTTTTTAGAGTGCCTCAGGATTTCGATAGGACATGTGATATCTGATGAGGGCATTTGCATTATTTTTGACCGGCATGCCGGTATCAAAGCACCTTTGCAACGTGGCTTAAAGGTGATGACGGAAGAGTACGGGTATTTCACCGATATTTCCTTCAACATGTGGCTAGCAACTTCAACACACAATTTCAGGACCCAATTCTAAAGGCATTGGCCTTGAAATCTGGATATGTTACTCAAGAAGCTAAATTTGAGTCCATAATGCAAACCATTAAGGAAGTCGAGATTAATGCCCTTAAGAGGAATGTGACAATACAAACGAAGAAAGGCGATCTAGATAAATGGACCCAATCACATGATGGTGGAAGACGTTATAAGACAATGACAACCAATATCTCAGAGTGTTTTAATGGGGTACTTAAAGGGTTTGCCCATTGCTGGAATGGTTGAGTTCAATTAGTGCAAACTTGTTGCATATTTCCATGATCAACATAAAGAAATTACTTCTTATCTCTCTCAAGGTAAGGTGTGGAGTAAATATGCCTTGGGGATTTATGGCTCAAATCTACGCAAAATTTCAGGACACTCTATGAGGGCATTTAATCATGAAGCTGGTATATATCAAGTAGTTACCCTATACAACGACTATAGCAGAGAAAGGGGAAACCACAGTCATGAAGTAAACATAGTGGCTAGAACATGTGGTTGTGGAAAATGGCAAAACATTAAAATCTCTTGTTCACCTGCAATTAGAGTTTTTCAGTGTCTGCAAATTGATTCGACCAACTATATTGACCCATGTTATAGTTTGGACAATGTCATTTACAAATATTCACATCAATTTGTGGTGCCAAAATCAGAGTCATTGTGGAGGGAAGTTAACGGCCCATGATGGGTGCCTGACCCAAATCTGTTACGAGCCAAAGGTTGACCTGTGAAATCAAGAATAAGAAATGAGATAGATGGGGTACGGCGAGAACCAGGAAGCTGAAGGTAAGAGTCAAACTTAAGGGAGATTCAACCGAAGCAGCGATGTGAAGTGTGTCATGAAGAGGGGTATAACCATAGAAGATGTCTCAATTCCCATGGGGCTTCGACAAGTGGTGATGTTACAAACTAGGTATATGCTGTTTTTATATAATATGCTCGGATTGTACAAAGCAGCCGAGATGTAAAGATCAGATTGTATAAAGTAGCTAACTTGCATAGAATTTCATATGCTTTTTTTTCTTCATATTTGGGAACTAATGACCATATTTAAATATTTGTCAGGTGAGCAAAGACTCGATTTTGGAATGGCATTGTAACTGGATGTTGTGGTTATCTTCAGTATAAACAAGTGCACTTATCAAACTAGGCTATGTTGTATTGACACAATTATTATTTTGTTTATCGTTGAATGTATTTGTAATCGAACTATTCTCTACCCATTGTACTTATTGGATTAGTTGCATTTTGCATCTTTTTAATGTAATTGACTTCAAAACTTATATATATATATATATATATATATATATTGTGTGTGGGACTGCTATGCTTTGTTTTCTCTGTTTCTGCTGTTTGTTTTGTCTCTGGTTGTTTGCTGTTTTTGTGTGTTTTTGGTTGTATCTGGTTGTTTGATGCCTGCATGTGAAAAAAAAAATTCTAGCACAAATCGAGTCTTTAAAACTCGATTTATGGAACTCAATTTTTATATACTCGAGTTCCACTAACGTGTTTTTTTTTTAAAAAAGGCATAACTCTCTGCCTAGATACTCGATTTACCTGAACTCGAGTACTAAATAGAACTCGAGTTTAACATACTCGAGTTCCACTGAATTTTTTTTTCCTTGTAAAACAAGGCATTGCTCCCTGTGTGAATTATAAAAAAAAAAAAAAAAAAAGCCATTTCAACCAAAATCCATTTCAAACAAAAGTCATTTCCTTGTATATTGATAATCAAACTGTACTTGTTCACATAATAAAACATATCAAAAATGCATTTTCTATATCACCACTGCTTGTTCACATAATTTGATACATCAAAATACTAGAGACATGCCTAACTTTGTACACTTGTTCACATCAAAATACAAGACTAATGCCTATTTTTCTTCACATCAAAATGTTTGTTCACATAATTTCTTTATCAGCTACCTTTTTTGAAGCTTATGCTATCTCATATAATATTTACTTTACGGAGGAAGAGGTCTTGCATGTCCTTGGTCAGATGCCTTGTGCTCAGCTTTGTGCCCATGTTTGTGACCACCTATCCCACAAGGAGGTGCCTTGGATGTGCGTTTTAGTCAACCTTCTAGCTTTGCAGGTAACCCAACAGCCTGTTTAGTCTACACGTGCATATGTAATTGCTAAGCTTCGCTCTGCACATGGTCAGCATGGGGTGGGTCGATGCTTGAACTATAGCCAGTAAAGCTTGTGTGGAAGGGTGGCTCTGTGTGCATGACAGGAGGGGTTGGATTGAAGTCAATACCCAGGTTAAACGATGGAATGGGTGAAAGCTTAGGAAATGAATATGGGGTGGGTGAAGGGATGTCAGACCCAGGACATGGATGTAGAGTGGGTGGAGGGATGTTATGGCTAGGAGATGGATGTAGGGTGGGTGGAGAGGGATCAGGGCTAGGGACAACCTGAGGGGTTGCAACACGCTGACGATGGCCACGTCCGGCATCGTGCTTGGCCTCTCAGTAGTGCTTGGCCTCTCACTAGCCGTTGCCTCAGGAGTTGCTGCCTCCTCATTCAGGGTCTCAGCAATATGACCATGTACATGCTCAATCTAATTCACTGTTGTCAGCACATCAGTAATGTCCTTGTAGTCTAAAGTGCCCACTCCATGATGCCTCAACAAACGGAAGTATCCTTCAATCTGCAAGTACATTACTACTATTAGTAATACAATATCAAAATGATTAAATGACACAAAGTTTGAAAAATGATTAAATGACACAAATGATTTATGGAAGATTAATAAATATGAATGAAATTAATTCAATCATATTGGATTGAAGTCAATACCCAGGTCACATGCCAGTTTATTTTACTATATATTATAATTACCATATCTTGGATCCTATCTTATTAACTAGTTTATCCAATTTTTCCATGATTGTGAATCCCTATTCTATAAGATTAAAAATAAAAACAATTAGGAAAGTTTTATTATAAGCTCCTTAGTTTAACCACTCTTCACATTCCCTTCACAGTCTTGCAAATTTTAGTCTTAGGCTAATCACTTTAAGTTGACTCATGTTATACAGCTTGCCCTACCCTTTCCTAGTAAAATTCCTCTTTATTATGCAAGTTCTTTTAGTATCAAAGCTCTGGATCTTAGATTTCACAACATATGAAATGCAGTCACCTAGAGTACTTGGCATAGAGTATTTTGCCTCAAGTTAATAATGTTTCAAAATAATGTAGGAAAGAATACCAAAGAATGACGAACATACAAGCAATATCCAACAAATGTCAATCCTTCATAATATAAACTTCTCCTTTTAGTTTCCAACAGGTTAAAATATTGTGATTAAGTAAAAAATTAAGCTTGTATTTTGATGATAAATCACAACCCAATACCATGTTTTAGGGGTCAAAAAGAATGAAAATAATTAACAACTAATTGAAAGACAAAATTAAACATTCATAATATCATACATATTGTCTACTCATCCTCAAGAGAATATGAATGGCCTTACAATAACAGAAAAGGCTCTAGGCTATTATAAGGTGAATTAGTACACTCATGCATGCTTACCAAACAAAAATCCCCCCTAAACTATAATTTAATAAATTTTAAAAAAAAAATTGCAAATCATATGGAATTTTCCATTTTCCAATAATTAATGTGAGGAAAAGATCATGATTGCATGCCAAAGTCAAGATCGGTTAGCTAGGCCAAGATGTTATCAAATCCTAGCTAGCTATAGTCATGCCTAACTCAGAATGCAAAAGGCTCCCAAGGAAACAAATTCCAAGACTAAATAAGAAATGGAGAAATGAAAGAACTTACCATTATAATCATTTTAGCGCCCCCGCGATCAATGAACCTCTGGTTACACTATGGAACCAGACGAAGTATTCATGTTGAAGAGGCATATCACCAAGCACTACTTGACACCGCCATTTAAATCGATTACCCCAATCGAGGGTACGTCCAGCATGTTTCCGCATCCAATCGACACCGACCTTTCCCCTCAAATCAATCCCATGAAGCACTATATCAGTATTAATGGGTTGGGGAATTTCCTAGACCATCCCAAACTGAAACGACACAATTCAGTGTATGTTTCTCTACTAGGTGGAAACATACAAGCGGCACCGTTGTCGTCCACACTGCCCTCCCTGCAACTCAGTACTTAGGAAGGTTGCTTAATTCAACTTCATACGGTTGCCACACCACCTACAGCAGCCAAAAAACAAGTAGGCAACACATTAGGCAACTTTCCATCTTTTCGAGTAACAAACAATTACAATGTGTATATTTCAAAGTTCACCAAAACTATATCCTGTTCCTAAACATGTCAAAAAACACATTTTGGTACCTGCCCGACAGCATTAAAGCTATTTTCTTGTGATACTGGAGCAAAAAGATGTTGGAGGGCCTGTTTTTCTTGCTTGGGACCCACAACCACCTACAATTAAGAACAAAGGGATCAATATCGACAACTTTTCTATAAACATACTCTTATGATTAAAACTATAATATAATCAATCTATAATGTAATCAAGTTGCATGGTTAGGTAATGATCACAGAATGTATATGAGGGGTTGAGGTAGAGACTTACTTCAGGGACAATGGACCACGCACTCGAGGACCATAAGCACCTACTGGCGGGCCACGCTCAACACTTGGGCACAAAAAGGGGAACCTGGCTTATGCCTAATACTGGACCAACAACAAGGACCCACCAATCTGACTAGCCATCTTATCACTTGCCTTGCATAACTCTCTGTACAACCATGCAAGGCAAGCACTTCCCCAACTATACCTTTATGGGTTATGAAGGTCTTCCAATAATTGTACCCACATTAGATGCACCCTATCACCAGACTTGTCCATGAAGATTGTGTCCCCCAGTAGCACTAGAATATAGCACCATGCATACTTATGCACCTAATTCTCTTCAGCATTAAGCGGCAATGGAACTGCAACTTGCTCCAAAAGCTGTTTGATGACAATCCTTTGGCCTTGCAGCATCATTGTATTATCCAAAGGAATACTAAAGCCAAGGAAGTCCCGACACACGTCCCTCCAAACTTTCTCAGTGCTCCCAATTACAACCTCACCATCAACAGGAAGCCCAAGAAGAAACTCCACATCCTACAACATGATAGTCACCTCACCATATGGCATATGGAAGGTGTAAGTCTCAGGCCGCCATCGCTCCACTAAGGCCGTTATCAACCTATGATCAATCTCTCTACTTGAGGTCCTGAGGAGTCCATCCAAACCAACTCCCTTAATTATGTTAACCACACAGTCATCCATCATTGGCTCTAGATTGATAAACTCTTCATTATGACTACGGCAGGTAAGTGCCCCCGGATCCTGCACACGATAGAACCATGGATTAATATAGAATTTAAATAAAGTTATACTACGAAAAGTTATACGATATAATGTGTTTCTACATTCTATGAATGAAATGGGGTACCATATGAAAGATAGAATTCAAAACATAACAACTGGATTTAGTGTTGTGTTTTACCTGCCCATTCCAAATAACATCTGACCAAAGTTGGGCTTGCAAAGTTAACACCGAATCATCAATAGGTCCAGGCCACGCAACCTCAATCTCGTCAGCATTCGCAGCAGCCATATTGCACAAGAATGACAAGTAGTTAGTTTGATAAATGAGTGACTTGCAAGGTATTAATTGTTTATAGCTCTGACAATGCCTGTACAAATTCTACAAATATTCAACACTTGGATTATGGGGGGCTTTTGAAAAAATAGACACTACATGATTTCAACCTCCCATATCATACTTTAACAGCATCCTTCTCTTAAAGAGTAAGGTGGAGGATAGGGATAAGGTAGTGACTTGTGGGTTCAAGACACATTAGATGAGCAATTAACTTACTAATATAAAAAGTGTCCAAACATTCATCTCCATAGTGGTTCTAAACATATAAAATGAAATTCAAAATTTCCAAATTCCTATGCATGAAAAAGAATATCATAAAATCTCATCCAATTTCCCTTCCTTAACCACTTCAATCGCTCTTTCAAGAAACACTCATCTCAGATGTTTGCCAAACACTACAATGGTGAGAAGAGGAAGGCTAAAGTAAATTGAGTCCTATCTATTAAAATTTTCACAATACTTACCTAAAAGATCAATATTTATATTCAATGTTAGCTTGGTCTCAAAGGACCCATTAAGTCCTAGATGGAAATGTTATCTCACTTTACCAATTCTTCAACTCTTTCCCTTCTGCTTCCTAGTTCAGACTACATCTCTTAGATGTCTTGATAGTGTGGCAACCACCAAAGTTAACCAATCCCTAGCACACTTCCCTAGGACACCTTCCAAAAAGGTTCATATGTTTGTTTAATGGTTAAATTCTGCAAAGAATTAAGCTTAAATTGAGACCCCAAAAGAAACCTTATGTAAGTAGGAGAGCCCCTACTCAACAATACTTATAAAAGCATTGTAGTCTAGCTAGATTAGATTGCAGCCCTAAAACCACTTTCAGAAAAGTCATAATAGAAAAGGGTCACCCTGCTAATCCCTAAGGAGCTCTAAACAGAGCCCTAAAAAGTCATTGATACAAAAATTGCTACAACAACAAAGAAAATATAAAATGTCCCCCAATTTTTCATTTTTTCTTTTTGAAAAAACTTTAATCAGTATTATCTTAATTTCCATGAGTATGATTTTGGATATGATAGAATGGAAGAGAAGAATACATGTGGTCTACTTTAATAACTCTTTTGAGGATCCATTGCTAACCCCAAAAGTTTTAGGACTAAGGTTTTGTTGTTGTTGTTATATCTTAATCTCTATGAGAGTAATTTCTTTGAGTTCCTTCAACTATCACCCCACCTTGATGCCTAATTTTCTAGAGGAATACATCCAACTCTAGATGCATTATTGTTTGAGAAAATTCAAATTAGAAGGGAATGTGATAATTTCATAAAAATATTTTATATCATATGTTGCCTCATTTTGGTTATATTTTGTTCAGTCTTACTTGAAAAAACTGCATGATTAACATGCTTAAATTACTCAATGTAGTTTAACAAACACACAAGTTAGATGTAATAATATAGAGCTAGGCATATATTAACTTTAGCAATGAAATCATTTAAGTCCTTTCGTTCATTACTGATGAAACGATATCATTTCAAAATTAAACATTAAATTAGTGTTTTTTTTTTTTTTTTGCTAAACAATGCGATTAATGCATCTTTATAACAGATAATGACAAAAGGAACACTATATACCAAATCAAATTTAACTCTTACAAGCTATTACTGAAGTGAAATGCATATCACAGAACAATGCATTTCAAATTTGATAGAAATTTGAAATGCGTTCCCTTTTTTTGACAAAATACAAGATATAAATTTGATTAGCCTGATTCTTTTTTTTTTTTAATAGTGAATTTTAGGACAGTGTGGATCCGTATATCAATATATACATGATTCAATATATACATGATTCAATGATTTAAGCATATATCAACAATTCAACCCACGAACACAAAAAAGCGTAAAAATAAAAAATCAAAACAAAACAAAAAAAATGGATTACCTAGCGTTTCGCGAGCAAAAGCTACGACTTGTGGGTTTCAATGATATAGAAGCTACGACTTATGGGTAGCGCGTTTCAGTGAGGTAGGGTGGTCAGAGTGTTTGGGTGAGTGTGTGGGTTTAGGGGGAAGAGCTAAGGGAGCAGAATCCTTGTTTGGACGAGGAATTTGGTGGAGGACGAGGAATTGAGAGTGTAGAGGAAGAATCAGAGTGAGGAATTAAGAGTGTCTCTGCGGTGAGTGTGAACGACTGAGAGTGGAGAGTGGAGAGTGGAGAGTGGCGAGAGTGTGAGTGAATGATAGCATGAAGGTCAAGTTTCTGAGGGTCGAGTTGTAGGTGGATGAAATAATCACAGGGTTGACATGGAAATCGAGCCTCTAAGGGTCGAGTTCCAACCGCCTCGTCTATCAAGCCTTCGAGTTTTTAGGAATAAGGGCAAAATTTGCCAAACAGTGCAAAATTGGAAATTTTTCAGGCGGAGAGCACGCGTCCAAACTTATTTAGTTAAGTAGACTCTTTTTGCAAATCGAGTTTATGAAACTCGACTTCCAGGTCAATCCAGCCCGCCCCAGCCCCACTTAAAAGTTTGATGTGGATTAAAAAAAGGGAAAAAAAGCCACGTAGAAGTCGAGTTTGTTAAACTCGACTTCCAGTGAAAGTCGCCTACCATAAACTCGTCTTCAAACAGGGGTTAAAATTTAAAAACACTGCCCGCTGGAAAAGAAAGGAAATCCGAGTACACTATACTCGATTTGGAGGCATTCAGTCTTCTCTCACTCTCCGGTGTCTCTCTCTTCCGACGCCGTTCTTCTCTCTCTCTCCGGTGTCTCTTCCTTCGCCGTTTGTCCGTGTCTCTCTCTTCCGACGCCGTTCTTCTCTCTCTCTCTGGTGTCTCTTCCTTCGCCGTTTGTCCGTCCATCATCTTCCTCTGTGGCGAGGAATCCGAGACCAGCAGGTTTGTTCTTTCTCTCACTGATGCGATTTTTTAAAATTTTGGTCTAAATTTCGGTTTATTGCCGAGAAAGTATAACTGAGAAAAGTTCAGAATTTTTGTAGAGCTAAAAATGGGCGCATTACGAGTCTTGCCGAGAAATTAGAATTTTTGTTGCCTATTATATTTCTAATTTCATCATATTCTTAGTCCTTTTCTAGGAGGACCATCACGAGTCTTGGGTAGTTATGGGTCTGCGAGAATGAGTGAGCATATGGGCTATGTATGTGAATTGATGGGGATTGGTTTAAGTAAGATCTGGTTGTGAATTGAATTGGGCTTTGACTTTATAGAATAAGCTTTGAACCCTGCTGCCATTGTTGTTGGTATAACTATTTTGAAAAGTGTTTTATCTAAAGAAGAAGAGTGTGAAGCACTGGCCCTTAATTAAAGTCATGGCCAATTTTGGATGACAATGACTTTGTAATGACCATTTTGTTTGTTTTAATTTCTTAATGCTAGAATTGCATATATGTTAAAACTATCTATTCACTTCTCTGGCAATCTAATTTTTAAGCAGTAGATAGGAATTAATTATAATGTCAAGTAGTAGATAGGAAAAGAAAAGGAAATCATAATGCCACACATAAATAAAGCCCCGAAAACAAAACCTAGATATGGTGTAAGTCTCTCTCTATTCAATGTCATTAACCAATATTACACATTACACAAATCTATTATTTACAGCTGATATGACAAAAACTTTTTGTAGCATGACGATAGATCCTGGACCCATTGATCGTACTGTATTGACAGAACAAGTTAAACATCGATCTGAGTTACTGTGGAACCCTGGGGGATAGGTAATTGCATGAGTTTTCTTGTACTATGCATTCATGTCATAACTCTAATTAGCCCTAAATACTAAATATTTGCATAAATTTTTATCAATTGTTATAATATTTGCAGGATCCTCCTGGCACACTGGATTGTCGAAGTCGCCATGAAGAATTGAAACATCGAGTTCCTATGGTAGATGATCGTGTCCTTGCCATTGTGAGGTTGCTTGGTCTAGAGGGTCTGTACTTGGTCCCATCCATACAGCTTGACCATGCATTGATCACTGCATTTGTTGAGCGATGGCGCCCAGAGACCCATACATTCCACCTACCACATGGTGAGATGACGATTACTTTGCAAGATGTGGAAATTATCATGGGGTTGCCCATCGAGGGTGAGGCAATGGTTGGGCCCACTAAAAGAATTTGGACAGATGTGTGTGCTGAAATGCTTGGAATTCAAATTCCAAATGACAATGAAATTGTGCTAAAAGGTCAACGGATTTTGATACCTTCACTTGTCGAAAGAATCAGACAACCACTGCCTCCGGATGCCAATGAGATTCAAGTTCATCAGTACACTCGCTGCTATATACTAGCCCTACTAGGGGATATGATATTTCTTGACAAGTCCGGAGATAGGGTCCATCTCATGTGGTTAGAGTTCATGCAAGACCTTCGTAATCCACGCAAGTATAGTTGGGGTAGTGCAGCCTTATCATGGTTGTACAGACAGTTGTGCAATGCAACCCAGAAGAAGGCAAAGCAGATTGGTGGACCATTGATTTTGGTCCAATTGTGGATATATGCCAGGTTCCCTCATATATCCCCACAGATGGTGCCCCAACCCGAAGGTGTTTATGGTCCACCACTACCACCAATTCCTCTTGCTATGAAGTAAGTATATATTGCATAATTAGTGTGTGATCATGTATTATGCCACATTTTTATACGTAAAAAACTAATGACCATGCGATGTTACTTGCTTGTAGGTGGGCAGGGGCGATGAGTACAAAGAATGCTCCCACGCACGTGCTTTCCGCATATCGCAATCAAATTGCCACAACACGGCCCGACCAGGTATAATACTTGTATTTTCATTGCCTGCTATTGTGCTACTTGTTTTGCAAATAATGGAAAAAAATTTTCTTTACTTGGTGGCTTTTGTAGGTTAAGTGGGAGCCATATGGAAATGACTTAAGCTACCTTCCTCCTAGTTTTCGCATTGAGGGAAGTGACGTGTGGAGGTCGACCGTTCCACTTATATGTTTTTGGCTTGTAGAGTTCCACCTACCCGATCGTGTCCTACGACAGTTTGGGCTAAAGCAGGAACAACCTAGAGATGCTAATACCAATCGCGATTTGCACAAAATAGATGCGAGGGGCAAGGTAGAGAAAAATTGGTCGGTAGAACATGCAGTCCATATTCGGAGGTGGAATGATCGTGACGAGTACGTTTGTAATGCACTCAGGATGGAGGAGGTGATGTCACGTCATCATCCATATATGGTGTGGTATCGTAGGATCACTCGATTGTATATCGACCGCGCTAGTGCGAAGATGGAAATTTTGGTAATGTGCATAAACTTATTTTGTTTTGCATGTTGTGTTTGATGTTATGTACGTGTCGTACTTAATAATGCCATTGATTTAATGACAGCTTGCAACCCAACTGGCTGTCCTCAAATGGTTTAATGAAGAATCTTACGAATACAAGTTCATTAAGAAGGCCCTTGAGGATGTGGATGAGGTTGATCGTATCGATGTGCCAACCAATGCCGAAGCAACAAACCAGACTGAAATACCAGATGTAGGGCCCAGTACGAGTTCAGCTGCTCCAATGACACGTCATCAACCTGCCCCCACCCCTCCTCTGGCCACTGAGACCCCTATTCCACCCATGTCCACCCCTCAGGACACAACCGGACCTCCCATGCCACCCATCCCTCCCATTTACACTGGATTTCCCTCGCGGTTTACCCATGCTGAATTCGAGTTCTCCCTACACGCCACCACTATTGACCACAACTCACCCATGGCCCCATCCTATAGCTCCCCCCAGATAGTTATACCCACCCCTAGCCTTCAAACACCCCACGTTGAGCTCATGTCTACCAGCCCAAGTCATACACAATCACCTCCTACCTCCTCTACCTTTATACATGTTCCACAAGCCACGCATCCACATGACAGTGACATTGAGCAGGGGCAACATGACCAAGCTGAGCAGCCACAGGATGCAAGCGCTCATGCTGCACCCATGAGGAAATCGACTCGCGCCATCCAACCAAGGAGATGCGGCACAGGTTCCCACCTGGTATTCCAAGTGTTTTACTTTCATTTTAATTTCATATATTTTTTGGGTTGCTTTGTGCATGAATTTGTTTGTTTGTAAACGCTTAAAAATATAACATTATGAGCAGGTAACAGAGCATGTTCCTGCGAAGCAGTACACTAGACGCAACCGGAAAAGAAGTAAACACGGGGAGGGTGCAGCCTAATATGACCAACAGATCATCTATTTTTTTGTTTTTGTTATTGTTCCCACAGTTTATGTAATTGGTCTTTAAATTGGTCAAGTGCCACAATTTATGTAACTGGTTCCCATTGTTTGGTTGGAAGATGTGCATCTCTGATGTGTGGTGGACCAGTAGTTAGGTTTTGGTTGTAAACCTCTATGCATGTGGCTAAAAGACAAAATTGATTGTCTTTACTTTTGGCAGATGATAACATTATATATGTTTAATCAATGCAGCAAAATTTATATTTGAAGAAATTTGCAGCAGAAATGTGATTGATGTTGCAGCATTTTTTCAACGCAGCAGATTTTATTTGTATTATTGAGTTTTATTTAATGCAGCAAATTTTATTTGTATTACTGAGTTTTATTTAATGCAGCAGAATTTTTTCAATGCAGCCGAATTTTTTTAATGCAGCAGAATTTTGATGCAGCAGATTTTTTTTAGTGCAGCAGATTTGATGCAGCAGATTTTTTTTAGTGCAGCAAATGTTTGATGCAGCAGATTTTTGATGCAGCAGATTTTTATTAGTGCAGCAGATTTGATGCAGCAGAATTTTGATGCAGCAGGTTTTTTTTAGTGCAGCAGATTTTATGCAGCAGAATTTTGATGCAGCAGATTTTTTTTAGTGCAGCAGATTTTATGCAGCAGAATTTTGATGCAGCAGATTTTTATTAGTGCAGCAGAATTTTGATGCAGCAGGTTTTTTTTAGTGCAGCAGATTTTATGCAGCAGA
Organism: Quercus glauca; assembly: GCA_023736055.1. Taxonomy (NCBI): domain Eukaryota; kingdom Viridiplantae; phylum Streptophyta; class Magnoliopsida; order Fagales; family Fagaceae; genus Quercus; species Quercus glauca. Next base: position 71,207,794 of record CM043316.1, on the reverse strand, counting down.
ATTTTGATGCAGCAGATTTTTTTTAGTGCAGCAGATTTGATGCAGCAGAATTTTGATGCAGCAGATTTTTATTAGTGCAGCAGATTTGATGCGGCAGATTTTTTTTAGTGCAGCAGATTTTATGCAGCAGAATTTTGATGCAGCAGATTTTTTTTAGTGCAGCAGATTTGATGCAGCAGAAGGTTAATGCAGCAGAATTTTGATGGAGCAGATATTTTTTAGTGCAGCAGATTTGATGCAGCAGAATTTTTTCATGTGAAATTGAGCGCTATGGTTGCTTTGTTTTTCTATTTTCTTCATGTATTTAATCTGGAATTAGGTAGTTTAGGTTAAGACTAAGGAGATTTTTTGTTTTGGAACTGTCTATTATCTCATTATTTCATTAGGTTCAGCCAAAAGTTACATCCAAAAGCAAAAGTGCCTATTAATATTGAAAACAAAGTTTAACATTGTCAAAATATATCACAAATTTCTAAATGTTCATATGTACACAATCATGTAGTTGCAGTAATAATTGATACATATTTTGATCTCCCTTTGGTAATGCAGTTTGAAGATGTGGAGTATAAAGTGAGAAATAGCCAAGCTTCCTCCAACAATCCTGTGAAGGCAGTAGTGTCCAAGGTAGCCACACAGCTGAACATGGAGAAAGACAATCACAAGCATATATTGAAGGGGATAACGGGAAGTATTGGCCCTGGAGAAATTCTGGCTCTGATGGGTCCTTCTGGTAGTGGGAAAACAACCTTGTTAAGAGTGATAGGGGGAAGATTACTTGACAATGTTAAAGGAAAAATTACTTATAATGACATCCCATATAATGCAGCTGTCAAGAGGAGGTTAGCCAACTTCACAGAAACTTAATCAGTTGCTTCTGACTATACTGTCGAAGGTGTAGGTGATGGTTAAATATTGAACTTTTCATAAAATTTATTTTTGCCTTGCAGGATTGGATTTGTGACGGAAGATGATGTGCTCTTCCCACAATTAACAGTTGAAGAAACTTTGATTTTTTCTGCATGTTTAAGGCTTCCAAGCAACATGAGCCGACAACAAAAATATGCACGAGTAGAGATGATTGTGAAGGAGCTAGGCCTTGAAAGGTATGTATTGGATGGCAGTGTGGCTGGTGGAAGTCTTTATAGATATATTCAAAGATTCAAGAAGAAAGTTCTTTTTGAACATATCTTTATGACAGTTTCTTTGAAAGTTATTTTGTATAATCATAGATGTCGTCACACAAGAATAGGTGGAGGATTTATAAAAGGAATATCTGCATGAGAGAGAAAAAGGACCAGCGCAGGTTATGAAATTCTTGTCGATCCTTCCTTATTATTGCTTGACGAACCAACTTCAGGCCTTGATTCCACCTCGGCAAATAGACTCCTTGTAATTCTTCAAGTACTTGCGAAGGTACTATAGCTAAATGCAATTTCTATTTGTCATACTCAACTCTTGGAAATTGTTCTAAACATTAAATTTGAGGGTCTACAGGCAGGAAAGGACAATAATCACAACTATCCACCAGCCATCAAGCAGAATGTTTCACATGTTTGACAAACTGGATTATCTTGCACTGACAGTCAAATTAATCTTTTACGCTTCTAGGGGGCAGGAGAACTATTTGGGGCTGCAGTTATGAGTATTAAAAGGGCTGGCATGGTTGCTTCTTTGATACTTATGTTGTTTCTTCTCACAGGAGGTTACTATGTCCAGGTATACACATCTGTTAACCCACTTTTTGTTTTGGGGAATAAAAAAAAGAGAGCAATTATGCTAGTTAAGATGCATTACTTGGCTTTCTTCTAAACCGACTTTGCAAATTAAGAAGTGAGATGGAGAATATTCGTCTCACATTTAAGATTCTATTTCTTGTATGTAAAATTTTACATGGTGTAACATCATTTAAAATTTAAAATGATGTAGTAATAGATATACTTTATTAATGGTCTGATAAATAAAGTCGTATTTTCAAGCTTTATGAAGATCTGCATTTCATGTAAAAATGATAGTTGCTAATAATTAGAAGCCACCAAAACCTTCTTGGCTTGTTGCCTAAGTTTGTTGATAACAATGGCCAAGACAAGGGTTCAATCAAGAGCTACTATTGGGAACAGAATGACCATATTAACTGATTGCAGCTATACCAATAGTAGTTTGGCTTGTTTTCTTGGATGCTTTTAAGGCCTACGTTTCACTATTTTGTGTGTCAGTGATGATTGGAGACACAAATATACATAAAAACTCACAAGGTGTTGTTTTAATTGCAGCATATACCGAAATTTATGCGCTGGTTGAAGTATTTGTCATTCATGTACTACGGCTTCAGACTTCTTCTGAAAGTGCAACATTCTGGAGACCAATTATACGAGTGCCAAAGCCAAGGAGGGTGCAGGACCCTTCAGAGTTCGCCTTCATTCAATTTAAACTATTCTTATATATGGATTTTTGGTACTTGGTACATTGATAGCTAACTGATATTTGGTTGTTTGACAATAAACGTTGGTCACAGTCACACACTTGTCTTAAGATTGACATTAATTTTATGCATTTTGGTTCCTTTTCTAAAATGCATGTGGCTCTTGCTTGGCTATGGTTATATGTAAAACTGAAGCAGTCTGGATTTGATCTTTTGAATCTTTTACAAGTTGTTGTTGAAAAGCTTTACTACAGGAATGTCATAAAAAGTTGTGGTGATTCATGTGCATCTAAGAGGCGAATTGAATGTAGCTGCCTACTTCAGGTATGTGATGAAATCCTTTGTTCCATGTCCTCTCTCTTTCTATCCCACCCCACACCCCCTTAAATGCTTGTATTTAAGATTCCAACCACTTTTGGACATTTAGAACTTTTGAACTACTTTAAGCATTAAAAAGTTGGTAAACTACACTGGAACATGCTAATGTGATGCTGTACAAGGTTTTAGCTTCCAAACAAACACACACTATGCTTATGTTGAACCATAGACATCTTTCAAGTTGAAGTCCTTATTTGGACTGATGCCTCCAAATCCCTAAAATATGTCTCCAACACTAACTTGGTACTCTCCTTTTAGTTGATGGTTAACTTACATGAGTACTATATTAAACACCAATCAAGCCCCTCACCAGAATAAACCAACCTAAATATCATTGCCCCTAATGGCTCTGTAACATTTGAACAATAAATCAAGGTGTTTCAACAAAATTTTCTCTGAAGTTTTATTGTCTTTTATTGCCTTCAACACTAACTCAGTATTCTCTTTTTAGTTGATGGTTACTAAAATGAGTACTATTAAACCTCCTTTTATACTTTGCAATGTATGCTTTATTAGAATTTGAGGGTATTTCCAACATTTATATTCTTATCATATGCCTTTTACAGGACAACGTTTTGTACACAACCCAAGAATCCGATTCTCATGCCCTATTTATGGAGCTGTCTCGTTTGTTATTTGATGGAACTCCTGATTTACACTTGGCAAATTTCCTTCACATGATCACAATCATGGCTGAATCAGGTTCTACTGAGGAGCAAACAGAGTTTTTCATCTTGAATAGCCAAAAGATGCCTAAGCTTTCTAATGAAGAATCTGTTTGGCCCCTCCCATCCAGACCTTCACCGACAAAGAACGATGACTCACTCCAAACAAGTTTTGCTTCGGCAAAGTCCAAAAAGAAGGCTTGAAATAACTCAAATTGGCCGCCTGTGGATTGGAAAACTGCACCTGGTTTTAGTTATGCTCGTTTAAATGGTTTTAAGACTCAGGCAACAGCTGCACAGCCTAGTGGCAGCCCATGAACGTTAATTTTTAGACTCTGCTAATTTTCGCTCTTGTTAATTCTCTAAGATTGACTTCTGCAGATTCTAGCTTGTTTCTCTAAGTGGTGCTTTTGTTTACTAGTCACGTTCCAATTAGATATTTTTTTTCAAATGGTGAAATTATTTCATATATGCTTGCTTATTGTTGTTTCTTTTAAACTGTGGCATATTATAATAGTAAACAAACAATGTTGACAATAAACATTGGTCACAGTCACACACCTATCTTAAGATTTACTTTAATTTTAGGCATTTTGGTTCCTTTTCTAAAATGCATGTGGCTCTTGCTTGGCTATGGTTAGAGTAGGTAATTTCTGATTCCTTTTCAATTTCTACTATTTTGCTAGATATTTTAGACTACCTTTTTTTTCTCCTAGTATTCTTCAATTGATGAGGTCACTTATTTGATTTCTTTAACCCTTACTTACATTGAAAAAGCATTGAAGCCGTTTCATCTGCCCAATGATGAATTCAAATTGCACTGTGACAGTTATTTTGATTTTCATTTTGAACCCCCATTGGCACATCCAGTGAGCCCCCCAGCATGTGTTGTAGGCTACTAGGGGCTGTTGGCTGTTGGCTGCTGGTTGTGGTTTTTGTTTTTGTTTTAAAATGTGGGAAGGCTCTTAATGAAAATCATGGCTGTTCACTGTTCACGAATGCATGATCTGAGGGCTGCAGCCCCTTCTTCACATTATGTGACAGTTAGAATACCTAGAAGCCAATAATGTTTTCTTGTGGATTATGTGACATTTAGAATGACAAATTCATAAATTTGTGGATTATGTGACAGTCATCTTAAACTCTTTTGATTAAACTTTTTACAGGTTAATGTTACTGGACTATTTTGTGGGGTAGCTGAAATGCAAATTACTGGCAGCAAGATAGATGGGGTGGGCAGCAAGAATATGCAGCTGGGCATTATAGGAGTTATTTGATTTGTTTAGCAAATTTTCTTAGATTTTGTATTGGAGGATATAGTAGTTACTGGCAATGAAGTGGACCATCAAATATTTTTTTGTTTTTGTTATGGTTCCCACAGTTTATGTAACTAACTAGTATTTAAATTGGTTAAGTGTTACAGTTTATGTAACTAGTTCCCACAGTTTGTTTAATGCAGCAGAATTTTTTTGTATTATTGAGTTTTGTTTAATGCAGCAGGATTTTTAGTGCAGCAGCAGAATTTTTAAGGTAGCAGCAGAAGCAGAATCATAGTTCGGAACCAACACATTTACTTAGAAAATAAGACTTTAAACATATTTTTATAATCCTAGTAACATACCACATGGAAACCAACACGTTGTGCAAACAATTGTCCAAGTTGTCCTAACAACTGTGCATCACACCATCCAAAAGTTGGTCCAATATGCTTTAGCAATAACCGTCCAAAATACTTCAAAAGTTTGTATCATCCTTTGATGTGGCATAGTCCTACATAATTATATACTATATATCACAATCTTAGAAAAAGTAATAAATAAAAGCGCATGTTAAAGTTTTAAGCTATAGAAATTTGAAAGTACTTGTTTCAATTGTGTAGAGCAAACAATGCATTGCTTACCTAGTTCGGAACATTGTTGCTTGTTGATGCGCGAATCACATTTGGACATCTCCTACGGTTATGGCCCTCCGCATGACACACTGTACATTTCGGCTGCTGTTGACTCTCCCTCCAATCCATCTCATTTCTTATTCTTGTTGACATAGGTCGACCTTTTTCTCGCAACATTTCAGGGTCAGGGTACAACTTTGGGCCGACAACCTCCTGCCATAATGACTTATCCTTGGGCACACGAAACTCATGTGAATAAGTGGCAAGTCGTCGTTGTAAAGTATAACATGGGTCAATATACCTCATTGCATTGATATGTTCCCTGATACAAACTGCAATCACATGTGAACAAGGGATCTTATAGATTTCCCATTTGCCACAAGTACATGTGTTCTCCACCAACCTTACTTCATGACTATGGTCTCCCCCATCAGATCTGTGTGGATTATACATCGTGCAAACCTGAAATACACCGTCTTGCTGGTTAAATGGCCTCACATAGTGTCTTGTCCCTTTTTCGTAATTTGCTTCATATTTCTCCATGGCATGCTTGCTAAACTTCTGACCATGTTCAATATCACCCAATATTTTAGTGCGCCGATCATTGAAATAGGCAACAAGTTTACACCAAATGTAGTCAACCAATGCAGATATGGGTAGTCCACGTGCACCTTTTAGAACTCCATTGAAACACTCAGACATATTGGTAGTCATTGCCCCATAACGGTGTCCACCATCATGTGATAGTGTCCATGTCTCTAGATCCTCCTTCATTAGATACGAGTATGGCTTTTTCTTTGATATATTGGGATTGAGATCCTTACTGAATTTGAGTTCAGCTTCCTTAAGGCAATCCAATATTTTTTCAAGTTTGCGATCTTGATGCTCGTATCCGGCTTTCAAGGCCAAAGACTTTAAGAACTTGTCATTAAATTGAGTGTTGAAGTTGCTGGCCACATGTCTAATGCAATATCTATGATATACTGGAACATAATCATTAGGCCACTGTGCAATGGATGATATTATACCTCTATGTCGGTCTGATATTATGCAAATGCCAGAATCAGGTACCACATGTCGTATTGCGGTCCGCAAGCAAGATAAAAACCATCCCCAACTGGCCCCCGTCTCATCATCCACAACCGCAAAGGCAAGCGGAAAAATCTCATTATTAGCATCGGTAGCCATTGCAATCAACAACTTTCCTTTATATTTTCCATAAAGATGAGTTCCATCAATACTAATTACTGGCCTGCAATGTGCGAATCCAGCAATGGAAGGAGCGAAAGCCCAGAACACATACTTGAATATAATAGTATCTGGTATGTTCCCGTTGATCGACCGAAAAGACACTTGTGTACCCGGATCGCCATCCTTATATGCCAACAACAACTTCTGCAACTTTTGATACGACTCTTCCCAATTCCCATGTATGTTTGCAATAGCTTTTTGTTTTGCATCCCATATCTTGTAGTATGATATATCGTGGTTAAACCTTTCCTTCATCAGATTTTGGAGATCCTTTATTTTGCTGGTGTGATCTGCAAGTACATATGTATGAAGTTCTTTGGCAAGAAAATTGGAATCCATCATTCTGCCATCTTTGTTCACCCCAACTGACGGACAAGTGTGAGGACCGTTGTATACTGTGACGGCCCATAACCCGTTAAGCTTCCGTTGCGGGAATGCTCGGACTTTCCATGCACATGACTCATTCGCGCACTTCACACATAATCTTTGTTGGTTGGACCGCTCAGTTATATAATTCTTGTTGTTGTCCATAGAGTAAACTATTAATGCTTGTCTCACAGCCTCTTTATTAGGGAAAATCAACCCTTTGCTAAAATTCATTCCCCGCACCCAACTTGATGAAAATGGTATCTCCACATTTGAAGGATCAACTATATTATCCCAAGTATTTGCATGGAATGACGGGCCATAAGCTTCATATGTCGGGACTGCAGGCTGCACATTTATACCACCACCTATATCATCTTGAAACTCTATAGCAGCATCATCATGATCATCCACGACATTGTCAACATTTTCATAGTTTATAGTATTCTCGTGAAAGTCATCTCCCCCAATCATCTCTTCATACTCATCTCTATCATGATCAACATCGTCTTCGTCTTCGTCTTCCCTCCCTAGAGATTGAATACATTCTTGTTGATAACTAGATCCACAAACCTCCAGTGGAGTTGGTGTCTCTTGGCATGGTGGTGTATAACCCCCAACTGTGGTGCCCAGGGTAATAGTCAAATAACTATCCGTATGTAATGGATGGAATTCTTCCCCGCCACCACCCTCTAAAGTTGTTTGTTGCACGTCTTCACCACCAACTTCTATACGAGGCTCCACAGTTATATACAACTCGGCAGCTTTTAACTGGGGCGTAGAGTTTATCCTGTCAAACATAATCTGAACATGCTTGTCTCCTTTTATTTCAATAGGCATGAAGACAATCCGGTCATTGAACACTGCATGAGGAGCACGATATACAATTTTTATGTCATGCAACCGACGGTCCAAATCCAGCTCTTTCATAATTTTCTTTTTCAACTTCTTCAAATTGATCTCCCGCCGTTTTTTTAGCTGAATAATCTCTAATTTTTGACCAGGCCCTTCATATGTCACTCCATAAGTCACATTACTGCAGGGCTCCCCACCATAATATAGATAAAAATCAATCGAACTCATCCTATAAGTCAAATAAGTTTACTAAAAGTTAGTGACGAATATAACACCTTCATTTGATATGAACTACAAAATATTGCCTCAAGGCAAATACAAAGATAACATAGTCCACCAAACAATTATAATCAATTGAAATTTCATTCTCTCCAAGCAAAAATTTGAATTTTTAAACTCAAACAAATTTTTACATGGTTGATAACATTAAAAAATTAACATTCGTTACACCTTACAACTAATAAACCATTACACATTACAACACCTTGCAAATAAATAATATGCTATCCATTCATTCACATTATACACAACAACACATTACAAAGAAAAACCCATTGCATATCAAATAACAACCCATTACAAAGCACAAATAACAAATACAAAAAACAATAATAATAATGATAATAACAACACATTACTCATCAACAATATAATATATAAACAACAACACATTACAAAGAAAAACCCATTGCATATCAAATATCAACCCATTACAAAGTACAAATAACAAATACAAAAAACAATAATAATAATGATAATAACAATACATTACTCATCAACAATGTAAAAGTAGTATGTGTGTATATATATATTTACCAAATGTAAAAGTCAGTATATATATCCAGGTCTAACAAAAAAAAAAAAATTAAAAAAGGTTTGAATATTTACCTACAAATTGAAGGAGAAGAAGAAAAGCTTTAATTTGTAGAATGATCAATGTGATTTATGTAGAGGAAGAAAACCTTTTGTGTGAAAAGGGAGAGAGTTTTGGCGTGAGAGAGAGCTGTGAGAAGTGAGAGTCTGAGTGGAAAGTGAGCTGAGAGCTAAGTGTATAAGTTTGTAACGGATGGGGTGGGTGGAAAATTAATTGGAACTCGAGTTTGACATACTCGAGTTCCATTTAAATAAATTTTTACCGTTGCGCGTAATTGAGTTAGTTGGGGTGGTTGGGTAGTTTATTGGAAGTCGAGTAGGCTATACTCGACTTTCATTGAAGTCGAGTATCCCAAACTCGACTTTCCGGATTTTAGACCGCTACGGCGAAGAGGCTGGCCCAGCTGGAAGTCGAGTTTGGGCTACTCGACTTTCACTGGAAGTCGAGTTTGTTAAACTCGACTTCCAGGTGGCTTTTTTCCCATTTTTTTAATCCACATCAGACTTTAAGTGGGGCGGGGGGTGGCTGGATTGACCTGGAAGTCGAGTTTCATAAACTCGATTTGCAAAAAGAGTCTACTTAACTAAATAAGTTTGGACGCGTGCTCTCCGCCTGAAAAATTTCCAATTTTGCACTGTTTGGCAAATTTTGCCAGGAATAAGAGTCTTTTAAACTTAAGTGCTAGTTTAGTATATAGTTTTGAAACGTTGCTAACTAACTATATTGTCTAGGGATTGGTGTTAATTGCCAATTTTTGCCCATAGCATTTTTACAACACTTTCACAATAAATCCTAATTCCTAAGTGATAGGTTGTTATTTATTTATTTATTTTTTTATGGAAGTGGTAAGTTGTTATTAATTGTTATGGGTGGAAAAAAAAATAAATTTAAGATATGGATTTAAAAAAAAGTGTGTTGTGTGTGTGTTTATATCTCAAAAAAAAGAATGAGTAATTGGCCCACATTTCTTAAGAGAGTGTATTGTATGTAGTATAAGTTGCTTCACCCTCCCTTAAAAGTTACTATAGCTTTAAGTGGAGTTTGTGGTGTGTCTTTGTATTAGAACTATGAAAAGTGCTACATCCACAACATTTTTACAATATTTTCACAACAAATCCTAAGTAGCAAATTGTTATAAGTTTTTAATTTGAATTTATCACTAAAATTATTTTCTTGCCCACCAGTATTAATTTGCCACCTAAGATTTGCTGTGGAAGTGTTATAAAAATATTATAAACATAGCATTACTCTAAAAAAAAAAAAATCACAACTTTTACTATAACGGTCCATGTGGGAGATTGTAAGTAGTGGAAAAAAAATCATGGAATACATGTAAAAGTGACAAACAACCAACCACAATTTACCACATAAGGTAGTTGTGGCAAAAGTTGTAAATTTTTACGTGGTACTAGAATTACTCTTAAACCTATCAAAAAAAGAATTACTCTTTAAAAATTTTGTTTTTTTAAACTTTTTTTCTCATTTTTTTATAAGTTATAGCATCTTTCTCACAGGGGTAGACCTTATAAATGTGGGATCCCCATGGGAGATAGATGCTAACACCAAATATCAAATCTTTTTATAAGGACCTCTCGAAGCAGTAGTTTGTGATCTAATACCCAACCCATATAATTTTGTTAATTTCTTTTAATAATTTGATAGTTACAACAATGGAAGAGGAGGGATTTACATCCTAGACGTTTTCGTTTGAAACACAAAGAAAAAAAGAGAAGTGTTGAAACTAGCTTGTTAGAAAATCAATCAACCAAAATAACCATGAGCAACTATGATATTTTAAGTTTCTTCCTATTGACAAAATTTGTAATATTCATTAGCAGGTTGATTTTATGTGGTTTCTCTAATCAAACTAAAGTTACCAAGAAACCATGCATAACAGTTTTATTTATTTATTTATTTTTTGATACCAAAGAAAACAGATACAGGATCCAAGTTAGAATACATTAGGAGAGATCCAACAAAAATGGATCGGGTTGTGAACAGCTAGAGAAATAACTTCTAACACATTACACAGGATAGGTCTTGGTACAAAAATAGTGTGAAAGTTTAAACCCCAAGGGTTATAAAAATGCATAGCACTTAATAGGGAGCTACCGAATACACCAACTACACCTAATATTTCAGCTAACATGTGAAATGGTTGACTCTTGGCAATTTGTTAATTTCTTTTAATTCTACTGATTTCATACATTTTCATTGAAAACCAAACAAATCATTGAGAGAGAGATCATATTCATAATCATACCTCAAACTTGTGAGGATCTTTTGAGTTTTGACTTGGGAAGAGGGACATTTGGGTTTTTCGACTTGGTGTCACTTAAGCAAGAGTCATGTGATTTGCATGTGTTTGGATTTTTTGTCAAATATAATAACAGAATTGATATCGGGGTGCAAAAGATAATACAAATTATAGTTTAAGGTGGTAAAATGTAATTAAAAAAAAACTAGTATCTAATCCATGCTGGGTCCCAAATAATATTATCACAAATATTAGCAATCCAAAAAAAAAAAAAACAATCACACACAAGAACACAAAATTTACGTGGAAAACCGTTTCTCTTTGAAAGGAAAAACCATATGACAAATTCCGAATAATTTCACTATTATTAAATCAATTACAATAATTCTTGTGTATATCTCATGGCTAAAGAAAAAATCTCTCTTGTTTTCTTTGCTCACACACACACTAATTACCTTTCTCAAATGAGGCAACACTTTGCTATCTCCTTTTATTTTCTTCTCCATGCACAACTCTCTTTCTTGGCTGTCTTCTTTCTCTAAGCGGCTTACTCTTGGCTGCTCTCTCTCTCTCTTTTTCTCTTGTGCGGCACCTTTTTCTTTTTTCTTCACTATGCGGCATTTTGATGTGCATTGATAATAGCTTAATTTTGCATATTTATATCATTGTTAGAAAGCATTATCATACTTATTTTGAGTTAATTCATGCATTTTATATTTAGTTTTGGAATAATGCTGAATAATCAATTTTGTGCTTAATTGAATTTTATTGCATGAATTTGTCTTTCGTAGGAGAATGGAATTAAATAAGTGGATTTGTGCAAAGAAGAAAGCTAATAGACTTTACTTTTACAAGGGCCATGATGAAGTTAAAGAAGGCCAACCCAATTAAATTTAAGTCCAATTGAAGTAAGGAATCAAAGGAAAATTGCACCAAATCCAAGTCCAATTCGGATTAGGATTCCAACCTGCACATCAGTTAGTATTTTTGGCATGACTTTCGTCTCAGACGTCTAATCGAGATGATTCAAGTTGGGCTGGAAAGTTAACTTAAAGGGTTACAACTTTTTAGTTTACCAAAAGTCTAAATTCTGAATTTAAATGGGTTAAAATCATCGGTTAATATGATTTCTTGACCTATTTAACGACTCTTTAGGGCAAAATTGAGGGAGGCTAGTGCTAGGGCTGGGGGTTGAACATAGAGAGTGCGGCTACTTCTTTGGTTTTCTTTCATGATAGTTAATTTTATTTTATTTGTCTAGTTTAATGTTTAGTATTTTATTTTTGTGTTTTCTTTCAATTACCATGAGTAGCTAAATTTATAATTACGGTTGAGAATAAAACCTTGTTAAGATTTATCAGTATTATTTATGTGATTTGATTTTTCCCACAATAATTGTTCTTTAATGATTTAAATTGTTCTTGCTTCATATCAATTGACTAAGATGAAATTCTAGATATGAGTTCAATCACATTTTTCTCATGATTTAGGATTTGTCTTAATTAATTGAATGCTTGGTTTATTAATTCTTGATTATAAAATTGGATATCGCTTGTGATTTGTCTGTCAATGGATACAATTTATGATTTGATTTTTAGAATTGGATATATTTTGTGATTTGTTTGGTTACGGATACAATTGATGATTTGATTTTATATTGAAGAAGCGAAGAAAAACATGCTTTTGATTTTTAAAATATGGATTTTAATGAGAATATTTTCCATGATAGCAAGATTAATTTCTAGATTATCATGTAGTGAGTTAGGAAAAATTAATGACATAAATATATGCTGATATGACTTACAAGGCGGATTCCAAAACCTTAATTCATTTATCTAGATTATTTACATTTCTTTACTGCTTTATATTATATCTTTGCTTAGTTTAATTATTTTGTTAGTATATTTAATTTCAAACAACCAATTTTTATTAAACTAGATTAGGATTAATTTGGTTAGGATTTGATTAATTTTCCTACGTTCATTCAAGTCCCTATGGGTTCGACCTCGTTCTTGTCAAACTATACTTTAATACTGTTCGTACACTTGTGAGTACTTTAGAATTTCACAATACACATTTTTTCAGCTAGTGTGTATTCTTCTTTTTAGATCACGCATGCCTTTTATATACAAAAGAAACTTTAGCTAAAGTTTCTTTTCCTAGGAACACTTGGATTCCTTAATCAACTTCAACTAAAATTCTTGTTATGCATTAATTATTAAACACACTAACTCCTAAATACAATAAGAGTAACTTAGCTCATCAAAGAGCTTTCACGTGGGCTAGACCTTGGTGCCAGCTTGCACCCAACAATCTCCCCCTCCAGCCCATCAATAGGAGGAGATTTTCAATCTATCTCTTCAATTCAATTCCATGTCAGTCAAGTCAACTCCAAGCTTGACCTTCTTCATTATCTTTACCAACACTGAGAACACCTCATCAATGTCCATACCTTTTATTCTCAAAGAATTCATCTCATCTTGGATTTCCTTAATGCAATCCCTTGGCTCACCCTCATCAAAAGCCCAATTATTCTTGAAGCTAACAATTCAATGTTCTCCACCAATCCTCTTCTCATGAGGTTCAACAATCTCTAGTGGAGGATATTGCTCTCCCTACTCAAGACCTCCAAGGTCTTTCACTTTATCATCATCCCATGCAGCCCTAACATCTTCATATTCTTCATCACCTACCACTTCCTCTTCTGAAGCATTATCAGGCAATGAGAATTTCACCCTTTTGGTATTAACACCATTAATTCCAACTCTCAACTGTGGAGTCTTCTCAAAATTTTTAACCTCATTGAACTTCTTCTTACACGTCTTTGCATGAGTCCTGTACATACCGCAACATGCATGTCCTCTTGCAACAACCAATGGCCCCTTAGTAAGTTTCCATCTTCAATTACCAAGGTACTTACAATAACCAACTCAATCAATCACCAATGTAGAAAACATATTCATTCTTAAATTTGGAACATGTTACACATCCTTCAACATCACAGTGCTACCAACATTTGTTTTGATGCACACATCACCAATTCCCACAATTTTTGAGTAACTAGAATTACCCATCTTCATTGTACCAAAGTCTCCTACTATGTACGTGGTAAACAACTCCTTTGTAGGGATAACATGGTGGGAAGATGTAGAATCAACAACCTACTCAACATCATTATTAGCAACATGCTCACACTTTTGTTCTTCAATAGAGAGCACCACAACATCCTCGGCAATCATAGCAGCTGTAGTATTTTTCTCACCATCATTCTTTTCATATTTTCCTTTATTTTGTTTCTTATTCCAATGCCAACAATCTCTTCTTAAGTGACCATTTTTCCCACAATGGAAATGTTCTCTAGTTTCCTTGAACTGAGATCTATCTCTTGATTGTGACCTACCATTGAATTTTCAATCATTAGGTCCTCTACTTATACCTCTGCTCTTGTTCCCCATGACAAAGACTTGATCTTGTGCATTGTCTATATTCTCATCTCTCCTGCAAACCTCTTCACTTAAAATCAAATCTCGAATATCATCATATTTGAGTTTGCTTTTCCCTGCAGAATTGCTCACTACCATTCTCATGGCTTCCAAACTGTTTGGTAAAGAAGTCAAAAGAATCAATGCACGAACCTCATCATCAAATTCAATTTCCACTGTGGATAATTGATTTGTGATTGTATAGAATTCGTTCAGATGTTGCACTACAGGAGTGCCTTCTGCCTTCTTCAAATTAAATAACTTCTTCATCAAATATACCTTGTTATTAGTTGACGGCTTTGTGAGAGACCGAGGAAAATTTAGGGCCTCTCAAAAAAAGATTTGGGTGCTTGTAAGGGCACCTCTTTTTTGGGTAGTGGTGTGAAGTCACCACTTATTTTTTATAAAAAAAAAATAAGAAAAAATAAATACAAATTACATGTTCAAAATACTTCGAATGTCATTAATTGAATAAAGAAAAATACAATTTTGGTAAATTAACCTTACAAGGCTTTAGGTCCTAGTTACAATCTATGCAAAAGAATACAAAGTTTTGGTCCTAGTTACAATCTACCAAAATTAAAAGACAAAACACTAATCTACCTATCCAAAAATCCTAAACCCGGGGGCTAGGTTACAGAATAGGAAGGTATTAGGCACCCATTCCGCCTAGATAGAGTCTGGTCTTCTAGACTCTAATGACCAATATACCATTTTTTGAATGATGTTGAATGATATGTTACAATGCACATGACAAACACTTGACAAAAATTAGCTTAAATAATTTTTCCTTATGGATGTGTCCTCTTTTTAAAGAAAATTCAGATCTGTCTTAGAAATTAAAATAATAAGACTTGATTTGTAAAAAAAATCAAATCTGTTTTTGTAAAGGGTAAAAAGCAAGATTTTATCAAGAAAAATAGACCTGTTTTGTGTAAAGTTAGAAAAAATTTGGTTTGTTAAAAAAATCAGATTTGTTTTTTGTAAAGTTAAAAAAAAAAATGATTTTGTTAAAAAGAATCAAATCTATTTTTGTAAAGTTAAAAAAAGTAATTTTATCAAGAAAAATCAGATCTATTTTTTATATTAAAAAAAAAAGATTTTGAAAAGAATCAGATCTGATTTGTGTAAAGTAAAAAAAAAAATGATTTTATTTGTAAAAAAATCAAATCTGTTGTTGGACACAAATAAAAAAAAGACTTTTGAAAAAGGATCCACATTCATGAGACAAATTTATTATGCATGCATCACATATTAAAAAAAAAATTAACCTAACTTTCAATCCCTTCTTTTGAATTTCAAAATCTGCAATTTTATAACAAAGAAAACTTAAAAAAAAAAAAAAAAAAAAAATCAAATTTGTATTTAATGAAAATACTGATCAGTTTTGTATTTAGAAAAAAAAAAATTAGATTTGCATTTAATGAAAATACAGATCAGTTTTGAGTTTAGAAAAAATCAGATCTGTATTTAATGAATATACAGATCAGTTTTGGGTTTTGAAAAAAATTAGATCTGTATTTAATGAAAATACAGATCAGTTTTGAATCTTCACAAAAGAGTTTTGATAGTCATTGCAGATTTCAAAGTAAAAAAGAAAGAATTGAAATAAACAATCATCTACAGTATCTAAGCATGGCAATTATATATTAAGAACAAGACATCATAAAACATACTAAACATATTCATGCATCAAACAAAAACGTACTAATCAATGGAAGAAGAAAAGAAAAAAAAATGGAATACCTCTTGCATGAGTGTGCTTTTCTAATGAAAGAATATTTTAGAAATCAAAGAAGTTTGTTCACCTCTTTGAAGTCTAAAATACTTACAAAAAAAAGGTTCCTAAAGCAAAAACCTCCAGAACATCTTTAACATAAGGGGAATAGAAAAGTCATAAAAGAAGAGCCCTTAATTCTGATTTTTTCCCCTCTATTTATAGAGGTTGTGATGCTTAAAAAATAAGCTGAATGAGATCAAATAAGAATTGGAACGCATCCTTATCTCTAAAGATCCGAAAAAGATAGGCTTTATCTCAATCAGGGGGTCCCTAGGCTAGGTCGAGCTTTTGGGCCAATCGGCACTCCAAGAGTGCCGACTGCCCCTCTTGGGTACCCAGCCCGCATTTGAGTTTTGGTCTAATTTGGACTCATTTTTTGAGAATTTTTGAGCCGAAAATTGCACATAAACGCGTTTTTAATCTGTATTCTAAAAATTAATCTATTTTTCTTGATATTCAGGTCTTTAAAGTGATAATTATCTTGTAGATAAATATTCTAAAAAGACTTGATTATCCATAACCTCTTTGTTATCTGATTATCCACTTTATTCCAATGCAAGAAGGCTTACTTTTGACACTAACCAACAACCGATCACAAAATTATTTAATTAATTTTAATTGTCTAACTAATCAAAATTAATTTAAATTAATCATGCGTGATCGGCTCCACCCAAACAAAATGCAGGCAAACTGTGAAAACTTGATCCCGTGATATCTTTCAATCCGACGTTTCGATTTGGAAATCGGACATACCGTTGCAACTGTTAGAATCTCAAAATCATTTTTATGATATGGAATGAATGAATTAATGCTTGTAATGCAATTCTATATTTTGGGGTATATGAATGGTCACTCTAGTCATCTTCCAAGATTAAATTATGGACGCAAAATTGAGTGTCTACTGGCTTTTCATACATGCTAGACAAAACCTTTATCAAATCCACTGTAGTCTTTTCTTTCACAACATTGTGCACAACTGATCTTGACAGAGTTAATCAAATAACTCCCAATACCTGTCTATCAAGAAGGTTCAAGTCTTCATTCTTCATAGTTTCAGGCTTCTTCCTTAAAAGAGGCAGACGCAATTTCTTCCCATAGAAATAATCTTCAATCTGCATCCTCCAATACCCGAAGTTTGTTCTATCAAACTTCTCAATTCTTGAAGCCTTGCCTTCTTCTCCGGCCATTGCTTCTACTCTAACCTTAGGTCTGATACCACTTGTTGGGTCCCAAATAATATTATCACAAATATTAGCAATCCAAAAAAAAAAAAACAACCACACACAAGAACACAAAATTTACAGGGAAAATCATTTCTCTTTGAAGGGAAAAACTAAGGGACAAACTCCGAATAATTTTTCTATTATCAAATCAATTACAATTATTCTTGTGTATGCCTTACGGCTAAAGAAAAAATCTCTCTTATTTTCTTTACTCTCACACACACTAATTATCTTTCTCAAGGGCGGCAACACTTTGTTCTCTTCTTTTATTTTCTTCTCCAAACACAACTCTCTTTCTTGGCTGTCTTCTTTCTTTAAGCGGCTCACTCTTGGCTGCTCTCTCTCTTTTTTTCTTGTGCGGCACCTTTTTCTTTTTTCTTCACTATGCGGCACTCTTTTTCAGCTTGTGTGTATTCTTCTTTTTAGCACACGCATGCCTTTTATAGACAAAAGAAACCTCAGCTGCCTTACACTCCTAGTAGCACATAAACTCTAATTCTTTTCCTAGGAACACTTGGATTCCTTAATCAACTTCAACTAAAATTCTTATCATGCATTAATTATTCAACACACTAAGGGTCTGTCTAGGATTTGCTTATTTTGCTGAAACTGAAATTTTTTTGCTGAAAGTACTGTAGATAAAGGTAAAAGTTAGCTGAAATAGTACAGTGGGACCCATGAATAGTACCAAAAAGTGCAGTGAGGCTCATAAATAGTAACAAAAATAAGCTGAATAGTAAAATAAGTTAGCAAAATTAATTTTTGCCAAACAAACACTAACTCCTAAATTCAATAGGAGTAGCTTAGCTCATGAAAGAGCTTTCACGTGGGCTGGACCTTGGTGCAAACTCCTAAATTCAATAGGAGTAGCTTAGCTCGTTAAAGAGCTTTCACGTGGGCTGGACCTTGGTGCTACCTTGCACCCAACAATCCAAACCACCCAAATCTTAAATTCATCAAAGTAGTAAAAAGCTAATTCATATTTTTTTGCTCCAATTTTGTCTTCTCCACTTCAATTATCAAACCGGTTTGCTCCTCACTTCTTGATGGAAGCCTATTTTAGATTTTTTTAAAAAAAAAAAAAAAAAAAATCCTTCCGGTTAAGTACGTGAAAATTGAGATGAGTTGATTATCGAAGCTTATATATGTTAGTTCTAAACTCACTTCCTAAAGTATACGTACTCTAATCTGCAAGATGATATGTGTTAGTTTTCAATTTTACTTTTTTGTGCCACTAGACTAATTTTCTGGCAAGTGTGTATTAGTTAGCTAATGGATATAAATTTCTTTAAGACACTTGATCTAACCAAAGTAAGGCCATCAAAATCGAACTTAGAGGAAAAAAGGACCAGGAGTTTTTTTTTTTATAACTGAAGGGTATTATCCGATTCTCCAAACTTAGATTTGAATCCTCCCTTCCGCGGCTTGTTGTAAGCCAAAAAATAATAATAATAACCCACTGTTTAAGTAGAATTGTATATGTCTTTGAGTTTAGTCTAACATTTTGTTATTATTAGGCAAAAACAGATGGTTTATTATGTGATACTTCAAAATAAAGATATTATAATATGGAAAAAATCACAAACAAAATTAAAATTAGAAGAAAATAAGGGATTCACATCAGGTGCAATACTCAATGACTGAGATTGAAAGTTGAAAAACAACTTTCAATTTCAGCCACTAAATAAAATATATTAAAAAATAGTTAAAAAGTTAAAGTTAAAAAGTTAAAAAAATTGTGAGTAAAGTGGAAGTATTGCACCAGGTGCAATACCCTAGGTATTGCACCTGATGTGAATCCTTTATTAGGTATCTGCATTAATTCCTTTATTAAATGGATTGAGAATTTAATAACTTTATTTCAAATTCAGTTAAAAATATTTAAATCTTAAACATTTTGATTGGATATGTTTGTGTCATTCTGTGTGTTTAAACCAAATGGAGAAAAGTCAGGGTAAACAAATTCAGATTTGGTCCATTTGGATTGAACTTCCATTTGATGAAGACTGTTGTTGGCACACAATTATGGTTTGGGCTTCAACATGAGTTGGACATTTGGACAATGGGCTTCCATCAATGAGAATACTTTAACAAGAACCCGCTTAGCTTGGCCCAAAATGACCAAGCAAAATGTCATTGGACATACAGCTTGGACCCAAAGAAAATAGTTATTACATGCGCGTGTGATGAGGCTTTTTATTTTTATTTTTTGGCTTTACACGTTTTACTCATGACAGTTTTATTTTAAGAAAAAATTGTATTAGTACTTGACTACTAATGTGAGAGAGAAATGCGGAGATGGAAAAAAAAAATGTACGTTTCTGGGAAAAAAAAAGTTTTTTTTTTTTTTTTTTTTTCTAAAAAGAAGAAGTTGTATTAGTACTTGACAACTAACGTGAGAGAGAAATGTGGAAGTGAGAGAAAAATCTTTTTTTTTTTTTTTAATTTAGCTAAAAATTACGAGTTTTTAAATTAGTAATTTAACATGTCTAATCCTATGATTTAAGCATTAAAAACGGATGAATTTGAGAGTATTTTGGGCATTTAAATTGAAGATCCCAAATAGGGAAAATCCCTTAAATAGTAGTACAGATTACTCATGGCGTTATTAATATATATAGGGAAATTAAGATTCAAAATGACTAAAAGGGGTAAGGAATTGGAGAGTGATATTGATCTTAAAGTTGCTAAACCCAATATATTTTACTGGTTATCAACAAATGCATTTTTAGATTGTACAAAAGTTTGTCCATATTATCTGTTAGAGTACTCACATCAACTCTTCTAAAATACAAAATGTGTACAATTTTACATAATTTTACACATTTTACCTTAAAAATCACCCGCATCAGTTCCTCTAAAATTGTGCAAATTTCCAAAAAGCTACAGTAACCGTGTAAAGATACACGGTTACTGTTCACTTGTGCATCAATAATTAATTAATTTCTCTCTCTTTCTTTCTATTCCATTTTGTTACTTGCTTCCTTCTTTTTCTTTTCTCTCCGTCTATGGATTTTCTCTTTCTCTTTTTCTTTTCTTTCTTTATTTCTTCTCCTTAATCTACAGTCCTTGCTCATCACCTGTTAGCTGCCATCACCACTCCAATTGGTGGCTCTCCTTTGTTTCCTACCCATTATCTTCTCTCTCAACTAAAAACTCATAATAGAGTAGTTCATTTTCCTCTTTGGTGCTCTTCTATTTTCTGCTACCATGCCCACCAAGATTCAAAACTTTGCCAGAAGTGCGAGTGACTGGGTTTGCTGATTTTGGTGGATCAATTTTGCCGATTTATTGATTTTGGTGGTGGTTTACTTAGTGGTATCTTGGCTTGAAGTTGTTGAGATTTGGATGTGGGGGTTTTGGTGTAGGAAGAGAGGCTGTGATTTGGGTTAAATTGTGTTTGTTTGGTAAGAAAACAAAGAAAAAGAAAAGGACAGAAATAATAGTAAAAAAAATAAAGGAAGAATTAATATTATATTAAAAGAAAGTGTAAAATAGATGGTCTGATGTTAGTATTTTTACAAAGTGATTGTGTAAAATAGAAAAAATAGGTTTTAAAGCCAAAATAGATGAAAATTTTTAGACGGACGGACACAATTGCCCAACCTTCTTTGAAAAAAGAGCTTTTTTATTTTTATTTTTGTAGTAGTAGTAGTCAATATAATAATAATCTAATGGGTCTTTGTTTATCATTTTAAATTTTAAATATTTTTACAAATCCTCCACTGTTGGTTAGTTCTAGTATTTTAGCTAGATTCAAAGCCCTACCCAACAAGCACTAGGCTAGCTAGGCCAATAAAAAATGAATTCAACTAACATTGTAGACCATTCAAATGCTGAGTCTACTACATTCTAGACCATATGCTTTCTAATATATTTAGTAACATCACTGGGGACTGATCTCATTTTCAATTCTCAAAAATTTATCCAACTTGTGATTAAGCTATTTTTGTACATATTAATAAATCAAGACCTAATCAACTTGCAGTGTATATAGTACAAAATGCTAAAGCTAGGTTTAACTTTACATGCAGGGTTTGTTTTGCAATAAAATTGGATCTCCTCCTCTTTTAAAAGGGGTCCAGCTGTTTCCTCCAACAATTTAGTATGGGGACCAATACATTAAATAGAAAGCACGCAAAGCAGATATGAACCAACACATCATCCTTCATTTCAAGGAAGGTTCCCCTTGTGGTTTTATAATGTGTGTACATCTTAAATTCCTATCTCTCTATCTCTTTCTATGTGTGTACGTGTGCGTCTCTTCAAATGACAATGCGGAGGATGTCCATATCACTAACTAGCTTTCTAAGAAGTCCATTAGCCATATCATAATCAACTTTAGGTAAGCTATATTTCCTTGAAGTTATAGTTCGTGCATATACATCCACGCATGGACAATGCATATATAGTGATGTTCCTAATAATTTAAAGGTCGATATGAAGCATATTCTTTGATGATCTTTCTTTGCCTCTCGATTTTGATTTCTCAAACAATATAAACCATATTCTCCAATTTCTACTCATTTTTCTCGTATATTTCTTTCGAAAGGTCTACTTACTAGAATCCAAAGGAGAAAAAAATAAAAAGGAGACCCTGATTCTTAAAGTAGCTTCTTTACACAACCCCTTCGCACTTGACAAGTTTAAAGTTTTGACTTTCTTTTTCCAATCTCTCCACCACAAGAAAATGAAAAAAGCGAAGATTTTCAGATAATACTTTGAAAGTTTTTTAAGTCCAATTGCACTTTGACCATACAAACTCAGTGCACAAAGGTTATACGCAACTTGGGGTGGATAATTTTGTTTTGTTGGAGAATAATAGCATAGCCATTTGTAAGAGAAATTGAAGTCCTGACATCCAAGTTTGTTGAAAAAACATCTCTTCAGCTTTATTGGCTAACATATTCTCAATAGGAACATGAGGTTTTAGTCTTAACAACTGAAGAGGTAAAATCTAGGTCGACGGATCCCCATGAGATGGGCTGGACGGATCCACGTCCATGGGCCAATAGAAGACGGGCCCAACGCCCACAGTCTATTATGAATGGATCCTACATAAACGGGCACAAGGGAGACGGATTAAACACCCATGTGGTGACCAGAAGACCTAAAGGAATTTACTTGCGGCACACGCTTAGCTACCATGGAATTCCAAAGCAATTAGAACCCTAGCACAAGGAGGATTCTAGAAGATTCTCTCTATAAGGAAATACCTTATCCATCACGTTTGTGATGACTCAAGAGGATTCCTATAAGGAAAAAACTTCCGCACCAAGGAGGAGATGTCAACCCTCTACTACTATAAAAGCCCCAATACCTTCATAAATCAAGGTACGCATAATTTATCCCCTTTCTAGCACTCTAGAGTTGTGAGAATCATTCTAACTTGACCTTCGGAGGGTAGTTGGCCAGCACCACACGGGTGCTCTCTGTTAGGTTTTTTCCTTTTGTTTCGCAGGTGTTATTTTCGAGTACGCGAGTATCGTGTGGCTCACTGGTTAATTTCTCGATATCATCAGTTGGTGCTGTCTGTGGGAAACGCAGTTGAGACTCGTAAGCCATATTACCGTTTCTCGGAAAAAGGGGTTGCATGGTACTCACTCGCTAAATGGCAACCACTAACGACGTTCAAGGAGAGGAACCACCTACGACTGCCCTCGAGAGACAAGTTCAAACTCTCACCGCTGCCGTGGAATGCCTCACTAAACAAAACCATGACCTGGAAGAACAGCTGCGCCAGAAGAATGCAGCACCGAATGACCAACGAGGAGATTAAGAAGGGACCAACGTTGAAAGAAGGAACCAAGAGAGACCTAAGGGCAGCAACGCCCCAAGCAAACCGGAGAGGCAAAATATGAGCCTCCCAGCCCTCACGGACATAGCTCCACCACCTATTATTGCGGAGATGCAGGCGATGAAAGAACAGATGGAAGTCATGATGAATGCCCCTAAGGGACGAGTGTCCAGCGATCTTAATGACCTGGTCAACTACACCGACTCGTCATTCACTGTGGCCGTCAACTCTTTCCCTTTACCACATAAGTTTCGCATGCCGCAAATTGACAGCTACGACAGAGTGAAAGACCCTCTAGACTACTTGGAAACCTTCAAAACCTTGATGCATCTTCAAGGGGTAGCAGATGAAATCATGTGTACCCTACGACACTGAAGGAAGCAGTCAGGATTTGGTTCAACCGACTGATGCCTAACTCCATCAGCACTTTCAAGGAGCTAAGCACTCAGTTCACTACACACTTTATTGAGGGACATAGGAATAAGAAGTCAACGGCATGCTTGATAAGCATCAGGCAATGAGAGGACGAGATGCTGAGATCCTACATAACGTGCTTCAATAAGGAGGCACTCTCGATCGACGAAACTGACGACAAGGTACTGGTAGCAACTTTCACGAATGGGTTACGAAAGGGTAAGTTTTTGTTTTCTTTATACAATAACGACCGGAAGACCATGTCGGAAATACTCTACAGAGCCACCAAATACATGAATGCTAAAGACGCCGTGCTGGCTCGGGAGGAAAAACCCAGGAAAAGGGAGCGGCATGAAGATATACGGCGGGACCAAGGATCGAAGAAGCCAAGAACGGGAGATCGAAGAAATGAGAGGCGATCTAAGCCACCAGGAGGGAGGTTTACAAGTTTCACCCCATTAACTACCCCAATAGACTAAGTCCTAATGCAAATTAAGGACAAGGGAACACTAACCTTCCCCGGAAAGTTGAAAGGGGATCCCAGCAAGCGATCTAGAGACAAATATTGCCGCTTCCACTGGGATCACGGTCATGACATAGCCGATTTCTACAACTTAAAGCAACAGATTGAGGCCCTTATCAGATAAGGGAAATTACAGAAGTTCGTCAGTAAGGAAAAAGTGGATCCTCCCCCTCAAAAGCAACACCCCCGCTGGGATAATGAGCTCCTCAAGGCACCTATAGGGGATATAAGAATGATCGTTGGAGGTACAACTGCGAGGTCGTCCAAAAGGGCCCGAAAGACTTATCTCAGGATGGTTCACAGTGTACAGCTGACAGGCTCTGTACCAAAGATAGCACAGATAGAGAGCCCCATCATTGGATTCTCAGAAAAGGATGCTCGACGCCTTCACCGCCCTCATGATGACGCGCTTGTCGTCACCCTATGAGTAAGAGATTTCAACATTCACAGAGTGCTGATCGACAATGGTAGCTCAGCAGACATCCTATACTACCCGGCGTTCCAGCAGATGAAGATTGATAGAGAACGGTTAATACCCACAAACGCTCCGCTAATTGGTTTCAGAGGTACAACGGTATTCTCGTTGGGCGCGGTCACATTTTCGGTATCAATAGTTGATTATCCTTAACAGATCACTAAAGATGTAACTTTCCTTGTGGTCGACTGCTCGTTCGCTTATAATGCTATCATCGAACGACCAACCCTTAATTCATGAAAAGCAGTAACGTCAACATACCACCTAATGATCAAGTTTCCTACAGAGTACGGAGTTGGAGAGTTGCAAGGAAATCAGGTGGCTGCATGTGAATGCTACATTGCTATGATGGTGATGGAAGATCACCAGCAGATCATGTGCATAGAAGAGCAAAGGACCATGGCGGAATCAGTTGAAGAGCTAGAAGAAATAACTCTTGACGAATCAAGACCTGAACGAACGACTAGAGTAGGGACTTTGGCCAGCCAGCCAATACGACAAGCCCTCGTAAAATTCCTTAGGATGAGCCAAAACGTGTTCGCGTGGAGTTACGAGGACATGCCCGGTATCGATCCATCAGTCATAGTTCACAGGTTGAATGTGAACCCCGCATCCTCGCCCGTCCGACAGAAAATGAGAGTATTCGCCCAAGAGCAAGACAAAGCCATAGCAGAAGAAATTAAGAAGCTATTAGAGGCAGACTTCATTAGGGAAGTATACTACCTTGACTGGCTAGCTAACGTAGTTATGATCAATAAGGCTAGTGGGAAGTGGCGAATGTGTGTTTATTTCACAGACCTTAACAGGGCATGCCCAAAGGACAGCTACCCACTTCTTTGGATAGATACATTGGTAGACTTGACGGCTAGACACCAGCTCCTGAGCTTCATGGATGCCTTTTCGGGCTACAATCAAATCAAGATAGAGGAGACTGATCAAGAGAAAACATCCTTTGTCACCAGTCAAGGGCTCTTTTGTTACAAAGTGATACCATTTTGGCTTAAAAATGCAAGGGCAACGTACCAGAGACTGATGAATAAGATGTTCACGTACCAGATCGGGAGGAATGTATAAGTTTATGTTGATGACATGTTAGTAAAGAGTCTGCGCGAAGATGATCACTTAGACGACCTCCGGAAGACATTCAACACACTCTGTTCATATAATATGAAGCTAAATCCAAACAAGTGCGCGTTCGGAGTAACGGCTGGGAAATTCTTGGGCTTCATGGTGCCCCAAAGAGGAATAAAGGTTAATCCGAAGAAAATACGGGCCATAATGGAGCTAGAACCACCAAAGACGATCAATGAGGTGCAAAGCTTAAACAGCAAAGTTGCGGCCCTGAATAGGTTCGTCACGAAAGCCATGGACAAATGTCTACCCTTCTTCCGCACCTTAAAAAAATCGTTCAAGTGGACGGAAGAATGTCAGAAGGCCTCTGACGATTTAAAGAAATACCTTTCATCTCTACCATTACTCAGCCCGTTTAGACCTGGGGAAGAACTCTACCTTTACTTAGCTATTTCGCAAGCAACAGTCAGTGCAGCCTTAGTAAGAGAGGAAGACGGATCTCAAAAGCCCGTCTACTTCATCAGCCGAGCTTTCTGAGAAGCCGAAGAAAGATACCCCCAAATAGAGAAATTAGCTTTCGCGCTAGTAACCGCGGCTTGAAAGCTCAAACCGTACTTTCAGGCACATACAATCGTAGTATTGACAGATCAACCCCTGAAGAGAGCCATAAGTAACCCTGAGGCTGCCAGACGGATTGCCTTTTAGGTAGTAGAGCTTAGTAAGTTTGATATCCAATACCACCTGTGAACTGCGATAAAAGGGCAAGTTATGGCTGACTTCATCACCGAACTCACTCATTCGGAAGGTATGGGGGCAGAAATAGCTGCACAGTGGAGCATCTACACAGGCGGATCCTCCAACAGACAAGCAGGAAGGGCCGGGGTGGTAATCCAAACACCAAAGGGGGATAACAACGAGTGCATGATCTGACTGGAGTTCCCCACAACCAACAATGAAGCCGAGTATGAAGCGTTGGTAGTAAGGCTAGACCTCGCAAAGGCAGTAGGTGCTGAGACTGTGGTCATACACTACGACTCCCAGGTGGTGATAAGTCAAATTAATGGGGGCTACGAATGCAAGAATGAAAGGATGAAGAGGTACCTGGAGGAGGTGAAAAATCGAATCAGCAGCCTCGAAGTCAGATTTGTTCAAATCCCAAGGGAGGAGAACGAACACGTTGACCATCTAGCAAAAGCTGCCTCAGTTGAATTTATGCTTGTCCTCGAATAAGTACTATCATTTGTTCAAAGTTCCCCCCTTATCGGTAACAGATCGAATGTGCAGGAAGTAAATTCTGTAAGCAATTGGACTACACCAATAATATCCTACCTAAGGGCCGGCGTGTTACCAGATGGAAAGGATGCTGCTAGGAAGATGAAAGTCCAAGCATCACGGTTTATGCTGATAAAGGATATCCTATACAGGAGGGGATTCTCTTAACCATACCTAAGGTGCTTGAGCCACGAAGAAGCAGATTACGTAATGAGAGAAGTCCACGAGGGTATCTGCGGGAACCACTCGGGGGCACGGTCATTAGTGCATAAGTTGATCTGAGCAGGATATTATTGGCCTACAATGCTAAAAGATGAGCAAGCTTATGTCAAGGCCTGCGACCAGTGTCAAAGGTTCAATAACCTCATCCGGTAACCGTCCGAAGAGCTGACCCCCATGACAACTCCTTGGCCATTCACTTAATGGGGACTAGATATCATGGGCCCCTTCCCTACAGGAGTCTAGCAACTAAAGTTTCTAGTAGTTGGCATCGACTACTTCACCAAGTTGGTGGAAGTAGAAGCCCAAGCCAATATCACGGAGAGAAACATCTGAAGTTTTGTTTGGAGAAATATCATCTACAGGTACGGGATACCTAGAGTCCTTGTCTCCGACAACGGAAAGCAATTCGACAACAGCACGTTTGGGGACTTCTGTTTAGAGCTAGGTATCAAGAATCACTACTCGTCACCCACACACCCACAGGCCAATGGGCAAGTCGAGGTCACGAACCGATCCTTGCTCAAGATAATCAAGACTCGGCTCGAGGGGGTAAAGGGCATTTGGCTAGACGAGCTACCAAGCGTTCTGTGGGCATACCGAACTACATCAAGAACTCCCATTGGAGAAACGCCGTTTCGACTAACATGCGGAAGTGAAGCTGTCATCCTAGCAGAAATAAGGCTCACAAGCTATCAGGTGGAGAACTATGACAAAGATAAAAACGAAGAAGCCATGCACCTTCAGCTCGACCTGGTGGACGAAGTCCGTGCGACAGTGGAGCAAAGATTGGCGCGGTATCAGAATCTCATAGCGAAACACTACAACTCCAATGTCAGGCATAGAAACTTTCAGGTTGGAGATCTTATGTTACTAAAGGTAATGAACGCTACTAGAGATCCTTTGCAAGGAAAACTCGGCCCCAACTAGGAGGGACCCTACAGGATCACGTCATAGCAGAGGAAGGGAACCTACCACCTCGAGACACTAGACGGGCACAAGCTGCAACACCTGTGGAAGAGCACCTACGGAAGTACTACCAGTAGAGTATATGAAGAACAATGACACTCTCTAATTTTTCAGTTTATTTAGTTAAATTACTAGTTTATTTGGACAATTTTTGCTACAATGAGTATCTTTTTAAGCCCATGGGGGCAGGTACTTTTCTACAAACGCATTTTTTAATTAATAAGAGGAATATTCAGATATAACTATGTGGACAAACCATCCTAAAAGGATGAAATTACATCAAATCCACAAAGTGGACGGACTATCCAAAGAGGATGAGATTATCATTAAGTCCACAAAGTGGACGGACCGTCCTAAGAGGATGAAATCACATCGAGTCCACAAAGTGGATGGACCGTCCTAAAAGTGGATGGACCGTCCTAAAAGGATGAAATTACATCAAGTCCACAAAGTGGACGGACCATCTTAATAGGATAACATTACATCAAGTCCACAAAGTGGACGGATTATACTAAGAGGATGAAATTCTATTGAAATCCACAAAAGTGGACAGATTACTCTAAGGAGATGAAGTTCTATCCACAAAAGTGGACGGACGTCCCCAATAGCAGAAACTTATTAAACCCAATAACTGGACGGATATAAGTTACTGTCCGAAGAATGGACGGATCACACCAAAAGGTTAAGATTCTAAGTGGTCTAGGAAATGGACGGGTGCACACCAAAATCCGCGAAGCGGACTGATATATATTATTAGCCGTGAAATGAAAAGATCATCCCAAGAGGTTGAAAACTTTTGCAAAGTCCAATAAGTGGACGGATATAATTAAAATCCAAAAAAGCAGACTTTTGACCCCACAAAGGGGGACGGGACATCCCATGAGGATAAACCTCGAATAAATCCACAAAGTAGGTAGGTTTTGCGAACAATGTCTATACTGAACAACCAAAATGACTAGTAATAGAAAGAATTTAAAGTGTTTATATATTATCCACAATGGATAAATCACAAATTGTTCTCCAAAGATCCTTACAACAGTACCTAAAAAAAAAAAAAAGCTAAAACTATATTTGAGGATCGTCATTTTCGGCATTTTCTTGTAGATAGGTACCAGTATCAACAGCCTGATCTTGACCTTCTAAAGGAACAGACTCACCGCTACCAGCTGCATCACCAGCAAATAAGCTCTTCATATTGTCAAAGGCAACTGGCTGAACAATGGTTTGGGCTTGGTCATCAATGTTAATCATGGAGAAGTCAAGGTCAGGATAAGCTCTTTTTGCCTGACGGACAGCGTCATCAAATCCGTCTGCATAAGATCCAACAAGTTCCTGGATTAAAGTCTCGGAGTCATGGTACTCACGAACCGCAGTTTCTTTGGCCTGATGGAGTTAGTCCTTTGATTCCTTAATCTCTACTTCTTTATCTTCAACGACCTTTCTCAGCTGCTCCATCTGGCTGAAATACTCATCCCTTGCCTTTTCAACCATAACAAACTTCTTATCTTGGACGACCTTCCAAGCCTGCAACTTGTTCAGTTTCTCCTTCGTCTCCTTTTCCTTTTCGCCGACACGGTCCAAGGAAATCTCACGGTTAAGGCACCATCCCATAAGCTCTTTCATCATGACCATGGCCTAAAGATGAAAAAGAGTTAGTTTCAAACAAAGCATAAAGGTAGACGGGCATAATATAGGACAGATAATTTTTACATGAGCGATGCTAAAAAGACCCGTCTCCCTTATTGCCTATGTTGAGTGGTTGCCTAGGTCCTCATAATCCTCAGCGGATATGATAGACGAAAGCCTCTCCAGAGCATGTTTGGATTCCTCACGGAGAAGGACAAGTGGCTTCTCCTGGATGGTGGACGGACCCTTCATAAGGCCCTTACTGGCCCTATGTTTTGCAGGGGTGACCTTCTTCGCACCCTTAGCCATTAGTCCTACAATGGGCTCCAAAGGCACCTTTTTTTAGTGGACGGTTGGCTTGAGCCTGTCCCCTTGGGATCCTTGTTCTAGGCCGCCTGGGCTTTTATCATTGCCCTTCTCTTAGCATCGTCCATTTCTGTAAAGATGGACGGATTAAGCTAATTACTTTGATACAAATCAAAACCGTTCAAGTAGAATGGGAACAACGGACTTACGTTGACGAACTCTTACTTCGTATTTGATGGCTGTTGTTGTTGGTGCAGGTCCGTCACAATACCAGTGGATGGTGTCAAGAGAGACTAGTTTGGCCCAAGTCCTCTCCTCCGGCTTTGTTAAAAATTTGTTCAAGAAAGTTGTATTCCTCAAGATCAATTTGTGGACGCCGTCGTACTACAAGGAAGAAGACAGTTAAAAAGTGTCGAAGTAATTATTGTAAATTGAATAGATATGTAAAGTGTTCACACGCTAGGACCGGTGAATACCAAACTAAGACAGTATGCCCCAAGTAGTGTCAACGGGCATGTGTTCCGTATCCCCTGGACGACACATCCACTTGTCGCCCTCTAAGAAAAAATAACTGCTCTTCCAGTCCCTGTTGGAGTCTGGAGTTTCATTTATAACCTTCAACAATGAACTTCTAGGGATGAAACTATATATCCCCTTTGATTTGTTTATTTCATCTGGAAGGTAGCAGTGAAGGAATTCCCACATCGTCAGCCTCCTAGCACCATTTGACCAAGCACCATACAAGACCTTTATTTCTATGAAGACCCTCCAGGCGTTGGTGGATACTTAGTTGATAGATAGGCCTAGATATTTTAGGAGCTCACGATGAAGGGAACTTAGTGGAAACCTAAGTCCTGCCTTCAATATTTGTTCGTATGCCCCGACACCTTCTACCCCCTCATAGTAGCATTTCTCTGATTTATAGGATAGACGGAT
The DNA here is from genome assembly GCA_023736055.1 of Quercus glauca. NCBI lineage: Eukaryota > Viridiplantae > Streptophyta > Magnoliopsida > Fagales > Fagaceae > Quercus > Quercus glauca. The sequence goes on along the minus strand of CM043316.1, from coordinate 71,176,745 downwards.
GAGAATGTTATCTGAGATTTGGTAATTGGCCTTAAGGGTTTTGAAGTGTGTCTCCTTGATGGTGGATCTAAAAACGTTCACCGTCCACTCTAGAAGCATGATGAACTCCCTTGGTCCACCAGCTCCTACGACGGGTCCTATTGGTTGTTCCTCGCCGTCATCAGAACCTTCCTCTAGTTTAGCCACCTCCATATCCTCATTTGTTAAGGACGGGAAAGAGGCGGACGGACTCTTCACCTCGCTGGGACTCTCTTGGTCTTTGTGACCTGACAGGTAGACTTTCTCGAAATCCAGCCCGTCACGGACAACTGACTGATTACTTGACGCATTAGATATTGCCTACAAGTGACGGCAAAACCTAAGACTCTAACGGGCTAAGAATGGGTAATGGGAGTAGAATGTTTAGGAAAATAAAAAGTTTTATCTGAAGGTAGAAAGATGAGGAAAAGAGTATTTACCAATTTGTGAAGTGAACGGGTGAAGTGCGTTGATAACGGATGTAAACAGATTAAGTAGTCTCTTCTGACAAGGATGACGGAGTGCACTCTGACAAGTGTACTTTCTATGGAAAGTAGAAAAATGAGAGACGAAGGTTGTGGTATTTATAGAGGAAGTGCACGGAAGACGAAGCGATGCCTCGATCCGTGATATCGATCAATGGAAGAATGACACGTGTCATGTGACATAAATTGCATCCAGACGTTTTGTCAAAGTTGGACAGTTCTTGGGTGGCATATTGAAACCATCGGCCCACAAGCCTTTGAACCGTCACTCCCCTCCCCATGAACTATTAACCGTCACCCCATGGGTCTTCCTATTAAAATATGACGAGCTCATGGGGTGAAGGGGCAACTGAAGAGGTGAAATCTAAGTCGATGGATCTCCATGAGATGGGCCTGACGGATCCACGTCCATGGGTCGATAGAAGACGGGCCCAACGCCCACAGTTTGTTATGAACGGATCCTACATAAATGGGCGCAAGGGAGACGGATTAAACACCCATGTGGTGGCCAAAAGACCTAAAGGAATTTACTTGCGGCACACGCTTAGCTACCATGGAATTCCAAAGCAATTAGAACCTTAGCACAATGAGGATTCTGGAAGATTCTCTCTATAAGGAAATACCTTGTTTATCACGTTTGGGATGACTCAAGAGGATTCCTATAAGGAAAAGACTTCCGCACCAAGGAGGAAATGTCAACCTTCTACTACTATAAAAGTCTCAATACCCTCATAAATCAAGGTACGCATAATTTATCCCCACTCTAGCACTCTAGAGTTGTGAGAATCATTCTAACTTGACCTTCGGAGGGTAGTTGGCCGGCACCACACCGGTGCTCTCTGTTAGGTTTTCTCCTTGTGTTTCGCAGGTATTATTTTCGAGTGCGTGAGTATCGTGTGGCTCACTGGTGAATTTCTCAGTATCATCAACAACTATCAAAAACCATTTTTTTTTTACTTGGCAAACACCATTATTAAGATCTCATCAAGATGGTCAACCGTCAAAGTTTGATAGTGGAATGCATACTCCTAAAAGCACAAACACCATTAGCTTCCCATAAAAAAAAAAAAAAAAAAAAAAAAAAAAAAAAAAAAAAAAAAAAAAAAAAACACCATTAGCTAGATACACTCATACACATTTGCTTAGCATGGAATTTCTCTCTCTCTCTCTCTCTCTATATATATATTGTGGGGCCCTATCGCACTCACCACGCTGGCCCACTACATGCGGCCCAAGGCCCGCGCCGAGGATAGCGCTGAGGCCGAGGACAATGGGAAAAGGACCCAAAACGTCCCAAGGCCCAAGCCGAGGATGATTTGTCCTCGGCACACCGACTCCACTAAAGGGAAAATATCCCACCAACATTTTGGCCGTCTTAATGAAGACATGACCAGTGGACCCAGTCGCCTCGATTACCTCAACTAATAGAAAGATTGTAAAGGCGGCTGGGAGATAACATAAAGCCTGTAGAATACAGATGATGTGACAAACCCCTGTACACGACGATCAGATGATTGACAAGTGGATGGTCAAGATCAACAAAAATAAGACTATATAAACTAGCAAGATTCTAAACAAAAAGGGGATTCGAAGAAGATAAGTAAAAAAAGAAAAAGAGATCCTCGGCCTGAGCCGAGGACAAATAAGCATCGCAAACACTTAGCCAAATTCCCAATATTCATAGGAAGTTCATGTCATCCATTATTTTTGTTATAAACTTTACACCAGCCATTGTTTACTTCGGTGAGGCCAAACCCTTAAACCCATTTCTCTATAAGTTTTATTGTCAAGGGTCCATTACATTTTGAGTCCCTACATATATATATATATATATATATTACATTAATATATATTAAAAACCAAAACTCATAGAAAATTCAATTAGACTTGAATTGGATTTTCAATTTTGGACTACATGTCCTATTTTAATTTTTAATTTTTGTACCAAGTGAATTATTGAGTGCAAAAATTGAAGAGTCCAAATTTAATTAGATTCTAAATTGGATTTCAATTGAAATCCAATTTTACGCCACGTTTCCATCTAATTTTTTAATATGTGCAATAAGTGAATTATTTGGTGTAAAAACTGAAGAGTCTAAATCCAATTAAATTTTAAATCACACACAAACACACACACACACACACACACACACACACATATAGGTTAAGTTTAGAGAAAGTTCAATTAGAATTTGAAATTAGAATCCAATCTTGTGTCATGTGTCTAAATTTATATGGGGATCATACCATAATTATCCACTTAAGTTTGTATCATATGTTTACTTAAGTTTTTTAATCTTTGTGCCAAGTAAGTTAATGGGTGCAAAATACTAAGAATCTAATATTAATGAACTATAAAATAAAAATAATAAAAAACCAATTACATATACTAAATAAAAATCACCACACAACCAAGATCACCATACGTTCTATTTTATTAAAAATTAGATAAAAAAATAATCATAAGTAGTATTAAATTTAGATAAGAATTTTAACATGTAACTAATTACGTTTACTTAAAAAAAATAATTTGATTAATTATTTATATTTTTATGATAAAAATTATGTTTAATTTTAAATGTATCTATACGAATGCATGTGTTACATGCTATTTTTTTAATAATTTTCCTAATTATTTATATTTTTATAATAAAAATTATATTTAATTTTAAATGCATCTATGTGTAATTTTAAATGCAGTTATGCATCTATGCATATATATATATATATATATGAGAAACCATTACATATTTTAGAAATGTATGGTTTAAAAAATGTGTAAGCTAATATCATATATAATTTGATCATCTTTTCAAAAAAATGAATAATTTGAACCGTGTAATTATAATTGTTTTTAATTATACCCATGCATATTCACGGGGTTACACACTAGTATATGCTAAAAATATAATATAAAAAAAGCAACGTTAGGGGATATATTTCTAATTTTATTACACATACCTTACAAATTAATATTTCGACTTTAAACACAATACAATAAAATAAATTAGAAAGTTATTTGTTACTGTATATGTAATTGATGTGGTACTGATCACATTCGTTATCAGGTCAGTTTGTAAATCGTTTATTCGTATAATTGACCATTGTTTAAGTATTTTCTAATTTCTAACAACTAATTGTGGGAGACAGAGACTAACATTTATCAGGTAGAGATCATGTTGAACAAAAAGTATGCCTATGGAAAAAGAATAGGGACATTCTCTTAAGTCCTTTAGGACTTGTTGACCTGTCGCCTTTTAGGGGTTCGTTTCTAGATTTCATCCGTTTTCACCTTCAGGGAAACTTGTTGCAGCCATTCAACATTGATGAAATAATGATTAACCATTTTGAAAAAAAATGTTAAGAAAGACTAAACCAATTCATGTGAGTCATGACTGGAATAATTTCTACCAAGCAACAGGGAATATCCTCTACAGACAACATTCGTGGATAATTATGTTAATGACAAGGCCTTTGCGTCAAAAACTTCACAGTAAAGTAGGTCTAATTCAGTATGTAAGGAGAACGATTCTTTGAGGGTAGCGATCATGTACAGAAGAAAGTTTAATTTGATGGAGAAATATAAGATGAGAATGCGTGTACTTTCCATGAATAATCACTTCTTCCAAGAGTTACCACTTAATTACAAGCCTTAATTAAATAATAATACAAGAGTAGTAACATTAACTAATTAAACAGTATTGTACGTGGAACAAATAATCTTATTGTGGGTGAAATAAAGAAGCTGAGCGTACCATTTTATAGTTATAGTTTGATCATTCTCATTTATTTACACTTTTGCATTACAAAAAAAATGAGTCTATAGTCGCGTTTTAAAAATGTGGGTATAGCTCCTACAAACATAGGTATAGTTCTATTTGAGCTATACTAACGTTTTCTATGGCGGCTTTTTGTTAATAGAGAAAGAGAGAAGTAGAGAAGTCCTCTTTTGTTTGGATTTGATTTTTGATTTTCCATCTTTTTTTCTTTTTTTGCGGAGGAATTTGACTAGATTTGAAGAGATAATATCTCCTTTTTTCCGATTGTTTAAAAAATACTATAGTTGAATAAATTTTCTATGCTTCCAATTTTTTTATTTTCAATAATTTATTGAATAAACTTTTATCACTTTGCTATTTGCTCTTTCTAGAATCAATTTATATAATATCTTATTACTCTATTTATTCTCTTTTATATTCTTATAATTTGCTACTATTTCTTCTCTTTTTAATAATTATCCCATCTATTATTTTTTAGAGCATTCAATACTATATATATTGAACCGAATATTATTCATTAAAATATTGAAAAAAGTTAATGGATATTATCCTACTTTTTCTCTCTCTTATTCTAATCTTTTTTTTTCCTCTCCTCCTCTCCCTCCAAATTTTCAAATATAGTATACAATCATTTGGTAACACCCAAAAAATCAACTTGGTTAATTATCAAGTCTATGAATTTAGTAGATGGAATTTTTAGTGGTTCTGCAATTGAGTGATTTGCAATCCTTTATGCAACACACGGAGTGATACACCATTAACTAGTTGTTCCTCACCAACCATTTTATATTGAAAAATGATATGTCCACAACATTTTCATAACATTTTTACAACAAATCTTAAGTGGTAAGTTATTACTGGTTGTTATTGTTGGGGCAAAAAAGTAATCTTAATGTTAGTTTTAAATTTGAACCAATAACAACCAACCACTTATGATTTGTTATAAAAATGTTGTAAACTTAGCATCTCTCTTTAATATTTTGAATTATTACGAAAATGACGCAGGAGTGGATATACTACATAGACTTTAAAATTTCATGCACCGGGTGGCGAACTTTAAGGGTTCTAGTTGAACATAATTAAATCAATGAACCAATCTTTCCCGTATCAAATCTTTTCAAAGAAAAGAATAAACCTCATTCAATTGGATGATAATTGATCAGATTTATTCATTCAAAAAAAGATAGTGCGCCCTTGTAAATTAAGGCAATGTAGTACTTGCACACCAATTAACATCTTAATTAAGGTTCTCATTTGAGTGAAACACCGAACATGTGGTATATATGGCACACTTGTGTCATGTGTGGAATCATCAAGTAGATAAAGAAGGAAATATTTACAAATTGTCTGTCTCACTTTAGATGTTCCATTTTATGGTTCATAAATTATAGCTTACCATGTGTTTGATTTTTTTTTTTTTCATTTTAAATTTTGACTATTTTACAAGAAAATAAAAAATTATGCATGGAAAATTTTAATCAATAGAACATAAACTTATAAAGTGAAATACAAAAAATAGAACAAAAGATTTTTATTCGTTATATAAGCATGACAAACACTGTCATGTGTGAAAGCATCTAGTAGATAAAGAAGGAAACAATTTTTTTTTTTTAAGGAAAAGTAATTCCATGGAATTCTAAAACCAAAAGGATGCACAATATTCTGAACTCAGCCACAATATTAATTTATTAGATTTATTCATTGAAAAAGAAGTGCACCTTTCGTTTGTAAAGATAATAAAGTATTTTCAAACCCATTAACAGCCTAATCAAAGTTCTCACCATTCTTAGTTGAGTTTACACCACACATGTGTCACGCGACATAATTAAATGTGCAAATATCATATTGGCCAACACAGCATGTATCAATCAGCACGCAAGCAACATATGAAAAAAAAATAGAAAAAGAAAAATAAGACCATGCGCAATTCAATTCCCTGATAGTTTCTGAATTCAGCCATTATTTATATAAAAGTTTACGAATTATGCAATAGTTTTTGCTTCTACAATCACTATTCGAATATCTCAAACCGAATATACTTAAATAAAGTGGACTAATAGTAAAAAATGTAACTTCTGTGTGAGTTAATCGTAATTGGTCGAGTTAGAATGCTTTTGATTTTGAAACCTGAAACATCAGCCATAGCTTCTTGGAGGATTAATACAAATCCAAAGCTGAAAGTAATCCATGTTCGCTTCTTAAAAGAGAAAGAATCCCACGCTAAAACATGACCGTATTCATTTTTAATTTTTATGCCACCAAATCTCTCCAAATAAAGAAACAAAGAAGTAATATTTTATATATATATATATATATATATAATCCTAGGTGTATATCACTATACTTAGCTATCAACCAGTTACTTACCTAATGAATATAAACAACTAATCTATATATGTATATATTGTTTTTATATAGCTGTTATGCACATAGTTTTTCTGTAAAAAAATTTCATAATATAATATTTTGTTGCTACTAGTTTCACATGTATTGAATAGGGGTCTATTTGGATACCGCTTATTACTGAAAATTGAAAACATTGTAGCAAAATAATTTTTAAATGTGTAAATAGTGCCGTGAGACACATTTTTAATGAAAATTTTGCTAAAAAAGAGGTTTTTGGGTCCTGTGAATAGTGCACAAGACCCACTGACAGACACAAACGCGCAACGCAAGCGTTGAAAACGCTATCCAAACTCCACCTAGATATATTCTAGATTAAAAATTATATATAAGAGATGTATTCAAAAGATTAAAAAATATATTTTTTTTTTATATTTTCGCTTAAAGTTGTTAATGCAAGTCAAAAACAGACCTAAATTAAGTTACTAATACCACAAAATTATTAAAGAAGGAAGATATATATGTGTGTGTGTGTGTGTGTGTTGGGGGGGGGGGGGGGGGGGGGGGGTGAATTTATTTATATATAAAATAGCTTTTAGTACATGATAGCACTCTCTAAAAGTACCCAATTTCATTACATCTCATACAAAGTTATAGTACACAAAAGATGGGTATGTCTCAAATTCAACCACACTTCTTGACTGTTTTTTTCTCTTTTTTGCTAGGTCGTTGGCTACTCTATTGGCCTCACGGTATACGTGTTGAGGATGAATGGTCTAATCTCAACAAGTTCCTGCAATCACAAACCAAAAGGACAATTTCTAATGCCAAAGCATCTTCTGTTGTTAGCCAATGTAGTACAACTACTTGAGAATCAATTTCTAATTTGACATATTTAAAGCCTAATTCCCGTGCCATAGCTAAGTCTAACCCATGCCTGACTTCTCCTAATTCAAATAAATATATTTGATTCACTGGCCTCGTGTGGCGCTCGTTCTTATTTTAAGGGTTTTTTGTAACTCATGCCAGATATGCTTTGGGGATTCGTTACTGTACCTCCACAGAGACATATCTAACATATATATTTTATTTTTAATAATCTAATGAGTGGCAATTAAGGTTATCCGATTACGTTTTCATTTGTACATAATGACCTTCTGGATGATGTTTCCGATGATGCTACCATGTTCCACAGGTGCCTACCTAGACATAGGAATAGTTTTCTACTATTCTTTTTTCAATTGATTTGGTTGAAATCGGCATCAAACTTCTATTTATTATGAAATGGGACTTCTTTTGTCAACATTATTGAAAACTTTTTTTTGTTGATTTCTGGCCAGGTTTAATTAGCCCTAGCTGATCAGTTCTGGATTTTCAGTAAGCGAGGTGCAAAGTTAACAATTATTGTTGCGGCCTGATGGATAAATTAAGAAATATAATTAAGGGTGTGTTTAGATATCACTTATTTTGCTGAAATTGAAAACTTATTGCTGAAAATAATATCGATAAAAGTAAAAGTTAGTTAAAATAGTACAGTGAGACCCATAAATAGTACCAAAAAGTGCAGAAGGGTCATGAATAATAGTAAAAATAAGTTGAATAGTAAAATAATTTTAATTTTTCATCCCAATTCAAACGCACACTAATAGTAATTAAAAAATGATCAAGAATATGTATAAACTATATCTGAGACTCGAATTATTTCACAAATGAATTTTCAAGAAAATGGAGTATTAATTAGAGGTATTCATACCCGGTAAGCTCTTCGAATAGAATTATAGAATCATTGCATCCTAACTAAAATTAAGTACAATAGTAAATAGAATGGTTACATGAAACAATATAAATTCACAACAATTTCATAAAATTTTTAAAGTAGTCTACCAACATATGGACTATTAAAAAAATTAATTGTAAACTATGATAGGGTTCATGCATGAAGTGATGGGTTGATTTAAAAATGTTAAGAATTTTTATTGTGTCTCTAATTTTATTACAAAAATTATTAATTTTAATTAGTTTTTTTATTGGAAAAGAATAAATGAGGGTTTTTTTTTTTTTTTTGAAATAAAAAATCGGTACATGTTCGAAAAGAGATATACAAATTGGCAGTAATTTTTTGGAGACCATGAAGTTCTACGTTGAATCTGATGTACTGGTTAACCCCACACAACACACTTATAGACCCACATATTATAAAATGGACACTCCACGAACCGATCTCATGAAATAACTTTTCAGTCTCCAGTCAGTCTGGATATGAGTTCCTTCTGAATTCCTCGATTTTTTTTTTTTAGTTCTTTTATTTTGTTTGTAGCAGTGTCCTGTAGTTCTGATCTTTGAGATTGTTCAATAGCCCTTGAACAGTTGAACGATCAAAGTCTTTTTGTTATTTTAAACTATATTCCAGTACTGTTTTGATCAGCTTAGGTTTTGGATTTTCAGTGGACCCACTTTTGAAAAATACATCTCCCTCCATCGAGTGGACCCAATTTATATAGCTTGAATGGCTGTCATCCTCGTTTGGACTATCCTGTGGCATTTTTATTTTGTCATATGATTTCTCAATGACAATTATGCCCTGCCCTCAACGGCACATGATTAAGACAAGCTAAGCAAGGATGGGTTATTGTGTGAACACTGACTTTGATTGCATCCAGTGTCCAGTTACACTAGACTCATTCAGATGATGACACACGATTAATAGTATACACATGACATCATTTGGATGGATCTAGTACAACTGGGTATTAAACCCAATCCCTACCCTATAAGCACATTTTGCCACACATACTTGGTCAAAACTTGCACATTTATTAATGTGTGATTTGATTATATCACTTATACATGAGACTACCATTAATACTTATAAAAATTAATTCAATCACCACTTAAAATGTATATAAGTTGTGGCAAGGAATGTGCCTCTAAACTTTTTGGGCGATGATATGTTGGTGATTTACAAGATTTGTTAGGTGTAATTATTAGGTATTCTTAGAGTATCATGACATATTGCTTTGTCTTCTAGCAATCATGTTACATTTCATTAATTATATTTTAAGGGTTTTACTAACGTGTGCCCTTATGACATAAATTAGTAAACCATTTTAGAAAAATTTTTATGAAAAAATAAAAAAGTAATTAACTATTTTAAAGTCCACTAGCCAAACACTAAGTGTTGATTCAGACCCCCTCCCCCCAATTTTAATTACGGCTTAATTAAGTTTAGGCTAAACATAACTAAAGCAGAATTTACGTACTTAGCCAATTAATTAACCAAAGCACTCAACAATTGCATGGATAACATAATTGAACTATGCCAACAAGTAAATGCAATAAGTAAAGAGGATGTAAACCAAATATAATACCATATGTGTTGTCGAAGAGGAAATGGAGAACTCGGCAGAAAAACTTCTCCAAGAGCCGACAAGCCAAAATGATCCACTAAGAGGATGAGTTGGAGTGCAAGGATAATAAGAAGACCCTACAAGATCCACTACACTTAAGCCCTCCAAGCTTTAGTTATCAACGGATTTCTCGGAGTCTTTTATTATCTAACTTTTCAGATCTTGCAACATAGACCAATTGCACCACCAAGCCTTACCGGTTAAATTTGGCTAAGCTCCATTGCTTCCCAACAGACCAAGACACTCTTAACACTCAGTTGATGTGTAGGTTGTGTTTGGTTTAATTTCCTCTCAAGATAAAATAATGGGAGAAGGAAGAGATAGAGTAGAGAAAAACTATGGGAATTGGGTAGGAATTTGTAGGCTCAAATTCACTAGCTCTCCAATGGTGTTTTCAGGGTTTTCTCTTTAAAATTCTCCTTATAATTTCTTGAGAATTAGGATATATATATGTATATATATAGTGTAAGAAAATAGAGGGACTGTTGCTTCTAGAAAATGAGTTGTTAGCCTAACTCACGGTTAGGCACACTTGCGAGTCACTTAATTATGCTCCAACAAACTTTTGAACTTTTTCTTATGTGCTCCTCACATGTTAACTAGCAGGTAATGTAGTCCTAAGTCACTTGTGAGTCAGTCCTGACTTTTACTGAATGTGTAATTCTTTACGAACTATAAACTGACCCAAATACATTGAAGCCCCACAACATATAAGGAAATAAATGCATTGAATTAAAAATATTTAACATGGAATAAATCCAACAACAAAAAAACTCTATAAAAAATCACAACTTAACAATATTCATAATGAAATTTATTATGAATACAAGAAGAGTGAGTACACTAAGGGCAATGGCGGCTCTAAGAGTTTTTTTTAGGGGGGTCATTAACAAAATTTGATAAAAAGTGAACTTGAATATATCAAGTTATCGCCAAAAAAAAAAAAAAATCAAATACATGAAATTTTACAATTTCCTTCTATGAGTTTTTATAATTTGAAATCGTTATATGATAGTTCATTATCAATTATCAATGTAGTTAGGTGTGACCAATTTATTTTGTTAAGTTTGTATAACATTTTTTTTAAATTTTTATTTAGTTGTCATTATTTTTATAAAAATATATTAAAGTAGATGAAAAAATGTAACCCATTGACACTATATTATTTGAACCCCTAGATAATAAGTGCTGCCATCCCTACCTAAAGGCATTAGTTTAGAAAATATTTGTAAAAATTGCAAAAAAAACTAATTTTTTGACAAATTTTTATATTTTTTATAAGGGTCCGGTTAATGTGTGCCCTTAGGGCACACATTAAACTTTTCACTTTTGGAAACTTTTTTTCAGGAATTAAAAAAACTGTCAATACTTTTTCAATTTCCGAGAAAAATTTTTCCAAAAATGAAAATTAATGTGTGCCCTTAGGGCACACATTAATAAAAATATAAAATCCTTTTTATAAAAACAACATCAAAATTTTCTTTAAAATATTAATTAATAAATATTTTAAGAGTCCTCGTTAACCAAAGTCTTAGAAAATACTTAATAATTTTTTCCTACGTCAAACTAGGGAATCTGTCGGACAGCAAGCGCCCACGTGGGACTGATCAATCGCGGAGGTCCCTATACTAGAGGCTTCTAGCCTAGTAATTAATGGTGCTCGAAAGGTACCAAAAAATTCATGCAAATGGACACGTGTGAACAGAAGTTGTCAGAGTAAGACAGAAACAGCATTGTCTTTGCTACGTACGGTCCTAGTTCCTAGTTACTAGACTACCAGTAATGGTCTCCGAAAAGTGACAAAAATACATGCAGATGGACACGTTTTAACATTGTCCCTCGCTACCAACCAAATTTATTTGTTTTTCTTTCAGTTAAAAAACCTGTTTCTATTTCGCAACTTGCAGAAAAGTGCGCGTCAGTAAACTCCCTTGTCCCATCAAAAAACGAAGTGACAAAGCCAAGCACCTAGCTAGCTTGTGTCATACCCAGTTTTTAGAAACGTAGATAAAAAGGTGAATTTCATTAGAATTATGAGAAAATTTAATTAGAATTTAAGTTGAAATCCAATTAGAATTTAATTTTGTATTACGTGTTTTAATTAATTTAAGATTTAAATTTTTGTATTAAGTGATTTAATTCAGTATTTAGTATAAAAATTGAATTTTAATTAGATTTTAATTTTGCGCGCCATGTATTTCATTTAAATTTTTTAATTTTTGTGTCAAATGAATTAATTTAGTGTAGAAAACAATGAGTCTAATGTAAATAAACCATAAAAAAACCTAATCATATAACTAAAAATAATTTAAATTTACAAGTAATTTATGTAATATACCATGACTATGTATCGGTCCATTACTAACTAGGTTATATATATAAATATTAAACCATAGTTTATAGAAAATTCAATTATAATCAAAATTGGATTTTGCTTTTGTTAGCTTTCCATAAAAATTAAATTGTTAAGAATTTTTTTATTATTTTTTCTCTGAACTAATGAATATTTTTTTTTTTCACAGTTTCTATTTAGATATTTGTATACGAAGATATTGAACGTAACAAACTGTAATTGAGTTGAACGATCTCATACACCTTTCCTCGTTTAATTTTAGAGATATTATTTGACCAATTTATTATTTTATTTTGTGTTTGTATTTAGTAGAATTTCACAAACAATAATTATGAATTGATATTATATATGTAGATCCGATAGTGATTTTCAAAATCATATAAATAATAGTAATGTAATGAGAAACTTGGCGTAATCAATATCATGAAAATTGCAAAAAAAAAAAAAAAAAAACTATTTTAGTACCTCCAAATGTACTGGTCAAACTATGTTCTATATGTTTAATAACTCAAGTTAATATCAATAGCACCACTATGATTCTTAATTCTCGTGTATAAGCATGGGTGACATACTAGTATCAATTAAGTTTAAGACTTTAAAAAAATGACCAATTTGGTCCTTAAAAGACAATTTTATCATTGACTCCGTTTAGCATAGTTACTTTATTCTCACATTCTATTCACTCTTCACTTTCTCATCTCAGACCTCTCTTCTCTCATATTTTCTCTTCTTGGTAAATGTTTATTACTTACTAAGATCTTTGAGTTCTATTCACTGTGATTACACTAACATGAGCATGGATTTGAGTACAAATCACACTACACGGCTATACCATGTCGTAGAACACAAATATACACTAATACACACATAGCCATATAAATTCTAAAACCTGAAACCCCCAAAAATCATTCCAGATTACCAATCATACATATAGATTCATATGCATACACCAAAAAAACCATCATATTAGAGTCATTTTGAGACAAACCCTAAATCAAAAAATACCCACAAATCTACAAATGTCCATACCCAAACCCCCTTTCAAACCCAAATAAAAAATCACCAAATCCTTATATTACATAAGAAAACCCAATCCCTAAATTGACCAAGACCCAAACCAAAAGAGAAATAAATAAAAAATAAAAAATAGAACAGAGAAAGAGGATAGAGATCGGCGGCAATCAGTGGTGGTGTCGAAGCTCATGGGTCTTTGCCAATCATTCCCTTGACATTTGGCACACAAACCTAAACACAGACAAAGACCCAAACCTAAAAACAGAGACCTAACCCAGAAACTAATACCCAAACACGTTTGGCACCAGATTAGAGCTATTGGCAAGGAACAATAGCAGCGGTGGTGATGCGAAGCTCAAAAATTCCTAGTCAAATGTCTCCATGGCACTTATTTAGGGAGAGAGTGGAAGATGGTAGTGGAAAAAAATGGGTTTCTACCATGGAAGAGAGAGTTTTTAGCCGCTATGGGTGTGGGTTAGAGAGAGAGGGAGCTATCGTGGGTGAGAGAGAAAAAGAAGAAGAAGAAAGAGCCAGAGGTCTGACAAAGAGAGAGGAAAAGGTTTTGGGTCTGAGATAAGGAGAAGAGAAGGGTTTGGGCTAAAGTAATGGTGCTAATGAAGTTAGGGACAAATTTGTCTTTTAAGGATCAAGTTGGTCATTTGATTTTCTGGGGAGGATTCCACAAAAGGCCTCTTCTAAAATCATTAGTTATTTTTTATTTAAATAATTTTAGACAGACTTGGTTATTATTATTATTATTATTTTTAGATTCTTGAAGTAAGCATTCTACAAATTCCTTTTTTATTATTGATTTGGTGATTAAAAAAATAGTTAAACTCTATGGCAAATTATTTTAGTATTTGTTTACACCTTTTTTGTAATTCAATTAATTATGAGGGGTTTTAAGTTATGTTGGAGTGTTCTTAAAGAATTGCAAGAGTAAGAGTTTTTGATGTAGGCATTACTTAAGGTAAATAACAATTTTCTTGACTAGTTATATTTTACTTCAAATAAAATGTTGTATTAATTAATTCTTCCTTTCTCTGTGGTTAAGTTTTCTAGCTACGATTATTTAAAGAAAAAAAATTTATTGAATACTATAAATGTATTTGATTCCATTGATTATTTAAAAAGTTTCTATTTCCTTCAAACTCAGATCAAAGTTGGGTGTGTATGTGTTTGTTTCTATAAAAAAAAAAAAAAAAACTCGGGTCAAAGTCTAAAAATTATTTGTATAATTTGACTATGCTTTAAATTCAGCTATGAGGGTTTTACTACTTGTACATGAACAAAAACTAGTTTCTCATAGGGAATAATACGAGGCCAATGCATGATTCTTGGCCTAGTAATGGGGATACAATGTGACCATAATCATAAAAATTGTAAAAAATATGAAATCTGATAGGATATGAGTATGGGTATCGTTTGAAGTCCAATGAAATTTTTGATGTTTTGGAATTCATTGCAATTTTTTTGTCTAATTTTAATTGAACTGAGATATAATTTCTAAGCCTATGAGTTTTGTCTTGTTAATACTTAATAGTTTATTTTATCTATTTTATTGTATTTATGCTTGATACAATGGTTACTTACTCAGCTATCAAGCTCACCCCCCGTATTATATCTATTTCAGATTTTGAAGAGTATCAAGCTTAGATGTATGTGAAAGGGATATTAGGTGTGAATGGAATATTATATTTGATTGTAATAAATATCAGACACATTTGCTATGCGGTTATATGAAGATTTTAAATTTAAGAACTTTTGTGTCGATTGTAATTTTTGGAGATTTTTTTTTAATTATTAATTTATGGGAGATTAATTAATCTTGGACTGTCAACTCTTTTTGTTTCCAAAAGAATATTCAATGAACACAAAGTTTTAGTGTTAGGAATTAGGATCATCTATCCAACCCTGAATTCAAGCTTGTGCATGCATGTATAATTTGTAAAATTGATGCTTGTTTGATATAGTTTATTTTTGCCAATATGTTATAAACTTGTTTTTCTTTGATAATACGAGTTAAACTAGTATCAAGAATTCTAGCTTTTAGAATTAATATTTCTCATGTTCATATAACTTTCCTTTTGTGCTTTAACAGTGTAAATTGTTTCATTTTTACTATAATTTTCTTATTTTTCCACTAAATAAAATAAGTGAAATTTGAAACCCTCGATCTTAGGGATCAAATACCACCATTTGAATTACTTATTTTGAGAGGTAATTAACATGATCGTACCCATTCACATAGACACACTATTCCCTTAAGATTGCAATTTATTACATTACTTAATCCCTTTTAAAGAATAATGATTGAACTTTAGAGTGGCTTGACACACTTAAAAGGTAAAGCCTTATGGGTTTGTACCATTCTCATGTGCCTAGCTTATACTTTGGGTTTGGAGTTGCGATACATAAATTTTAAAAAAAAATACATGAAGGTGATTTTTGATGATTTTTTTTTTGTGAGAAGATTTGTGATGATTATAATTGATGTGAATTGTTAACAAATGTTGTATTCCTGCATACATACTTTGGTTATGGGGATTTTGAAGTTTTACGCTTATTTGGTTCAAAGAAGAAGACGTGGAATGTAGGAGACGAGAGTAAAAGGTCTGTGCCATTGTAATCTGCCTAGCTAGCTCATACTTTTATTCTCTTTTATCTCATTTTCCTTTCAAATGAAGCATTTTCTTTTTTTGCTTTAGTCAAATTAAGTAAAGTAACACTAGTTTTTTATTTTATTTTTGTTATGAATAAGATAGAAATTAAATCCCCGATATCAACCTTGCATATGAGGCAGTATGATATCATGCTATTAGCCCATCAACCGCACTAATTAATTTCCTTTCTTTTAATAACTTGATAGTTAAAATAATTCAGGAGGGGAATTTGAACCTTTCCTAATAAAAAAGGTCAAACTATGCCATTGAGTTATAAGACTCTATGCTTAGTTACTAATTTTTTTGGCAAAAATGCAAAACTGACCCTCTAACTTTCAATCTTTTTCATTTCAGTCCTCTAACTTTCAGTTTTGTCAATTCAGTCTTCTAACTTTCAATTGCTGTCAATTTGGTACTCCGTTAAACCCCAGTTATGTCCTGCAGTTAATTGAGCCAAAACGACATCGTTTTGGCTTTTTTTTTTATTAATAAATTTCAAAATTTAAAGAAAAAAAACTTATATTAAAAAAAAAAAAAAACAAAACATTTAGTTGAAATCAAAACCGAGGAATCACTCCACACCCAAATCCCTAACTTAGAGAAATTGGGGAAACAATTAAGCTGGTCGGCGGTTTAAGAGAGAGAGATAGAGTCGTTTTCAACAATATAATGAGATTTAAAAACAAAGTTGATTTTTTATTATCGCAGAGTTTCGGAGCAACCAAACAGAGTTTTTCTCTCTCTTTAAATTCTGATTTTGGTATTTTATAAACACTTTCTCAGCAACCAAACACCGATAAATGCACACACCTGGAGAGCGAGCGAAAACACGAGGAGCGTGACCGAAAACTTAGACAAACTTGGACTTGAAATTGTCGAAATGAAGCTGAGCTTCTTCGACTTGAGAACCGTCGCCGTACAGTGGCTCAAGCAACGAGAACACTGGGATTGGTAGCTCTTCGTGTTTCACCATTTTTTTTTTCCCTTTGATTTTGTTGGAATTCAATTTCCTCAACAACTTTATAATCTGTTTTTTTTTTTTTTTTTTTTTTCAATATCAATTTTTTCTTTAAATTTTGATTTTTAAAAAAAAAAAAAAAAAAAGCCAAAACGACGTCGTTTTGGTTCAATTAACGGCATGACATAACTGGGGTTTAACGGAGTACCAAATTGACAGCAATTGAAAGTTAGAGAACTGAATTAATAAAATTGAAAGTTAGATGACTGAAATGAAAAAGACTAAAAGTTAGAGAGTCAGTTTTGCATTTTTGCCTTTTTTTTTTTTTTTCGATAGTTAATTAATTCTTCTATTGCATAAATTTATTATTCTTTTTAACCTAATAAGGTATTGTAAAACCATGTATTAAAAATCAATTGAAGGCACTATTACTGTGATGTAACTTGCAAGACCATCTACTTTGCTCATCTGATCTACCAAAATGAGAGTTAACAAAAATGTATCTTTAACTGTTATATTAGAGAGATGCATGAAGAAGAGTTACGCATTGTAATCTATAATCATCATTAGATTACTAGAAAACATATATATTAATTAATTACATGATGAAATTCTTAAAGACTTTAATAACTAATTAATTACTTAACGACCAGAAGTTATGGTACCACTATGAGTATGAGAGCATGGCTATTACCTCACGACTCACTCACTTAAAAGTTATGGTACAACTATGAGAGAATGACTAGTCGTGCGAAATAGCACAACATGCTTACAAGTTGGGACAGCATGGGATTGCACGCCCAATATCTAGTCATGCATCATGGCCTAAAAGCAAGAGGGCCCAGATTTGAAGAGACAAAAGCTCCTGTCATTCCATATTGTCTCATTAAGGAGTGCCCTAAAAACAAAGGGCAATTCTTACATAGTACCGGAGCATGCTCCGAGACTATTTAAGTTTTTTTCCAAAAACAAAGGCTAATATTAATAAACATTATTATGAATAATGAGTTACATTTTTTATTCATTCTCAACAAAAAAATTACATTTTTTTTTTTAAATTTTATGACCTTCTAAGTGTCAGTTTGGAATGATTAATTTTACTAACTTATTTTACTATTTAGTTTATTTTTGGTATTATTTATGAGTCTCATTGTATGTTTTGATACTATTCATAAGTCCCACTGTACTTTTTAGTATTATTTATGGGTTCCACTATACTATTTCAACCAATTTGTACTTTTATCTACAATATTTTTAGCAAAAAATTTTCAATTTCAGTAAAATAAGCAAATCTCAAACAGACCTTTAAGTGTGTATTTGTTAAAAATTATTTTTGCCAACTTATTTAACTATTCAGTTTATTTTTGTTACTATTTATGAGTCCTACTGCACTTTTTAATATTATTAATGAGTCTCACTATACTATTTCAGTTAACTTTTACCTTTATCTACAGTACTTTCTGCCAAAAGTTTTTAATTTCAGCAAAATAAGCAGATCTTAAACGGACTTTAAATGTATAATATGAACTTTTTTTTTCAAAAAAAGAAAAACAATTTAACGGAACATTGATTAAATACACATTAATTTATAGGTTTCAATTTACTCAACGCGTAAAGAGATTTGAAGTTCAAGACTTCAAGTCATACTTACACCAAATACTAATTAATATTTACTATAAATTGAAATTTTAGGACTCATTTAATAGAGGAGTTTGAGTAATGTTGTTTGTAATTTTTTGAAATACACGTAAATAAAAAAGTGTGTGAAAATGTATATAATGTTGTTTAAAAATTAAAAATATGTTGTTTAAATAGTTTACCAAATAGGGCTTTATTGTTTCTTAAAAAAGAGTAGCGTTTATTAAACATAAATTATTTTACATAATTTTACAGACGGCCCAAAAACACGATTTTAGTTGGTGAGTGTAAAATTATAGTTGGTGAGTATGTAAAATTATATAAAATAGTCCATATCCAACAACTTTAACCATTTAAGCTTTAAAAAAGAAAAATAAAACAATAACTTACCATATTATACAGATTTTCCTTCACCCCAATTGAGGTATATTCCTTACTTACCTTTGCCCCACACACACACACACAAAATGGAGGTATATTCCACGCGTTTAAAATAAGCGTGGGTGGGTGTCTATCTATCCATTCAACGCCATTACTACAACTACTACGGACTACCCTTTCCTTTCCGTTACGACACAGAGGCGGCGCCTCAAATCTATTTCTATAACTGCCAAGTATTTTCCGTTAAACGGTCAATAACATTAACACATACCCTTGCTACCTCGTTTTTAACGGTTATTCTCTTGTGGAGGAATTATAGAATTTTTTGATAGATCATGTTATTTGTTCATTATTTTAATAAAAAAAATTTATTTATTTAAAATTATTTAGTTAGTAATTAATTTTTGTTTTAAAAAAATTTATAACTAATAATTTTAAACAAATAATTTTTTTAATAAAATAATAGACCACATCACCTATCAATCGTATAAATCTTATAATTTTTCCATTTTGTGAGCTTTGAACAAACAAACCTTCCCAAACTACCCCTAACCACTCTCTATATAAACCTTTGAACTTCCTGCTTCTTAGTCTAACCCAAATAAGGAAACCCACACACACAGACACACATATTCTTGCTCTCTATTCCATCTTTGCCTTTCTTTTCTCTCTTCTATCATGGAGACACAGGTTGATACTTTGTGGGTTCTAGCTCTTGCTTCTAAATGCAAAGCTCTCTCTTCTGAATACACCATTTTAGGTGTTGTTTTTCTTTGCATAACATGGCTGACCTTGGCTTTGTGTTACTGGGCTTATTGTCCTGGAGGCCCAGCCTGGGGAAAGTATTGGTGGAAGAGATCATTAGCTAAGAATATTAAGCCAATACCAGGACCTCGTGGGCTTCCAGTGATTGGAAGCATGAGCCTTATGGTTAACCTAGCTCACCACAAGCTAACCAAAGCTGCTGAGTGGTGCAACGCTAAGAGACTCATGGCTTTTAGTGTTGGTGAAACTCGTTTCATCATAACGAGCAATCCAGACGTAGCTAAAGAAATCTTGAACAGCTCAGTCTTCGCTGATCGTCCAGTGAAAGAGTCTGCTTACAGTTTAATGTTTAACAGAGCGATTGGTTTTGCTCCCTATGGGGTTTATTGGAGAACTTTGAGAAGAATCGCTTCCACACACCTGTTTTGTACCAAACAAATCAACGCTTCTGAGGCTCAGAGGTCAAAAATCGCATCCCAAATGGTTTCCATGACCATGATTGCATGTAATAGTAGTAGCTCTCGCCGTGAGTTCTCTGTTCGTGACATACTCAAACGAGCTTCACTTAACAACATGATGTGCTCGACGTTTGGACGAAACTATGACCTTTCACAGTTCGATACTGAAACTGAGGAACTGAGCCAGCTTGTGTCTGAAGGTTACGACTTGTTGGGAAAGCTTAACTGGTCTGATCACCTTCCTTGGATTGCTGGTCTTGACCTTCAGGGAATCAGATTCAGATGCTCCAGTATTGTTCCTAGAGTGAACCGGTTCGTCAACCGGATTATCCAAGAGCATAAAGAGCAAACCGGTCAAAGAAACCATGATTTTGTGGACGTTCTTCTCTCTCTTAAGGGACCTGATAAACTCTCTGAATCCGATATGGTTGCTGTACTTTGGGTAAGCAACAAACACTATATTCCAATATTATTCTATCTGAATATTTCTTTTCTTTTTTTCATTACAAAATGTTTTGGTTATGAGGTTTGTTAATGGATTTTAATAGATTAATCAGTATACCTACGAAAGATTATTAGGTACATACTGACAAAGTATTTCTTCTCACGTGTTCACTAGACGGTGAATCAAACAATGAATTTGATCAGTGAGATTTGCTATTACGTACTAAGTGAGAGAGAAGAGAATCTCCAATATTCTTTTTCATGTTGAATTCCTGTCCTAAGTTATAGTATGTATTCATGACAAACGTGTTATTCTTTTACCATTTCTAGTGCTAAAAAAACAGTGAGATTAAAAAAAAAAAGAGAGAAGAAAAAGCAGAAGCAAGATTCTAGGAAAGTGTAGCTTCAGTGGGGTTAAGATTCTTGGTAGTAACGTTTTTATTTTACTGCAACGTATCAGTAACTAAAAGAGCCATTATGATTGTTTAATATAATGCTAACTATTATCTTCATTCATTATATGGTCCTTCATTACAGGAGATGATTTTCAGAGGAACGGATACTGTGGCTGTTTTGATTGAGTGGATACTAGCCAGGATGGTACTCCATCCTGATGTCCAATCAAAAGTGCAAGATGAGCTCGATCGAGTAGTGGGAAGATCAAGACCGTTGCAAGAATCAGATATTCAATCCATGGTTTACTTGCCAGCTGTGGTGAAAGAAGTTCTTAGGCTACACCCACCGGGCCCACTTCTATCATGGGCCCGCTTGGCTATTGAGGATACTATAGTTGATGGCTATCATGTGCCTGCTGGGACCACAGCCATGGTTAACATGTGGGCTATTACAAGGGACCCACAAGTGTGGTCGGACCCACTTGAGTTTTTGCCAGAGAGATTTGTGTGCAAGGATGCTGAAGTGGAGTTTTCTGTCATGGGGTCGGATCTGAGGCTAGCTCCGTTCGGGGCGGGTCGGAGGACTTGCCCCGGAAAGGCATTGGGTTTGACCACAGTGACTTTTTGGGTAGCAACTTTGTTACATGAATTTGAGTGGGTGAAATCTGAGCAAACCCCAGTGGATCTCTCTGAAGTGTTGAAGCTTTCATGTGAAATGGCAAATCCTCTTACTGTTAAGGTGAACCCAAGGCGTACATGAGAAATTTGCACGTTATAATTAAATAGGCAGCATAAATTTTATAAATGTTGGTGTTTGTCTTAATTATCTTTCACCTAAATAGTAACCCTCAATATATATGTGGGTTAAGTATCTAGGCTGTTAGTTATTAAGGTTAATGTACGTATGACCCTCAATATGTTGAGGTTGAATCATTAGCTACCTAGGCTGTTAATGATAATGTGTGTCTTGTTTCTACTAATGTATAACCCTCTTCCATACATGTGGGAACAAGGGCTATTAATGTTAAATATATGTGTACTACTTCCGCTAAATGTATGTGTAATATCTTCAAGTTTGTATGCACCAATTGCACAACAAAATGATATCATAATTTTCGCTATCCCAACAAATGATTTCAGAGTAAATGCGCCTTCACTAAGCATACACACGGCAATTGAGTTGGGAAAATAAGCAAACGATCCAACTTTCTGGGGATGTAGAATTGTGTTCTTTTGCAAAAATAAAAGCATATTACTCCACATGATCAGATAATCCCACACAAGAAAAAGAAAAATTTAACATGCAAATTAATTTGCAAACGTATAGTCTTTCATGATAAGCCTCCAAGTATGAGAGGGAATAAACTATAACGTCAAATCCACCCCCCCCCCCCCCCCCCAAAAAAAAAAAATCATCCTAACACTCTAGCATTGTTTATATGATTTTTATTTTTATTTTTATTTTTTATTTTTTATTTTTTTTTGAGAAGCATTATTTATATGATTGACTCACAGAGTTTTGTTCTGATTTTAGCGGCTGAAAGAGAAAGTACAAATGAACCAACCAATCTATCCTTGTTGTCCCATCTACATGTGGTCCCATTATGTTTTAAACATTTAGTATAAGATCAAATTTTTAGCGGCTATAGCGTCAGTCCAGATTAATAACAAATAGATTTTGTACTTGTTAACTATTATCTTCTATATACAATTTTCTTGTAAAAAGACTTCTTATTTATATTTAAGGTGTTTTGTGTGATTTAATTTAATCACTAGTGGAAATTGACAACACACCTAAACGTTTTTTATATGCCATTATTACCAAAAGGGATACAAAACCCTGGAAGTACTATATCTTGACAACTATCAAAATGCAATTATACTCATAGTTGGATATAAAGTAATAGGTGATTCCCAAGATTGTATTATAATAATTTCTAATGGCTAAATTATATCTTGATACTTGTCTAAGTTGTTGATTGATTGATTGAGAGACTAAAAGAGGGGAAAAAAGAAAGAAAGTGAAACACAAATTTTTTCATGATTCAAGCTAACGGAATATGTTTTTAAGTGAAAACCCTTAACAATTACATCTTTATTACTAAATTTGTATTACAATGAATGTAAGGTTTATGTACTTGAGAACCCTAACTAATTCTAGAGTTGATTTGTTTGCTCTACAAATAGATGATTCTACAATAGGTTTGGGGCTTCTTGGACTATAGTATGTATTTTTCATCTTTTCCCACCCAATGACTTGTTTAAATCTTGTCCATGTAAACTTAAGGTTCGTTTGGATACAACTTATTTTTGCTGAAACTGAAAACTGAAAACACTATAACAAAATAATTTTTAAATGTGTGAATAGTGCCATGGGACCCGTGAATAGTGTGTGAACAGTGAATTTTGTCTCCTGCACAGTGAATCCATGTGATGTTACTGTTCACGCGCTGAAAAAAAAAAAAAAAAAAAAAAAAAAAAAAAAAAAAAAAAGGCAAAAAACGCAAACTTGAAACATGAACGTGGATCCAAACCCCATCTTAGTATGTGTTTGGATAAAGATTATAGCGTCTACGTTTTGGGAGGGACACGTTTCAGCTTTTTTATTATTATTATTTTTTTTCCTCTGCACGCGTTTCAGCTGGGGGACAAAAGTTACTGTTCACACTGTGCAGTTACTATTCACGCATTGTTTCTCACTATTCATGCACTTTTCAGCCACTTTTTCATTAAAAATGGGTCACACGGCATTATTTACACATTTAAAAATTAATTTGTTACAGTATTTTCAGTTTTCAGCTGTATCCAAACGGATCCTTATACTTATCATATTCATTGCTTCATTCTTTTCACATTCCTCTCCAACACTTAAGTTGTTTGCATTTCGATTAACATTCTTGGTTTCACATGGTTTAATTCGTAAAATCTCTTTTTGTTGAATAAATGATTTGTGATCAAATTTGACCTCCACTATAAATAAACTCATAGAGGCTGATAAAAAAAGTTCGTAATTTTTTTTTTAAATCATGATTCAATTTTTGGAAATGAGGCATCCATGAGGTACTGGAAGTCTTGAAGCGTTGCTATTAATGTATTTGTACATGAGCAACCTTTGAGGGAAACCTTCTACTTGCACGACCAAAAAATGATAATGGAAAACATAAGCCTCCCTTATATTATATTCTATATATAGTTTGTCAAAAAATTAAGTATCCTTCTTGCATGATAAATATATTTTTTTTAAACAAAAAGTATTTTCATCATTTTATTGAAGTAGAATTATCGTATTCCTTGGTTGGCATTTGGGCATATATAACTTTGCGAACGTTTACCTAGTGGATAAATTTTAGTATGAAATAAAAATACTTAAAAGTCATTGTAGCACAGCTGAAGTATTGTTGAATAAGTGTAATAATTTGAAGCAAAATAAAATGTCATGACAGCATCCATAGAATACTCGAAGCATCTACATATATATGAAATATACACAGTGCCTTGACTCAGAAGTGGACCTAATTGAAACAAAAGAAATGGACAAAGGCAATGTCATTGCGCAACATAAAATTTTTGACCCTATTGAGGAGGACAAATATCGAGCCCTATACACTTGAAAACGTGCAAAAATTCACCAAGTATGATTTCCTAAAAGTTTGTTCAGATATACACTTATTTGTAAGACATTTATAATATTTTAAGAGCGAAGATGGCTCATGGTCCTCACAAAAATTTCACATTGAAGTCCACCCTTGAATTAAAATATTTAACATGTCGCATGTAAGACAATGAAGTGGTTTGTGCACAATAGTTTCCATGAAACTTAGGAGTTTTGGATATGGACAACCTGATTTTTAATTTATTGGAGGTGATATATATGTCCAAAGTATATATATATGCCACCTGGAAAAGCAAAGGCCATGTGTCGAAAAGAAGAAAAATGATTGAATACTTTCGGAGGAGTACCATAAATGCGCATTCCCTCATTTCACATAAATTGTAGGTCATACCATAAATTTAATTAATGAAACTCACAGTTATGTGAGAAGGGTAAATACGTATTTATAGCACTCTGAAAATACCAAATAATTACCTTCAAAAGAAATCTTCATGTGGACAGGTAGTCAAAAATATGTTCACATCATTTTCTTTATTATTTCCTTTTCAATTAAAGAAGCTAGGGTTCTACTCAAAAAAAATAATAATAATAATAAAACAGAAAGAAAGAAAGAAAAAAGAAGATAGAAGCTAGGGTAGTTAAAATCTAAGGATACCACAATGTAGGTTCTAATAAAAGTGTAGTGGTAGAAGAATATTATAATATTTTCTTTCTTACAAATGCAAAGGGGGAATTTGAACCTAAATTATATTTCTTTTTGTGAAGAATCGGACAAAATCACTAGGTTATAAGATTTTTGAAAACTGATAATGAAAGTTATTGCCAAGAATATGCTCAGCCCAATAGAACAATGTCAATTAAGTTAATGTTAAAAACGTGCATTAAATATTAATTGGGCACTCATATCAGTAGTGCTTGGTGGTAGATTCATGAAATGTCCTCATACAGGAAGAAATGTGAGGCTTTTGATTCAGAACTATCGTAATGACCGGATCAAGTTGACTCTATCATTGATGAATTAATCACTCTTATGACTTAAGCAAAAAGTTAGGTATAATTAGAGGATCATAAGGGTTTAATTCCCTTCTCTCTCTTTTTTTTTTCTCCTTCTTTCTGTTTTTATTACTGATTTCTCTTGTCCTATTATCGGGAACAAGCTCAGCTTGCTTGGGTTCCCGTTTTTTAAGTTGTATACGTGTACTTTACTTCACATTTAATAAAATTCTATCGGTTATCTCCAAAAAAAAAAAAAAAAACTACTGATTTCTCTCACTCTTTCCTAGAAGGTTGTTTTCAGGCATGCATGGGTGACACATCAAAGAATTGTTGGTCGTCGAAATA
This sequence comes from Quercus glauca, assembly GCA_023736055.1. Lineage (NCBI taxonomy): Eukaryota > Viridiplantae > Streptophyta > Magnoliopsida > Fagales > Fagaceae > Quercus > Quercus glauca. The sequence goes on along the minus strand of CM043316.1, from coordinate 71,150,690 downwards.
TTAATATAATTCAAAATGGTTAAGCGTGGGCTGTATATGTTCATAATTATATTGCACGCAGTAAGCATATTATCCATAATATTCTTGGAAGAAATAAAAAAGAAAAGAATGACAAAAAAGAAGAAGAAAAGAAAGGACATAAAGAAAGATAGCATGACAGAAAGCATGATCTTGGTGTTGCTTGTGGAACGATTGCTATCAATATCACCGTCTTGTTAATGAGTTTGGATCCCATTGTGATGATAAGTGTTTCATGTATATCTGTTTTTGTTGTCATTTCTGGCTCTATTGAAAGCTTGAATACGATAATCACGTAACATGAACAACTAGTCGATAGCATGTGAAAAACACGTGGATAGAAAGCAATGGTACGTACTTCATGAAAAGTCCATTACACGCTAATAATTTTGTCCATTAACTTCAACATAGATTGATCATACTCTCTGTTTTGTATGAGCTATAGCTAGGTACCCTTGATGGGTCCAAATCAAAAGTCTTTGCCGGAAAGAAGTCCTCTGCTGCATTTGTCGTAATTGCAACCTCCAAGTGCCATGCATGAACGATCGATTTTTAAAAAATGTAGTTTTCTGATAACAAGATTTAGTGAGATTTACAAAACATTTATCTTTTACGAATGCAATGCATATGTTATCTTGATATATATGACACATGCATTTGTCATTGCTGATACCATCCGTAAAATATCAATAGATTCTCTCCAGATAATGCTTGGCGTGGTTACCCAAAAAAAAAGTAGTGAAGGTTAAAAATGTAGTACAGGTTAAGATCTTATTGAAGATTATAGAAGTACTATAGGCAAGATGAATACAGATAACTCCTAGTACAGTCGTTGACCGACAAAATCTTTTAAATTGCTTTGTACTATTATACTGGGCTGGCATCAGTAATTGTATAAAAGAAAAATTAAATAACCACGTTTTAGCAAACTATACTCTGATCGCATTAGTTCTCTAAGAGTATTAGCATTGAAAAATGTAAATGTCAAATATAAGGAGAATTTGACATTTACAGTCTCAAAGTACTCTGAAAAAGAGAATTTTAAATCTAAGTATTGCAAATTTTTTTGCAATACTGCTACAATGCAATTCTAAAGATAGAATTGCACTGTAGCAGTATTGTAAAAATAATAATAATACTTTAAGCTGCTTTTCCCCCAAAATTTCTCTCTCCTCCCTCATTATTTATGTTCTCTTCTCTCTCTTCCTTCTCTCTTTCTCATCTGCTCTCTCCTCTCTTCAGACCCAAACATCATCCTCCTCCTAACATCAACATTACACATCCCAATAGATGAAACGTTGATCTGGGTTGATTAATGATGGAAGAAACATTGATCTAGCGGCGGTAGTGGCGGCGGTGTTTGGGTTTTGATCAGGGTTGATATGGGTTTTTTTTTTTTTTTTTTTCCTGTTGTGATCGAGGTTGATCGGCGGTGTCTGGGTTTTTGTTCCGGTGGGATTTTGGTGGTTGATCTGGGTTGATCAACAATAGAGGAAACATTGATCTAGTGGCAGCGATGTCTGGGTTTTGATCAGGGTTGATCTGGGTTTTTTTTTTTTTTTTTTTTTTCCTATTGTGATCGGCGTTGATTGGTGGTGTCTGGATTTTTGTTCTAGTGGGATTTTGGTGGTTGATCAACGATAGAGATAACGTTGATCTAGCGGTAGCAATGGCGGCGTTGTCTGGGTTTTGATCTGGGCTTTTTTTTTTTTTTTTCCTCTCTGTTGTGATCGGGGTTGATCGGTGGTGTCTAGGTTTTTGTTCCAGTGGGATTTTGGTGGATGATTTGGGTTGATCAACGATGGAGATAACGTTGATCTAGCAACAGCAGTGGCGGCGTTGTCTGGGTTTTGATCGGTTTTTTTTTTTTTTTTTTTTTTTTTTTTTTTTTTTTGTTGTGGTCGGGGTTGATCGGTGGTGTCTGGGTTCATGAGTTCCTCTACATTCATCAATGGCTTCGGGCCTGCTAAAATATGTTTGGGTTTTCTAATTCTGTAATGTGTATGATGAGAGGCTGAAGCATTTTGGTGGTGGTGTGGTGGTGGTGTGGTGGTTGATGATGGTGGAGCTGTGGAGGTGGTGGTGATTGATGATGGTGGAGCCGTGGAGGTCATGGTGTGGTGTGGTGGTGGTGGTGGTGTGGTGATTGGTGATGGTGGAGCTGTTGGAATTATGCCAAGTCTGAAAAAAAAGTGACAGTTGGAAAGAAATAAAGAAATAATAAAGAAAGATTAAAAAACAATATTTTAATAAAAATAGAGTTTTGGGATGTTGGAAGTACTGTAAAATGGTATAGTATAATGATAAAGTGACTTTTTGGAATGGTAAAATAGAGTAGAGTTGGAATTTTCCAATGCTAATGCTCTAACTGGTCCATTTAACTCTGACTTACTTTTGAAGCTTATTAATTGAAGCATGCGATCAACATCTTTGCATTATTATTATTAAACCATAGCCAGCCGGACTTTGATTTGATATGGGTTTTGGATAATTGGATTAGCGGCTTAATTAGCAAGTCGGTTACCAGTCAAAACATGTAATTTAATAAAAATTAAGAATATTTCAAAAAAAAATCTAAGAGTGCTCTTTGCATAAGACAAAGATTATAGTTCATTAATTATTTTTTTTTTGGCAAAATTTTTTAAATGATCTCCTTAAGTTACAAACATGTATTTTTATCAACTAATAAATTTATAATTGTAGGATTAGATCCTAAACAAATCGTGCTTCCTCATGAATTTATCTTGAATTGGAATCTTTTGACTCAATTTTATCCCTTTTTGATAAGGGAGTAGCCCCATTTTTCACTTTTAATTGGTCAAAATATGTAGAATTTCTTACTTTTGTGAAGAATTAGATCCAAAAACTAGAAGGGAGGGGGGGGGGGGTCTATGATTAGTTGATATTGTACACCAATCATTAAGCTATTAAATTCTTTTCCCGATAGTGAGCCACATGTATAGGATAAATTTTCCATTGATCATGGTATGAAAGACATTTTAGAGGCTCATAAATGTCCATTTATAGACTAGATCTAATGGCCTATATGAGGGATAATTATTGAGTACACACGGAATACCATAGATATGTACTCTTTCCTCTTACATAACTGTGGGTCCCACTAATTAAATTTATGGTGGGACCCACAATTCATGTGAGATAAGGGAGTATGCATTTATAATACTTTCAGAGTATTTAATAATTTTCCCTATATGAGATCCTAACAATGTCATGACACGCCCCATTATTTATTAAACTAGCCATGTTAAGATATTTAACCATTATTGAAGCTCACCATGTAGCATTTGATGCCACCTTATCAATATCTAGTGAGTGACTATGGTACTTGTGGGCCCAGGGTCGTATATCGGGCCTTGGGCTTTATCCGGGAATATGTGTGTCTGAGGAGGTGTAAATAAGTAAAGAAGTCCCTAGTTCAGAACTAGGAAAGATAGTGGAGGAAGATGGTCCGAGGAGAAGCTCATTCTCGGCCCTGTACTTCAGCAATTTAGGCAATCTTCCAGAAGATTTCCACGATAAGGAAGATCCTCACACACGTGCGGAAGATATAAGAACTCAGAAATATCTAAGGGAAACACTGCTACCACCACATTAAATGCACCGCAGCTACTTTTCTGGCCGCATTTATGTGGAGAAGATCCCTGAACAGTGAAAACCTGCCCATTGCAGCTTATAGAAAGCTAGAGAAGGTGCTTGATGGGACGTATACTCAAGTGAAGGCCTAGATGGAAGACAAGTGTATGATCAGGATGATCTGTAAAAGACTATATAATGTAAAAGATTTCCCCATGAGTGGGGGAGGAAGAGGGAGAGAAAAGAGACTATTAGTCAGGACTATATTTATAGAATCGCAAGAGTGATTTATATGAAGAATGGCCTCCTCGGACTTGACATTTATCCAGTTTTACATGTATATCTTTTGCATGGTCGCTTGTTAAAAGTTATACTAGCCGTTAGCAATCTTATTTGAATCTAGCTCTTTAACCCGCTCTCTATAAATTTATTGTTGTGGGCTCATTAGTCCAATACCCAATCGTCGTTGGGCTTGGGCTTCGATTTGTGTCCATACAGTGCCCAGCTTTCATTTTTCATACATTGACATGTGGATTGATGAATACTTCTTGAGTTGCAAAATAATCTATGAGTTCACCAATCATTGATGCTTCTTGAAGCAATAAGCTTATATTACATGTAGTAGTTTGTAGAATTATTATTGGAAAAATAAATAAAAGAATTGGGCCATGTGAGCTCTTCATAATAATTATGACCCATACCTTTAACCAATTTAGCTATTAATACAAGATCATTCAAGTCAAGGATTTTTATTCTATTTCATATTTTTATTTTTTTAGTTCATCCCCCAAGAAATGGGACATGGTAATTTTTCATCGTTTAGCTTGAGCACAAATCAAACAAATTCAAGAAATTCACTTTTACAGGTAAATTCCATAATATATAATAAAGTTAATTCAAATAAATACCTAGATGATAAGTTATTAAAGAATGCTGAGTTTAACTTAATTATTAAAGAATTTTTTAGAATCAATTAATTAGGGAAATTTGCAATGATAATAATAAAATAATATCAAGACACATATTTAGAAGATCTCCACAAAAAAAGTAGAAATAATTCTGTAGGGACTCAAAATGTCTTGGACCCTAGACAATAAAATTTATAGAGCGTAGACGTAAGAACTAGCTCCGGTAAGTAGAAATAGACGTCGTTCTGGCGTAGCAGAAAGAATTCCAAGGTAAATAAAGGATAATACTCTCCCTTTCTTTTTTTCCTTTTTCTGGTCCTTTTTCTAAAAGTCTCTTCACTGTATTCCGATTTTACTTTATATACTACCTCCCCCGTCCTGCTTTCGCCATACACGTGTAAGCTCCATTCTGAGCATTTCTTTCTGTCCCATCTCCCACTTCCCGGATCGTCCGCTTAGTGGTTATAAGGCTGCTTGGTTACTGTTCAGGTATCACCTCCACATTAATGCGGCCAGAGAGTTAGGTGGGAAGCATTTAATGTGGAGGCAATAGCTTTTAGGAGATATTTGTTACCTTTTTCGGTTCCTTCTTTGATCAATATTCATTAGTTTAGTTTGCATGTAACTCAGCGAAGCTCCTTGATAACTAAAATATTTACATCCACTTCGCAAGCTGGTTTGAGGAATAGATCTCATCCTCGGACAAAGAAGTATCCTCAGACGGATGAGTGTCCTCAGACAGGGCCGCTGGGCCCCAAGCCCACCTTCTATGGATTCCGTTAATTTTTCGGGCAATTGGCCCCACAAATTCATTTAAGGAAAAAATTGCAATTGAACAATTTATAAAGAACTCGTCATATTTAATTGGATTTGCTAAATTATATTCTTAAATGATCTAATTAAATACTTGAATCGATTAGGTAGCATAGATTAATGTCTAATCTATTAGGTTGGTCTGGATTTATTAGTAGAGTAATTTTTAGGTACTTCCGAAGCAGAGAGAAATGTGCTCATTTCTCTCACATTCATGGTAGAGTTTACTGATTAAATTCATTGTGTGGTCCACCATGAATGTAAGAGGAAAGAACACCATTTCTCTGTACTTCGAGAGTACATAAGAAAATTTTCCTTATTAAGCATCAATGATTTTCTTTTTCCAAAAATAAAACCTTTGAAGAAACAAATGTTTTGATAATATAATTTTCAACTTATTTTTGGAGCAAGAAAACCACTAAGTAAATAGGAACCTAACCAATTTTAAAATATACTTTTTTTTTTCCTTTTTCTCACTTAAAACTAAATACACTCATTTAGCACCACAAATTGGTACGGTCAAAGAGAATCTATCTCAAAAAATCTAGAAAGAATGGGCGGATATACAATCATGATTATTAATGAATATAGTTTGAGTATGCCATAAGCAATAGAGCATAACAAGAATCAAATTTTGAAACAAATCCTTATTTTAAGAATAATAATATTCATGTGGCAAACATATGGTCGTGCATAAGATTGAATTTGAAAGAATACATTTGCGATTTTTGCATTTCTTGAAAGTAACAAGCAATTGATTATTAATTATTCAATAACTAAATTAAGTCATTTTAATGATGGTACAGAATCAAATTTGATGGTATGACGAGAGCAATTGAGTTTAAAATTATTATACATACATATATGTATATATATATATATATTATGAGAATGCCATACGGAATAAAAAGAATAAATTTATAATGTGATAGATTAACTTGGTGGGCAATTTGGGCTCAAGATTGATTTTGGTTTGTAAATGCTAGAATATGTGCCTGCCTTATGGGTAACGATGCCCACTTTCAATTGTCAGTCAAATGGGAAATAGTAATTTGGATGGAATATTCAAAAGAAATATTTCTGACTGAACAATTCCATTGCATGACTAATGGATTTATTTATTCGAGAATTAGATGGGGTTTCTTTTCTCATGATTATGTTTATTCTGTAAAATGGAAGCTGTAATTGCATATTCAACAGAAATTTTGCCGACTCAATGATATGATTCCAAAGAATAATGGATTTTCTTATTAGACAAATTCTTGAATTGGAAATGATTTATGTTTCAAAATGGAAAGGAATATATGCAATGATTCTTTTCCTTAAATTGGTTTTTTTAATGCTGTGGCCTGTAAGTGGAAGAGTCAAGGTAAAAAGAAAAAAGAAAATGTTGCTAGCTATTATAGCCAAGGATAGATCCTCTTAACATAGGATTCTTTTTTTGTGTATATTAAAATAAGGAAACCTGAAGTGCGTCTGCTTTTTTTTCTCTCTATTTTTTTTAATGAAGAGAGATTATAAGAAATTTTATTTATTTTTTTTATAATTTGATAATTATGTGTGGGGGAATTGAATTATAGATGTTTCCAATAGAAAACCAAAAAGTGCCATTTGGGCTACAATGCTATTGCTTGATATGATAAATTTTAATTTATAGCCTCCCGTTCATGATAATTGTTCTCTTATGAGAGTCTTATCATCAGGCCAAGTTATCAAATAATTTTTAGTATAGTCAAGATTTGAACTCATATATCTTAATCGAGGGCAAATTTTTTTACTAATTGAGTTATAAGTTATATCAAGAAACTAGTGCAAAAAAGCATTTTAGGTTTAATGAAATGGTAAAAATGATTTGGATCACTCAAAAGAAAGGAGAAGAAGCTCAAAAGCCCCGTTGCTGTAATATGTTGCCTTGAATGGGCTGGCCTGCATCATTGGAAATGTAATGTCAAAAGCCCAAGCCTTCGAGATTCCAACGTTTAAGATCACAACTAAAGACTAGCTGTCTAATATATTTCATTGAAAGAAAAGAGGAAGATAGGGCTTGGCCCATCACTTTCCTTAGGACCAAAAATCCAAGAAGGTAGGTAGGAGATGGAGAAGGCCTGTTCCAATTCACAAAATAGAGTAAAAGTAGGTCACTTTTTTTTTAAGATGGAGAAGGCCTGTGACATTCGTTTCATAATGATTGCTTTTTTTACAATAAATTTTTTTATTAATTGAGCTAATTAAAACTTACGAGTGTAAGTCATACTTTTGTGAATAAATAAAAAAATCCAAATAAATGAGGGAGTTGGATGACTTGACATTTGTTATGATCATTTTGATATACCACTGAGTAGTTTTGATAAACTGGGCAATAAGAATTTTGGGGTCTCCTAAAAAGATTAGGAACTTGAGCTTGTGCTCTCTCGCCAAATTTAAGTATGCCTTTGTTATTAATTAATTCAAAAAACATGTGCACCACCATGCATGAAAATTCATAAGTTAGGATCTTTTTCAATTGGGGATAATTGGTTTATGGCTTGTGGGTGGGTTAGATTATCATGGGCACATTTATAATCAAGAGGTTGTATTAAAAAAAAAGGTTAGTTCAATTAGTTGTAGGCCCAAAGCTTTAGGCCCGTTTGTGTGTGCCTATGAATATTGGCTTTAACATAAACATTTTTCTGTGGGCTTAATAAAAAGGGTTCAAGAAGGTTAGATTCAAGCCCATTAAATGAAGTTTGGGGAAACTCCACGTTTACTATAGGGAATTGATTGAACTTGAAGTCCGTGCCATGACAAACTAATACAACAATATACACTGTCCACTGGAAAAGCTATTATTTAATATCCACACCTGAAATAACAGACTGGAAGGACCCATTCTTACATGAAACAAGCAACATAAACTATACCACAGCTTATTCCAGCATTGGTTACGTGAAAATGTTCAGTATTTATTGAATGCAGCCGAATCCTGCATTCTTGAAAGTGCCTTTTCAAATTGGCTCCATCTCTGCTCTAATGTCCCAATGTATCCAATGGACATTCTAACCAAGCCTGGTGAAATTCCAGCTAGTGCTTTCTCCTCAGCATTCAATTCACTACTAGTACTACTACCAGAGCAAGACATGAGGGTCTCATAGTATCCCAGGCTAACTGCCATGAGCCCAAACTGAGTGGTGTTTTGCAAATGGTTCATCAACCGGTTAGCCCTTTCCTCAGTTTCCATGTCAACACAGAGAAGCCCACCAAACCCATAGTCCTTATTGCCGAAGGACTTCAAAAGATTGTGATTTGGGTGATCTTCAAGGCCTGGGTAGATGACCTTAAGGCCCAGCTTTTTCATCCTTGTGGCAAAAACTAATGCTCTGTGGCAATGCTCCTTCATTCTTAGGCCCAAGTGAGGAATCCTCTCTGATAGTTCAAAGGCAACCTTGGCATTCATTGTTGGCCCTAAAAGCATAAGGGTCCCTTGGTGGAGGTCCATCATGGAGTTCACAAGACTTGCAGGCCCACACACAGCTCCTGTCAATTGTCATTGGAATGTTGGAATGCATTAATACTCAAATTGTAGAGTTGAGAAGGTATCTTTTGCATCTTCTAAATATATATGAAGTATCCTTCTCACCGTATTTGGATTTCACGTAACTGTACATTCACATATTATGAGAGATACTTGTATAGTTATATGTTGAATGCACGGGATAGTTTTTGTCAAAGGTGACCATCACGCCAAGAATGCAGAGTAATACCGAGTAATACTAATATTGATAAGTTAGGCACATCAAGGAGACAGCAAACATCAAAAGCAAGAAAAAATGGAGCAAAACATCATGCATGTCTTTTGCATCATAAAAGCTACTTTTCCTAAGAAAACACGACAAATACAATATTTTTCAGGAATGAGCAGTGAAATTTGTACACCAGGTCCACACTTGAAAATTAAATATTGTGATGAGGACCACAACATGAAATAAAGGCAAGCATTAAAGTCCACAAGACATGCATAAATTTCTAAGTTTTAAATAGAAGTTGATAATCACATCATTTACTTCGATAATAATTTGTGACAAAAGCTTTCTGTTCACTACACTTGACAAGAAATAAAGTCACATCAATTCATTTTAATTTAAATATAGAAAACTTGGTCCTACATGGGAATTCTCTCGAAGATACCAAGATGCTGGACTCTACTGGTTGGTGGATTTGGGCTTATCAATTAAGAGTGGGCATTTATCATCATTATTGTGGATGACAAGAATACAGATGAATCTCTTTTTACAGAGAGTTTTCAATAAATCAGATCTTATTAAAGAGTTAAACCACCCAAGTGGAACATATCCTTCTACTGCTTTTTACAATATGATACTTAAAACCCATCCAGAATATTCTAAACCGATAATAAGACAGTACCCAAGTAACCCAAATCTGACTTGATACGAAAGGCCAATGCACAAAGAAACAAAGCCAAGTTTAATTAGAATTCCTAACACACGTCACATGTATGGTTATATCTTTCCACAGAAGAGCACAAGGAAAAATAACAAACACCATTTCACGCCCTCCTTTTGTGCTTAACCATAAACATCATCTATTTCACATTTTAAATTTTAAATGTAAATATTAAATTATTAATAATAAAAATATAAACATCGCACGTCAAATTGTGGATATTATACATACATAATGTACATCAACAAACATATGAGAAAAATTCCCATGTTTTCCCATTGAGGAGCTGTCCTTATTTTTTTAGTATTCATTTGATAAAACAATCAACTTATATTTCAATTTTTTTTTTTTTAAGTGCATTTTGAATAAGTGAGATTTTAAAATTGCTTCACGAATTTCAATTGTAAAAAGAAAAGGAAAAAAGCATTTCTTTTAACGTATCAATTTGTAAATTTTATATCATAAAATATGTAATATTGATATTCCTAACGAGTAACATCACTTAAATAAAAGAACCACACATTGCTTAGATAAACCAAATGACCTATGGCTAAAATATCCTATAAAAAATTAAAAACAGAATAAAATAAATTAAAAAACAAAACAAAATAAGAACTGCATTAAAGATAAAAGTATAAAACACGTGGCAGGTTTGCAAAGTAAAGGTAGACAGCATCATTCACGAGGTGAAACTAAGACAACCACATGAATCCAATAATGTCCCGTGGGCAACATCGAAAAGGCCACAGTACACACACTACGCCACACAACTTTTGATGGACGCTCTATTCCCTCACTCACTGTTAACCACGTGGTCTAAAAAGTTTACAGTACCATTTTTACAAACTTTTAATATAAAGAAATTTTAAAAAAAATATTTTTAATAAAAATTGTAATGACCATGGAAAATAGATAAAATTATTTTTTATAATGCAAAATATATATATAGGTTTTTTTTTAAAACATTTTTGCTTGAAAACAAAAACATTCGCATGTAGTGACCTAAAAAATAATCTTTAATACACTAAAAAATTATTTTACCGACTTTAACATACTACTTAATAATATACTTAACATCTTATTTACTGTTTTAACATACAAGTTATTCAGCAAAAAAAAAAAAAACATACAAATTATTAAAATAATATAAAATTTAACAATCATTGTTTAAGATTTTTTTTAATTGAATTTTAGTTTGCTTTTATTTTATGTAATTAAAATTTTATTTTTATATCATATAATTTCTAGCTCACATTCCTTAAAAGTGACCAAAATAATAATAAAATATATTTTGTGTGTGACCAGTGTTTCTGGTTAAAATTTCCGTTACCAAAAGGACAGGTAAAAAAAAAAAAATTTAACAACTTTTACTATTTTGTCAAAAAAAAAAAAACAACTTTTATTATTTCCTCCAAAAAAAAAATAAAAAATTTACTAGTTTTTACGTACCTGCAATAATGTCGGCCCCACCGCTAATAAACTTGGAGATACTATGAACCACAACATCGGCGCCGAGCCGAGCGGGAGAGATAACCATCGGAGCAAAAGTATTATCGACCACAACCTTAACACCTTTCTCGTGAGCTACTCGGCTCAGCTCCGGAATATTAGCCACACTCAGTGTCGGATTCGAAACTGACTCAAAATACAACACTTTTGTCTGTCCCAAAACCATCGCATTCTTCACCATCTCCAAATCGTTTATATCCACAAACGTCGTCGTTATGTTACAAGCTCGAGGCAGAAAGTGAGTCAGCAAAGCGTGGGTCCCACCGTAAAGTGCTCGAGAAGCCACCATGTGGCCCCCACTGCTGACCAGTTGTAAGAGAACCGAGCTAATCGCAGCCATGCCGCTCGAGGTGCAGTACGCGGCTTCGGTGAATTCCAGCGCCGCCATGTGGCGGCTGAGATTCAACACCGTCGGGTTGAAGTGCCGGCTGTAGATGAAGAAGTCACGGTCTGGGCCGAGCTCGCCGGAGAACATTCTGCGCATGGTTTCTGGCTCCATCACTGTGAACGTGGCTGAGGCTTCGATTGACATGTTCACTCCGCCGTGCTCGCCGAACTCGTGGCGCGCCGCCGCTAGAGACGCCGCGGGGTCGTCGTGCGCGGAGGATGGGAATAGCATTTGTTTCTTTGTGGTCATGAAGTTGTTGCTGTCGTCGAAATCATCGGACCCAGTTCGTTTTTTGTTGTCAGAGATAACAAAGTTACTGTGGGATTTGGTGTCAGCCATGATTTCTGGTTTTTGGTTTCAGAGAGCAAAGGATTTTGATTTGAGAGAAAGGTGAGTAAGGAAGGTATGAATGAGAGGTTTATATAAAAAGCAAGAATTTTTTTTTTTTTTTTTAAGATAAAAATAAATAAAAAGTGAGAAAGATGGGGGTTGGGTAGGTCGTTTTTTAATCGGACGGGGAAGAGGAAGAAAATATTGTTGAATATATAAAAGAGTAATGTTGTATTTATAAATTATTTTATAATATTTTTATAAATTATTAATGTGAAATAATTATTCATCACATTAATAGTTTGTAAAATTATGTGTAAAAAAAATTTATATTTTTAACATTACTTTATATAAACAAATTTATGAGTTATTATTAAATATTATAAAGCAACGTATCAGTTATAATAAATGCATATTTATTTATCTTATTTATTATGGTGTTGATGTGTTTTTTTTTTTTTTTGATAAGATGGTATTGATGTGTTGATTATAGTGTTAATGCGTTATTAAAATTTTACCAAAAAAAAACAAAAAGTTTTATTAATCACATTTATTATTGCAATTTGTAATTTAATTTTTTAATAGTTTATAGAATAATTTAAGAGTGCTGTCTTATTTTTAATAAAAGTTTTTTATGATTACAACAAAATCTTACAACTATTTTGCAATACTTGAAGTGTCAACACATCATAGATCAAATTTAAATAAATAAAAAAATTATATCAAAACTCACTACAACTTAAGACAAGAGTGATGTGAAAATGTTGTGAGATTTTTTTTTTTGGTTACAAGATTTTTTTTAATAATATAAAATTGTATTCTTTCAAAATAAGGAATAGGGTTAGAAAGTTTATATTTTTTTTCTTTTGAAAATTAAATTATGAACTCAAATGGAAATAATGTTTTTTTTTTTAAGAAGAAAATGAAAGTAATGTAAATTGTTTTTGAGAAAAAAAATATCTATAACATTTTGAATGGTGCAACAATGCGTGTGTCTCTCTCTCTCTCTCTCTCTCTCTCTATATATATATATATATTTTTTTTTTTTTGGAGAAAGGGTGTAACAATGTATATGGCTTTTAATTTACAAGGCATGTTAATGGACGTTCTTAGGATAATTGTTAATAAATCATATTAGAAAATTTTTTACATCACTTTTATAAGAAATATAAAAAACTGTCAAAAAAATTAATTATTTTATCATTTTATCATAAAATATTTTTAAAAATAGTTCTTAAACCAATGCCAGTATTCCTTAACATTTCCCTTTATATATTAACCAACAAATTTCTTACCATAAAATTAGCACTCCAACAAAATCCAACGAGATTTCATAACAATGGATGTAGAAGGTACAGTGAATCAGGTCACTTTTTTGAGAGGTGTAGATAAGTTATGTAAATTTCTTGTGTGTGGGATATCGATAATACGATGGTATGACACGTTTGGAAACTTCCTGTTTCCGTAGAAAAGTCTGTCTTGGGTTCTGACTCTGAGTGCCATTGGAAAGCAGTCCGGTGACCTTAGAATAAAGGTATACAGACCCAAAGAAAAGAGCTTGCTGTGTAATTGTCCCATTAACATGTCCCGATTCAAAGCACAATCAAATTGTCCCATTAACATGTCTTCTGTGTGCATTTACTCAGGTGACCATTTAATACTATAGTTTAATTAATCCTTCATAGTCTTCAATGCCAAAATTATGGTCAAAGACATTCTCAAAAAAAAAAAAAAAATATTATGGTCAAAGAAATCCGCAGTCTAGTCATCCTCAAAAAAGGGGGGAAAAACAAAAACTAAAAACTACTCTCTAACAGCCGTAAACGATTTGCCCACATCTCTTATCTATTTTTATATATGTTCCGTTATATATGCTTATTGTCAAATGGTATTGAAATTCTAATGCCGTATTTTCATAAGAGTTTGATCACTTGTTGGCACATTTCCGTATTTTTCGGGGTTTAAATTCTCATTTTCTATTGTAACTATCGAATTAAGTGTCTAATTCTGATCACTTTTACACAAGTCTATAACAACAAGATACATTATCAAGTTAGTAAAAATTGTTTGTAAATATGTTTTATGTAAACTTACAATGTCAACTTATGTAATATGTATCCCATTAGAAATGACCAAAACTTGTGGGTGCTACCCAATCTAACCTGACTCGAAGTTGGTACGTTTGGTACGTATGTTGTAATAGCTCCTGTAATGGAATAGTTATTCATGTGTAATAACAATTCGGTCATTTGATTACATATTTATTATATGGATTAATAATTACATTGAAATAACTATTCTTTAAATTGAAAAATAGCTATTTCTCTTTAAATGGATGTAATAATTATTCCTTAGTACATATAATAGGTTTTAAAATTAATATATTTTCAAAAATATAAAGTTTCCTTATACGTCATCTTTTACAAGTTTTTCATATGTAACAATCAAACATTTGGATAGTAATAGTTAGGACAAAATTGGCCTTTGCCCTTTTCGGGCAAAATAAGCAGTATTTTGCCCAATTTCTCAAATTAATTAGGGAAATGCCCTTCTTTTGAAACTCGATTTACTCTAAATCGAGTTTAAAAAAAAAAATTCTGAAATCCTATAGTGGCGTTTTAAGGAGCCTATTGTGACGTTTTAAGGAATTATAGTGGCTTTTTTTAACTCGAGCTCCATGAAATCGAGTTATAGGAAATTTTTTTATTATTATTAATTTTTACCTATAACTCAATTTCATGGAGTTCGAGTTAAAAGACGCCACTCTAGGTCCTTAAAATGTCACTACAGGCTCATTAAAAACGCCACTATAGGGCTTAACTCGATTTAGAGCAAATCTAGTTTCAAAAGAGGGACATTTCTCTAATTAGTTTGGGAAAAGGGGCAAAATGCTGCTTATTTTGCCCGAAAAGGGCAAAGGCCAATTTTTTCCGTAATAGTTATTCCATTATAATGTCTTTCATTCCCAGTAATAAGATTACGACAGGAATTGTAATATTTATTACTAGGAATAAAATATGTTGTAATGTAATAACTAAACATATTCATTAGTTTGGTTGTGAGTTATAACATTAGAATGAAACTTAACATTTACTTTAGGAAATATCTTACTCATACAATTATATCTCCTTAAAAATTGTTATTTTTAAATTTAAGAGAGATGTGTTATTTTTTATAATTTTTTATTTTTATAATTGTTAGATGTATATAGAAAGTTTGTTTATTTAAAAATATATTAAGTCTTGAAATTATTACACAACTAAGGAATAGATAATACAACATTTTAAAGAGAAATTGTTATTCCTCATTTTAAAGAATAACTATTCATAAGGAATGATTATTCCTTGTAATAAAAACATAACTAAACTAAAAAATAACTAAATTATAGGAATAACTATTACATTACAACGTCTATTACAGTCTACCAAACATGCCCTTAGTTTTGCTCAACTTGCTAGAGAATTCTGACTACTTGGATTGAAAGTATTGATATCATTAGTATAATTGTTTCCCATAAAATGCAAGATTGACATAATTTGCTGGCAAAATTTCCTTTAAAATCTATGAGGAAATATGTTAAACGAGAGGAAAGTTATGTCTACAACACTTTCATAACAAATTTTAATTTGGGTCCATTATTCACATCACTTTTTCAACCACCAGTAATAATCTCCTACCTAAAATTTGTTACGAAAATGAAAAGCACATATCAATTATATCAATCTTTCTATTAATCACTAATTTTCTATGTGCATGCCATTAGTATCATTTCAAAATAAACTTTTAATGAGGTTTAACTTTAAAAATAAATTCTTACTTTTATTGCTTTGACTAATCAAAAGATTAAAAACTATAGTAAGAAAGAAGCCTAACATATAGTAATGTTATTAACATTCCCACATAAAAAAACGTTTGACATGAAAAATGTTTAATAAGGAAATATATCAATTGATAGTTTAAAAATGTCACCAATCTGTGTAAAAAATTTCTAATCAATTATCATTAATTGATTTCGCTAAATCATGAGAATATATGTGATGCATCTTTGAGACATTATGCATGTTTAAAATTTTGAATCCATACATCTATTAATGTTAGTTAAAAAAAAGGTTTGGGTGCAATTTTTAACTTAATATTATTATCAAGAGTCTTGTAACTTAATTGATGCATTCCCATGTACAAAGTTCTTGAGAGTCTAAGAAGAAAGGGTTCACATTATTTAAACATATTGTAACTATCTCCCAAAAAAAAAAAAAACTTAATTTATTTTATTTATATATAAAAAAATAAATAAATAAAAAGGGTTTAGGTCAAGTCTAGGTATCTGCATGTCATAATTCGGGTAGGGATCATGTACAAGTAGTAATCAGATTACAAAGGTTGAGTATCCATGGGTAAAATGTTTTGGGTTGGGTTCAGTTATACCCGACCCAAACCATCCGTCGTAGATCATGAAACTCCCTGAATATTTGCCATGTCATAATACATCCTGGAAACCAAAAAAATGTTCCGCAATTTGCAGGGAATGTGTAAGATAGCATTTTCCTTCTTAACCATCGTGTGTTTGGATAGATTTAATTTTTTGGTTACTTATTTCCTTATTTACTTCGTCATTTTAGAGGCCTGCAGGCAATGTTACTTCACAAGGTGAAAGTTCTTGTGTTTCTTTTTAGAAGTTAGGAGGCTGTTTGGTTGGCTTGTTTCCGTAACTCAATTCTCTGTTTCTATAACTCAATTCTCAAAAATGGTGGGACCCATACAAAAATTTTGTTTGGCTACATTATTTTTTGTTTCCATAACTCTGTTTTCAGTTCTCAATTCTCACCTTTTTGAGTTATGAGTTGTGGAAACTGAAAACAACTTTTGGCTGTTTTCAGTTTCCAATTTTCTGTTCTCAGTGGCAATTTTGTAATATCACAACACATTGGGTCCCACGCTTCAGACGCATTCACGTGAGGCGCGCCTTTTGATACTGTCCACAACGGCTCTCTTCACTTCATCTCAGACTTCTCTCTTCACTTCAGCTCTTTCTTCTCAAACTTCTCTCTTCACTTCAGCTCTCTCATCTCAAATTTCTCTAATCTCCATTCGAGTACCACAACAAAGAAGCTCTCACTGCCCTCACCTCCTCACACACCATTTCACCGGTCCGAGCTCAGCCAACCAGCAACATCTTTCTCAGCTTTTTCGACAGAAATCCGAAGGTATTGCTTCTCTATTTTTTTTTTCCCTTTTTTTTTCTTTGTTTGATGTTTGGGTTTTCACATTTGATTTAACTGTATAAACCCTTGATGATGGGCTTTCAACCCGTGGTGATGAAATCTTGCTCTGATTTTTTTTCTTTGTTCGATGTTTGGGTAAGCATTGATTTGATCTTTTGAAACCCGTGGTTATGGGTTTCCAAATGTGGTGAACCTGTGCTTGTCTTTGTTTGCAGTTTTTTAATTTTTTTTCTTTGTTTGATGTTTGGGTAAGCATGATTTGATCTACTGGATTCCGTGGTTATGAGTTTTTTTTTTCTTTTTTTTAAAATAATTTATGGAACTAATTTGGTGCTTCTCTGTTTGATTTTTTTTTTCAATTAAGCTGCCTGTTCTTGTTACCCCATGAAACATTCCAAAAAACCTTCCTTTTTGCCCGAATCCCCCAAGAATAATTGAAAAACCTTTAGCCAAAACCTTAAAACCAGAGAAACAAACCACAGTCCTCTCTCTGTGATGTGTTGTGTGAGGAAGAGACTCACTGTTCTGCCCCTTGTTTTAATTTTATGAAACCCAGACTCCGTCTCCCAGCTCTGGCTTGTCTCTCTGCCCTTATGCAGTGACAAAGTATTGAACTAGTAGTGTGTGGATAGTAACTGATATTTCTCAATATTCAAGTATAATGTGGCCTCTAATATTTAGACCGAAAAAGAAAAGGTTTTTAATAAAAACAAACTTCTGTCTAGGTTCAAATCCTAGCCTATCTATCAAAAATAAAAAAAACTAAAAACTATGTCCTAATTAGAGAGAAAGGAATCATTTTTAGCACATTCTTGCAATCAACATAATTTCACATAAGACAATTTGCCACATTTAATTTGCAAACTAAAACCTATGTCCTAGATTCAAATCCTAACCTTTATCTATAAAAAATAAAAATAAAAACCTATGTCCTAATTTAGAAAAAAGAAAATAGAAAGGAAACATTTTTATTACATTCTTGTAATCAGCATAATTTGACATAAGACAATTTGCCACATTTAATTCAGAAACTAGAACCTATGTCCACTGATCAACACACACACACACACACACAATCGCAATGATTTGCGGTAATGATCGCAAACTTTATGAACATCTAAGGGACTGAGTTTCATTCTAGTACTCCCAATTTACTGTTTTTTCGTGAACTTTTTTTTTTCTCCATTTGGGTGCAGCTTATTATTAATCTATTTGGAAGGGCTTCATATTCTTTGGATAGCTTAATATGGCTTACACTAAATTGTGTGTGTGCAGCTATGTTTAATTGAAGCCTAGATATACGTTCTCCTCGCTATCCGGTGCAATCTTTATGTTGTATTTGGACGTTGGAGAACTACATTCTTTGTTTTAATAATGTTTTATTTAAATCAAATATTGTGTTATGTTCGCGTCTTTTATAAAGGCTGATTAGTGGTAAAACCCAATTTTGCAACACAAAATTATCATCTTATATCTAGTACCATATTATAATTAAATATTTTTGTTAGACTCCTGTGTTTGAAAGGTATGTATAGAGAATCAGGTTGTAGGTTTTGATCTAAACAACAATGGCAAAAAAAGTTTGATTCGAGAACCATATATTTTGACGGTGGGACTAGATTTTGAGTTCAGAATGTAATATGGTTTGTAGTCTGTATGACATGTAGATTTTGAAAAAGGCCAATTGTCCAGCAGCCCACCTAAAACGATCACAGAGACAAGCTGTAACCTAGGTTCCATACTTCAATTACCAAAATATCATATGAATACAATCAAGCAACTTTTTTTCTTATTTTGTTTGCTATGAATTATGAATCTTAATGTAGTAAGTTTAGTAGCATTCTCTTTAGTTTGATGACAATGCATTTTTTGTTTAAAAAAATTTGTAAATGTATCTTGATTTTAGAATATGCTTCTAGTGTTCCCTGATTATGGTTCCCCATAATGAGCTTGTCTCCTCATGGCTAGCAAGATACTTGCAAAAAGGACGACAATTAAATAGTTTCATACAAATTGTTTCAAATTTATGATGCGCTGTTCCTTGTCTTTGACTAACATATTAAACTTGTCCCCATGATATTCTTACAAAATATACTGTACATACACACTACCATGTGCAATAAGATTATTTTCATAATATTGCAGCTTAAAGCTTCTGATCTCACAAAACCTTCTGATCCTATATACATATTAATATAGATCCTATGCTCAATATTTGTTCCTCTAAAAGTACTGGGATATCTTTATTGTACTTGTGATATGATTGTGCATGAATGTGTGTGTTGTTCTTTAAGATGGCTGCGGAGTTGATAACATGGGATGTCCATTGTGAGGATGTGTTGTGTGACTCTGTACTTGGACACTATATTTGTGGGAATTTGCGTTCTTATCATGCCAATGCGTCCGTGTGGGAGGAGATCACACACCATCTTAATGCTCGCAGGGGGAAGGCCTTTACCGTGAGGCGGGTACTTAGGAGGTGGAAGCGTATTCACCAAAAATTATCGCAGTGCAATGGCGGGCCGTACCAGATCTCTTCGACCCAGCGTTTCCCCCATGGCCTCTCCAGACCGATTGTCATATGACCCGCCGCAGTAAGGCGGATGCGTAGTCGAAGCAATTTAGTGCATGTTCCTTTTGATATACTGTTGACGTATTTTGTTCCCATTATGTTCAGTAGCGTACTTTCTTATGGATTACCATGTACTTAACCATGCACTAACTTAGTTGTATTTGTGACCACTTATTCAGTTTACTAACTCATTGCTTCGATCTTCCATCTTTTGTATATCTGGTCACATTGTATATGTAGTAAACCTCGATGAAGGATTTATATATTACCACTGTTTCTTACATTCAGTGCATGCTTTTTCGTAGTTGTGTTGATTTAACTATGGAAGATTTTTCATTTTTTGGACCCCTTAAACCTACATGGCACATGAATCTATAGTCCTATTAAGCAATTCTTTACATTATTATCTGTCATGAGCTTACCACGTGAGATGTTTCAATTAGATGGCATATGAATCACAAGACAAGGACGACAAAAAGTGGCCCGCCAATATAGAACATATTTTTATTGAGATCATGTTGGAGGAACAACTTAAGGGTAGCATGCCAAACGGTGTGTTCAAGGGTTCTATGTGGCCATCAATTACAGCTGAACTTAACCAAAGGACTGGGAAAGACTTTATTTGTAAGCAAGTTTTACAAAAGCACAATAGGCTTCGAAGCAAACAACGCAAGTGGAGCCAGTTGCTAACAAAACACACAGGGTTGGGGTGGGATGAGCAAACCAAAACAGTGATTTGTTCTGACGAGGTGTGGCAGAATGTGATTGCGGTATGTTTACTATTGTTTATTAATTATATAACTTATTGCAATTATTTATTTATGCAATTTGTCTCCAAGTTGGTAATATATTCACTGCTGTGTTTAGTGTGCTAATGTTTCCAAGGACATTGCAGGTCAATCGTGGTGCAGCTAACTTAAGGAAAGCGGGATGCCCAGACTACCCATCACTACAGCAGTTGTTCACCCCTAGTACTGCAACTGGGAACCTGCAGATCTCCTCAAACACTCCTCCCCTGAATAGTGACGAGGAGCGTGCCCTAGAGGAAGAGCTTGCCAATGCCAATGCAAGTGCACCCACCCATCTGGACGATGACTGTTACACCCCTAACTTTGAGAGTTTACATGAAACTGGGGAGGATGCTGAGGTTGAGGGGGTAACCCAACGGGCGGGAAAACGTCCTATGCAAGATGCAAGTGGCAAGGGTAAGGGTAAAAAGGCATCGAAGAAGTCGGATAGGGTAAGTGAAATGAATGTGGCCCTAAAGGAGTACACTGCAATGTCGAAGGATAGGTATAGTGGTAAACTTGGTAGGTCTACCGGTATATCCGACCAATTTGCTCAATCTATGGTAGCGGGTGATCCTTGTTCACTTCCAAAGGCAATGGAGGTGTTGAATTCGTATGCGGATTTAAGTAACAAGGCCTATATCAAGATGTCAAAGGTTTTGCAGCAAAAGGATAATAGGGTCGTGTTTATGTGTATGCCGAAGGAGAGGAGGAAGTCTTGGATTGAGGACATTCTAAACCCGGAGGAGGATTGAGGAAGAGCAATGTTGCATTAAGTCTAAGCTATTTGGTTTTTATGTATTATGGATTTGGGTTGTTCTATTTAGTGTGCTAATGTTTCATATGGATGATACGAAGGTTTATGTTACTTATGAACTTGAGATGTTTGTATGGTTTATGTTATTGTTGAACTTGGGATGTTTGTATGGTTTGTGTTATATATTATGTGACAGATTTGGATTTTGTTAACGTTGCTTTTTTATAAGTTTATTATGGTGACTGTTGAATTAGGTGTTTATATTATACATTTATATGATGCAATGAACTTCTTTTAATAACTGTTGAATATGTTTATTATGTTTATATTATATATTTTTATACGTTTGTGCTAATGTATAAGTCACTTATAGCATCTGGAAATGACTGGTGGCAGGCAATCCAAGAGTATGACTTCGATGATGCATACTTCAACGACGTTGGTTCCAGCAATGACTGTGAAGACAATGATGATGATTGGACCGATTCGGAGTCCGAACGTGAAGAAGCAGAGTTTAATTTAGTGAATCCTATAGTCGGGGAGATGTATGCCTACATGCAGCGGCATTATGACAAACAACCAATGCGAACAAGTGCGTTAACTGGCAAGGCGTATATGGACGAGGTCACTGACGGTAATCCAGCTAAGTGTTACGAAATGTTCCGTATGACACCTGAATTACTGTTACATTTAGTGGACGAGTTGGCTCAACATGGTTACTTGGTGGATTCGGATCATGGTGAGGTGAATGCCACTCAAGCCGTGGCCATGTTATTGTACATACTTGGACACAACACCCGCTTTAGATGTGTTGCAGACAGGTTTCAGCACTCAACAGAAACCGTGTGTCGGCATTTTCATCAGGCGTTGCGGGCTATCCACTACTATGCGAAGCATTTAATTAAACCTGATCAGAATGTCACAAGCCTTCCCGAACATCTTCAAGTGAACAAGTACTGGCCATGGTTTGAGGTACAAAACATCCCCTTACGTAACTAACTTCGTATAACAATAAAATAATATGATATTTGGAATGTGCTTGCTAAGATTAATGAAAACTTTCATGTGTAGAGATGTATAGGAGCAATTGATGGAACACACGTGAGTGCCCGACCTCCTGCAAATGAGACTCAAGCACATAGGGACCGCAAGAGCCAGGTTTCAACTAATGTGCTGTGTGTGTGTAACATGGACATGCAGTTCACATTTATACATGGTAGGTGGGAGGGTAGTGCGAATGACTCAAGGGTTTTTGATGAAGTGATCAGTGACCCGAAGCATGGATTCCCATGGCCACCAACAGGTACTATACATTACTATGACTTCAACTAAAGTGTTTTTATCCTCCACGTCTAAGTAGTATGTTTATGAACAACCTAATTAGTGCTTACTGGTTGTGTGTGTGTGTAGGGTCCTACTACTTGGTGGATTCAGGTCTACCAATTGGCACTAGTTTTCTCCCTCCTCACAAGTCAAGTAGATACCATGCACAGGAATTCCACTCAAGCGGTAGACGGATAACATCAAAGAAAGAGTTGTACAACTACAGGAACTCATCCTTGCGGATGGTTATTGAGCGGTCTTTTGGAGTGCTGAAGGCCCGCTTCCCCATTCTGAATTAATGCCAAACTTCAAGCCAATTAGGCAATGTTATGTGATTATTGTGTTCTGTGCTCTACACAATTTTATACGCATGAACAATCGGAGTGATGAATTGTTCAGAACAATAGGGGAGAGTGTTGGCGAAGGTAGTATGACTAATAGCGAAGGCAGTGGCAATACTGGAGCATCAACAAGCTCAGCAACCCAAAGGCATGAACTAGAAATGTCAACTGCATTGAAGAGAGCGATGGGCCAATTTAGGGACAATATCACTGACACAATGTGGGATGATTATGTTGCCCGTGGCAATGTCAGATGATTATATCTGGAATGACATGACATAACAACGTGCAGATATGCTCTTGGCATAATTATGTAACGTAAATCGATTGTATCAATTATTAAAAGATATATGTAATGTAAGGGTTTCAAGTTTCAACTGTTTATGTGTCGACTCTCACCAATGGCAATGAATACAAAATTGAACACTTTCGTTAAGCGGCCACAATGGTCCCTCCATTCTAAAATAATTTATTAAAAATAAAATGCGAATATGCCTTGTACGCACTAGACTTTTCAATTTAGATTATTTAAGTATCATTAAATTGGGCTAAATGTCAAAATGTGCGGTTCAAAAAACATATAAAAAATTAAAAATTGTCAAAACGTGGAAAGGTGAAAATAATTCTATGGGGAGATAAAAAAAAATTGGTCATGCGCAGAAAAAAGAGTTTAAAAATAACGAAACAAATTTTATTCAAAATGAAAATTTATAAAGACATCTTTTTCTTTTTATTTATTTATTGATAAAGACACCTTATTGTCTTATACACTGGTTTAAAATTGGTTTCAATTTTTTTTATTTCACATTTTACCAATTGTTTTGTTTCGTCAATTGTTTCAGTTGTTTTATATTTTATATACAAAAATGATTTTTTTTTATGAGGAATTATCAATATCAATTGTTCACCTTTCCAATTGTAATAACATATATGATAATCGAAATTCTTGTAATGCTGTTTGAAATTATTTAATGCAACATTTTTATTCACCACTTAAGTGTGAATCTAATTTTGGTTTACAGATAATGCATTTAAAATAAGGGAAACAAAGAAAATAAAATAAAAGATCGGAATAGTAGATAAATCAATGCTATGAAGCTTGCTCTATTTGTAACTAAAGTTAAAAATAATATGTTTTATCTTGAATCGTGATATTGTTGGGTTTCGGGTTTTGAGAATCTTTGTAATTTTTATATGTTTTGGTTTAGGGAGAGATGGTTTCAATTTTGATGTGCTTTTTTTTTGGGGGGTGGGGGGTGGTAGGGGTTTATAAATTTTTTTTGAGGTATTTTGTAATTTAGATATTACAAAGATAAAGTTTGGATTTTCCTGTGATTTTTTTTTTCCATTTTTTTTTTTGGGGTTTTAGTTACTAAAAATGTTTAACCTTTTTAAATAAATTTTATATGTTTTGGATATTAGGAAGAAAAAGTTTTGATTTTGAGAAAGTTTGTTTTGAAAAAGAATTGCCTTTATATAGAATTCTTTGATGATGCACAAAATTTTAGATGTTATTTAAGAATTGATATTTTTTTTTTCTATTTTACCTTTCGAATACATACATATATATATATATATATATATATTCATATTTTTATGAATAAAAATATCATATTTTATATGAAACTTGTTCCGGTCTCTCACATCCAAAAAAAAAAAATAACTCTATCGAATTCTTCAACTTTGGTAGCAAGGATTTTTTTTTTTTTAAATATATATACTTTTGGCGTGATTATAAATAAAAAAGATGGGTCCTACTAAGAAAAATCTTGTCTGACAACTTGAAAAATCTATACTTTTGGCGTGATTTATAAATAAAAAAGATGGGTCCTACTAAGAAAAATCTTGTCTGACAACTTGTATGTTTTTTTAAACACAAAGTTAAGATGGAAAAAGACCCTAGTCTTTGAGTTAGTTTTAAACTCAACCATCAATATCAGCTTTGTTTGGTAGCAAGAATTTTTTTTTTTTTTTTAATCTATACTTTTTGCGTGATTTATAAATAAAAAAGATGGGTCCTACTAAGAAAAATCTTGCTTGACAACTTGTATTTTTTTTAAAACACAAGTTTAAGATGGAAAAAGACCCTAGTCTTTGAGTTAGTTTTAAACTCAACCATCAATTTAGTACTATTGACCCTTGAGATTTAAAATTTATTCAAGTTGATCCATCCATATTTGGTTATGTTAATGATCAGAGAGAGAGATACATAATCCTAAAGAAACGTTCATTGCTATACACAACACCTCCCTGTACAGCAAACAGCTGACAAACACAATTCTCATTCTGCAAAATATTTAAGAACTCAAAACAAGGCATGCGAAGTGTAATGTACATTATACACGTGACCGTCAATGGTTCATGGCAGACGCAGTTGCGTATGGCAATGACCCCCAAAAACATTAGAGAACACAAAATAAACCCCGAGTACAGTACAAGACAAAATAAAGCTACCCTATACTTATAGACCTTGTCTTCAGCAATCCGGAGTTTGAGATTACTTTTTTCACCCTTGCGCTTTTCTTTCCTTAGGAGCTCCCATGCTTCTGCTTCCCTTGCATAAGCCTCATCTCTTTCATTTCTTGCAGCTACGGCGTCGGCCTTATATCTCGCAAACCTTTCGTGGACAAGTGGTGCTGTTGCACGGCCACGTGGGCATGTGTTCTTGTCCAACCATCTGAAGAACTTACATGCCTGATCGGAGTCCTGCATACAACATTGAAGGCATATATAAGATGGTCAGCAAAGATAGTAAAAAAATGACAAGTCAAATATGTAATGACAATAAAATTGAAGATAGAAACTAACCGGCGCCCACTGCTGACATCCATAGAACCTCCTACCAAAATTACGGATAGACAGAGAGGTCCTTTCCACACACCGATCCATATCGCACATATGGCCGGTAGAAGTGGACTCATAAGTAGTGGCAGAAGACATGGTTATGGCTTTTCTTTTTCCAATATATCTACACACATATAATTATATATATAATGTCAGTACATAGTTCTACATAGTGAATTTAATCATTTAACCGTTGTTTTAAAACTAAGCTATCTGTTTGGGTTCATACAGAAAGTTCAAAGGTTACGATGTACCAGGCAGCTTAATGAAATCTGCACCAAATTTCTGCTCTGTTTATGTAATTTCAAAAGGGAAAATATTGTCAGCTAGGATAGCACTAAGGCCCATGGCAAATACTGCTACCCCACCAAAACAATTCTCATCAGGAGGGCTTCCACCAACACCTGAACAAAACGGAGAAGAAACCAAGTATGTACCCAAAATGTTAAATATTAGTCCATTAATCCACGTGGATGTGATCGTAGTTCTTTAAGTTCAACACCTAAGAAACTGTACTTAAAGTTTACTCTATATGAATATAACAAGTGTAACATAAGACATCAAAAACTAATAGTGGTGGTCTTGTTATTCGATCAGTTTCCAAGTTTGCCTGTAAACATCCATTCTTTTTGTTTCTTGGCAAAACACAGATCTGTAAGGGGATGGAGAAGTGCAGGACCAGGTTATGAGAGATTTTACTTGGAAAAGAGCAGTGATGCGTCAAGCACATCACGCGAGCGAAGCAGGAATAGTCCAAAGAATCTCTCATTGGAAAATATCGAGATTCACAACCGTGGGGCAAGGTCTTCATTTGGCCAAGATTTTGTCAGGGATGAGAGTGATCTTCCAGGGGTGCTGATGTTCGGATCAGTGGATATCTCAGGCCAAAATTTAGATTTCAGCATTGCAGCAAGTTCTCCCAAGGAACAATCCACCAAACATTCTGCAGTAAGTGCAGATTGGTATTGAATATTGAATGCTAGTAATTAAGAAGG
Organism: Quercus glauca; assembly: GCA_023736055.1. Lineage (NCBI taxonomy): Eukaryota > Viridiplantae > Streptophyta > Magnoliopsida > Fagales > Fagaceae > Quercus > Quercus glauca. The sequence goes on along the minus strand of CM043316.1, from coordinate 71,123,848 downwards.
GTCTAAAATTTTGAACACTTTGTAGTCTGATACCACACAGTAATAATTATATATCCTATTCCTAACATTAAGAAGTGGTCTCATTATCGTCAAGTAATCTAACTATGAGCTGCTGGTTTATTACAGTGAGAGCTAGAAGCTGAGATGAAAAAATTGAAGCTTGAACTAAAGCAAACCATGGACATGTACAGCTTAGCTTGCAGAGAAGCAATCTCAGCCAAAAAGAAGGTGACTTTAATTTTTGTTACAACAATTGGGGGGGGGGGGATTTGAACCAAGTTCTTCCCATGTTGGAGACTGGGCAATGTTACTGAGGCACAAGGCTCTTGGAGAATGTGACCTTATATTGTCACACACAAAATTCAAATGACCTGCCTTATTTGCTAGCACTCTTCAATGAGCTGTCCTTCGAATTAAATTTGTTTCAAAAGAAAACACTGCATTTAAATTTTTAGCAATATGATCCTTAAAAATTAGTTTTCTTCACTTGCCACTGTACCTCAATCTTATATTGACACATTCCAATTACAAGCCAGCCAACCAAAAATAAAAAATAAAAATCCAATTTGTTAGTCCACTGTAGCATACTAGACACCATAGGTTTCCGAGGTTCATTGATAAATGATTATAGCTCAGGCAATAATCATTACCGTTTATTAGAAAGGAGAAAAAGAAATAGGCATAGTACACAAACATCCTAGCCTAGAAACAATTAAAATAATTTTGTCAATGGTTGTCAGGCTAAAGAGCTTCATCAGTGGAAGGTGGAGGAGGCTCGTAAGTTTGAAGAAGCCAAGAAAAATCACATAATGGTATTGGTCTAGTCTAAAAAGAAAATCAAACTTTTGGAGAAACTTGAACATTTGCTTTACTAAATCAAAGAAAAAAAAAAGGTTACTAAATCAAAAATCACAAGTCGGAGAATAAAAACGATTTCTAGTCGTCGACATTGTCAAAAGGATTTACCAAATCAACATTATAACAAACACATATAACTTATTCACATAATCACAATAACAAAACACAGTTAATTTAGAGATTACAGTAACGATACATTGAAATTCAGGTCACAAGTGCATTCGTAAACACAATTCATGTATTCAGTGATATTGAAGCAGCAAAGTAACAAAAAAAGTGTTGATTTATTTACATGCCTGAGTTGAAATCTGCCTAGGGATTCTTCTAAGAGCTCAACGAGATGAAATTTGAAGAACCGACCTGCAAAACTCAGAACATTTTTCTCAAAATCCAAATGCAAAACACACCAATCAGATAAATAAACAAGGTGAGAGAGTACAGAACTGTCGAGGTAGCACCGTCTTGGGTCGGAGGAGACCGGCCGTGACAAAATCGGAAAATGGGTACCGTTTCTTATGCTTGTCAACGCCGCTGGGTCACGACGAAGGAGATGGCGCCGCCGTACACTTCGGAGAGATGGGTGTTCTTCACCAGTGACGGTCCTGACGAGGCGAGGGAGGTTGAGAAATTTTTATGGGTTCGGTTTTTCTGCTTTAGGAGAGTGACAGGGCTGAAGGGAAGGGGAAATAGGAAATGAGAAAAGAGAAGTGATGGGGATGAGTACAAGGCGCGTAACAAAACAGAAGCACCTGAGAAAGTGACAGAGCTGGGCCCTCCAAACAGTGTCAAAAATCGTTGAGTTATGTCATTTTGGTGATAAGCCAAACGGGTATTAATTTTAAGTGATGAGTGATGGGTGATGAGTGATGAGTGATGGAAATTGAGTGACGGAAATTGAGTGAGCAAAAATGAGTGGCCAAACAGGCTCTAGCTCACTAGCCACACTATCTGAAACAACCACATTTGCTCATGGTTTGAGTACAGCAGTGTTTGAGAGCTTAGATTTCATCAGAGCAAAAGAAAGCTATCAAATTGCAAGCTGAAAAATAAATTGGGTTCAAATTATATTTTATATAACTTTTAAAAATGTTACATCATCATTCAATAATTTTTTTTGTTAGATATATATTTTGACAAATTTACTACATTAGAATATATTTATTCTTGTATCTTTTATGTTTGCAAAATTTGAAGATGATGAGAAATTCATAACTATTTTATCAATAAATTAAATGTTTGAAATTCATTTTTTTATTTTAAAAATATACATAAAATATTTTTTTTTATGAATCGAAAAATAAATAACATCATATTAATATAAAATTTGGCATGCATGTTTAGAAAAGTGAAAACGTATAGTTTAATGGTAGAATTTTTTAAATATTAATCTAATAAAAATTTGTTGAGTGGTGTAACATTGAGAAAGACCTAGACCATGTATTTTTAATTTTGGCCTCCTTTATTTATACAAAAAGTGTCTTGGTGGCTTGGTGCTAATATGATAGGCTTTTTTACCATTTTATTTTTTTATTGAAAAATTAATTTCTAAAACTACTTCTATTATCACTTATATTACAAATGTTGAATAAATGTAATTGGTGCTATCTCAGCTGAAGATTCTAGCTTCATCACCTACGATAGCTTCCTATGGTGCGGATGCGGTCAGATCCGTTAGTCATGGGTGGTTGATGAACAACCCTACATATAGGGAGATAATCTTTTTCCATTTCTTAAAACCTTCATTCCCTATGTATTGATTAGGAACTTAACCTGTCATATTCTAGATTATGTGAATTGGATTAGAAAAGTCTAGATTATGTGGATTGGATTAGAAAAGTGTACATATATTATTATTTGAGCACGTCATATTGACATATTGATTGTTTACTAAGTCAAATTGAGCTATATAAATAATTATGATGAACTTCAATTATGATTTGACTAGTTCTTTTGTGATGTAATACAAATGTTACTAGTGATTCTTTGTACGTACTTGAGTTATTACAAATGTTGAGAGTTACAAATGTTGAGAGAGAGAGAGAGAGAGAGAGAGAGAGAGTCAATTTTGTTACTATCACTATCAATTTTATTGCTGGTGGTGGGGGCAAAGCCAAAGGGGGTGGGGGGCGAGAGGGGGCAACTGCCCCCCAACTCCACCAGATATTTCACAAAAATACTACTATTGAGCAATCTGCCCCCGACAAAAAAAAAAAAAACAAAATACTCCACACTTGATACTTGAGAACAATGAAACCTGACATGCTAACACCAAAAGGAAGGGAAAAAAAAGTTACTACATAGTCTTTAACATTCCAAAGGCTATGGGCCTGTTTGGTAAGGTAACTAAAACAACAGTTTTCAATATTTAAATATTGAAAACTGTGGGCCCAAAAAAAAAAAGCGTTTGGCAAAAAATATTTTTTAGGAGTGTTTGAGTTATGTTTCTCATTTTAGGGTGTTTAAACACTGAATTTAGAAAACTCCTCTTACTTTTTTGTTTTCAAATAACATTGCGCAATGATACTTTTGTAAATAAATAAAAAAACTGTAGATCCCACTGATTAGATTACAGGTCATCACTTAAAAAAAAAAAAAAAACATATACATACCAAACACACAATTATGTTTTTTCACTTTTGAAAAGACGTTATTAGAAATATAGTACCAAACATATTTTTTGCATTATAAGTACTTTAAATACGTGTTTTCACAACATTTTTTAAACTACAGTTTTCGCATCATTTTGAACAACAATACTCAAACACCTCTACTATCATACCAATCTTGTCCCATGCTTTTTTTCCTTATTCCAAATTTACCCTTTATAATCACTCACAAGCTCACTACACTTTTTCTAGCTAATCACCTTTTTAGAAAAACTTTCTCAATGCACCTCAACCGCAAGTCCACAAGGCTTTAATTAATTACTGGATCCTATAATTTACACATAATAATAATAATAATAATAATAATAATAACAAAACTACTTATGTCCATATACTAAAAAAAATCTCTATGTTAAAAAATTTAAAAAAAAAAAAAAAAAAAAAAACCTCTATGTTAAAAATCTCTATAGATCCAAAAATTTAAATACTTTGAAGAATTAAGGAAAAAAATTTATTTTTTCATATATATTTTTTTAAGCAATCAAGGTGGTGAGATGCACATACAAAATTTATTTCTATACTCTTATTACTTTTACATTGATTTATCTAAATTAGATATTTAAAATTTATGTATTTAGATTAGTCTCTTATATTAATTGTTACTAGTTTGTAACCTCATGTATATGCATAGATACCCTTAAAGATATACAATAAGATGTGATAAAGCGTAAGCTCGTCAGTAATGTTCGTCAGATGGAAGTGATTCTTCAGCCTTCAAAGGTGGTCACCGGTGTGGTGCCTGCCACAATGCCTCCAATGCCAAAGTCAGTATATGAACCTTTTAAGAGTAAAACAATGTAAAATGAATAGAATGAAAGAAAATTTCTTTTCACTTGTATGTGTGTATGTACCTCCTTCCTGGCAATGTGTGGGCTTTATATATGTTCTCATGGTCTCTAGCCGTTGGAGTAGCTATGGAAATCTTAATGCTCCTTTTGGTAACGTCTGGGGCTGTGTAATGTGTCATCAATGTCCTCCAACGGATCATACAGTTGTCCCTGTAACCGCTCTGGGTTTGATTGTCTGCATTGAATGGCCTGGCTATCTTCGTCAGTAATGCATATCATTGCTTCACCTTGCCAGAGGTTGGATTCGTCCATTTTGATGGGATCGTCTATGTGAGACGGACTCGTCAGTCCCGTCAGTTGCCCCTCAATTCTTTGTTCGTCATTTTAATGACGATCATAGAATATGAAGGGTTACTGATTGTAAGTGGTGTTTGGGGTTTCGCTTCGTATTAAGTGCGAAGTGGCGGCATTTCGTAGATCGTGGCACATGCTAACTGGTGGAGTTTAATGCTCCAATTGGTTGGACTATTGGACTTCCCGCTGGTTTTTCAGTTTCCCAAAGCCTTGGTTTTTAAACTTTTCCTTTTCACTCCTTTCAAAACTCTTCAATCATTATTCTGATCATCCTCTCCGGCGATCTTATTCTGCAACTTTTCTCCGAACTAGCGTTCAGCGTAGTGGTGCTCCCTCTGTTGATTGCTTCCTTTAGGTACGCCCATTTCCTTTTTATTTCTGTGTTGCTCTTTCTTCGCTTTGTTATAACTTTGCCCCTGATCTTTTTCTCCTTTTTCCTTTTTCGCTTGTTCTAAATTTCTTGGGGGTTTAGTCCACTATTGTGTCTTTTACTTGGCTTTCATGGTTAATAGCTCTGAGGTTAGGACAGTTTGCCCATCAATTTCATTCCTCTTTGCTCGCTTAGGAGGGTCTTTAGGTGTTCCCTCTCATATTGAGGATTTTGTTTTGAAGGTAACTGTTTGAGTGTTGCACTGGCTAATTTATTGCCTTTACTTCGTCAGTCTTTAGAGTGGTTTGTGAACGAGGTTGCAGAGCGAGTAGGTATGTCTGAGGTTAGGTCGAGCGAGCTCGAAACTGGGTTATCATCTAACGGCGGCCCAGCGGAGGGAGATACCGCCGTCTCTAGCCCTCGAGAGGTTAGGGCTTTTTATGCTCTAGAGGAGGAGTGTGGGCTGGACGCTGACACACTGGGGAGGTTTAAAGATAGATTCTAGTTTCCGGATCGGGTTAGGGTTCGTCTACCTAATGAGGAGGACTGGGCATGTCACTTATTCCCAGGTGAGGTATGCTTTTACGAGGCTGCCTTTACTTGTGGGTTGAGGCTTCCCGTCCATCCTTTCCTGATAGAGTTGTTAGATCACTTTGGTATCGCTCCTAGGCAACTTATGCCCAATTCGTGGAGGATTTTAGTAAGCTGTATAGGAATATGGCTGGCTGCTACTGACGAGAACATGCTCAGGATTGATGAGCTGGTATATTTGTATTGCTTAAAAGCGTCAAAGGAGCACGGGTATTATGAACTAGTGCCTTTGGAGAGGAGGACTAGGATTGTCAAAAAGTTACCTTCGTCATTCAGGTATTGGAAATCCAGATTTTTCTTTGTGTCTGGGGACGATTTTGAGACTCCCTCAGGCGAGGTTTGGGGTGATCTCTCGAGGTTGCATCGTCAGTGGCGAACCCCGACCTTAGGTGCGTCAATACTTCCTTTTTTTTTTTTCTTTTTCTTTTTAAGCTTCGCCGTGCTTGTCTTTATTGTTGTGGATTTTCTTACTACTTTTTTTTTTTTACAATTAAGAGACGACCAAAGTTGAAGAGCAGGTACAAGGAACGAGTAGAGAAAGCTATTGAATACGTGCAGACGGTTGAGAGCTGGAACGACCTTGTGGACCCACGGACTCTTGCCTTCTACTGTCTTGGTCCAGATCCTTCTAGGTTTGTCCTGCGAAATCTTAAGATTGAAGGAAAAAAAAAGTAAGTGTTGAGTTCATTTATGCACACTCTTTTTTTTTTTTTTTTTTAGCAAGTGTTTTCTTCTTGTAGAGATGACGACAAAATTCAATAAAGGCATGTATGCCAAGATGAGGTCCAAAAAGGATGAGCCTTTATCAAACTTGGGAAAAAAAGCAGTTCGTGTGACTAAGAAGGGTGGCCCCGTCCCTCCAACTTCCTTCGTCAGCCCAATTGTATCTGGGGCCTTAGTGACGAGGACAGCTTCCCCCACCACTTCGGTGGAGGAAATTGGGGGCACTCCAGTCTCCAAGAGGCCGAGGCTAACTGAGAAGGAGAAAGAGAAGGAGAAAAGCGACCCTCATCCGTCCACGATTTGGAATGACGAAAGGCTTGCAGTGGACCGGGCTCATGAGGACGTGACTGCTGCAGATTTGAAGGTCCTTTCTGGTGTCCCATTTAATGACGTGGCTGCTCAACACGTCCAAAAGCTTGTACAGGTATGTTTGCCTGCCCTTTTTTTTTTACTCTGGACACCTCCTTTTATATATATATATATATATATATATTTTTTAGGTGCTGGGAGAAAGTATACACATTACTTCTGAGTATCTCACGCAAGAGGCGAAAGTGGTGTCTCTTACGTCTAGGATGGAGACCTTAGAGGCAGAGAATTCTACTCTGAGGAAGAATCTTATAGATTCCATGGGTGAGGCGGCGTCCTTGAAGGAGAAGGTGAAGAAACTGGGAGAAGACCTTAAAGCTGAGCGTCAGTTATCTTCAGCAAAAGATGAACAGCTTTTAGGAGCCAAAGAAAGTCTGAAGACTATTGCTGCTAGGTCCGTTGAGGCTTTCCAGACCACGGATGAGTACCAGACGGTCTTGTTCAGCTGGTATTTCAAAGGATTTGAGCTCCTGAGAAGGTACCTCGTCAAGCATCCTACTGGAGTGGACATGGAGGCGCTGGACCTGGAAGAGGTGGACCAAGAGATGGCTGCAGACGAGGCTGCTCAATGATCTGCTAATGAACCAGACGCTCCTGTTAATGCTCCCATCACTAACGCCCCTGCTGAAGACAGTGCCGCCTGGACTTGATACTTAGAAAATTTTCTTTCTTTTTTTTTTTTTTTTTTTTGGATGCCCGTTATGTTTTGGGCAGTTTTTGTAAATCTATTTTTTGAACAATTTTATTTATTTTGAGAACAGTATTTTTAGCCCAGTGTTTATGGGCTTTTAGTTGAAAAGACAATAGTAATTTGCTAGCTCGTTGCAAGCTTTAATGTTAACTTTTTGGTACTTACTTGCAATCGTGATTACACGTTCTTTGGCCTGATGTGTACCTGTCATATCTGGCATCTGGGCAGTACTTTATATTCGTTTAGGAGTCTTCTAGTTGTCAGTAACTTACTTCCGTCAAGGCGGAATTTTGTTACTTAGCCATTTTTGGCCTTGGGTGGATTTCTTCGTTAGTAACTTACATCCGTCTAGGCGGAATCTTGTTACTTAGCCATTTTTGGTTTTGGATAGATTTCTTCGTCAGTAACGTACATCCGTCTGAGCGGAATCTTGTTACTTAGCCATTTTTGGCTTTTTAACCTATTTAGGGATATTTTCTTCGTCAGTAACATACATCCGTCAAGGCAGAATCTTGTTACTTAGCCATTTTTGGCTTTGTAACCCTTTTAGGGATATTTTCTTCGTCAGTAATGTACATCTGTCGAGGCGGAATCTTGTTACTTAGCCATTTTTGGCTTTTTAACCCTTTTAGGGATATTTTCTTCGTCAGTAACGTACATCCGTCAAGGCGGAATCTTGTTACTTAGCCATTTTTGGCTCTTGTGAGTTTCTTCTTGACCAGGCTTGTTTGCACACAAATATTAGCTGAATAATTCATTTATTGACTTTTAATGACGAATACATCTTTCTATTATATCTACTGATGGTATTTCTTCAAATGTTCAATGTTCTATGGTCTTGGAAGCCTTTGCCCGTCTAGCGTCTCCAGGTGGTAGCTGCCTTGTCTGGAATAATGAATGACTTTGTATGGTCCTTCCCATGTGGGGTCGAGTTTTCCTTGAGTAGAATCTCTGGTCGCCTGGGTGACTTTGTGCAGGACGAGGTCCCCTATGTTAAGTCGCCTGAGTTTTACCCTTCCATTGTAGTAGTCTGTCATTTTTTTCTGATATTTCGTCATCCTGCTGAAGGCTTTGTCTCGTACTTCGTCAAGGCAATCTAGATTCACTCGTAGGAGGTCGTCATTGTCTTCTTCATTGAAAACTTCTCGTTTGGTGCTGGCTATTCCCACTTCGACAGGGATCACTGCCTTTGTACCATAGGTGAGTCTGAAGGGGGTCTCTCTCGTTGGGGTTCTAGCCGTGGTTCTATAGGCCCACAAGACATTGGGCAGTTCTTCTAGCCAGGTACCTTTCACATCGTCCAGTTTGGTCTTTATGATCTTGAGCAGCGTGCGGTTCGTCACTTCCGTTTGTCCGTTCGCCTGTAGGTGGCCTGGTGATAAGAACTGGTTCTTGATGCCCAGGCCCGAGCAGAAGTCCTTGAAGCCCTGGCTGTCGAACTGTCATCCATTGTCTGATATGATCGTCCGTGGAATCCCGAACCTGCAAATTATATTCTTCCACACGAAACCTTGGATTCTGGTCTCGGTGATGGTCGCCAGTGCCTCTGCTTCAACCCATTTAGTAAAATAATCAATAGCAACTAGCAAGAATTTGACCTAACCTTTGCCTTGAGGCAGCGGGCTAACGATGTCGATTCCCCATTGTGCAAACGGCCACAGGATGTTATCGTCGTCAGCTTTTCTGCTGGAAGTCATTGAATATTCCCGAACCTCTGACACTTGTCACATTTCTTGACGAACTTCGATGCGTCATCCTGCATGGTTGGCCAGAAGTAACCAGTTCGCATAATCTTTCTCACTAAGGATCTTGGGCCTGCATGATCTCCACAAATTCCTTCATGGACTTCTCTCAGGACGTATTCGGCCTCTCCTTCGTCAACACATTTCAAGTAGGGCATGGAGAAGCCTCTCTTGTATAAGATATCATTGAGAATTGTGAATCTGGCAAATCTCTTCTTGATCTTCCTAGCTTCATCTGTATTCTGAGGAAGGTGGTCATCCTGGAGGAAGGACATAATGGGCGTCATCCAGCTACTTGTGCCCTGGACTGCGAATGTTAAAACTTCTTCTATGCTAGGGTTTTTCTGTACTTCCATCATCAGGTCTGCTTTCGATTCTGTTTCTTCTGACGAGGCTATCTTTGAGACTTCGTCTGCGGCCATATTCTGGCTTCTTGGAATTTGAATGAACTCCACTTCTTCGAACTCTTGAGTCAAGTGCTTCGTCAGCCTGAGGTATTTCTGCATTCTTTCTTCCTTTGCTTCGTATTCTCCCTTGATCTGTCCAATTACTAGCTTTGAATCGTTCTGGACTAGCAGGTTCCTGGCCCCAAGTTCTTTTCCGAGCCTTAAACCCGTCAGAATTTCTTCGTATTCGACTTCGTTATTGGTGGCTGGGAATTTCAACTGAATTCCATATCTTAATACTTCTTTGTCAAGAGTGGTTATGACGACCCCTACTCCCCCTCTTTTTTGGGCTGACGAGCCATCGGTCTGTATCACCCATGCTTTGCTCTCGTTGGCGAGGCTTGATTCATCTGGATGGGTGAACTCGGCGATGAAGTCTGCCAAAGCTTGTGCTTTTATGGCTGTCCTGGGATGGTATTCCACGTCGAATTGGCTGAGTTCAATTGCCCATTGGACCATCCTCCCAGCTGCTTCAGGCTTACTCATAGACTTCTTGATTGGTTGGTCCGTCATCACTAAGATTGGGTTTGCCTGGAAATATTGCCTGAGCTTGCGTGAGGCTACTATCAATGCGAACGTGATTTTTTCGATCTTTGGGTACTTGGATTCAGTTCCTTGGAAAGCTTGGCTGACATAGTAAATTGGGAGCTGTTTCCTGTCTTCTTCTCGGATTAAGGCTGCACTGACGGCTGTAGATGATACTGCTAAATATAAATACAAGTTTTCACCTTCTTTGGATGGGCTTAGAAGTGGTGGATTGCTAAGGTAACGTTTGAGCTCTTGGAATGCCGCTTTACATTCGTCGGTCAATCCAAAAGCTTGCTTTAAGGTCTTAAAAAAGGGTAAGCATTTGTTTGTTGCTCTAGAGACGAACCTATTGAGGGCTGCAATTTGACCTGTGAGCTTCTGGACCTCTTTGACGGTCTTAGGTGACGCCATGTTGATTATGGCTTGCACCTTCTCAGGATTTGCTTCTATTCCTCTCTGGGACACCATGAATCCCAGGAATTTTCCGGAGGTAACACCAAAAACACACTTATCAGGATTCAGTTTCATTTGGTATTGCTTGAGGGTAGTGAATGTCTCCTTAAGGTCGTCCAGATGTGCAAGCTCTTCCTTGCTCTTGACGAGCATGTCGTCCACGTACACCTCCATATTCCTGCCTATCTACTTGACGAACATTTTATTTACCAATCTCTAATAAGTCGCTCCTGCGTTCTTCAGTTCAAACAGCATTACCTTATAACAATAGAGCTCTTGACTGGTGATGAAGGCCGTTTTCTCCTGATCTTCGTCAGCCATTCTTATCTGATTGTATCCTGAGAATGCATCCATGAATGTCAATAGCTTGTGTCCGGCTGTAGAGTCTACGAGCTGGTCTATTCTTGGAAGAGGAAAGCTGTCCTTCGGGCAGGCCTTGTTCAGGTCCGTGAAGTCCACGCACATCCTCCACTTCCCATTTGCTTTCTTTACCAGAACGAGGTTTGCAAGCCAGTCTGGATAGTATACCTCCCTGATGAAGCCTGCAGTCAAGAGCTTGCTCACTTCGTCAACGATTGCTTGGTCTCTCTCGGGTGCAAAGGTTCTTCGTCTCTGCTTGATGGCCTTCCTCTCAGGGTCCACATTCAACTTGTGTTGGATGATTTTTGGAGATATGCCTGGCATGTCTTCATGGCTCCATGCAAAGACGTCCAAGTTCTCCTTAAGAAACTGAATGAGCTTCGTTCTCATCTCAGGGCTTAGGGTCATCCCTATTCTGGTTGTTTTCGTTGCTTCCCCTTCGATCAGCTCCACTGCTTCTAGTTCTTCCACCTTTTCCTCCTCTTTTTCTTCTATTATCTAGGTATGGTTCTCCTTAGCTGCCAAAACAGCCTGGTAGCATTCCCGAGCTAGAACTTGGTCTCCTTTAACTTCGCCAACACCATTTTCCATTGGAAATTTTACCTTTAGGCAGTAGGTGGATGTGGACGCTTTCCACTTGTTGAGTGCTGGCCTTCCAATGATGACGTTATAAGATAAGGGACAATCTACCACCAAGAAGTCTATCTAACGGGTTAACTGCTTCAGGTATGTCCCTACAGTTACTGTCAGCGTCACTATGCCTTTGGGATATACCCTGTCACCGCTGAAACTGACGAGGGGTGAATCAAACGGACGTAGTCTTTTTGGATCCAGCTTCAATTGCTGGAATGCAGGAAAGTAGATGATATCAGCAGAGCTACTATTGTCCACGAGGATCCTTTTGGTGTTAAACCCTTCTATGGTGAGCATTATGACCAAGGGGTCATTGTGGGGCTATTTCACTCCTCTAGCGTCATTCTCGTTGAAGGTCATATCCTGATCAGTTCGTCTGTACTTTGGTGGGGGTGCCATGTGGACGCTATTCACTTGTCGTTGATGGGTTTTCTTAAGCAATTTGAATGAGCCTCTCGTGATAGGCCCCCCCCGCTATTATCTGTATCCCCCCAACCACATTTTGAGGAGGCTGGGATTGACGACCTGCGCTCCTGGACGAGGACTCATGTTGGCCTTTGTTTTCGTCTCGGAATTTATTGTACTCTCCCTTCTTCACAAATTTCTGCAGCTTCCCTTTTCGTATTAATTCTTCTATTTGCTCTTTAAGATCCTGACAATCCTCGGTGTAATGGCCATGATCTTTGTGAAAACAACAGTACTTATTCTTGTCACGGACATTAGGAGACGAGTGCAGTGGTCGCGGCCATTTAAGGTAGTGCTCGTCTTTAATTTGCGTTAAAATTTTGTCAACAGGCATAACAAGGGGAGTAAACTTTACCGTTCGCGGATTTTTATCATCTTTCCTTTTGGCTCCGTCGTTGGTCCGACGATCCAGGCGGTCCAGCTTTTACCCTCTACGGTCGTTTTCTCTTCTTCCTTTGTCTCCTGATCTTTCTCCGTCCCTGATAGCAGCCAATGCATCCTCAGCGTTCATGTACTTCTGCGCTTTAAGGAGCATCTCAGCCATCGTCTTTGGGGGATTCTTCGCGAGTGATGTAGCGAGCTCCCTAGACCTCAACCCCTCTTTGAAGGTCGTCAACTGCACCTTATCATCAGCCTCTTCTACCTCCAGTGTCTCCCAGGTGAAGCGTTTCACATATGGCCTCAAGGTTTCCTTCTCTCCCTGCCTGATGGTGAGCAAGTGGTCCGCGGTCCTTTTTGGTCATTGTCCTCCAATAAAGTGACATAGGAAAGCGTTGCTCAACTGCTCGAATGTGTCGATGGACGATGCTGGCAACTTTGTGAACCACTCCCGGGCAGCTCTTGAGTGTAGTTGGGAAGGAACGACACAATATTTCATCTGATGACTGCTGGAGTCCCAGGGTCGTTTTAAAGGTGTTTAGGTGATCTTGAGGATCTTTCAGCCTATCGAATGGTTCGAGTTGAGGTAATCGAAATTTCGACGGCACTGGACAGTCGAGGACTGCTGTTGTGAACGGTGAATCTATCGCTCGGACCATTCGATCCACACTCCGCTCTGTTTTCTCCTTGATGGCGTTCTTGAGTTCATCCATCTCCCTCCTCATCTCCCGGAGTAGGTCCAAGTTCTGTTCGGTTTGAGTAGTGGGCCTTCGAAGGTCACTTCTTCTATGGCTATCTCTTTCGTCTTCCTGATTTCCTTTGGACCGATTCTCCTCCTGTTGAAGCCTTAGCTTCATTTCCTGGTTTTGCCTAGTCAATTCTTCGACCATGGCTGCAAGAGCCTGAACTTGCTGAGCTAGGGCCGCGGAATCTTGATTGGACTCCATCTGAGAAAAATAGTTGATTGGAAACTACCTCTTCGAGATTGAACACAAAAATGTCGTCCCCACAGACGGCGCCAAACTGATGAAGCGTAAGCTCGTCAGTAATGTTCGTCAGATGGAAGTGATTCTTCAGCCTTCAAAGGTGGTCACCGGTGTGGTGCCTGCCACAATACCTCCGATGCCAAAGTCAGTATATGAACCTTTTGAAAGTAAAACAATGTAAAATGAATAGAATGAAAGAAAATTTCTTTTCACTTGTATGTGTGTATATACCTCCTTCCTGGCAATGTGTGGGCTTTATATATGTTCTCATGGTCTCTAGCCGTTGGAATAGTTATGAAGGTCTTAATGCTCCTTTTGGTAACGTCTGGAGCTGTGTAATTTGTCATCAATGTCCTCCAACGGATCATACAGTTGTCCCTGTAACTGCTCTGGGTTTGATTGTCTACATTGAATGGCCTGGCTATCTTTATCAGTAATGCATATCATTGCTTCACCTTGCCAGAGGTTGGATTCGTCCATTTTGATGGGATCGTCTATGTGAGACGGACTCGTCAGTCCCGTCAAGATGCATAATATAATTCCTATATATATATATATATATATATATATATATATATATAATTTAAATACAATCGATAGTCATTTTTATATTTTGTTAACTCTTTAAAAAAAAATTGTATAGATATTATTAGGTAAAAAATGTAAATTGTCCATGTTTTTTTAAAAAAATTATTGTGAAGCACTTTTTGTTTTTTACGATTCATTTATTCTAGACACTTTGGTTTTTGTACTTAATAACTCACTTGGATGAATATTTATGATGTAGTCCTACATTTGATTCTAAAATTAAGAAACAAAACTCTTTAAAAATAAATAATTTAGAACACATGGCACAAAATTGGAACTCTAATTTGGAATTCTAATTTGAGTTTCTTTCAGTTTCACCTATTATTATTATATATATAGATTAATAATGAATTGATTATTTTCGTTCATTTATTTTAATGATATGAAATTAAAAAAAGATTACTTTCATTTTTATTTATTTTGATTAACAATTCTTTGTTGTTTTTAATATTGATTAATATTTTTTAAGTTAATTTCATCTTTCAATCTTGTTCTTTTCATCTTGCCTGCCTGAATTAAAATTCTAGCTCCGTCATTGACCGGTGAAGTTAGGGCATTAACAACGCATATTTTTGGCCGCCATGATAATTGACAAACTTCCCTTCCTCTTGCTACTGCTCTAATTAACATAGTTTCAAAGCAAAGATTTGAAATGAATTATTAATTTGGATAGGAGGAATGGGAGGCTAATTAGCGTCTGATGATGCCCTTTGTGTTATTGTCGAACGAGAGAGAGGTACTAGTCTCTTTGATATTAACGGTTTATTTGCATGCATGCATGCATGCATGCATGCACACATGTGTGCGTATGGATGAGTCTTTGCTTTGTCATTGTCGTCGTCATCTTTGCGCATATAATCCTAAATGTTCTTATCCAAAAAGAAAGAATATTTAATGTCTATGAATATGAAAGGGCAATTAATTATTAGGTGCAAGAAACAATTTCATAAAACACTTGCATTAAGATAGTGTGATATGCATGTACTCATGTAAATAATAATAATAATAATAATAATAATAATAATATACATATAATATCATTAATTATTTAACAATCATTTGCAAAAATAATTAAAATTTGAAATAACCGTGTTTTGATCAACTTATTAAAGTTTTTGTAAAAGATTTTAACAATATATATACATATATATACATATATATATTATGTAACTAAGACTTTAGATTAGATATGTAAATTTCTTCCTCTTTTTCTTTTTTTTAGTATTCTTTTTTTTTCTTTTTTTTTTTGTAAAAAATTAATGCAATTGATTAGTGCGTCTAGAACTTAGCTCAACTAATTAAGTATTAGATGCAAATCTTTTTAGTAAATATGATACCAATTCCTAATTAAAGTTTAGTTGCCAAGAGTCATACAACTTAATTGGTGGACCCCTCTTCGTATTTCCAATAGAGGTTAAATTCTCTACTCCCGAATATTAAATTAAAAAAAAAGAGTTTAGTTGCCTAAGTTCAATTTACTTCTTCAATAAATGTCTTGATTTGATGATAAAGAACTATCATTAAAAGTAGAAGCTATAAATTGAAAATCTAAAAAAAAAAAAAAAATAGCCTTTTCAAAATTTGAAAACGAAACTTAAAAAAAAAAAAAAAAAAATTTAAAATGGGAAAAAAGTGATAGTATCCAGCGTAGTGTCATGTCTTTCTTTTTAACTTTAGCCAAGCATGCCGACATGAAGTAATTTTCCAACATAGTGTATACAAAATGAGCACGCCTTGGGCTTGCAAGGTTATCTTCTTTTTTGCTAGATTAATTACATTACATTTTTTTTTTTTTTTGGGGGGGGGTGCTCGCAACTATTCAAAATGCTTATTGTCAAACTCACCACTAAATAATACTGTAGTCATTTTTATATATTCAACTTTCACATAGCAAATTGCAGAGTGACTTGTGGCATATTCCATATTGACTATGACGTCCAAATGAATGGGAACTCAAATATGTGGGCACGATGATAAGGATAATTATAAAAGTTTGGACCTGCAAGAACCTGGCTTATTATCTGGATATATACTTGATTACAGCTTCTCTTATCATTTAATTTAATTGACTTCTCAAAGAAAAAAGCCATTGCTAGATATTTGCATTTCCTCAATGTCTCTAACCATGACAGTGAAATATTGCTAGCTACAGCCCTTACGCACAATTAGCCCCATATCTATCTATCGTTATCTTTAACACATGGTCCCATTGGATAAGGCAGAACCCACCACATAAATCCCACTCTTTCCTTTCTTTCCCTTTTTCTTTTTTCCTTATCTTTTTTTCTGGTTTTATCCTTAGTTCATTCTATCCAACCAAATATTGTAGCTGCACTTATTTTTTATGATACTATTACCTTAACTTTTGGGAAAATTACTTAATATTTCAAGAGTAATATTTCATTCTTTAACATGACTGGTAGATTACGCTATGAATTTAATTAGGAAGATTCAGTATTATTGATTTTTTTTATGGTTCAAGGATAACTTGCTCTTTGTAGTTATCCAAATCAAAATACGTTAATAGCACTAGCAAGTAGCAACCAAATTAAATTCCCTCCTGGAAAATACTATAACTAAGGGAAAGTTTTAGAAGTTAGTGTGGAGTGTGGACAACTAATTTGCTGGAGTTTGGTATGAAATGGTCTTACGCACGTGCTCTTGCTTTGAATTGCATTTAGAAAACGTGTAATTAGTCAAATGTTTGCTATCTAGCAAATTTTATCCCTAATTGTTGGCATTTTTTGAGAGAGAGAGAGAGAGAGAGAGATATATTGAAATCTTATGCTGACATTAGGCACATATTATTTCTCTCCAATTACCACTATGTCTATCTAGCTAATTTAAAATATTGATACTTTGGTAGGAGTGGATTTTAATTTTAATATATTGGTAGAAGTAGATTTTAATTAACTTAACTGGTAAAATCTCTTAATTTCAAATAATGAATTTGAGATCATTTCAAAAAAGGAATTTGAGATCAATTCAAATCTATTTAAGAAAAAAAGAAATCTATTAGCATCCTAATCTAATAAGGAAGAGCAATAATCATAAAAAGGACATCATAGTTTCAAATCCTATCATATTTATAATTAAAAAAATGCAAATAAAAATATGTTTCTTTTTAGTTAATTATCTACTATAATCTCTCATTATCATACCAAGATATTAGGTTGTATTTTTCAAGCCCAAAACTTCTATCCAATTTTTCCTATCCCACTCTATCTCTATGCTCCACAAATAAAAAATTATCAAGTTTCCACCTACTTAATTAAATGCTAATTTTCTATCTTCTCTTATTTCAATTTCCTAAAATAAATAAAATAAAAACCAAGACATCCCCACCAGTCACTGCCACTGGTCCAGCACCACCAACCAAAGCCGATGCCACTACGACGACCACCTACCAACACCTCATTATTTTCAAATCCATGACTAGGTACATGTATAGAGAAATTGTGTTGCCCTTTCATCAACTGGCTGTGATTTTCTTTTGGTATTTAACTAAAATTGTGTTGGATATATACTTTGATATTATTGTCTTAGGAATTTAGGATCCTGCCTTTTCTTTTAAAATAGAAGGGGATTGTTTCATGATATGTGAGTACGCATGGGTCCATTTGGTTCGATTTTAAGAAGAATTTCAAAATAAAACAAACATTGGCCGCTTAAGAAAACTTTGGTTGAACGGACATCCAACATATTTGAAAAATTGTATGGTATATCGGAACACAAACATAATTGGAGGTAGACAGTCGTTGATGAAGAGGCACCGGCATTAGTTGGTGGTGGTGGTTGGTGGAGCTGTGTTGGTTTTTATTTTATTTATTTTAGGAAACTGAAATAAAAGAAGCAGAAAATTAATATTTAATTAAGTAAGTGGACATTTGGCAATTTTTTAATTGTGAAGCATAGAATGGGATAAGAAAAGTGTGATAGAAGATTTGGACTCGTATTTTTCATTAAACAAAGATTATGATTAATTCTTATTGTTAAAAAAGTATTATAATTTATAAGTAATTGGATCTATTACTTGAATTCTTTAATTTTAGCTAATGCATTAGGCTCCACAATTAAAACAAGCATGCACACTAAGCAGTATAGGAAACAATACCCATTAGCTAACTTAAAGCGTTCATAATGGGAATGCTTAATGCCATATGTTACCTCTATTTAGCATCTGTCTCTCAAAAACCTCCACCATCCGGAATTGTAAACGCTTAGAATTGTAAAAAATTTTCCAATACTACTATAGTACCATCTTACTTTAATGACGGTACTGTAGCATCTTGCATAAATTTTATATTATTTTCTCTCTCTCTCTCTCTCTCTCTCTCTCTCTCAGCCACTCGGTTTTCTTCCTCTCTTTTTTTCCCCCCTATGATTCTCTCTTTCTTCATCTTAGTTCTCACTCCCTCTCTGATTCTCTCTCGTTCAAAACATGCCACAGGAGCTGGGTCGTTGGGTCGGTGATCGATGTCGAGATGGGTATGGGTTGGTGATTGATGGCGACGACGTGGGGTGGTCTCGATGGTGGCGGGGTGGGTCTGGATCGGTGAGTTTGGGATGGTCTGTGATGGTGGGTTAATCTGATGGGTTTGTATAGGTGAGTTTGTATCTGATGGGTTTGTATCGGTGGGTTTTTTTTTTTTTTTGGTAAGTCTAGTAGTTATATATAATCTGCTCAGAAACATGAATATATATCGGTGGGTTTGTATCTGATGGTCAATCTGTATCTGATGGATTATTTCATGGTGGTGGTGGGGGGGATTCTTGTGGCAGAGGTGGTGGTGATGGGTGGCTGAAAGAGAGAAACAGTGAGAAAGAGATAAACACTGATGGAGAAGGGTGGGAGAGAGATTGTATTAATATTATTTTATTGGATAGTTATATTATTTTAATGAGTTGAATAGAAAAATAAAAGTTGGAATATTAGAAGTGTTGTAAAATAGTATGGTATAAATAATAAAGTATGTTTTGAGATGTTAAAATAGAATAGTTTGAAGATTTCGGATGCAAATACTCTTACAAAATACAAAAATGAAGCATGCACTAAGAGAACCAACGAGGACTTGGGGAAAGTTCCAAAATCTCCTTGATATTTTATGGTCTCTTCATGTTCATCCTCATCCTTACTAATCTTTATTTTTCTCTAATCATGTTTGTCTTAATTAGTATTTTGATAAATGGGCTTCCTCCTCTTATCATCATTATCATCATCTCCAAAAGCCTAAAGGTGTTGGATTCTCTTCTGATTTTGAATGACATTGAAGGAAAATGACGTGTACACTGACAAACTCCACAATCCACAATTCCAGATATTAAGTAGGCCCCAATGTCACATAGGGCCCACAAATGATCCCTCTGGGGCATGCTTTGGATTTTGCTTTTGGGTCCGGCGAGAGCATGTTTATAATGAGTCGTTGAGAGTGCCCATCCCCATGGGTCCCTCTACGTTTAAATCTAGAATTATGATAGTATTATCTAAATTGGGCATAATTTTGTGCTACAATTCACCACATAACGAGTTATAATTGATAAAAATGTGTCATCATATAACTCATTGACACATTTTTGTCAATCATAACTCGTCATGAGGCGAGTTATGACACAAAATTGTGCCCAATTATATGCCCAATCATATGGTATTAAATAATTCTTAAATCCATTCAAGTCATCCTTAAAATGGACCAAAAACTTGGTTATCATGTATTAAAAATATATGGGTTCCACACCTAGACGCATGATAGCCTTTGCCACTATCTGTACGGTCTTGGCCCTCAGAGATGTAGCATGTAGGGATATTTTATTACAGCTTCATTATTTCTCCAATAATATTGATTTGAAATTTGATCATTTCTTATTCAAGTTGGAATGATTTCAAAATTTATATGATTTTCTTTTTTAATTTAGATGAAATTAGGTCTTCACGTGATAATTGAGACAAACACCCACACAAAAGAAAAGTGATTTATAATCAATTTCATTAAATCAAATTAAAATAGTGAGTTAATTTAAAGTTACAAGACTCATTTCCAGCTTTTTAAATTTCTAGAAACAAATTGATTTAGTTCAAATACCCCCTTCCCCTCTCTTTTTCTTTTTTTGGTGTAAGTATTTTGTTTGAAGGCTTTTGGTGTAAATATTAAGCTCACAGAGAACAGAAAAATCAAAGCAACCGATATTAATTTCCAACATAGTTTTCTGTGAGATTTCCCACCTTTTGGGTTACTTCCTAAGAACATTCAAAACTCAAGTCCAGAAATTTCTTCGGTATGATCGGACAGGCATCCTAGTCAGATTCAAGTAAGTCTTATACTATTCAAGAACATTATCTTTTTTAAGATCATAATGACATCGATTGAGTGATCTTGACCAAAACATGTAATGATAGAGGCGGCTAGAGCATGCCAAGTCACTCTATGTTTTACCATTCAAATGCAAATACAATCAGTTTGTTGGCCAATAAAAAATACTTACAATATCTAAATAGGAGCCAGGATTGTATTTGAACTCAATTATAGAATGCCACATGCAATAAGGATAAGCAGGGATGTGAGATTAGCTTTTGGATAACTATATAATATACCACTCCAAAAAGCAGACCAGAAAACTAGGACAAATAGTAAGGGAAAGGCTCAATATTAAAATAAAATAAAAATAATAAAAAAAAAGCTAGAAAATCCCTATCCAATTCCAGCTCAATAATAGAACAAAAAACTCATGTCCTAAAGGGTATCTGGGAAAGCAACAGTTTATTCCTTGATATAAAGAACAAGCCAGAAACGTCCCTATAGCACCATTGACGGTGAAGATTTTATATCTAATCACTCTCGTAGTAAATACAGGATGTGCAGACACAATTTCCATCCAATGGTTAGAGAAAAAACTGTTTGGTTGGAAATGCCATCTCGTGCTCATTGTTCACAACAGTGCAGAACAAATGCAATACACCAACTGGGTGCGGTGTAAACCATGTAAACGAACACTACCTTAAAGACAGATGAAATTGACTTTTTTTATGTTGATGAGATCTATTGCAACAAGATGTCACACCTAATATACTAAGAAGTATCGCATTGTGGCATGTCTAGCTATGCTCTCGAGGTGAATGATGACATGCAAACTGATAAGATAGAAGGTAATCTGGACTATACTACATCTTTAGTTCATTCATTTCTGTAAATTCATTCTATTCATCAACATTTCAAAAATATGGTTCAATGAAGGTGTGCCTACCGGGTTCCAGTGACAATACGTAACACTAAAGTTTGATGACATTTAACTTATTCAGTAAATTTTGTTGTACACAATTTTGATAGCAAGACTATATATGAATAGATTATATATATTTATGTGTGTGTAAGAATGCTAAGCATCTGCTAGCTATACTTCTACACTGTGCAAGCCCTCTGTAGATTGCTGTGCATCGACTGAATTACTATGTGATGCAAGGCCTACTACTCTCTCTAGATGCTGAAGGTAATCCATCACAACAGGATCAGTCCAAGGAGCTCCACATGGAGCTTCGTCACCAGCAACCCACCCTAAATGGCCACCTTTGGGTGTCACTATCAACAAACAGTTTGGATTTTCCTACAAAACACCAATGGATAAACTTAATTAAAGAATAAAAACAATAAAGAATACAGAAAGAGAAGAAAAACACAGGAAATTTGTATTTTCTATTTTTTTTTTTTAAGTGGAAGTAATAGTGAAGCACAAGCCTGGTTAGATTCATGTGAGCCAAAGAATATCTTTAAATCAAAGATTTCAAAAGAATTTACCCATAGATTGACAGAATCACGGTATATATCAAATAACAAGATGGCAGTCCTTAATTTTACAGGTGACAATTCAAACTCCAGCATAGGTCTACTCCTTACTTTTTCCCATTGTTAAATAGTTTCTTTATAGTTTAACCATGTTGCATGGAAAACTTCAAATGCAGCAAACTGTAAAATAGTTAAGCAAGGAAAGGCCCACAATACACCTCCAACAAATTTTTTTTTTTTCTTTCTTATCCTCCTCTAAATTAATTTCAACAAATTGGGGCAGGCTAAATATCACATAGGAGCATTTTCAAGGTCTCCGTAGCCAATTTTATCTTCTTTCCCCAAGTTTGGAATAGATCCTTCAAGGTTATTCTCCCCAAACAAAATTTATTTTGTTATTTTTTTAGTATTGCACTCCAAGCGTAATGAATCAAGCAGCAAGAGAAAGGAATTACATAGGACAAAATGTTCCTGTGGGAGAACATGTTGAGTACTTGATATGCTTAATGAACTTGACTACTCACAAATTTTTTTTGTATTCCCAGGAAATGCAGCTTATAATGTCAAATCATCTGGAAGTTCTTTTTTTGAAGTTTCAGGAATACAGAGAGGAGGTTCGTAAGATGTTCCTTGGTCAGGAAGTCACTAACATAATTAAAAATTACTTTAGTACGTCATACGGAGCAAAAAGATAAAGTCTCAGCTAGTATTACGGTAATTTGGCAAAATCTATATAAGTTTTTTGGGATCCTGTAACCCAGTTTAGAATAGTAGGTAGTAAAAGAGTTATAACAATCAAATGTTGGTTGAGCTATCTTCTAGTGGGTATCAGGATGATGAAATCAAATTGAGGTTATTTTAGTTATTATAAAAGCCAGAGGAATACCAGCATGACGAAGTTGATTCAGATAAGGAATGCATTTTTTTTTTTAAATCTTATTGGTAACTAACACACACATCTGATGGTCAAGAACCACAACCTCCCCAACCTCCTTGCTCTTACAAGGGGAGGAGGTGTCATTTGAGTTAAATCTCATTGATGAAGAAATGCAACATTTTATCTAAATTAAACTACAAGCAGAATAAAGTGATCAACAATCTCCACAAAACATGGAAATTATGCTTACATTCCCAACTGATCAATAAAAGGATGATTAAATAACTTCTTAGGATTAAGAATCAATGTGGTTGGAAATAGGGCCTATGGGCTATGTAGTATTAAGGGAATAAAGTAACTTTTGTACCATAGTAATTTGAATAAAATATGACCCTAGATGAAGGCATGAAGCTAAAATTGGAGAACAAGATTTTGCAGGAGACCTTGATTCATAAGGAAAAGGCTTTATGTAGTTAAGATGATAAACAAACTCGAAAGCAGTTAGCCACCTTAGGAATAAGGAACAAACCGTGCCTTAAGAGATTAATAAATTTTGGTATATTAGTATACAGCTTAAGGGACTAGGGAGCAATCCACAAACCTTGATATCTTCACGAGGGATTCCCCTAGCAGGAGCAACTGGATCATTTGCTGCCTGCAATCAACTGAACATGTAAATATATAGCACATGCTGAAGATTGATAACATGATTCTTAAAAGTTTCAATATATTATGCCACATAAGAAGTCAGCAAAAACCAATTAAAGTATAGCATTTAAATCTTTTGCTTCCCTTCAATTAAATCAGTGTACTTCCAGATATTAGATGTAGCCTAATGAAATAAGTGCCAAGATTGCCACACATTTTAATCATACAGTTTTGCCAGAATAACTTTCATGCCATGCATATCTAAAAGATTGCAAGTCCTATGTTATGCCTATGATAATGGAAAAATCCAACAGTCATTTGAGGGGTATACTAATAATATACACACATAATTTACTATATGCAGAAACTTATAACTTCTCTCTCTCTCTCTTTGTGCGCCTCACCAGACCACTGAAACAATGAATTGAAAAATTCAGTGAACAGCATATTTTTCTTTATGCTTTTTTGGTATTATGTAATGCACAATTCTTGAAAACCATGCAATATATGTCAAATGTAACTTCTATCAGATCACACGAACTGGGATTGATTAACAGATCCAGTACTTAAAACCATAATTTCAGACTACCTCACTCTTGTTCTACAGACTGTCTCAACAAACAACATTTTTATCTCTGCCTAGTGCTTCAATAAGGAAGACTTGGCCATTTTTAGTGGCAAATTTAGGATGAGGTTAATCAAAAAAATCACTGATACTCTCTTATCAGCCGAATTCAATATAATGAAATGGAAGAACAAATTCCCTTTTGCGAGACCTCATCATTACCCAGGACAAGTGGAGAGCATTAAACCAAACAGTATGTTTGTTGTGATTCAAGACATGATTATCAGCTCTAAGGGACAGCCAATATGGCACTTCAAAACATGCATAATACATATTATGAGTGTATTATGCATGTGCACAAAGAAATCATTCCTGCTGAAATAGAAGATTGCAATAATCGGCCTTTTATGTTGAAATATATTCATTGTTCAAAAGGAATCTCCTCCTCCCATATGTAAAGAGTGAAGGGTGAGACAAAAGGTTCAATATCATGCAGGTGCATGTGTAATGTATTTATCTATCAGGAGAGAGAGAGAGAGAGAGAGAAAAGAATTATAAAATTCATATGCACCAAAAGATGACCAAAAGTGGAAAATTTTGATCTGCCAGAGATGCTCATACAGTTCAACATTAAACGTGAGGTTCAGGAAATATGATTTTAGAAGTGTATGATAAGTGGTAACGAAATTACCTGAATGCAAAGCAAAGGTATTCCAACATGTTTTACTGAGTCTGAACTATTAGAATTGGAGTAGTAGTCATCCACTGACTTGAAACCAAATGAAACTGCAAGGTTTATAAGAGGTGACATATTCTTATAAGATCATGACATACCTTTATATCCATAAAGGAAAATTCACTTTCATGTACAAGACACATACCACGGGTTAGTGCATCATCAAAGTACCTAACATACTTTGCATTGGCTGCTAGTTGGATATTGAATTCACCGCCCATGTCTTCAAAGAGAAGAGCATGCCTTCAGAAACAAGAGATTTCAGATGATACTTTCTACGAACATAGAAATCCATTTCAAGCATATATAAATAGATAGAATATAAAAGAAATTTAACAAAGTATTACTTCTTGAAAATTTTGCGGAGAGAACTTGCGAGAGCTTTGTCATAGAAGCCATAACGGAAGTCCTCACCTGAATTGACCAGATTAAAAGGATTACACAAGGACACAGCACCAGAAAGAGGGCAAGTATGAGATTCCTGCAAGTAACAATCATAAAAATATAAATGAAAAAGAAGTAGATTTGCAGTAAAGTGGAAAGAAGCAAGCAAAAACAATCCAGTCCAAGAGTGGCTCCTTACAACCAGACCAATAAAATATAATATTCTTCTCCAGAAAATGACAAATTTAGGCTGGTGATATTCAAGGTCACATGAGTGTAATTAGCTCAGCCCAAAACTCAACATTTTTACTTTTAACATTCCATTCTTCAAAGGTCCCACAATATCAGATTTCTTGACCAGTGATTAATATGAAACAATATAAAACTAAATCTAAAAATGTGAAGTCGTTTTCCTCTACCCCAAACTCCTTGTTGACTTCGCCATTGTCCTTTAGAGCCTCCAAATTGAACTATATTTGACTCGGAACAGATATGTGGCATAAGTGTAAACATACAATCTAGTACTATTTCTGAATAGAATAGGTAGCAAATATGTGACAGGGGAACAAGTTGAATGCCCCAAAAGGAAATTAGGAACAAATTAAGGCAGTGAGAAATGAACAGATCCGCCTATGATCTAATGGAAAACATCACCTAAGGTAGAGCATAATTGGGGAAAAAAAGAGAGTCAAGCATTCCGCCTCGTTTTTTAGATTTTTAAGGAATTGATGAGTTTAGAAGAGCAGAAATTAACAGAATTTTACAACAATAAGAACTTGTTACAATTTTCAAGCTTAGCCTCAAACTATCATTATGCAAAATTAAAGCCAAATTCACATTTTTCATAAGCTATTACTTATTAGTCATGGAATAAAATATAGAGAATGAATTTAAGAAAGCAAAACAGTTGGTACAAGAATATATATTTATTTAAAACACTCAGCTAAACACAAGGTATACGGACAACTTGGTCTCCAAAAAAAAAAGGGGGTAGTTAAATGGGTTATCCTACCTCGCCCAAATAACGAACAAGAATGTTGGCCCCCATAGACCAACCAACAGCATATAAATTAGCTTTTGGGTATGAAGTCGCAACATGTGCCACTACTTCACGCATGTCTCCTGTAAATGAAGCTGAAAATAACTGCATCAACAGAGTGATAGTAATCACGTATACTATAGAAGCCTCTCAGAAATCAAATATTGTATGTATAATTTCAAGCTCGGAACAGAAGCAAAAAAAAAAAAAAAAAAAACAGTCTTGCACTGCACCTATTACCTGAGGAGTGGTGACAGGGCTATTGCCACAACCTCGGTTATTGAACACCACCACACGCCAACCTTTACTTCTCGCTCTAACCAACATGTGCCTCACATACGTGTTCTCACTCCCTCCTGCTAAACCTGGCTGTAACCATCCATTATAACCATGGAAGCTAAATAAGTAAATGCCAAACTTCTATTTTGATCTCTCAATTATGTGTTGAAGCTGAAAGTAAATTATGAAATCATATAAATCACAACTCCTTTGAACTCTTACTTCTTGTATTAGTAAGGTTTAAACTAAACTATAAATTGAATAATTGGATTTGTAAAAGCAATGTCACAGAAATCAGGAAGTGTGGACAAGGGATTGAATTAACACAATCGATAATTAAGCAACAAAACTGAACTCTGACATATATATATATATATATATATATATATATTTAAAGCCAAAACTTAGAGAAAATCCAATTAGTTCTCAAATTGGATTTCAATTGTGGGCTAATTTTGCATCATGTGCTTGGATGCGCGGACACAAATACGGGTAAAGGTACGGATACGGGTACGGGTACGATTTGACAACCCGAGCAATTTTTGAAAAATTATAACATGAAACGGCAAACTTGACAACGTTATGATATGGGTACAACACGGCCATGACACCCCAAATGAAGTATCCGTGCATCCTAGGTCATGTGTCCCAAAAATTTTTCTTAATTTTGGTGCTTTGAAATAAATGATATGTTTTGGTAGAGCAAAAAATGATCGTAATTCTCTTGTATAGTTTAAAGATGACAAACAAAGTTTATCCATAATTAAATGAGACCAGAGCTAATCTATTTTTAATGTTTTTTTACTTTTTCTCCACTGTCCTTTATTCAAGTTCAATTTTTTTTCCTTAAAATTTAAGAAGTTACAATTTCATCTCAAAAATTAATATATCAATTACATTCTCCCTTACCATTTTAAAGAAATTGCATTTTGATATATAGAGTACACAGTAGAAATTATAATTTCAAATACAAAATTATAATTTTCTCTAAACTTGAGAACAAAATTAATAATATACAGGACAAAATAGATATTGTATGAAATACACTCGAATTTTGGCCACAAATTTTTTTTTTTCTAAAAAACATCTTAAAAAATTGGCATGAAAATTAAAAATAAGAAAAAGTACATATGGGTAATAGGAATTTAAATGAATAATTCGATACTAAAAGAATGGCATATATGTTAGACTTTTTTTTTTTTTTTTGGAGAAATAATAAAAAGTAATGCTCGTTTTGCTTGTTAGAGATATATATTAGACATATTAGCCCAATGTAATAGGCCCAAGCCCATTCTTGCTTGTACTAGTAATTTAGGGTTTAGTCGCCTATATATATTCATATTAGGGTTCATTGTAACACAGGTTATTGTACTACACTCTTATACAATAAAGATGTAGCCCTTAAGGGATTCCTCTTTATTGTATAAGAGTGTAGTACAATAATCTGTATTACAATGAACCCTAACATGAATATATATATAGGCGACTAAACCCTAGACTACTAGTACAAGCAGGAATGGGCTTGGGCCTACTACATTAGGCTAATATGTTTAATATATACTCT
The DNA here is from genome assembly GCA_023736055.1 of Quercus glauca. Classification (NCBI taxonomy): domain Eukaryota; kingdom Viridiplantae; phylum Streptophyta; class Magnoliopsida; order Fagales; family Fagaceae; genus Quercus; species Quercus glauca. Next base: position 71,095,992 of record CM043316.1, on the reverse strand, counting down.
AACATTGCTCATGATTTCAAGCAAAATAACATATAGAATTATTTATTTTATATCATATTGTTACAATTCAAAATATAATATATATATATATATATATATAATACTAAAATCCAATAATCCAAGTGTATGAGTGAGTTGGCACAATAAACAATCATAAATATGTGAGTAACATTTTCGATTAGATAATAACATTCGAGAATTCTATCCAATCATAAAATATAATAAATATAAATAATGACATAACTTCTCAGTTGGCACAATAAACAATTATTATTATAAATATAAATATGTAGGTAATTTTATGGTACACGTCTTTTTTTTTTTTTTAATGTATTATAAATATCTAATCTTAATCATTTATCTATTATTATAAAATATGTATTATATAATATAATATATAAAACACAATATTCTACAATAACCAAGTTAAATGTTCTGTACGAGAAAAGATCTCCTAAACTCGCTTCACAGAAGGGCCATATTAGATTATTTTCACCAAGGCAGGCTAAAAAAAAATTGTTATTCACACACTTAAAATTTAATATAATTTTAATTTTATCTGTATCCCCCAAAGTTAGGTAACGTTTGGATTTAAAGTTTACCCATCAATGTACCACATTTTAAGAGAGTTACTTAAAAAATTTTAAAACTAGAATAAAATAAAAAAATTATCTCAAACTTAAGGCTGCAGTTGCAATTTAGTATTAAAATAAAATAAAATTCAGTTTTTTTTTTTTTTTTTTTAATTTTATATCAAGGACTGAAAAGAGTAAAAGGTAGTGGTAAAAAGAGTAAAAACGGGACTTACCAGTAAAATGAGGAGAGGAGAGTCTGGCGGCAAGTGACGGTCGTCGCCGGAGACCCAATCGAGTGCGACGGAGCCGTTATCTTGGGTGCGGATGCACTCACGGCGGAGCTTGACGTTAGGGAGGGACCGAAAGTAGGCGGCGTAGACGGTCTCCACGTGGCAGTTCCACCCGATTAAAGGAAACGGGTTGTACGGAAATCGGGTCAGGGTCGAGTTGAGAGCCGGCAGGACTGACTCCATTGCTCCGCCTATGATTTCCAGCGTCGGATGAGCCTGAGCCTGGGCCTCGTGGTGGTGCTGCTGACTTGGCATTGCGGTGACGTGGACGGCTGAGATTTTGTACGGGGTTTTGGTTTTGGCTTTGGCGTTGATTCGGGAGAGTAATTGGTTTGAAGGGAATGTGATTGGTCGGTGATTGTATAAGGGAGTCACTGGTGGGGCCCTCGCCATTTTTACCGCGCTTTTTTTTTTTTTTTTTTTATGGGAGTTTTTTTATTTTATTTATTTTGGGAAAAATTAATGAAATATGAACCTTTTATTTATTTTTACTTTTTTTATGTAGGAAATTTCCGGCGACACGGAAATTGTTACCAAAATTTTCAACGAAATTGTATATTTTAGTAGTAAGATAAGTTTGAAGTTTGTGAGAGAATATATAAATTTTTCAGAAAATTTATTAGTGACACCAAAATTGTTACCAACCTTTTTATTGAAATTGTGTAATTTTTTGTGTTGCGATAACTCTAATAAGATAAGTTTGGGAGAGAATATGTGAATTTTTCAGAAATTCTGGTAACACCCAAATTGTCACCAAATTATTTTTTTTATTATCAAAATTATTGTATAATCTTATGTTGTGATGGGTTCTGGCAAAATAATTTTGTGAGAAAATATGTAAATTTTTCAGAACTTACGGTATGAGAGTGATCGATATAGATCGACGGCTATAAGTGGCAAATTCCCCTTTGCTGCAACAGCATTCAGATTTTAGAGTTGGCAGTGTTTGGTGCTAGAAAGAGAGCGATTGCAAAGTTATACAAATCCACAGTCTGATAAAATTGGGTGTGGGTCTTGAATATATATATATATATATATATATATATAAAACAAGTTTCAGACTTTCAGAGCTCAATGTGACGGTGGTCTTGTATTTGGTTCTATGAGTGCAAAGTGCAATTGACACTAGTTTTGGGATGTGGTTGGTGAATGGCTCCTAATTTGGCAAGATGCGTGAATGAATTGGGCAATGTGCTGTCTATCTGTGCGGCAAAGCTCTTATTTGCTAACTTTGTCCTACAAATGATGGCATATCGTGTGAACAACTTTTTTTTATTATTTTTCTTGCCTAATATAAGTCCACCTGCCCCAAGATATTGACCACTGACTTCACCGACCATCCATGTTCCATATCTAAAATGTTAAAAATGTTAGTTATTACGACTAGATTGGGAAAATCATTGACGTGATGAATTTCTCAATAGAAAAAGTGCTTGCGTTTTAAATTTTTAATCTTCCAGATATGAAAGAAAAGTTTAGATGTTAGTAGGATGATAAAGATTGCTCATCATATAACAGATACCACAAAATTCAAATCTTATCATATATATAAAGAAAAAGGCTAAATGCCTATGTCTTTGAGATAAACAAACTCAAGTGACCTTATAATATATTGTAAGATAAACTTTTTTTTTTTTTTTTGAGAAATAAGATAAACTTTTAAAACATCACAATTTTACATGTCAATATTCTAAAATATGTTTTTTTTTAATTGAGTTTAAATTCTATCATATATTTAAACTCTCAATTAAAATTTTGCCAAATCATATTTTCTTTAAATGATAGAATTGTTTTTGTTGAGAAACAATATCTATTTAAATAAAAATTAGAATAAATAGTTCCACATACAAACACAATCATAGAATCATAAAAATATCTATTAATAATTACATAATTATATTTTTAATAATTTCATTTAAAAACACAATCATAATTGTGGGGGTCAAGATCTTAAACACAAACAGATATTTAATATATGGTCTAAGTTAAATGACTTGCACAACTAATTTATCATTAAAACGAGGCAAAAATTCCACAATGGGAAACTCAAACAACTGATTAAGCCATAAAGAATAAAGATAAGATGTTTTATTTTATACAAATTGTTTTGTCAAGGGGTAGGGAATGAGCAAGAAAAGGAAAATACAACATGACTCTCTTCCCTCTATTCTAGAGTTTCTTCTTTGTATTTTTTTATCCTATTTTTCTGTTACAACCTCCTCTTCTTTTATAAGCCTTTTTCCTTCCTTTATCTCTCTAGCTAGCCTGCTCCTAGCCGGATTTTTTGGAGATACTTGTCCCATCTTCCATTGGTTCTTTGTGATCCTTATCCCTTTAGGGGGTTTCCCAAGATATATCTGGTGAGAGCAGCATCTCAACTAAAAAGGGGGGTTGGTTCCCCAGGAATCTTCCTTTATACATTATAGGGTAACCCATGTTTATGACCTCGGACAAAAGTTTCAGTATTGGTGGCATACCTAGAATTCCATGGGAATTGTATGGGTATGTTTCCTTTTATTACTTATAGAGATAGGCCTAGCCCATCTTTTCAAGTATGATCCTTCAAGCCCTTTGGGCCTTGGTTCGGAATTAAGTTCATCCCCCCTACAATAATAAATACCTTTTTTTTAGAAAATAAATATCTATTAATAACTACCATAATTATCAATTTCATATAAGTGTCTGTTTAGAAACAGTTTATTTGGCTGAAATTGAAAACTTTTTACTGAAAGTACTGTAGATAATGCTAAAAGATAACTAAAATAGTATAGTGAAACCCATGAATAGTATCAAAAAGTGCAATGAGATTCATGAATAGTAGCAAAAATAAACTGAATAGTAAAAAAAGCAGGCTTTTTAAACCAATGTCAAACGCACACTTAATATTTCATACACAAACACAATCAAAATAAATGTATATTAATTGTAGGGTCCAAATTTTGTGGCCCAAACCCAAAAGGTCAGGATTATGAGCCCAACGAACCCAGAACAATGAACAATAAATTTGTAGAGAGTGGGTGAAAAAGCTAAGCTGGTTATGAATCTAGCAACGGTCAACTGACATAAAAACACGCTTGAAAGCTAAACAAACTCCAGTCCGAAGAGGTTTGTTATTGATTGAAATGTGAATACAATTCTTAGAGTTTTTCTCCTCCCTCTCTTTAGAGGCCTATTACATTTATATATTCTTCTTTTCCTCCATCTTCACCGTACACCTGTTCTTCATCTAAGCATTCACTTGAGTACATGTCACATCAGATATCTGTTTTAGTTTTTCGTGAGTGGTGGTAGCTGAGATTGCACTGTTTAGGAGTCTTCTCCACATAAATGCGGTCAGGAAAGTTGCTGCAGTGCATTAAATACGGTGGCAGCGGCTTTTCCTTTTAGATATTTTTCCGTTCTTATCATCTCCAAACATGCCCAAAACTTGTCCTTGTCGTTGAAGTTGTTGGAAAGATCAATCTAACATTCCGTATACTTGCTTAATCAAGTCCCCTTGGTGTCCGAGGAGAATGACCTCTTCGGACCATTAGGGTTCTCTTCGGACTATTCTCTTCGTTCACTTCCAGGTATATTTCTTCCACATGAACTCCTTCTTAATCACTTTCTTCTCTTCGAACGCATAGTGATATTCGGACTGGGTCTTAGGCCCAACACATGATGTTGGGCTTTTACCCCCACATTAATAATTATTATAATTTTCAAATTTTATATTTATATACAAATAAAAGATAACATCATTCTTAGTCTAATGATAAAAAGATATCATCTAAAACGGATGCAATAAGTTAAAATTCTCTAGAAAAAAAAATCATTTTTTAGATAAAAATATAAAATCTTTTTTTTTTTTTGGGTTGAGAAAACAATATAAAATCATATTTTATTAAACTTTGTGCGAAGTGCATAAGTTGTTGAGTGATTTTTTGATAATATATAGTGTCATTGTTAGAGTTTGACACAATCTTTTTTTGTTTAATTTTTTAGCTTATTTTATTTAGAATAATGCTACAGATACAAACTATTTTACAATATTTTTACAAAACGCTGATGTAACCAACCTCTTATTCGTTTTTATCTAGGCCTATTATTAATATCACATTTTCATTTATCAATAATTATTCACCACATTAGTAGTTTGTAAAAAAAAATTTATAAAATAGTTTGTATCTTTAGCATTATTCTTTTATTTTTGTAGATTTTTATAAAACCTCACTCTTTCCATTTTCAAATATAAATACACTTTAATTCACTTTGAACAAAAATAAATTAATTAGTGAAAAGTCAAATGAATTGATTCCAAATAATAACTCAGTAGTTTTTTTTAATAATAAATAGCATCAAGTCCAATGATAACCACCGTATCGTTCTCTAGTTACAGATCATTCCCGTGTGATTAATCATTTTTTTTTCATTTACCTCTTTCTTTATTAAAAATAACAATAAAAATTTCGTGTATATATATACATATACATATATATACATTTTACTTTTCCAAATTTTTACTATAGCTTCCAAAAGCTTGGACCAAATTAAAATCTCGATTATTTTTTTGCTAACTTAAATCTTAGAGTTCGCAAATTTAAGGTGTCAAAATAGGCGGGCGGTAATCTCCCTAGTCCCTACTAAAGAGGCAAAATTTTCTTATTCTTTGCTCTTTTACATATGATTACAAGTTTACAACAGATGATAGCTGCATATATATATATAAACAAAGTGTTCAGATGGCTTATGCACTTGGCTATAAATTAAGCTTCCATCCCCAAAACCTCTCCTACGGTATAAAGGAGTAGCCGCCAATCTTAAAAGAAAAAACTCTAAAATCTTCAGTCATCTACGAAACTGTATCTAGCCTGCTCCTCTGTGCTTAACAAAATGTTTTTAGCAGCCCAACCAAGTCCCAACATTTGTTCATTCAACAGAGACATATCCCTTTGGGCACATCTCTTGCTATCCTCGATCACTTTGAACCATTCATTGAGAACAAAATCAAGCGAGTCACCAACTCCAAGAATGTTTTCCCACCAACTGCTCACAAGGAGGGCCTTACGGACGTAGCATGCCTAAACAACATATATATTATTACAAATTACACCAAGTGTAAGATTATTGAAAGTACATAAAGGGAAATTAGCCATAGACTAGGTTTCCATTCAACCAGCAATAGCAAATAAATTAATGAAATGGTAATGGTGTGTGCTTTACACAATCAAATATCAAAGCTCTTTAAAAAAATCCAGTTACCTGCAACAAACCCATGATAATATCTACAGTGCCAGCCCCTTCCCGTAGACAAAGAAGTATACCATGCTACAAGTTCATAAATAAGGGGACAAAAGAAAATGAATTTGTGAGAACATCTCTTTAGGTATGGTGCTCCATGATTAACTATGTGACAGCCTAGGTCATAAGTTCCCTGATATACTCACCTGCTTAGTTCTTTTTGCCCCTTTGCAGAAGATCTCCATGCATATATAGTAATAATCCTCACCACTTGAATATTGCATTGCCATCATCGACAACTTGGGTATCTGATCCTTCGGATATAAGCACCCTATTCTGATGGGCCATATTGTTTTGTCTGACTCAAACCGCAATAATTGGGTATAAGCTTCACTATCGATGTGCACTAAATTCTATAGCAATATATATCATAGCATTATACACAACTAGAGAAACACAGTAGTGAGACCTCACCTTTGCTCCACAAAAAATCAATTCCTTCCTCTTTACTCATTTCTGCAGGTGAAGGCACATATCCTGACTCAATCCAAATATTTAGTATGATCTCAAGTCTATCCTGAACATAAAAGTGAGGTTACAGTCAGATCATGAGCTTCATAATTTTATGAAGAAAAAAAGTATTAACACATATGTTGTAAATTTTCTGAAAGCAAAATTGTCCACGGAAGGATCATAGCCTTTCCCCCTGTTCTTTTTACCCACTACTTGAGCCCACGTGTCTGGGTGCATATTATGATTTGTAACATGAAGGAGGCTATTTAGTGTGAGCCTTAGGAAGCAAAATCAAATTGAGCCTAGGAGCAGTGACTGAAGAAACCTTTCATCCCAAAACCAGGGATGTAGTAAATGCAGTCGAACACTTATCTTATGTGTAAGCAAAAAGAAAAGCCAACGAGTAAAGCAAAGGCATTTGAATATGACAGGATAATTAGCTATTAAATGTCTTTAATCTAACATGGACAGAAAATTCTACTAATAAGTTCCAGCTATCTAAAACTGGCCCACTGAGCAAAAATTCTGGATAAATAATGGGTGTGGTCATGTATATAGCACAGATGGAGGACAGAATCCTTTGAACCTACAAAGTTTCCCAAAAGCAAAAAAACATTAATGTAACCAGTCAATTCAATCCCTTAAACACTCCCCAGTCTTCTAAAACTTACTAACACTAACCCACCTTTGTTAGTGTCTGCAGATGGACATGCTTAAGCCCCTGATATATTCCGAAAAGGTCAACTGCTGAGAAAATGGGGTATATAACAAAAGGTAAACCTGCTTGCAAGCTTCAACATTATGAAAACATTGAAAAGTCAGGAAACCATGGAAGCACAATTTTCTATAACGAATATGGTATACATGCCAAGCACAGGTAAAAATAACATGTAACATTGTTTCTCCTATGAATAAAAATAGGTACCATTCACATTTTACAATTTTATTAATTAATCTTACTCAAATTTAAGACAGCAATTTTCAATTTCAAGATTTTACTTTCATAGTATGAATGAGAACCTTTAGTGACAAGCCAATGGAAGTCAATATAATCATTATCAGTACCTAACTGATAACATACCAATGAGGCAGGATGTTATAATATATTTTAGCAAAAGTATAAGCAGACAGTCACACCCATGTGCAGGTTTTAATATTACTTGGTTTCTAACTGATAATAAGATTTAATTTAACAATATAGTGAGTTCAAAAATACAAATGGGAAGAAAAGCTTTGATTGTTCTTCGGTAATATATTCAGAACAGCAGCAAGCAAAAGGCCAAGGTTATCAAAGCAAACTGTTTGAATCTGAAACCCATACCAAAAATTAGGATATAATTCCATGTTATCAAAGAAATACAAAACATGCTAGGGAAAATTATAACAGACCTGTGCCTTTGCAGAAACTTCACCAAGGTTATCTGCTATTGCAAAGCTTCGGCGAATAGCTGTCTGCTTAAACAAAGTAACAACATTAAAACTACATATAAAAAGCTGGAATATTCTGTTACAAGCAAAAATGCTTTCCAAAGCACAGTAGTCTCTTGATTAATTATGAAGCAGGTAAGTTAGTAAAGATTTATCCAAGTATGTCTTAAATAAAGCTGTAAACCCGCCATACCGTTGTTAGACATTTAAGTCTGAAGAAAAGTTGTTTCTGTTTGAAGAATATAGCAAAGCATTAACAAATATTTTTCAACTTCTGAGGTTGAAAACAAATGATCAATACAAGAATACCTTTGATAGAACAACAGGCTGCCTTATACATATTTAATGTATTAAGTAATTAATATCTCTAAACATGGCCTGAAACTGCTGAAAATTTTGAGTTATCTTCAAAATAGACTTTGGTCCACTTCTTTAATAATATTGATGTTCTTTTCAAGACAACAATATTCTTTATGCTTTTTTTTATTATTGGCACTTCAATTTTTTTCCCTTTTCCCGCTCTTGACACTTATTTGATTCATTTTATTGCAAGAGATAGGGTATCTAATGGTGCAATGTTTTCCTTGAATATAGCATGGACTCTCAAAAAGTAGCCATAATTTTTTTATGGCCACATCTATCATCAAGCTTATAGCATTTAGACTATTCTTTGACTCCAAATTAGTACCAAAAAAGGAAATAAAGCAACAGCAAATACAGAGGAATATTATTGGAAATATAACAAAGCATTAACCTGAGAAAATTTTAGCAAAGAAAAGGGTTTTTTTTTTTTCTTTAAAAAAAAAAGTTATGTGACAGTGTAACATCTACTGTTCCCAGCTCCAGCAAGTAATATGATAGCAATCAACAGAAATTTTTTTTGAAGATATGACAATTCTAGTTACAAGAAAAGGGCTTGAGCCTTGAGGCCTAAATACTTACATTAGTTGCTAGATAGGATGCAAGGCTTATTTGTTTGGCAATGTTGGCAACAGATGCAAGAAGCAAAAAGTACCGAGGAAAGACAGGAGTCAGCAGCTCCACTCCAATGCTTAAACTGAACATGACAGATGCTGAGAACCTAACTCTCTTCAAACAGGATAACAAAAAATAAATGATCTGCCAAAGCTATAGATTTCAAATTCTAGAGAATACAAACAAGATTTCTCATCTTGCAGTTCAACAATAACTGCCAATAAAGAGGCTTAAATATATAAAACCAATTATATAGAACATTTTAACTGAATTCTAATGGAATAGAAGTCATACTTTCAAATTGGTATCAAAAGCAGATGCTAGGCCAGCAGTATAGATGCACCTACTTAGCCGTCCAAGTCCATCCTTCAAGACCCAGTTAAGGGCAGCAGCAGAGGGAAGTGAATGAGAGTACCCAATTCCTATAGCTCGTAACATTGCCTGATATCAGTACATTCCAAAAATACTTAGAAACCACACATAACAAGTCTTCATCTCAACAGTAAAAGGGTTTGAGAGAGAGCACTGAACAGAGTTTCAATAAAACACTTATAACTTTCTATAATGACTTGGTGAATATTCTCAAACTCACCAAACCTGATAAACACAATATGTGAATTGTTTCTATAATTCAAAAGACTTATTACTCAATGTATATCAACAAGTATCCATCAAAGCTTTTAAGTTCAGTTCAAATGCATAACCAAAGAGGTTTTAAACTATTTCTCTAAATATAAACATATTCCAACAACACCTTTCTACCATAATCATAAAAATTATATACAAACAATTGCATTTGAGCTCAAGGCACCATATATGCACAATTAGCCCAAAAGATAACACTTAATCCACACCATTACCTTTAAATTTCAATAAAATTATTCAACCCCAATATATATATATATATATAATATATAATATATTGTAATGCAAAATTTTATTACCTGAGTGGCAAGCACCTGGAGTGCCGAACTGAAAACCCGGTGTAAAAGCTTCCACTTCACATAGTCCACGTAATTTCCACTAACTTGCTTCGGAATAAAGAAATCCTGAACAGCTGAACTACAAAGTCTGAACATTTTCCGAAACACATCATCAAAATCAAATGAAAATGATGACACACCCCCATCCACACAAACCAATTGCAAACGATTCCCATCCCAGAAGTACCTAGAAACACTACCAGACCTCCGAATCACCACCGGGAGTCAACTTGGAGGGGCAGGTTTGGGTTTGGGTCTTGGTAATAGTTCAATGTCTTCCTCGGGTTCATAGCCGAGCGGGATTCTCAACGAATTGGTTAGGGTTAGGGTTTTGAATCGGTTTTGCAGTTTACAATAAGGAATTGATTTCCTGGTTATGCAATTGGGTTCCAGAGATTTCCATGGAGGTGGAAAATGGTGGGAATTGTAGGCTGTGTAGAAAGTGGATTGCATGAGAGAATTGAGGGTGTGAACTTAGTTTTACAATTTGAGGCAATACTTTCCTGCCAAAACTCAGTGTTTTTCTTCTAATGGTTGTGGTTTATGAGGTTATCTTCCCATGTATTACAGTATACTCATTGCCTACTATGTACTGCGCATAGCTGGAGGGAAAAATAAAAAACAAAAAGGTATCATCAGAGAAGTTAATTGAGTGGCTGCTTATATAAATTACTAGAATAAATCAATTTTAAAGCATTGAACAATAGAAACCTAAGTATGAGGTCAATTTAATATGCGTGTGTGTGTATTATTTTCAAAATTTTAGTAGGTTGTGCTATATCAAGAACTTGTTTGTTTTACTTTTCTGATTTTATCTCTAAACAAAGTGAAATATTAACTATTGAAATCAACACACCTTTTTTTTCCCAGTACTACCCATTCCAAAAGGTGGCTTCTTGTCCATCTATTCTTTTGGCTCACTTCCATCCTCTATGCAAATGGCTCAAAGACAATTGCCAAATGCATCAGTGCTGCCCATGTAGCACAATAGTTTGATTCACTAATTATATAAGACAAAATACAAAAAAGTATTGCCATAGAGAAGCTCAACCCTACGATATATCAAAAGTCCAATTTTCAAGAACAATCAAAGGAATTCACTAAAAAAAAACAATGCAAAAAGAAAAGGAACAAGGTGAGCCTAAGGTGGATGATTAAAAAGTCAAGGCCAAGGAAGAAAACACGTTAGTGCTATAGGTCAATTTAACAAGCATTTCAAGTTATAAACCTTCCAAACCATTTACTTCTATCATTCCAAACAACTTTAACAATATACGGGAATAAATTCTTTATTCTTAATTCCAAAGATGATTGAAGAGTCAAAAACACTAACCATTAAATCAAAAATAGTTTAACATAGAAATTAAAATTAAAGAAAATGTTTGTAATCTACAAATGAAAAGGCCTTATAATAATATATTAAAATGTTCACAGCCAACAATATCCACAAATGATTGTTGTTTTTTATCTTTTGCTAGGTAATTGTGGGGGATAGAACCACAATACAAGAACACAATAGGGGCCTGGCCCCAGTTGCCAGCTGACCTAAAGGCCATTGGCGATTCCTACTCATTATGAGTGTAAACCAGCTCAAATAAAGGGTTGTTTTTCATAGGGCAGTAAGTTCAACTCGTATGAACAGGTATATGCATGCCCCACAGCCCCACCAATACATCACATTAACATGAAATCATTTAAATGGGATTGTAATTTGCTTTGATTTGATTTGATGTGCCTTGAAATCTAGTTGCATCATGGACGGCCAACCCCAAAAAGGAGACATAGAGATTTACAAATTATCTACAATAAGAAAGCATAACAGCAAAACAACCAAAGTGATCAATTTCACATGATACCAGCCGCATCAATCATGTTCATATAGCATGTGAGGTGTATCACATCAAAAAAAATATAGCAATAGCCCAATAAGCCTAATTAGATTTCGCAGGAGAAAAGGGAGACAGCCTAGTTTTACCGAATGGAAACCTGTTAGCAAACAACCCAAACAAGAGAGGACAAGGAACTTCATCTCAATTTAAATTATATGGAAACAAATTTGTCACCCACAACACTCTGATCAACCAGTGCCCTGTTCACTTGCCGATATGATATATTATTGCTCAAGGAAATCAAGGTACCAATTACTTTTCGTTAGATAACACTAAATCCAAAAATAAAGTTAGCCGTTCATGAAACATATTACTCAAATTTTATCAGCAAAAGCTGAAACTTGTATTTCCTTCTTAACCAATGAAGAATCAAGATAGAAGACAAAAGATAGATAAAGCATGTTAAATGGAGCCACATCATGCACTAAAGATTTTATACCAATTACTTTTCATGAGATAACACTGAATCCACAAATGAAGTTAGCCGTTCATGAAACATATTACTCAAATTTTATCAGCAAAAGCTGAAACATGTATTTCCTTCTTAACCGATGAAGAACCAAGATAGAAGACAAAAGATAGATAAAGCACATCATGTACAAAATATTTTATACCACCTTATCTTCCCCACTGCCTGTTTCATGTAACCTAGCCTCCAACACTATCAATCTCAATACAGCGTAACATAAAAAATGACCAAATATTATTTGCTTTGAATTTTCAAAAGAACTGAACTGATACATCAGACCAGTTAAGGAACTCACACAAGTAATGAAGATAATAATTGGTTACAGAATGAAAATTCCAAAGTCCAAATCCACCTTTTGTTGTAAAATCAGAAGCTCAAATACCAAGATTGATTGTGAAATATTATAGGCTTTAGAAAGATCTCCAAGCAAATAAAAGGAACAAAGAAAATCTGAAAGAAAAGTAGACACAATCGCACAAGAGAACAGCAAGAATTTATGCAGTTCAGCAATAGCCTCTGTCCATGGGTGACAACAAAAGAAATTTTCACTAACAAATTTGGAGAATACAAAGATGATGTAAAGGCACTCTCACATAACCCAAAACCCCAATACACCCAAATAACTCTCTCACAATTACAAAGATTAGGGGCTGCACCTAATACAAAGAGTAATTTTTCTCTACATTAAATTTTCTGCATAGCACCCTTATAGAGCTTTCCCTCTAACTAAATCAACAAACCAAGACAAATACAAACTGCCACAGAGCACAAACCAAATAGAGAGCTACCTCACAAACTAATTTATGACACACCAATCTAGAGAGCACAAACAAAAAACCAAAGTTGTGACACAGCTTTCTCTTCAAAAAGAGCAAAACACAACATCGTTATAGTCATGCACAGGAAGACAAACAATCATTCAAGCCACATGTTAACAAATCTCCACCTTGGCTTTAATTCAATCAAGCATCACAAACAAAATTTGCAGACCACCAAATTTAATCAAATTTCTCTCCACCTAGGCAAGACTTCTAACAAGACACAAATGTCTCAATTGCCGAGACCAAATTAGAGCTCAACCAAAAGCAAAGTTAAAATCACCCAAAGCTACCTCCAAATGCTCTAATAGGCACCAAATGCCTGTGAAGATGGTGCCGAATCACCCCAAGATATCTCAGACAAGAAACTCCTCCATTACCTCCTACAAAACCCTTAAAGGCTAATTCAAATCATAAACACCAATCAAGTCCAAGCAATGCTTCAACTTGAGCAATGGAACTGGCTTAGTCATCATGCCAGTTGGATTATTTGCAATCCCAACAAAACTAACAACATGATGCTTTCTAGCAAGCCCCCACACATCTGTGTGCACATAGTCAAGCATTCCTATTGTTTGATGAACTCCTATGCCAACCTTGACTTTAGTTTGCTCTCCAAAATACAATGCTCATGAAATTCTAATTTGCAGGTGTTGATACCCTTTAACAAGTCTTGCTTCACAAGCCCATGCAAATCATTCTCGCCAGCATGTCCCAAAAGTCTAGAAGTATATGAATCAACCTCCCCAATTATATCAGAAACTGTGGTTGCTCCACCTATGACTGTACTCCCTTTGACGAAAGACATGTTCCTTTGACGTGTGCCCATCATCACTACCATAGAACCATATAATACCTTCAAAGTTCCATTCCCAATAATAATATTGAAACCCTTGGATTCTAAAAACCAACTGAGATGAGATTCTTCTTCAAGTCTGGTACATATCGAATTTCATTCAGAAAACGAACTATTCCATCATGCAACTTCAGCTTGATTTTACCCATCCCCAAAATCTCACAAGTTTGATCATTATCCATGAAAACTGAACCACATTCTAACTCGTCAAGGTTGTAAAACAATTCCTTAATGGGAGACATGAAAGGTACAAGCAGAATCCATAGTCCACTCATTTGAATGGAAAACAAATGATGAACCAATCAATGCAAAATCAGAATCCTCATCACTACTACGTACTACATTAATACATTTGCATTGGAATCCTTCTTGTCCTTATTCCTCAAAAGAGGACAATCTTTCTTCCAATGCCCCTTGTTGTGACAATAGGCACACTCATCTTTCCCAACTTTCTTATTATTAGACATGCCCCTAAATGCATCCCTATGGCCCTGCTTAGCTTTCTTATTATACTCATTATTAGCCAAAGCACTGGTCACATCAGCAATGTAGTAATCAGATTATCATAAGTATCCGGCAGTCAAGAGAAAGAAAGCTTTATCCTCATCACTAATATCAACATCCAAGTTTTGCAAATCAGTAAGTATTTTGTTATAATCATTCAAGTGCTCAGACATAGAAATATCTCTACGGTACTGGAAATGGAAGAGCTTCATCTTCAAATAGCGCCGCTTCCTCACACTCTTGGTCTTGTACTTGTCCTCTAATTTCTTCCACAACTCTTTAGCCTTCATCTCCCTCATAACAAAATATTTCTGATCCTCAGCCAAATGCAAGCGGATGTTGCCGCAAGCCTGTCTATTGATCTTTTCCCAATATTTATCTGACATCCCTTTAGGCTTGTCTTTCAAAGCAATATCCAACTCTTGTTGAACCAATACATCCATAACTTTGCATTGCCACATGCCGAAATTGTTTGTTCCATCAAATTTCTCTGCCAAAGGGTTTGTAGAGGAGTCACAGAACTCACTCGTCATAATTCTTCCCAATAATCAAATCTCCAAACAAATAAACAAAGAAAACCCAAAAGAAAAATTGACACAATCACACAAATGAGAACACCAAGAATTTACGTGATTTGGCAATAGCCTACATCCAAAAGTTTAGGACAAAGAAAATTTTTCACTAACACTCCCACATAAACCAAAACTCCAATACAACCAAATAGCTCTCTCTCTCTCTCTCTCACACTATGAGGTGCAACACCTCAAAGAAATTCTAGGTAACTTAAATCAACAAATCAAATCAAATAAAAATTTTCACAGAGTACAGAACAAATAGAGAGCTACTTCACAAACTAATTTACGGCACACACGACAATAGAAAGCACGAACGAAAAACCAAAATTGCGGCACACTGCTTTTCTCTTCAATTTGCCACACTAACGAACAAGTCTCTCTCTCTATCTCTCTCTAATTTCAGCACCATAAGCAAATACAAAAGGTGTGAAGTCGGCTAGGAAGAAAAGCAAAACACGGTATTGTTTAATAGTGGTGTCAGTGCACAGGAAGTCAAAAAAAAAAAAATTATTGAAGCCACGGGTATCACGTAAATAAACTAAGCATCAAACCCAATTTACAAGAAAAGAAAGAATGGTTACCTGAGATTATATGAAGGCAAGGATTCATTCACGGTAGCGGCGCCAAAATAAGAGGAGACTACTGGTGTTGAGACTTTGAGAGAGTATAGCGTATAGAGTCATAGACATGTGGGGGGGTTTTGTTTCATAATTTAGTAAAGCAAATACTCATTAGAGGGTAGTTTAGGCATTCTGAACTTATATGAAACACTTTTGCCGCCTGTAACGCAAAATTTTTTTTTTTTAATCAATTTCGCGCCAAATTTTTGGATAATTTGGGTTTGTAGTGTTTTTTTGAATAAACAGTTAAACAATATTCACTTATAAGAAAAATCATTTAAGTTTAACTCCAAAGAAAAAAAATTAAGCCAAAATTGGTAAATTCTTGTTATTTTAATAATAATTCTTTAAATTTTATATAGATTTTTTTATTGTGATTTTTTAACTTGTTTTTCAAGATTTAAATTAGGAAAATACCAATGACACTATAATTTTTAATAAATAAGTTACAAATGGATATGACAAAGGGTGTGATTCGTACCACTTGAACAACATAATAAATGAATATTTTATTACTTTTTTTTTCTTATTGATATTATCACTTGCACCTACGAATATTTTGTATTAATTAGGTGAATAGGAAGAAACGTGTAGTTGCTTTTGCTTATATGTATCCGGGACCCTAAATGGATATGTTTATATGGGATCCTATGAATATAAGTTTACACTGATGTTCATGATGTAATGGTTGTTATTAAAATGTCATTGATATTGGTGCCAGACATGTCCCAAATGATTTAGGACTTGGTTTAGATTCAGTGCATCCAGTGCATTGGACCCATTCAAATGGTGACACGTGTCCAAAAGTGGTCACATGTCATCTTCTCAACGGGTCCAGTACTACTAGACACTAGACCTAAGCCTGACCCAATGAGTTAATACTTTTCCAAGCATACTAATGGATTCTAGAGAGTTGTCTTATCCTTTGTAACTTGGATTAGCTAGTATGCTGCCTGCAATAATGCTACTTTTGTTTCTTTGTATTTTTATCTGTACTGCGGATGTTTTGGCCTCTATCAGATTAATTTCAGGAAGTTGCATATTGCAGCACCAGAATTCTGCATATAGCAAACATTTCCAAGCTGCATGTCAACTTTAGAAAGCTGCATATTGCAGCACTAAAAAAATTTTAGCAAACACATTTCAGGAAATTGTCAATGACAAGTAGTTACTATTCCAGATGAAAAGCAAAATGTTTACATAATATACCTACATTGCAGATCAAAGGCAAACTGTTGACATCATATGCAACGGCACTTGTCAACATATACCCTAGAAGACTAATTCATTAAAACAGCCTAATATACCATAATTGTCATATTGCGCTATCATATCTAAGATATACTCTCCAGGCGAGTGATGGCACGCAAGCTAGGAAAAAATAGAACATAATATGGACAACAGTATCTCTGCACTTTATTTGTTTCATTTTATTCAACATTTTCAAAATATGATCCAATGATGTTTGGGTATGCTAGGCTCCAGTTACAGTACACAACTGGAAAGAATTTTATGACATTAGCTTATTCATTAAACTGTTGTAAACAACTATGAAAGCATGATCTCTAAATGAATATATTTTATATATATGCAAAGAATGCTAAGCATCTGTCATCTAAACTTTTAGGCTGTGCAAGCCCTCTGTACATTGCTCCACTTCTACAGAATTACTACAAGATGTAATGCCTTTTAATGCTCCTCTCTCTAGATGCTCAAGGTAGTCCATAACAACAGGATCAGTCCAGGGAGCCCCACGTGGAGCATCAACACCAGCAACCCACCCTAGATGGCCACCTTTGGGTGTCACTATCAACAAACAGTTCGGATTTTCCTACAACAACAGCAATGGAGATAATAAATAAGGTAAAAATAGGAAACATAAACAGGAGAAAAACATCCCCAAAAAAAATTGAATTATTTTAAGCGGCAGTAACAGGAAACTCAAACCTGGTTAGGTTCATGTGATCTAGTGAAATATCTTTCAAGTAGAACTTTCCAAAAGAATTAATCCGGAAAGAATTGTTGTATATAGCAATTAACAAGGTGACAGTCCTTAATTTTACAGGTGACAATTCAAACCCAGCATAAGTCTATTTTTTCTGTTTTTCTTTTCTATTTTTCCATTTTTAAATAACTTAACCATGTTGCAAGGGGAACTTCAAATGCAGCAAACTTTAAATAGTTACACTTAATCAAAAACAGCCCACAAAACACCAGCCTTGTTTCTTCCTTTTCCTCCTCTAAATCTTAACCACATGGGGCAGGCTAAATATCATATAGGAGCCTTATCAAGTTCTCCATGGCCATTTTTATCACTTCTTGTAAGTCAATAAGCCCTTCAAGGTTATTCTCCACAAACAAAAGTTTTTTTCTCAGATTTTTAAATATTGTGATCCAGGAGTAACGAATCAAGCAGACTGACATTTACAAGGGATGGAAGATTACTGTGGGAGAACAAATTGAATACTTGATATGCAATACAAGCTTTGAGTGCTTTTGAATGTTTATTCCTAGGAAATGGAGCTTGTCCATGTCAAATCGTTTAAAAGTTGTTTTCGAAGTTTCAGGAATAGGGAGAGGAGGTTCCCAAATGTTACCGAATCAGGAAATCACCAAAATATTCACTAGTTATTTACAAAACAAACAAATCCCAGCAAGTATAAACAATAATTTGGCAATATCTTATTAAGTTTTTTGGATCTTATAATCTAGTTTTGAGATGGTAGGAAGTAGGAAGTACATGGAAGAACAAAACAAATTGGGTTATATTAAATTTTGTAATCCAGATGAGATGTCATAATGGTCAAGTTGATCTGGACAAAGACTTGCGGCAAATTATCTAAACTAAAAGCTTTAAAGTGATTAAAATCTCAAAACCTGGAGATTTTGATTGAATTGAATTCCCAGCTGATCAACAAAAATATGATTAAACTACTTCTATGATTATGAAATATTGTGGCTGCAAACAGGACCTAGGGGCTACATAGTATTAAGAATAAAAGTAACTTTTCTAACAGATATTTGAATAAAATAAGTCCTTACATGAAGGAACAAAGCTAGGAAAACAAGATTTTGTAGGAGAACTTAAGTCATAAGGTAAAGGCTTTGTGGCCAATGAGCTAGGGCTCAAATGGCATGTCCTCCACTTGTAAGAGAAATGTGTGAGGGTGAGATCTTGGGTTCAAGACCCACTGGGAGCATATGTAATTTACCAATCAAAAAACAAAAAGGAAAAAAAGGAAAAGCCTTTGTATAGTTAAGTTGATAAATTTGAAAATAGCAGTTCGCCATCTTGGGAAGAAGGAACAATTGTGGCTTGAGAGATAAACATAATTTGGTATATAAGGGAATCAAATTAGTATATGGCTTAAGAGACTAAGGAGCAAGCCACAAACCTTGATATCTTCACGAGGGATTCCTCTAGATGGAGCAATTGGATCATTTGCTGCCTGCACACCACTGAACACGTAAATCTATAGCACATGCAGAATTTCACTCAACACGATTCTTAAATTTCTCAATAACTCATGCCTCAGAAATCCATTATGATAAGTAAGCACAAACAGTTCAAAACATAGAGGGTGAGGCCATTGGTGGAATATCATGTGGGTGCACGATTTATGTATTTACCATTTTACCTATGTACGTGTGTGTGTGTGTGTGTGTGTGTCTGTACACCAAAGATGACCAAAGTCTGAACTGAAAAAATGTGTGCTCATACAGTTCAACATTGTTAGACATGGGGTTCAGGAAACATATTTTTAGAAGTGTATAAGTTGTAAAGAAATTACCTGAATGCAAAGCAAAGGTATGCAAACATGCTTTATTGTGTCTGAACTACTAGAATTGGAGTAGTAGTCATCCACTGACTTGAAACCAAATGAAACTGTGAAGTTTAAAAAGGTGTTGTAAGACCATGACATACCATTATATCCATAAACAAAATTCCACTCTCAAGTTCAAGAAACACATACCACGGGTCAGTCCTTGATCAAATTCCCTAACAGACTTCGCATTGGCAGCCAATGGGATATTGTATTCACCACCTATGTCTTCAAAGAGAAGAGCATGACTGCAAAAACAAAATATTTCAGGTGACACTTTCCACAACGATAGAAACAACTCCAAACATAAATAAGTAGCAAGAACAGAAAATCAATATAACAATGCATTACTTCTTGAAAATATTGCAGAGAGATTTAGCAAGAGCTTTGTCATAGACATTGTTAAAGCCCTTATGGAAGTCCTCATCTGCAATGACCAAATTGAAAGGATTACAGAGTGACACAGCTCCAGAAAGGGGGGAACTATGAGATTCCTGCAAGTAACACATAACAAATAAAAAAAACTATATAAATGAAACTGAAGTAGATATACAGTAAAGTGGAAAGAAGCAAGCAAAGAACAATCCATTCCAGGAGTTACTCCTTACAAGCAGACCAACCAGAAATATGACATCAAATTTCTTATCTAGTTTACAATATTCTTTGTGAAATGGTTTTCTACTACCCAAAACTCTAATTGGCTTTTCCCTTGTCCTTTAGAGCCTCCAAATTGAACAGCGTTTGACTAAGAACAGCTAAGTGGCATTTGTTAAACATACAATGGAGTAATATCAATGAAGGGGATAGGTTTCAAATGGTGGACAGAGAACAAGTCAAATGCAGTACAAGGAAAAGAGGAAACAATCAGTGCAGAGAGGAAAAGACAGATTGGCCTATGATTTAATGGAGAATAAAGCCTTAGTTAGAGCATAATGGAGAAAAATGATTTTTGTATTTCACATAGTTGTTTGGATTTTAAGGCAATGATGATGAGTTGAGTGGAGCAGAAAACAAATAGTAATCAAAACAATCAGAATTTATCACCATATTCAATCTTTGACTCACAACTCACAAGGTAGCATTATGCAAAATTAAGACCAAATCTACATATCTCTTCAAGTCAAAAATCACAGAATAAAATAGTGAGAGAGAGAGAGAGAGAGAGTCAAAGAAAGCACGAAACTTTATACAAGAACATAAAATCTTTTTTTTTTTTTTTTGATAGGTTAAAAAAAAACACACACACACACTCAAATAACGAACAAGAATGATTTTAAAAGAATATAAAATCATTAAAAAAAAGTCAGCTATACACAATGTATATGGATTATGAAGTTATCCTACCTGACCCAAATAACGAACAAGAATGTTGGCCCCAAGAGACCAACCAACAGCATATAAATTAGCTTTTGGGAACCTAGAAGAAACATGCTCCACCACTTCATGCATGTCTCCTATAAACGAAGCTGAATAGAACTGCACCATCAGAGTGATAATAAGTTAACTAACCACATTATACTTTGTTAGAACTTAAAGCCTCTCAGAATTCAAAATGTATAATCAATCAAGCTGAGAGTCAAGTACTAAGGAGTACTACCTGAGGAGTGGTGACAGGGCTATCCCCACAACCTCGGCTATTGAACACCACCACACGCCAACCTTTGCTTCTCGCTCTAACCAACACGTGCCTCACGTACGAGTCCCCACTCCCTCCCGTTAAACCTGGCTGTAACCACCATCCATCCATTTCAACCGCTAAAATATATACAGAAATTGTTATCACACACCATGAAGTGCACACACCGTACACAAAACACTTGGAAATGGGGGGGTTCAAAACACGATTTCAGTTATAAATTTTAATTTGGTGAAATCTTGCACAATTTTTCCATTTAACTGAAATAGTTCGTGTTTTAAACCCATGATTTCAGCTGACGCACGCACACACACCGGTGTGTGATTAACAATGCTCAAATATATATTCACATTTTTTGAATTGGTCACACGAATTATATAGTAACTCTTTTTTTTTTAAGTTAGAAAAATTATACAATAAATAACTCTTATAACAACATAATCAAATGCCAAACTACTGTTCAGTCCATGAATTATGCAAAAAGTATATAGATTGAATTGAATGAGTGACTTGTACGCTACGTAATTAATCTATACATGAAGTCTTTAAGTGTTACAATTACTAGAGTTAAGAGACGACGAACCAGCAAAATGAGCAGCGGAGAATCGGGTGGCAGCTGACGGTCGTCACCGGAGACCCAATCGAGGGCGACGGAGCCGTTATCTTTGGTACGGAGGCACTCACGGCGGAGTCTGACGTCAGGGCGGGTCCGGAAGAAGGAGGCGTAGATGGTCTCCACGTGGCGATTCCACCCGAAGAAAGGAAACGGGTTGTACGGATTTCGGGTCAGGGTCGCGTTGAGAACTGGGAGGATTGACTCGGTTGCTCCGCCGATGATTTCCAGCGACGGATGAGCCTGAGCTCCGGGAAGGTCACTACTGGGCATTGTGGTGGTGGTGGCGCTGACGTGGACGGCTGAGATTTTGCTGGTTTTGACCGTTGGGGAGAGAGAGAGAAATTGGTTTGGTGCGGATATAATTGGACTGCGACGGCGGAATGTAGAGAGAGGTGAGACTGAGGTAGTCGCCATTTGTGGGCGCGGTTTTTAAAATGTTTTTGGCTGATACCGAAAATTTACGCGAGTAGAGAATATCTACACTGTACGATACAGCCGCGGTTTTAAATAACGAATTTCCGTTGTGGTCTCAAAAACTCTTTAAACTGCGCAACAATTTTTGAAACCGACGTTTGTGGCTGTGTAGAAAGTGGTTTCAAAGTGAAACGTGGAACATGTAGTATGTAGTTCACATGTATGTGGTGATACACGTGCAATTAGCACCATTTTTGGGACTGTATTAGTTTGGCAAATGGATTGAATTTTTTGGCAAGGAGAAGAAAATGTATGACTGAATTAGACAATGTGCTGGCTATGCAGCTATCTTTGTTAACTTTGTTCTTTAAAAATCGCATTAGTGAATTACCATTTTTTTTTTCTTGGATAAATTCACTTGCAAATATCATCTAAAAAATTCACCTACCAATACATGTGACACAAATAAATTCACAATTTTATTTCAAAATGTTAAATCAATGACTCATGATAGGCCTATTTGAAAATAATGTTACTTCAATTACAACTTATCACTTTAATGAATTGTGAAAAAAAAAATTTATGGAAAATTTTGTGTCCTTAGCATTACTCATTCACCTATCCAACTAGATAAGAGTGATAAGTCGATTACCCACCAACCACCCATAATTCAAAAATCTTTGAAGAATCACCCCTTTTATACAATAGATGGATTTTCTCAATATTTATGTTGTGTTTGGATAAAGAAATTTGAGTTGAATTTTTACTTCCTAAGTTATAATTTGTAAATCTCAAATTTTGATTTTAGTTGTTTGACTTAACAAGAAAGGCATTCAAATTTTTAAAGGGCTTTTGAATTTGGGGTTTTTAAGCATTCAAAATTTGGGGTTTTTAAGCATTCAAATTCCATGAGAGAATATGTCGTTCGCAAATTCTTCCAAGATTACTACTCTTCATAGTATCACCAATGCTACTATCATTGCACCACTAATGTCGTTATTGTCATTATTGTTAGGGTAGAATACACTAACCTACCTTGAGGTTTAGGGTAATGCCAAGCACATCCAAAACTTCTTAAAAATAACCAATTTGGTCCTTGAAGACAAACGGCGTGTTACACCGTTTGTGCACTCTTTAGACCCAAACTTTTTTTTTAATATCTTTTCTCCCTTCTTTCTTCTTATCCTCAATAGTCAACACCATACCTCTACACACCTGACCCTCTCTCTATCTCTTGTTTCTTTTCTTTTTCCTTTATTTCTCACTTGATTCTCTCTTTCTCTTTCTATTTTCTTTTCCTTTGCCTAGCCAAATCTTACCTTCATGGATCTTCTTTCTCCCATCTCTCTATTTTGTTGATGGAAATCCATCGATATTGGTCAGTGGGTTAGTAATTTTCGATAGGATGACTGGATTTGGCTTTAACAGCAATATTGTGGTGGAATTTTGGACCTTGGTTGATGTGATTGGGTTAAGGTCATTCAGGTTTTCATCGGTTTCTTTGTGAAAGAGATGAAGTTTTTCCTTTTGGTTTTCTCGACAACCAAACACTGAGTAAAGGAGTCTAAAGAGTAGGTGAGACTTTATATGGCTCTTCCTTTTGATTTTTTTGGCTAAATTAGGAATGAAGAAGATTTATGGGTTTTACTTTAATTTTCTTGGCTGCTAAACATGAGATGGGGAAGATCTATGTGACTTTTTCTTTGGATTTTCTTGGCTACCAAACACAAAATTATTAAAAATTTTATTTTAAGAAAAAATCTAAGAAAATCATTGGTGTGGTGTTGATGAAACATGAAATGGTGTGGTGTTAATGTGCCACTTGTTTGCTATCTTTGTAGTCTTCCTTTAGAAATCCCAAGTAGCTTTGCACTAGGAGAGAATGCACAAATGGCCTTACACACCATTAATGTTTAAAGGATTAAATTGGACATTTTAAAGAAGTTTGGGATGTTTTTGGCATTATCCCAAACCTCAGGGTTGGTTATTGTATTTTACCCTTATTGTTATCATTGCCATTTTTGTAGCCGCCACTACAATCTCATTGTTAGGGATGTGTAGCAAATCCACCAATTTGCTAAAATCGATTTGATCCAACATGGTCGGTTTTTAGGGGTTGGTGTGTTAGGTTGGGTTATTAATTTTTTTTTTTACAACGGATCAGGTTGGTTTGGATCATAAGATTCACGAATCCGTCTAATTAGACCCGACCCATCTATATTTAATATATATTTCATTTAAAAAATATATTTAATAATATATTATACAATCATGTTATTTACTTTTTTGCCTATCTTTCTAAATAAAATCCAACCCTAAGTTTTTCTCATACAGTTTGTATTGGTTTGGTGTTATGTTTAGGATTATTTGGTTATAAATTTGCTCTTATTTTTGGTAGTGTTGTTCCAATGCTCAATTTAATAATAGTAATAGCAATTTAAAAAAAAAAAATTTGACTAATCCATTGGTCTAACACGATCCAACCCAATCTATGTGGATTAGGTTAGATTTTTTTTAACCCACCTTGGTGGGTTGAGTTGAAAAAACCCATTGTGGGGTACAGGAATTTAAGTAAGGTAATTGTGCCACGTGTCATACCCATGGCCGAGGGGGCCATTATCGTGCCGAGGAGGTCACACCCTCGGATAGTAAGGCCATGTCAGTGACACGTTACCAGAGGAGGTCATACTATAGAGAAAGAGCTTCGAAGAAGGGGTTAGCGCTAACATGACTAAAGGGATGGTAGCTGCCACCACATTTAATGCATCCCACCAAACCTCCTGGCTGCATTTATATGGAGAAGCCCCCTGAACAGTGCTTCCTTGGCTACTGCAACTCACAAGGGGTTTAGGAAGGTGTCTGATGGGACAATCACTCAAGTAATGGCCTAAACGATCAACAAATGAAGGGCCAAAATCATCTAAAGGAAGCTATATAATGTAAGAGACCCTTAAGGGAGAAGTGATCAAAAAATCTATAGAGAAAATACTGTAGCAATAAGAACTATAATTGTATCCAAGTTTAAAAGAAATATACATAAGGACCACTCTCCCCGGATTTTGCCGAGGAAAGTTTTCTTTCCACAAAGCTTGTCTTCCCTTACTTTCTTGCTACCTTTGATTCACTATGCGTGTTGTTCGATCCATTAAAGCCTAGCTTTTAAGCCCACTCTCTACAAATTCATTGTATTGGGCTCTTTGGGCTTGAATCATTCCACCCTTTAGGCTCAAGAATCAAAACCCGCCCTTACAATTGGCGCCGTCTGTGGGAAAGCTCAAGCTTTAGTGAGTTCAACGTCTAACCATGGTAGGATTAGGGCAAGACCAGGAAGAGTCTATTGGTTCCCAACGTCAAGATCAGTTCCTCAACCTTGAGACGGGAGTTACATCTCTCATGAGGAGAATACTAGAAGCATGCAGTTGGAGATTGACTGTCTTCGCAGGAGGATACGCCGCGAGCGACGAAGAAGGACTCCCTCAGGTTCTAACCCTTCTTTTGATGATGACGAAGATGGTAGCTACAAGCCCAAGTCCAGGATTCCTCCTAGTGAGTCTTTTTCGTATGATAAGGACCGTCATTACAAGCGAAGGAGTAAGAATCCATCTCGCAAAGGTCTGGGCAATGATGCTATAAGCAGGGCACTTAACCAGATCTCTAAATCACTGTTTACGTGTAGAATTGAAAGGGGAAAGCTTCCTCAGCAGTTTACTCAACCAACATTCACCATGTATAATGGCAGAACGGACCTTGTGGATCACGTCAGCCACTTCAACCAGAGAATGGTTGTTCACTCTCGGAATGAAGCCTTGATATGCAAAGTGTTCCCATCCAATTTGGGGCCTGTGACGATGAGATGGTTTGACGGTTTGACGGTTTGAAAGAAGGTTCTATTAGCTCCTTCAAAGAGCTTACTAGGGCCTTTGGGGCTCATTTTGTGACTTGCAGTAGGGTTCCTCGGCCCTTGGATTCCCTGATGTCTATCACCATGTGAGAGAGGAGACCCTAAAGATGTATTCTGACAGGTACTAGGAGATGTTCAAGGTCGGCTTACCCACCGAGCATGATCTGAGAAAGTCTTTGACCAAGAAACCGGTTAGGAATGTGCGTCAGCTCCGAATCGTATTAATAAGTATAAGCGAGTCGAAGAGAACCAGCAACAGGGAAAGGGGAAAGCTAAAATGGTCCCTCAGGATAGAAGGGATTTCAAGTCGGATAGGTACAATAATAACAGACCTCGAAGAGATTTTACGGGACATTCTGGATCTACTACTACTCAGGTAGTCATTACTATATTCCGAGAGTCAGTGCACCAAATCCTAGAGAAAATTAAGAATGAGTCATTCTTTCAATGGCCAAACAAGATGGAAGGAGACCCTATGAGGCACAACCAAAGTCTTCACTGCCAATACCACCAAGAGCGGAGGCACACTACTGAAGATTGCAGGACGTTGTGGAGTCACTTGGAGCAGTTGGTTAAAATTAGGAAGTTAAAGCAATTCTTGTATCAGCCCAATGGACAGGGTAGTTAGGCAAGGTCAAGGACTTAGAGAGACGCTTCTATAAGACCACCTTTAGGTACAATTAATGTCATTCTTACTACTCTAGGGAGGACTGGTTTTCGGTCATCCAGGATACTATCTATATCTTAGCCATTTATCGAAGACTTGCCCCCTGATTTGAAGAAGATCGGAGTGGAGGTTCGACCAGCTTTGAGCTTTTTCGATGAGGACAAAATTGAACCCTTGCAGCCACACGATGATGCCCTAGTAGTTACTCTTAGGATAGAAGGGTATAATGTGAAGAAGGTGCTAGTAGATTAGGGCAGCGGTGCAGAGATCATGTATCTTGACCTATTTAGGGGACTGAAGCTGAGGCCCGAGGACCTAACTTGCTATGACTCCCCTCTGATAGGGTTTGATGGGAAGATTGTCTTTCTGATGGGCCAAATTAGACTGCCTATTCAAGCAGCGTCAAAAGTCATGGAAGTGAACTTCATCGTAGTAGATGCCTACTCCCCCTATATTGCTATTGTGACAAGACCTTGGCTTCACGTCATGGGAGCTGTGTCTTCCACCCTTCACTTGAAAGTGAAATACCCGTCGGGAAACTGGGTTAAGGAGCTAGTTGGAAGCCAATCTGTAGCTAGGCAGTGCTTGGTAGTTGCAAATAGACATCAAGCTAAAGGTGAATCCTCAGTTTTCGAGAGCAGGATTTATAGCAATCAAAGGTGCCAGTGTTGTCTACAAGGACAGTGGCAGAAGGGGCTAAGTGTGAGCAACTGAAAAAAGTTGTTATTGGCGACGATGAGAAGAAGTTCTTTCAGGTCGGAGTTTAGTTGCCTCATTGGGAGAGGCAAGAGCTAATGGATTTTCTTAGAAAAAATATTGATGTATTTGCGTGGAGCGCCTACGATGCCCCTAGGTGGATCCAAATTTCATTTGCCATCGTTTAAACGTCAATCCATCTGCCATCCCCAAGAAGCAAACACCTTGGCGCTCATCTAGGGAACATTCTGATGCTGTCAAGGGGGAAGTACTCAAGCTCAAGCGAGCTAGGGCCATAAAGGAGGTATTCTACCCCAAGTGGCTGGCTAACACAGTGGTGGTGAAAAAGAAAACTGGGAAGTGGCGAGTATGTGTGGACTTTACAGATTTAAATAAAACTTACCCAAAAGACCCTTTCCCCCTGCCTCGGATAGATCAATTAGTGTGAAATGTACTCCCCCCTAGATCGAGGGTTTCCCCAGTGGAGTCGCCACTGTGAAATGTACTCCCCCCTAGATCGAGGGTTTTACATGGAGTCACCACTTATTTAATTTAAAAGGGAAAATAAGAAAACCTTTAATAAAAAATACTTCTGTTGTATTAATGTGTATTGCAATTTACATCAATTTTTGTAACAAAGATTTACAATGCTTTTTGTCCTAGATACAATCTAAGAAAAGTAAATTACATTGCTTTATTTCCTAATTACATTTTAAAAAAATGTAAAATTACATGGTGTAAAAGCATAGTCTAGAACCCTTGATCTTGGTTCGGAGGCTAATTTACGAGATGGGAAGGGATTAAGCACCCATCTCGCCCGGTAAAACCGGTCTCCTAGGTTAAGGTGGCCAATGTCATGTCATGTCAAACAAATACAAACAATATGTCATATAAACATGGTAATTTGTAAGAATTGAAAACAAATATGTGTTAAGAGAATCAAATATAAAAAAAAAGACACAAAAAAATGAAACTTGTTAGATAACAATTTTAATGTAAAGAAAACTTTAAAGCAATGGCATGTTCATCCAAGAAATCAAAGTAAGCAAAGAATCCCTAGCCTAGACATGTTTATCTAAGCATGTGAGAAAAAGAAAACAATGTTGTCATGTTATTTGTAATCAACTTAATTGTAGAGAGAACCAAATAAAAATAAGACCTTTGAGCATATTTGATCATCCAAACAATTATGAAAAGAAGTAAAAGAAAATCCCTAAACATGTTTATCTAGAGAAACTCAAAATACTTAGACATGTTCATTCAAGCATTTTTTATTAAAAAAAAAGGTAAAACAATTACCTAGACATGTTCATCTAAGTATTGAAGAGAAAGTTGTGTTTTAGCCTAGAAGTGCTCATCTAAGCATTCAAGAGAAAATTTGTGTATTAGCCTAGAAGTGTTCATCTAAGCATGTAAAAGGAATGATAATAAGAAATATAGGCATGTTCATCCAAAAACAAAAAACAAATAATGACATGTTAAACATTTATTCAAGCATGTGTAGAAAGATAAGAACATGATTAATTACTTACCAACATAGAACATAAATTAAAAAGGGGGAAGTGATCACTTAAAGGGCTAGAGAGAAAGCAAGGAAGTACTAAACTACAACCAAAGTAGGAACAATGGTTGCACAACAGCGTTTCTTTTCTGCTTTCTCACTAGCTCTCTAGAGGGAATTCGGGGTCCAGGAAATGGAAGAGGTCTTCTCTCTTTATAGGAGGAGGGATGGCTTAGCTTTAAAGCTAAGTTGTTAGCTTTCTTCTGAAGCTAAGGGGAGAAATGAGCTGAAACGGATTGGGTTTTGGATCTCCATTTGAATTTTGAAATGATGCTGCACCCGCTTCGTATTTTGGCTCTAACTTTCCGCTCAAAATTCCAATTGATTCAAGATAGGTGTTTTTTGAAAGGAAATTCAATTATCTACAACTTTGTCAGAAATAGAGAAAGCCAAATTCCAACGCTATCTAGGCTGAAAATGTGTTTCAAATTGCTGCTGAAAATAATCACGTTATTTGAGCATTTTTGAAAATTTTCCCAGGATGTATCTGTTTCTTATCTTATTTATTTATTTTTTTTAAAACTTTTCTTCTGAAGCTAAAGGAAGGGATCAGTCTATTAGACAAGTTTGAACAAATTTGAGTTTGTTCCCCATTTGAAATTTTGAAAGATGAGTGAAGATAATGCTGATTTTGTGTTATCTTCTGCACCCGTTTCATAATTTGGCCATAACTTTCTGCTCAAGATTCCAATTGATTCAGGATTGATGTTTTTTGAAAGGAAATTTAATTCTCTACAACTTTTATAGAAATAGAGAAAACCAAATTTCGATGTTTTTCAGGCCAAAAATACGATTCAATTTGCTGCTGAAGATAATGACGTTCCTGAGCATTTTTTTCCAATCTCCAAATTTTTCAAAAGAGCAGATAAGATGTCCTAAAGGAAAACATTTTTTTATTTTAAAAATGAAATAAAAATGAAATCCAATCAAAAATTACACTTAATTAATTTTAAATTAATTCTTGTGAGAACCAATCAAAATTAAGTGTTTAAGATAGGACGCGACCGGACCCATCGTGTAGGTGAGCCATGATCATTGAAAATTGTTTGTACGATAACTTTTGATCAGGTGGTCCGATCAAAAGCCATGACATACCATTATGATCGTTAGAGCATCAAGATTTGTTTTGTATCACAAATTTGAAGATCTACCGGTTGGTTAAATGCAAGTTGTAAAATGGAGTGTCTACAATTAGTGGAAGCAATTGTAAGCCATCCTCGGATGAACTTTTTGGACGCCTTTCAAGGTTATCATCAGATACCATTAGCTTTAGACGATTAGGAAAAGACTACTTTTTTTACACCCCCTGGGAATTACCACTATAAAGTAATGCCATTCGGATTGAAAAATGCAGGGCCTACCTACCAGAGGATGATAACTAGGATGTTTGAGCATCAGTTGGGCAAAAATATTAAGGTGTATATAGATGATATGGTGGTAAAGAGTAAAGTAGAGTCCAAGCATATAGATGACTTCGGGAATATTTTCGAGATACTGAGTAAACACAAACTGCACCTCAATGTTGCTAAATGCTCTTTTGGCATGGGCTCTAGCAAATTTCTAGGTTATATGGTTATCCACCACGAAATTGTAGTTGACCCTGATCAAATTAGAGCAATTAACGACTTGCAGCCTCCTCGAAATCCCAATTAAAGAGGTCCAGAAGTTGACAGGAATGACTGCCGCTTTGAATCGATTCATTTCTCGGTCAGCGGACAGGTGTAGGCCTTCTTCCAGTTATTGTATAAGTGGAAGGGATTTGAATGGATAGAGGAGTGCTCCTCGGCCTTCCAGCAATTGAAGAAATATCTCTTTCGGCCACCTATTATGTCAAAGCTCGAGGAGGAAGAGGTTTTATTCGCTTACATTGTTGTAGCCTTACATGCGGTGAGTCTGGTACTAGTACGAGTTGATAATGGGGTGCAGAGACTAGTTTATTATGTGAGCAAATCATTACATGAGGCAGAGATTCGCTGTTTACCATTGGAGAGGATCATCTTGGTAGTAGTGCATGCTACACAGAAGCTCCCACATTACTTCCAAACTCACACTATTATGGTTCTAACCTAACTCCCTCTTCAATCACTGCTTTAGAAAGCTGATTACATAGTGAGGGTTACAAAATGGGTAATAATCCTAGGAGCTTTCGATATTAAGTACATGCCTTACACCTCTATAAAGGGTCAGGTCCTTGCCGATTTGGTGATTGAGTTTGTCGAGCCTTCGTTTGAGGAAAATGGTGAAAGGCCGAGCATGAATGAAAAATCAGTTGGGATGATCTCCTTGCAGGAACCTCTATCTTGGAAGGTGTATGTTAACAGCGCAGCAAACGAAAAGGGATCAAGAGTGGGGCTAGTTGTAGTATCTCCTGAAAGGATCATCATTGAGAAATCCTTAAGATTGGGCTTCTCGGCCACGAACAATAAGGCTAAGTACGAGGCTTTGTTGGTGGGAATGGCTATGGTTCAAAAGATGTGAGGAAGAACAGTGGAGATATTTTTTTATTCGAGATTGGTTGTAAGCCAAGTAAAGTGAGAACTGAAAGCCAAAGATATGAAAATGCAAGAGTACCTGAACCAGGCTAGGCACTTGCAATCAGGATTTGACTCTTTTTCCTTACATCAAATCCTTAGAAGTAGGAATATGCATGCTGACTCCCTTGCTACTCTTGCAACCTCCTTGGCGCACAGTCTACCTCGAGTTATCTTGGTCGAGGATCTATGTAAGCCGACCGAGATGAAGAGGGAGAAGGTCCAGATTCATCAATTTAGGGTTAGACCTAGTTGGATGAATCCTATTGTCCTATTCCTTAAAGATGACATCTTGTCCGAGGAGAAGGGGAAGGCTGACAAAGTGCGAAGAAAGGCTCCTAGATTTTGGCTGTCTGAGGACCAAAAGTTATACAAGCGCTCTTTTTATAAGCCGTATTTACTATGCATCCATCCTGAAGTAGTGGAGCCACTCCTAGAAGAGTTGCAAGAAAGGATTTGTGGAAGCCATACAGGAGGCAGATCCTTATCTCATAGGACCCTTACTTAGGAATATTGGTGGCGTAATATGCAAAGGAAAGTACAAGAATACGTGAAGAAGTGTAACCAATGTCAAATATTTGCTCCCAACATTCATCAGTTAGGGGGCATTCTTAATCCTCTGTCTAGTCCCTGGCCTTTTGCTCAGTGGGGCTTGGACACTGTGGGGCCCTTTCCCAAAGTAGCAGGAAACAGGAGATGGCTTTTGGTCGGCACTGATTACTTTACCAAGTGGGTTGAAACTGAGTCACTGGCGAACATCAGGGATGTAGATGCCAAAAGGTTTGTGTGGAAGAACATTGTCACTCGGTTTGGGATACCTCATACCCTCATCTCAAATAACGGACTTCAGTTTAATAGCAAGACTTTCAGAAGGTACTGTTGTGAATTGGGTATCACAAATAGGTATTCCACTCCCGCTTATCCCCAGAGGAATGGACAAACCGATGCTATCAATAAGGTCATAGTGAATGGACTCAAGAAAAGGTTGGATGATGCAAAGGGCAAATGGGTGAATGAGTTTCCACATGTTCTCTAGACATATCGGACTACCCCTCGTAGGTCGACGGGGGAGACATCCTTTTCAATGACTTATAGGGCCGAGACTGTGATTCATTTGGAGACTAGATTCCCAACGCTGAGAACAAGCTTATTCGCTCCAGATAGCAATGACAACCTACTAGAAAAAAGCCTATACCTAGTTGAAGAACAGAGGGAAAATGCCATGGTTCAATTAGCATACTATCAGCAGAAGCTCAAACAGGAGTATGATTCAAGTGTAAAGTTAAGGTCGTTGGCCCCTGGGGACTTGGTATTGAGAAAGGTTGTGGGTAATACAAAAAACCCAGCATGGGGGAAGTTAGGGTAAATATTAAATACTTGGTTATGCTTGGTTCCTCAGACTACATACCTTGGATAAATTAATATTCTTGGTTACTTGTTTGAATATTAAACAGAACCTTGGTCATGCTTAACTCCTCGGACCACATACCTTGGGTAAATTAATATTCTGGGCTACTCGTTTGAATGTTAAACAAAACCTTGGTCATGCTTGACTCCTCGGACCACATACCCTGGGTAAATTAATATTTCTTGGTTATTTGTTTAAGTGTTAAACAGAACTTTGGTTATGACTGGTTCCTTAGACCACATGCCTTGGGTAAATTAACACTCTTCGTTATTTGTTTAATTGTTAAACAGAACCTTAGTTATGTCTGGTTTCTTAGACCACATGCCTTGAGTAAATTAACACTCTCCATTACTTGTTTAAGTATTCAACAAAGCCTTGGTTATGTCTAGTTCCTCGAACCTATGCCTTGGGAAAATTAACACCTAGCAATTTCACCAAGGATGGGACCTCGGCGTATTCATCATACGAAAACAAAGGCTCACCCTGGGTCTTGGTTAAAGGACTCTGAGGGTACATTCATAAGGTACTCTTAAAGTGAGAGACCTCAGACACCCCCATTTTTTCCTACTAAGTGTTTTGTTTGTCTCTAAGGACTTAGACCTCCCTGTTGATTACACCGTTTTCATTACCAACACATAGTTATTTTTCTCACTATTTACATGGGTTTAATTTATTTAAATTAGCCACAATTCATTACTATTAGCTTTTGTTAAAGTATGGGAGTTGGCCCATAGAAACATCAACGATCTAACCTCTCAACAAAAGACAAAACACAAACTATAACCAATCAGAGATAAGTATTGCAGGAACAGAAAAAGTTCATAAAGCAAAAATTAATGTCTTTTCATTCAACAAAAAGAAAAGTAAATTATGAACTAAGGTAAACTGTCACAACAAAAGGAAAAAGTACAAAGAAAGAAAGAAAAGTTTTAAGTTAAGCCTTGGCTGGAGGGGGGTCTTCTTTGTTGGCTGGTTGGGAGACGTGAGGGTCAGCAGCCTTTGAAGCAGTTTCCTTGGCCTTGGGAGCAGCCTTTAGGCCCTGGGTCTCTGGTGGCTTCTTTGCCTTTTCCTTTATCTTCGGGCCGAGCTTTACCCAGGCTAGCTTCCCCGGCCCTAGTCATCAGTCTTGTTAGGCCCTTTGGAAGCCTCAAGGGGGGTGGGAGAGAGAGAGAGACCTGGGGACTAGGAAGCTGCTCAGGCACAGTTGCTGCAAGGGCAGCATCCGCTTCAGGGCCCAGAGGTGCTGCAGGAGCTTCTCATGAGGTCTTCAAGGTAGTAGATGTTTTCAGCCCTTCTCCAGTCCAAGGCTGCAGGGACTCTGGCCAGGTTCAAGGCCTCAGCCCACACCTCCTAGCAGTATTCCTTGCAGACCCTGGCGAGCTCCTCCATCAGGTGGGCCTCAGTCTCCTGAACACCAAGGTCGTAGGACCTCTACTTTGAAGCCTTCTCCACAACTACCTTGGCCGCCTAAGCCGCCTTCTTGACCTTCTCCAAATCTGCCTTCAAATCCAGGACCTGTTGTTTGGTCGTGGCCAGCTCTATCTCAATGTAATGAAGCTTTTTGCGCTGCTCCTCAGCTTGGTCCTGGGCGTTCTTCAGGTTGGCCTCAACGCTTTTCAAACCCCTTTCCTCGGCGGTTAGCTTTGCAGTGAGCTCCTAGTTCTTCTGCTCGGCTGCGCCCAAGGCCTTGCTGGTCTCAGCGCGAAGGTTGGCCTCGACCCTAGCCTCATTCCTGGAGTCTTTCATCCATTCCTTGGCGGTAAACACCTTCTGGATGGCCTGCACATGAATGATAGACAAGTGCATTACCAAAATAAAAGGAAGGTGACCTAACATAATGTTAGTAAGGCAAGTTGGGGGACTTACCAAGGCCAAATCCCTCTTCAGGGACAGAAAGAAGTCTGGCTGCCTCAAATTCTTCAACGCAGCCATATCCTTTGGTAGAAAGAGGGGCTGTTTCAGGGCCTTAGCGAGGTAATGGGCGTGCCCTTTTTGGAACTCCCTAATGGTAGAGTTTCATGAAATGGCTGCCCCATCTAGCTCAAGCCGAGGGTACCATACCGGATTCTGGAGGTGCACCTCGGCCACCCTCTGGTCCTCCCTACAGGCTCGCCCCTTGCCTTTGGGCATCTTTTGCTGCTTGGGGGGAACCCTCTCATTTTGAAGGACCAACTCTCCCTCCTCAATTGTTGGAGGAGGGGGAGGGGGAAGGGGAAGGGGAGGCTGTGACCCTAAGGTGTCCTTAGGCGCCAACCCCTTAGCCCTCTCCATGAGGAGCTAGTGTAGACCTTTCTTCCTGTTTAAAGACATTCCTTCCTTTTCTTCCTCAGAACTATGGTCTATACGCGCAACTATGAGCCCGAGAGCATGAACACCCGAAGACCCGTCAGGCTCGTCTTCTGAGTCTAAGACTTGGATCACAGGCTCTCCCTGCTTCTCTCTCTCTTCCTCAAGATAGAACTAGTCTATCTCTGCCTCGAGTGACGAGCGCAAGAAGGCTGTCTCTTCTTTTAGAATAGCTGCTTCACGGGGAGAGTGACGATAGGGCAATTCAACTTGCACGACGTCTTCTCGGGTTAAGAACTCGGGCACCGAGACGTCTATTTAAGCCAGACGCATGTCATCTACTCTGATGTCGTGGCCCACGTCTTGAAACTTGTTGGACAAAGGCTTGAAATCAAGGATTAGGTGGGCAGCTCTCAGTTGCCTGTCTTCGCTCACGAACACTTCTACTCTCAACACCTTGTTGAGATCTGCAACGTTGACAAGGTTGAGGTTAAGAGCCACGAGTCTAGTATCTGCGAAAACAGCTAAGGAGAAAAATCACAGTTAGAAAGATGAACCCTCATTCATAAGAAAACAAAGTGCTAAAGGAATAAAAAACAGGGGGGCAAACCACAAAACTAAGTCCCGTGTCAAAGGAGTTGAACCTAAGGAACCCCACCTGGTTCTCCCTCCCAAGTTGGGCAGTGAAGATCGTCATGCCATGCACTTGAGGCAATTAGAAAGTCGTCTTTCATGCCCTTATTGGATTTGGGGAGACACGAGACAAGCCTAACAACAGAGGACCTAGACTTAAGGTAATACCCTGAGTTTATGAGTAGATGGCACTCGTGCATCCAAAGCATGTCGTGCCAGGTGAGGTTCAACCCCATTTGCTCGTTGAGAGCGTCTATACTACCTAGGACCCTAAACAGGTTGGACGCGCATTGGTGGGGGCATAACCTGTGGGCGATCAGGTTGTCCTTAGTCACCCTACCCTTGGGGAGCCTCATTCCCCCTCCATATAGGCAGGAGAATCTACTAGGTGAGCAAACCTACCCATCTAAGCAAGTTTAGGTGAAGTGAAAGAAATTTTTGTGAGGAAAAGAAATAGAGAATAAAAGGCCGAGGAGACTGGTCGAGGATAAAAGAGCCTAAGAACGAAAAAAACTTACGAAAATAAGGACAATGGTCACTTCAGGAACTTCTTGAAAGTTTGAAGATTTGAGAAGTCTTAGAAGTTTGGAGATTTGGGAAGTCTTAAGAGCTTGAAGATTTGCAAAGTGGGAGAAATGAATCCCTCAGACGCCTTATATAGGAGGTGGAATTGGGTGGGAGTTATCCTGCCCAAAATTTGAGGAAAAATACCAGCCGTAGGATCTTCATCTCACCGTAGGACGTGGGGAACAAAGCGCCGCCTAGAGCATTTAATGAGACGTTGTGGACTCCAAAGTGCCAGAACAGTTGCGGGGCACGCGAAGTGACATTCTCAAGTGTGGAAGTCAATGAAAAGTGTGGAATTAATTATCCAAGGTCAAAAATCCTCTTTTCTCCTCAGATAAGAGGAAAAAAACTGAAGTTTTAAGGGGCTATTGTGGGGTATAGGAATTTAAGTAAGGTAATTGTGCCACGTGTTATACCCATGGCCGAGGGGGTCATTATCATGCCGAGGAGGTCACACCCTCGGATATTAAGGCCATGTCAGTGGCACATTACCAGAGGAGGTCATACTGTAGAGAAAGAGTTTCGGAGAAGGGGTTAGCCCTGACATGACTGAAGAGATGGTGTCTACCACCACATTTAATGCATCCCATCAAATCTCCTAACTGCATTTATGTAAAGAAGACCCCTGAATAGTGCTGTCTTGGCTGCCGCAACTCACAAGAGATTTGAGAAGATGTCTGATGGGACAAGCACTCAAGTAATGGCCTGGACGATAAACAAATGGAGGGCCAAGATCATCTAAAGGGAGCTATATAATGTAAGAGACCTCTAGAGAGAAGGGATCGGAAAATCTATAGAGAAAATACTATAGCAACAAGAACTATAATTGTATCCAAGTTTAAAAGAAATATACATAAGGATCACTCTCCTCAAATTTTGCCGAGGAAGGTTTTCTTTGCACAAAGTTTGTCTTCCCTTACTTTCTTGCTATCTTTGATTCACTGTGCGTGTTGTTTGATCCATTGAAACCTAGCTTTTAAGTCCACTCTCTACAAATTCATTGTATTGGGTTCTTTGGGCCTGAATCCTTCCATCATTTGGGCTCAAGAATCAAAACCCTCCCTTACACCCATCAACCTGATCCATGCACACCCATACACCACCTTCAACGTCACAATACACCATGGTGCCATTAACATATTTTTTTTGAACTACTATAATACTTTTTTTTAACATATATTTATCCCAATAATGAAAATTTAAATTTAAATTTAAATCACATCAGTTCGAAAATTCTAAGATTTTTTTTTTCAAACTCTTTATGTAAAGTCCAAAAGACAGTATAAAAGTAATCCTAATACAATATGTTTGGGATCATATCTTATAAAATGGGAATTACATGATTGGAATCCTCGGGGTTCCCTTGGGACGATAAAGTAAAAAATAAAAATAAAAATAAAAACCTTGCACTTAAAAAGTTTTAATCTTCAAAAAAAAAAAAAAAATTGCCTACAGTAGAAGAATTAATACATTATTTCTGATAGTGTCCCAAGGAGTAATATTTAAGTATTCCCAGAGCACAGAGAATATTGCTCCTTCTTCTTGCATTCATTGTGGGCAGGGGCGGAGCCAGAGGGGGGCGAGGTGAGGCACCTGCCCCCCTGACTCCTCCTACAAAGTCTATTATCACTACAAAAAAAAAAGGGTTATCCCAGCGTTTTCAAAAGCGCTGGGATAGCCCCAGAAAGCACTGGGATAGGGTCAAAAGACCTATCCCGGCGTTTTTTTTTCCCGGCGCTTCAAACCGCCGCGCAGTGAATGTGGGTATAGGGTTGCCGGACCTATACCGGCGCTTTTCAAAAGCGCTGGGAAAGGCATGCCCTATACCAGCGCTTTCAAAAGCGCTGGTATAGGCCTTTTAAATTATATTGATTTAAGACCTATACCGGCGCTTTTCAAAAGCGCTGGGAAAGGCATGCCCTATACCAGCGCTTTCAAAAGCGTTGGTATAGATCTTAAATCAATATAATTTAAAAGGCTTATACCAGCGCTTTTGAAAGCGCTGGTATAGGGCTTGCCTTTCCCAGTGCTTTTGAAAAGCGCCGGTATAGGTCTTTTAAATTATATTGATTTAAGACCTATACCGGCACTTTTCAAAAGCGCTGGGAAAGGCATGCCCTATACCAGCGCTTTCAAAAGCACTGGTATAGGCCTTTTAAATTCAAAAGCGCTGGTATAGGTAGTACCTATGCCAGCGCTTCCAAAAGCGCTGGTATAGGCCTTTCAAATTATATTGATTTAAGACCTATACCAGCGCTTAATAAGTACTACCTATGCCAGCGCTTCCAAAAGCGCGCCAACGCTTTTAAAAGCGCTGGTATAGGCCATGAATCAATATAATTTGAAAGGCCTATACCAGCGCTTTTGGAAGCGCTGGCATAGGTACTACCTATACCAGCGATTTCAAAAGCGCCGGTATAGGCCTTGAATCAATATAATTTAAAAAGCCTATACCAGCGCTTTTGAAAGTGCTGGCATAGGATGTACCTATTCTAGCGTTCACAAAAGCGCTGGTATAGGTCGTGAATCAGTATAATTTAAAAGGACCTATGCAAAGCGCTGGTATAGGTCCCTTTTTTTTTTTTTTTTTTAATAGCACCTGTAATATACCTAAAAGACATATTTTCCAATACTTATTTTATAGCAACAGTAGTGCACTACAATTCGCATTTTCCAATAGCAAATACCATAGCACATTAAACCAAAAAACTAAATATATTTAATTAAATCCTTTCAATAATTACATCCCAAATGTCTAAAATTTTATGCACAAAAGCGCTGGGACAGACCTCCCTCCATAAGGCAATGGAAGGAGGCAGTCCCAGCGCTTTTAGAAGCGCTGGAATAGGGTCAACCTGTCCCAGCACTTTCGAAAGCGCTGGGATAGGCCCCTTCATTCCCTTATGTAGGGAGGCCTGTCCCAGCGTTTTTAAAAGCGCTGGGATAGGTTGAACCTATCCCAGTGCTTTCAAAGGCGCTGGGACAGCCTCCTTCCATTCCCTTACGAAGGGAGGCCTATCCCAGCGCTTTTGGAAGCGCTGGAATAGGGTCAACCTGTCCCAGCGCTTTTAAAAACGCTGGGACAAGCCTCCCTACATAAGGGAATGGAGGGGCCTATCCCAGCGCTTTCGAAAGCGCTGGGATAGGTTGAACCTATCCCAGCGCTTTCAAAAGCGCTGGAACAGCCTCCTTCCATTCCCTTATGGAGGGAGGCCTATCGCAGTGCTTTTGGAAGCGCTGGAATAGGGTCAACCTATCCCAGCGCTTTCAAAAGCGTTGGGACAGACCTCCCTCCATAAGGAAATGGAAGGAGGCTGTCCCAGCGCTTTTAAAAGAGCTGGAATAGGGTCAACCTATCCCAGCGTTTTCAAAAGCGTTGGGACAGGGCCCTCCATTCCCTTATGGAGAGAGGCCTATACCAGCGCTTTTGGAAGCGCTGGAATAGGGTCAACCTATCGCAGCGCTTTTAAAAGCGCCGGGATAGGTCTTTCACAAAAGGTAAATTGGTAACCCTATTGCAGCGCTTTTGTCTTCCTGTACAAGCGTTTTTGAAAACCGCCGCTATAAGCATCCTGTTGTAGCGCTTTATAAAGCGCCGATTTTCAAACGCTGTAATAGGGTTTCCTATACCAGCGCTTTCAAAAAACGTTGGTACAGGCTTATCTATTACAGCGGTTTTGAAAAACGTTGGGAAAAAAACGCTGGGACAGGACGATTTTTTTGTAGTGTATATATATATATATATATATATATATATATATATATGCTTCTGTAAAAGTTAGCTCCTGGCATAGAATAGAAAAACAAAGAAACAGTTTCCCTAAACAATTAACAAACTATACATGACATGAAATAAATAATAAAATAACAAATCTTCCAATTGAGAAAGTCTAGAGATACAACAAAATCTCACAATATTTTCATAATATTCTTGTTTTTAGTTGAGATTAATCTCAAAATAATTTATTTTATTTTATTCTGACCAATGATGTACAAACACCTCAATTTATTGTAAAAATATTATGAGATTTTATGGTGTTACAAAAACAACTCCTCCCACTTTAAACAATCTGACACAAAATAAATGCCATCAAACTAAACTTGTTAAAGCTGTTTTCACTTTTGACCAATATTAACTCTTTTTATCTTTTTCTTTTTTCACTTACCTAAATTTCCTTCTTTTCTCGTTTGAAGTTCTACTGTGTAGCTCTAATTACACATAATAATAATAATAATAATAATAATAATAACTAGTCGCTAACCCGTGTGATGCATGGGAATAGCTACAGAATGAGTTTCAAGAAAAAAAAAAAAAAAAAAGCCATTATTTTTTAGTTGGAGTAGTAAGTAAAAATGCATGAAATTAAAAAAAAAAAAAAATGATATTGAAAGAAATAGCATAAAGTTTTATTAGTTAGGTAGAAGAAAGTAATGTTGTTTTATTTATTAGTTTTTTTGTGGGAAGGAATAAGAGATAGAATGTTGCGTCTCTAGTTTAGTTTGTATTGTATATATAGGTATATAAAAGATAGGTTGTAATATATATGCCAAAAAGTGTCTATTAGCTGAAAATGTGCCTGTTAACCAAAGAAATGTCTATTGGCCAAAAATGTGCCTATTGAATGAAAATGTATTTATTGAATAAAAAGGTGCCTACCAAAAGTTTCTTATTGAAATGTCATAACTCTTCATATTAGATATATCAAAATGTTCCTTTTGACCGAAAATGTGCCTATTGAAAAATGAAATGTCATCTAAATTTCCAACAGTTTGGGCAGATCTTTTTTTGTAAGTTGGTTTTTTTTTTTGGGTTAAATAGTGAAAATGTCTAGAAATTAAGCCACGCCAAATTCAAGTAATTGTAAAAACAAAAAATATTTTTTTTGAGATAAAAGATATAAAAAAAAATTACTAAATAAAATCATGCTGGGGTTAGAGTTGTTGTTGGAGATAAAAGAAAGGGGACAAAAAAAAAAAACTAAATAGAGTCATGTTGGGGTTAGAGTTATTGTTGGAGTAGAAGTTATAAATAAATAAATAACACATATTTTATTAAGACTGTTGGGAGACAGTTGGAATGGTATTTACTTATACATTGCCAGGAAGTTTCTCTCTAGCTGTCACTCTGTATCGCTCTCCTACCTTTTCCTTTTCTTTTTTTTAATTTTTCTTTTCTTTTCCCTACAATAGAGCCATGACGGACTGACTGAGTCGGACTCAGCCATGAAAACCCATCAAACCCATTCGGGTTTGCAAAAGCTAGGACACGAAAATTGGGTCTGTGGTGGGAATTTTTGGACCTGGGGTTCTTAGGAAGCTTGAGAAGAATGAGAGTTTGAGATTTGTGTGTGAGTGGAGCTGAATAAAATAAAAGTGGGTTTGGTTTGTATGGGACTATAAGCTCCATTGGTGGGTTTTGATTAAGGAATCTGTGGCCATAGGCTGGATGAGACCCACAACAAATGGGGTGTCGTTTCTAGGTTGTAGAAGTTGGATGTGGATGGTTTGTGGCAAATGGGTGGTCTGAGGAAGGAGATCGACCTCTGTTCTAAGGAAGGAGATGGCTGTTGGTTTGTGGGTATGGTGAGTTTTGATTGAAGAATCTGTGGGTCTTTATGTGATGCAATGCTTTGCTGTTGGTTTGCCATGGGTCTGATCGAGGAGGAGCTGGTAGAGGAAGGTAGGAAAGAGAAGGCAGAGCATCATGAAAGGGAAAGGAAGAGCATCGGGTTTAAAAAAGTTTTATTACGTTTTTTTTTTTAATTTTTTAATATTGTGCTGACGTGGAAAATTATGGGAGTTTAAGAGGTTTCAATTATATATATATATATATATATATATAGATAATAATAATAATGTCTTGTATGGTACTAAAGCATTAAAATGTCCATTACTTTTTTCTCCTTCATCTCTTGCATTTTCATAGTTTCAAAATTTGAGTTTCTACCATAAATCGAAAATTTTAAATAATTAAAAGAATAGAGAAAAGTTGAAATTTATTTTCTCAATTTGTTTTGAGGAATCAAATTAGATCTCTAAACTTTATGTATATAGATTAATCTCTTACTTTGATGATTGATCATCAATAACTATGAATTATATGTTTTACAATTGTTTATTTATTTTACAATTGTTTAATTTTAATAGGCTTTGTATGACAATTATTGTTTGTTTATAATTTTATTATTTATATCAATTAATAATTTTAGGTTATTTTTTTATTATTGTCTTTTGATCTTGCCCCCTCTAAACTAAAATTATGGCTCCTCCACTGATTGTGGGGTTCACTTATTAATTCATGGTAAATTCTACTATGAATGTAAAAGGAATGAGTACTATTTATCCACATAGTTGTCAGTATCGTACGATACACGATACGTATCGTACGATATGTATCGTATTGTGTGTAAAAAGTTCCGTATCGTATCAATGTATCGTAAGTGCTCATGAATTATATGATACAGTATACGCATCGTATGAATCGTATCGTATCGTAAAATTGTACATATCGTACGATACATAGACAAATGCTTTAAAATGAGATTTTTTGTTAAAATTTGTATTTTTATTTGAATCTAACAAGTTGTTAAACTTGTTTTTAACACAATTATTAGTTTACTTAATTTAGCATACTAAAATAACATATTCATAAAAAAAATTTCATCTCTCTCCTACAATTGAACTACATAGTATACACTTACCTTTCACTTTAATATTTACAAATTTATTTTATATACTATGAATAAAATATTAATTGACAATATACATTTTTTATTTTTGTCATTATTGTTATAAGTCCAAGAAACTA
The DNA here is from genome assembly GCA_023736055.1 of Quercus glauca. Classification (NCBI taxonomy): domain Eukaryota; kingdom Viridiplantae; phylum Streptophyta; class Magnoliopsida; order Fagales; family Fagaceae; genus Quercus; species Quercus glauca. The sequence continues at coordinate 71,052,729 of CM043316.1, read as the reverse complement.
GAATGCCAAAAAAAAAATTATAAAAAAAATTATTAAAATAAAAAGAACAAGAAGAGATAGTAAATGTTAACGAGGAATGATGATTAAGAAAATTTTAATGAAGAAATAAGTTTGCAAAATTATAAACATGATGATAGCATTGACTTAGATGGGGTTGATTAGGCAATTTGATGAATATAATGAAAATAAATTATTATTTTTTGGTCATTTGTAATATATTATCACTTTTGAATGTGAATGTGTATGTTATAAACACATGCTAGTTTGATTTATTTAGTTAGCTTATTAAATATTATTATATAAGTGATGAATAAATTAGTCATTAGTTAAATATATTCAAAATTTATAATGAATATACCATTTATATATATATATATATATATATATATATATATTTATAATTTTTATGAAATTTAGTAAGTGTTTATGTATCTTACGATACACAATACAAAAAAATTAAAAATCGATTCACGATACGATTCATGTTTGACAACTATGAATACTCCAGAAATATCCAAGAATTTTCCGTCCCAAAGATGCCAAATTGCCAGTATTAGTTTTTTTATTTTTTTCTCGCTGGAAGCCAATATTAGTATTCCAAAGACTAAAAATGAAGTTAAATGCTATTGTTGTTAGTAAGCTCACGCATAGAAGACGTGGGCTATTGACTAAAATTAACTGCAAATAAATTACTGGGCCTTATTTGGATTTTTTTTTTTTTTTTTTGGCTGGGAGCCAATATTAGTATTCCAAAGACTAAAGATGAAGTTAAATGCATATTATTGTTAGTAAGCTCATGCCTAGAACTAGAAGACGTGGGCTATTGACTAAAATTAACTGCAAATAAATTACTGGGCGTTATTTTATGAATAAATTACTGGGCGTTATTTTATGTTTCCAATGTTCTTATTATAAATTTGTTAATGTACACTCAATGTATATAATTTTACACATAATTTTCACATTTTTTAAGTATGTACATATTTAATACATGAAATGAGTGATGTGTATAGATGATAATGATATATACTAACAAATGTGCAATAATCATACCTTTAATTTAATAATTCATATTTGTTGAATTCGACACGGGGAGAGGGGATAGGATTTTTAAAGAAACTTACAGTGGTGTATATCCAAAATAGTCTAACTCTTGAATATACAGCACAGACTTTAAACCTCTTTAACTCACACTCATTTTTCAACGTGAGAATCAGCCGAGTCGATGAGTTTTAATATTCGTGTACGTATGCCATGTAGATTGAAAAGGGAGAAGCCCTCACTGACGGAGTATAAATAGCACACCAGATGGATCATTCAATTGAAAGCCGAAGGCGAAGAGTTAACACCTCCTAAGTGAGATTAATCCACTGTTTTGTTTTGTTTTTTTTTGTTTTTTTTTTTGTTTTTTTTTGAGAATACTAAATATATATATATATATATATATATATATAATCAAACCTAACATTCTAAAAAACTAAAGGATGAACTCTTGTTATTAGTTTGTTACCAGGGATCCTGGAGGACCAGGACAATAAAATAGAGACAAAACTTGGTGAACACGCTAGATAGCAAGATGACAATAACTATTGATTATTCTTAATTATTGAATTTATTGTATGGTCCAATAAAAGGATGAACTCTTTGATGCGCAGTTGGTGAAAACTGATCAAAAGAGTCATACAAGAAATACTAGCTAGTAATCAAAACAATAACAACAGAAAATCTGTAGGGTTCAAACTCAGATCAACACGAAATCAGCAATGAAAACAAGATCGATGTGTCCCATATATGATCATGAACAAACAAGTTTAATTCATTCAGTACTATTGGCCTTCTCCTCCAAATACTTCTTCTTCTCTTCCTCAGTCATGAAAGCTGTAACTGGGAAAGACTTTCCAATCCCCATAGGTGTCTTGAAATATATTTTCTTGCTTGCAGGGTCATCTATGCTCATCTCAGTTATAGGAACCCACAAAAACACTTGCTTGCTCTTAATACCAGTCATCTTCTTCATCTTGAATTTCTCCACGTATGCTGTCACCTCTATGGAATAACTCACCCGGGTGTTGCTCCCAACAAAGAAATGCTCATATGGGGCCTTTTGTTTCATCCAAACAAACCCTGTTTCTCTAACTCTTCCACACTCTTCAAGGTCCTGCAATGGAAGAACACCCTTGGGGAAACCTAGCTCTTCCAAGAGATCTACGGAGTGGCGGTAACATTCTTCAGGACCATGCACAATCTCTGCCCCAGCACGCTCGTCCCGATCCCTCGATGTAATACTATTGCTAGCCATTTTGAGTTAGTCACAGAACAATTTTTTGATGGGTTTGTGACTTTGTGTGTTGAGGAATGGAAAACTTGTATGATTAGATTTGTATATATGATGTATGGCATAGAGTCATAGACTATAGGGTTCGAGAGGTAGTTGGCTGGAGGTTGAGCTAAATAGTGTTATTGAAGAGAGTGGTTAACCAAATTAACGGGTAAGTGCTGACTTTGTCGGCGTATTCAAGTCACCTGTACTGTATATTTTTCGGTAACCCACCTGTACTGTATTCATTCTTTGAAAAGAAGAATTCTCATTACTCGCTTTATTATGGGTAGGCTTAAATTCTCTTCCTTAACTTTTAAGTAAATAAAGGTTACCAATACATGAGTTAGCTAGCCAAACGCGCAAGTTCGGAGTCTTTGATTGCGTGACTATTATGTGTTTAATTTGAAAATGAGAAGGAGTTTGAAATGGGTTTTGGGCCTTTTGGCAATGGTGGAAATAGTGCCAAAAAAAAAAGTTCCAAGTTTGTTGTGGGAACAAATGAAGTCCAGCGTTAGGAACAGCGGCGGCTTTAGGGATTTATTTTTAGGATGTTACTTAAGAAATATAAATTATATAATCTAATAAAAAGAGAAATTCATATATTGACAACAACAATAATAAAAAAACACACAAATACATAAAGTTTACAATTGTCGTTTACGAGTTTTTATATTTTGAAATTTGTGCATGATAGTCTCATTATCAATGATACAAAACTACATTTCTTTCAATGTACACAACCAAACAATCATTCATCCACTAAATGTATAACAAATTATGGAGCATAATTTAATTTTATTGGCATAAAAAAAAACTGAAGGTGTTCCCAAATTTTTTTTAGAGGGCAAACAAATAAAAAAAATTTAAATTAACCACCCCTTAAGGTGGTGCCGCCTCTGGTTAGCAAGTACTAATTATCAAATTTCTAACTACTCTATTGTCATTAGTGTTTTATTAATTTAAAAATGGCACAAGTTTGAAGTCTAGTGTTAGGAAGCATTATTTATCAAATTTCTACCTACCCTATCGTGTTTTGGCAATGTAAGCTAGACCGACTCGTGAACGATAAGGATGCTGTGGGTTCCGGTTTTTTCATTTTAAGAAAGAATGTCACATTATCAAGACACCAAAAGGAAAAAAGAAATGATTTTATTCATTTTAATATTCTATTTTTGGTGTGTGTTAATCAAAATTGTCACAATCTCTTCATCCCAACTTAGATGGGATTCGACATGAAAAAGTCTTTGGACACAATAAAACTCCATAAAATTTTCACATCAAGTTTGTTTTGAGTTGTGATGGATATACTTATGGTGGTCTGACATATTTCAACTTCTTGTAAAATTTTTGTAAGATTTTGTTGTGACTGTACAAGAACCCACAATGTTTTTGAGTGAGAATGAGAAAACAAATATGTGTGTATCTGTGTTTTGGGTCATCTTACAATGAGGAATTATTCAAGCAAGATTTTCAAGATGCCTGCTACTAAACCCTGTTTAGAATATTTTTATTTATTTTATGTAACATGTCTAGTTCTAGTATGGTACAATTTTTGTAGCAATAAACAAAGATAATGAATATATATGTGTGTGTGTGTGTGTTGGGTTATCTTACGCATTACAGTGAGGAATTATGCAAGCAAGATTTTTAAGATGCCTGCTACTAAACTCTGTTTAGAATATTTTTATTTAATTTATGTAACATGTCTAGTTCTAGATGGTACAATTTTTGTAACAATATACAAAGATAATGAATATATATATATATACACACACACACGAAGAAGTGGTGTCACAATGTTTGGTTAGACTATTCTACTTCATTTTGATTAGATACCTCGCAAAACCCATGGTGAGAGACTAAATTTTTAACTTTTAAGTGTAAAAGTCAGCTTCTTTGTAATAAAATATGTAATGTTAATGTGGGTTCCAATTAACTCTAATTGGTAAAAATTTTTATATTTGAATAAAAGATTTAGGATTTGACCATTTACCTACATCAAAAATAAATTAGTATTTTGTTCAGATGATAAAAGAGCATCTATCAAGAGTGGAAGTTACAACAAAAATAAAATAATGACCATCGGCCCAAAAAGAAGAAAAGTAGGCATAGACGTTATGGACAACTCATTTCTTCCAAGGAAGTAACGAACAATCTAATGATTCGCGATGGGCCCAACCTATAATCACACCGGGCCAGTTTTAGTCATGATGTTTTTTGGTTCTTTTGGACCCTAATTTGAGGACATTCATCTTAGACATGATCAAGGATTCAAGATCATACTCTATCTTTTAATCAAAAGAAGGAAAAAGGAAAAAGAAAAAAAAAAAAAAACTAAAAAGGATCACAGCAATGATTAATCCAAGTGGTACTAGCAATGTCATTGATTATGCAAACACTATTGATGCTCCCTCTTATTCAACTTTCCAAACCCTTCATTTGATTTTGCTAATTGCTTCATTTTATATTACACTAGCTTGTAACCCCATGCATATACATGAATACACTTAAAGATATACAATAAAATGTATAATATAATTTATATATATATATATAATTTAAATATTATTGAAAGTCATTTTTATATTTTGTTAACTCTTTAAAAAAATTTTGTAAGAATATTATTGTATATAAAATGTAAATTATCCATTTAAAAAAAAATTATTGTGAAGCACTTTTTTTTTTTAGGATTCATTTATTTTAAATTCTTTAGTTTTTGTATTTAATAACTCACTTGAATGAATATTTATGATGTAGTCTCACATTTAATTATAAAATTAAGAAAAAAAACTCTTTAAAAATAAATAATTTAGGACACATAGCGCAAAATTGAAACTTTAATTTGGAATTCTAATTTGAGTTTTTTTCAACTTTACCTATTATTATATATATATATATATATATATATTTATATATAGATTTTCCATGTTAAAAAAATAAAAACCAGGAAATGATAAGAATTAAGAAGATACGATGAGACCCAGCTAATAGACATAAAAAATAAAGATGTGTCCTCATAGTTCATGTGTCTTTTTTTAGATTGGAGTGTAGGGCAAAGCAAAAGCATGTGGTCCGGCATGATTGAGTGTTTTGTTTTTGTTCCCCCCATCTCATACTCAATACTATATACTCTTTCATTTACGTATTAGCTAGTGTCCCATGTGATGAATTCTATCCTCATTATCTCCCACCATTTTACAAACCTCATTTTTTTGTCTTTTGACTTTTGTTTCAGCTTTATTTTATATTTTGTTCTTTTCCTAATCTTTCTCGTCTTGAGGTAGGTAAAGTTAAAGGTTACTGATGCGATGAGCCACATCCAAGGAAAAAGTAGTGGGTAGTATTGTTTTGTGAGGGAAATAAAAGAAGAGTATGGTCAAAAGATTAGATGGATGTCCAATCTTTTTCTATTGGTCATCGATTGGACCGCTGATATTAGTCACATTTTAAAATCTAAGAATCAAAACTATATAATAGTGTAAAATTTAATTTATGGGAAAATGGACTTCCTTTGATTTTCAACAAGTATTTTTAGATGCGACTATTATAAAATTTTAGTTCTATAATTCGTGGTATAGTTAAGTGTCTATTTGTTTCTACAATAAAAAAGTATCTATATTTTCTATGTAGCAACTCAGCAAACAGGGACGGACGCAGGATTTCAAGTTAGGGGGGGCCGGAGATAAGCGAAAAAAAAAAAAAAAAAATTCAAACGCACATCCATATAGTCACTGGCGGAGCCAGGAAATTTTCTTAGAAGGAGCAAGTTAGTCATGTCTACATTGTGTTAATAGGTTAAGCCTACATTGGCTCAAAATGCAAAAAACTCAAGTTAATTTGGCCTAAATTATGGCCAAAATTAAATTACTTTATTTCACAAACTAACTTTAAGTAAATTTGTGCCTACATTTTTTTCACTGTACTAAATTATTTGTACTTAGATTAATAGGTTTGAACTTACCTTTTTACATTTTAGAGCTTTTCTAAGGAGTTACATCTAATGTTTCAGTATTTAGGATAAAAAATTGATTAATAGGTATGAACTTTTGAAGATTTATACAATAATTTTTGTTAAAAAAAAGTGTAAGCAATGAAGTGCAAATTACTATTTAAGTGCAATTAGATCAAATCAAACAATTAAAAAATTATTTGTTCTCCTACTATTATCAAATATAAATAGATAATCTAATATTATAATATAAACCACATTATTATATATTATATTATTATTATTATAAATAGATTTATACAATATATATTTTTTAAGGTTTTTATGGGCTTTTGAAAACTCTTGGGCTGGCTAGTTGGGGGGGGCCTGAGCTAAAAACCAAGGGGGGCCAAGCTAAAAACTAAGGGGCCCAAACCTATTTTTTAAAAAATTTACATACTAAAATTTTTTTTTTTTGGACCCAGGGGGGGCCCGGGCCCCCTTTGCCTTGCACCTGGGTCCGTCCCTGTCAGCAAATAATTAGACTTTCCTTATACAAAGTGACAACTTGACAACTTGTTGTAAAACCACTTTGAGCAAATTACAAAATTCTCCTATAGTTTGGGGATGGTTCTAAATTAAACCCTATGTTTTTAAACTATTACCATGAATTTTTTAAATTATTTCAATATACACACTCAATGAGTATCTTTTCTTGAGAAAATTTCAACTTATGGTGTCTGCTCCAGATGATAACTATTTATCATCAGATTAAGACATTAATATACACACTCAATGAGTATCAATTAACTAAAACTAACATAAATTCACATAAGTTGTGACTAAAGTTATCTAAACACAATAAATATTTTCATGTGAAATTATGAGGTCTTTATTATTACTATATAAGAACCATGAAATTATATAAAAATCAATCATTTAATTATTGTTATCAAGATATTCTTAATAAAATTACGTATTATACATGCTCATGTCTAAATTATATTATATCATATATTATATAGCATAGAATAAAAATTGCTTCATAAACGTTATAGTTGCAGAAATTGGATGCACTTTCCTATTTTTGGTAATTTTTTCTCTTACGTCATATGACCCACTATAAGTATATTAAAATGATTAACAATATTTACTTTGAATAAAATTCAATTGCCAAAATTTTAAAAACACTATGTCTATTAAATTTGTACTACTAATAGTTATAAATTTAAATGAATTTCATTAATTATTTTATACTATTTAATAAATATCCTAATTGTTTTGTTTTAATAATAATGATTGGATGTATACATTGTACATGTATTGTGTAACTCAAGTTTTTTTTTTTGAGGGAAAACTCAAGTTGTATACTTTAAAAAACTTGAACACTATTACCAAAATTTTAAAAATTTAAAATACTATTCAAATTAAAAATTAATTATTAAAATTTCTACCAAGGGTTTTCATTCTTTATTATAAAATACCCATTGTAAGGATCTGATTTGAACTTCTAGCCCAAAAAGTGTATGAACTTAAGCTCAAAAAGTCAAAAACAATAAATTTGTAGAGAATGAGTTGGAAAACTAGGTTTTAGTGAATTAAGTAATGAGCCTATAGATTTTGATAACAAAGAAAGAAAGATAATAGATGTTTACTAACGAAAAATGTCATTGATCTAGTCCGAGGAGATTGATTCTTATGTATTGCTTTTGAAGCGTTACTACAAGTTTGGTTCTAGATTATTACAGTATTTCTTTCTTGATTTTTCGATCCTTTTTCCTTTAGGGGTCTCTTACATTGTATATCTCCCTACTGGTGATCTTGGCTTTCTATTTGTTGATCATCTAAGTCACCACTTGAGTGTCCGTCCCATCAGACACCCCTTCTGGCTTTCCGTGAGTTATGGTAGCTAAGGTAGCACTATTCAGGGGCCTTCTCCACATAAATGCGGCAAAAAAGTAGCTGCAGTGCATTAAATACGGTGGTAACAGTTTTTCCTTAGGTACCTTATAACTTCCACTTTTTGGTACACTCGAGGTGTACGTTCCTGTCACTAGAGCTTCCTAAAAAGTCATTTTGATCAATGGGTTCTATATCTGGTCCGTGTTTAGCTTGCCCGAGGAAGTATTTCCCCTCGGATAACTTTTCCAGTCATATCATGTTCATGAAAGTTTGAGTTTTAAACCACTAAAAACTGCTTAATCGTCCTCGGATTACCTGTGTTTTCAATCAAGACCTAAGGCCTAATACCGGATTTAGGCCTTTACCCCCTGCACCTATGATTTTTTTTTTATAAAAATATACCTATGATTTTCATTAAACGGTGACTATAACTAGCATAACACTAATCAATTTTTTATTATAAAATATTTCCATCTTTATCACATTTGACTGTTTTTATTTGCTCAAATCTTTGACATGTAGTTTAATAATTATAAATAAATAAAAGAAATTAATAACACCCACATTCGGATCCTTTTTTATTTATTTAATTTGTGTGGATTAAGATAAATGGGCAGAACCGGACCTTTCAAGTTCCAATTCTTCGATTCGATCTACCTTTCTCTCCTTTCTTTCTCTCTCTTTCTCTCAAGTCTTTAAAAAACAATAACTAAAAAAATCAGAGAGATTCGCAAACCGAAAGAGAGGGAGAGCAAAAAAAAAAAAAAAAAAAAAAAAAAAAAAAAAAAGAATCCACAAAATATTATAGCTGTGCTTTTGCAGCAATAATTATTGCATTTCATGGAAAGAGAGCTCTGCTCTCTAAAAAAAGCTAGTCGAAGAAGAACGCACAAATAGAGATTATATCATAGGTAGTGTGTAATGGTGGTGTTGCCCATATCGACAAAAACGACGACGTGGTGGAAGAAGAAGAAGAAGAAACAACAAAATACTACTAGTTTTGGTGGTTGTGGTGAGGGCTTAACGGTAATTTCACGGTGCTTCTTCTTGTTGATGCTATTCTTGTCAACCGGCGGTGATGGTAACAAATCGATCTTGCTCGTCGAAGCTAACAGTCACGGCGGCGGCGGAGGTGGTGGCGTCGGCGGAGGCTTCGGAGGCTGGGCTTCCTCGGCGTCTTCCAATGTCGGAATAGCCATCATCGTGACGGCCATGGCCGGAATTGCCTTGGCCGCCACCGTCGTCTACTCTCGTAGGTAACACCGAAAACCAAAAAACCAAAGCAAGAAATTGAAAATTGCAATCGATCTGAGCCGATTTCCAATTCATGAAACCCTAGAACACCGAGAAAAGTACTTTTTTTTTTTTTTTAAAACCTTTGGATTTTACTTTTTCTACTTTTTCCGTTTTGTTTCTTAGGGTTTAGAATTAGGTAGATACATAAATAGATTGAAATAGATGATTACGGAAGAGAAACCTGTAATGAGAGCCCTACGGCGAAGTCAAATTTCTTCACCGTCGTCAAATTCATCTTCATCTTCACCGTCGTCGTCGTCGTCATCGTCATCATCGTCGTGGATTCATTTGAGATCGGTTTTGTTAGTCGTTGCTTCATCATCATCATCATCATCGTCACCATCGTCGTCACAGTCACAGTCACAGTCACAGTCATCATCATCATCCTCACCAATTCCCACTGATCGGTGAGTTCCTGAATTTTTCACCAAAAAGTACCATTTGTTTATTTTTTTTTCGTTTCAATTCAGTTTCGCTTTTCGCTACTTTTTTTTTTCTCTTCAGATCCCGATCTGTACAGTACTCAATTTGTTTTTTCTGATTCCAAACTACTATTAGTTAGTTGAAACACACTCTTTCTTAGATTCAGATTCTCTCTCCCTCTCTCTCTCTCGCGCGCGCGCATAAGACTTAGCTTATACGGCTAGTTATACAGTGATTGTGATAGTAAATTTTGTTTTTATTTTCTGTTTTTCCCTCAATTTTTATAATTTGTTTGTAATAAAAAATGTGATTGTGATAGTTGTTTTTTTTTTTTTTTTTTTCAATGTTATAAATTTTGAATTTTGAGTATGAAAATGTTAGAAATGAACTCCAGGCTATTTGTTTTGATTACGATATCATTTTCAAAAGCACTCATTATTACTGTCTATGTGTAAGCATTGACGGGAGGATGTCTCTGTTGCATAGTGTGATGATAGATTTAGCTGTTGGGTGTGGTTTTCGTGTTCTTAAATTATTGGAAATGTGTTGCTTTCACCTATCAAAAAATTTTGAAACCTATCAAAAAAGGAAATGTGTTGCTTTCGGATTCAATGGGCTTTTCATGCACATCAAACATAGTCTCGATATAATTAAAGTTTACACGATGGGATAGAGGCTGATTTTATTTGTGCTTTCAATGCATGCATATAGGGATAGTTTTCAATGATTGATGAGTTAAATTGATGCATTCGCTCTTCATATAAGAGTGTTACTTGCTTTAATGCACACATATACGTTTTTACTTGTTTCCCTCCATCCGGGAAAAGTATTTAATTTGTTTCTTCTTATATTCAGGGGAAGTCTTAAATCACCTTGGTCACGTAAGAGAAGAAAACATGCCCTTCTTCCCAAACAATGGAAGAGGTTCTTTACACCAGATGGAAGGCTCAGTGATGGTGGAGCCAAGTTTCTGAAGAAAGTTCGCAGTGGAGTATGTCATTGATTTTTCTCAGACTTAATTATTTGCTCTTTTGTCAAATTTTAATTTTAGATTTTTTTTTTTTTTTTTTTTTTTCTCTTTTTGGTTGCTAATGTTTTTCCCTGTATATTTGTTACTGCTGTGAAAATTTGATTCCTTATATGTCTGATTCAGGGTATTGATCCAAGCATTAGAAAAGAGGTTTGGCCATTCCTTCTCGGAGTGTAAGCATTTCCATCACTGTATCTTTCTGTATGGATGTCTGTGTGTGCATTTGCATATACTCATATTTTTCTTTCCTCTCTTTGATTTTAGAACTTTTAGATAGATTTAGTTATCTTCAATAATTTTTTGTTACATTTTTAGTCGTTACGCTCAGGTTAGCCCTGGTCTTATGAATTGCTTGATCCATGGCTGACTGTAAGGCTTGGGTGATTTGCAATATTCATGTCTGACCCTTGTCCTGAATCCTTATTCATTCTTGTCTTAGACTCAAAATCTGGTTAAATACTTATGCTTCTCATAATTCTACAAGAGTCTAGTGCTTGCCATATGGGATGAATGAGAGGGCTGGGGTACCGATTGCTGGCTTGCAAATAACTGTCCTTGTTCTTGGGTGATTTGCAATATTCATGCCTGAGCCTTGTCCTGGATCCTTATTCATTCTTGGCTTAGACTCAAAATCTGGTTAAATACTTCTCATTATTCTCCAAGTGTCTAGTGCTTATCATATGGGATGAATGAGAGGGCTGGGGTACCGATTGCTGGCTTGCAAATAACTGTGTCCTTGTCTGGCAACCTAAATTTCGGTTTAGGTGCTTTTGTAACAAAACTTTTTTATGTAACTACTTGTTTGAAAAATTCATTGTGTTGACTCTAGTTTGCTTGAAAGAAGCTTTAAGAAGTAGGCTTCCAGCACTACCATTATGGCTGCTAGGTATATTGACTTATGTTGAGAAATTCTTCTTGTCACATAGAGAAAACAGACATAAAGATTGCTATTTAATAGTGCTTTCATCTATGTTATTGGTTTTTTTTTTTTTGTTCACTGGGTGCTGGTTGTTAATTTAATGGCCAAATTGCTCTAGATCTCCTTGCATGTATTGACTTATATTTGCATGTGCAACAGCTATGACATGAACAGTACTCAGGAAGAAAGGGATTTGATCAAAGAACAGAAAAGGTATGTATTGTCATTACATTCATTGGGGCTCTCCTATGCAATTATTAAACAGTTATCATTTAATATTTGGTAGAGCATATTCATTCCTATGTTTTCCACCTCCCCCCCCCCTTCTTCCCTCCTCTTCTTTTTCCCCTAGTTATTGTTCCTTTTTTCTGATGCAGAAGAGAATATGGTAGCCTGCGGAAGCAGTGCAAGCAAATTTTAAAACGCAGTGAAAAGAGCTTAAAGTTCAAGGAAACTTCTGGGATCAGCAGCAATGAGGGCAGTGGGGATTTTAGTCAGGTTTTAGATTCTTCTTGCTCAGAAGACATGGCCAGTGCCAGTAGGTCCCCTTCGATCTTTGGAAGAACATTGACCGAGGATCCAGATCCCCCTATCTGGGATCAAGCCCTTCAATCCCCTTCATTATTGGAAGAAGATGGTGACAAGAGTGGACTAACTTGTGAAGATGCCTCTGCTGGTGATACAGAGTCATCTGATTCTGACTCCTCGGAAGAACCTGAAGACATGCAACCTTTACTTGCCACCAAGGGAAGTGAAGAAAATTATCTTGATGAGCCTGCCAAGCTGAATTCATCTTCCACTGATTTAGAAAACAAGTCTCCCTCCAACACTGAAAACAAGCACAAACCATTCAATGCTGAAGACTTTGCCAAATGGCAAAGAATCATCCGTCTTGATGCTTTGCGGGCAAATGATGAATGGATTGCCTACTCACCATCACAGTCTGCAGTGTCAGAGATCAAAGCTCACCAGTTAGCAGATAGTGTTGGGTTGAAGGAATATGATCACTTGGAGCCATGCAGAGTTTTTCATGCTGCACGCATGGTTGCTATCCTGGAAGCCTATGCACTACATGATCCTGAGATTGGTTACTGCCAGGGTATGAGTGATCTACTTGATCCAATAATCACAGTGTTTGAGGAGGACCATGAAGCCTTCTGGTGTTTCGTGGGTTTCATGAAAAAAGCTCGGCATAATTTCCGACTTGATGAGGTGGGAATTCAGAGGCAGCTGAAAATTGTTTCCAAGATTATCCAACGCAAGGATATTCATCTCTACAGGCACCTGGAGAAGCTTCAAGCAGAGGATTGCTTTTTTGTGTACAGAATGGTGATTGTTCTCTTCAGAAGGGAATTAAGCTTTGAGCAGACACTATGCCTCTGGGAGGTAATATGGGCTGATCAGGCTGCAATTAGAGCAGGGACTGCAAAGTCTACTTGGGGGAGAATTAGGCTGAGAGCCCCTCCTAATGAGGATTTGTTGCTTTATGCCATATCAGCCTGTGTGCTGCAAAAGAGGAAGCTGATAATAGAGAAGTACAGCTCCATGGACGAAATTATGAGGGAGTGCAATAGCATGGCTGGCCGTCTCGATGTTTGGAAGCTTCTAGATGATGCTCATGATTTGGTGGTCACCCTCCATGACAAGATTTAGGAAAACCCATCTCCAATGCTTAGGCCTTCTTTTCTTCAATCTTCCTCGGATTCCCTTTTCTTTTATGACTTTTAATTTGTTTGCTGCAACTGTGAACTATTTCTTTAAAACAAAAGGAATCTTTCAGGTTGCTTCACACTGCTTGATACTAAGGTCTAATGGGCAATATCTATGATCAGTAAATTATGGGATTATAATGCATGCCCGCACTCGGGGCTCATTTGAGTGATGGTGGCGACACTTCTAATTTAGTTTGTTAGAATTAGGGTACTTGTATTTTATTTATATCCTCATAAACTAAGGTGATTTTCATTTTGCATTGTCTTCTCTGGACTTTAATTTGAACAATCAACCTCTAATATGTGTAATTAGTTCACTTAGTGTGATTGTGTGATAATGTGCTAAGAATGGACCGGGTTCCTCTTTGAATCATTTGAAATTGAGAGTATTCATAATCTAAATTGTCGTCTTTTAAATTAAAAAAAAAGGCTTAAGTATCAATGATCTGAATTAAATTTTACTTGTGCAAATTTGCTATGTCATACTCAATTAGATTCAAAAAAAAAAGAAAAAAGTATTAATCATAAAATTAACTCTCCGGTTTACTTGAAGTAGAGAAGGATCATATTCTTCCACGTGTATGAATTTCATGATTAGATTGTCATGGAGATTTGAGTATTCTTCACAATTGGAAGCAACTGATTATATTCTCCCAACCCAAGTGTACGAATTTCATGACTAGATTATCATGGAGATTTGAGTATTCTTCACAATCGAAAGCAACTAAGTTGTAATTCATGCTTTGTCTTTGTCTTTGTTTTGGCAATAATGTTTTCTCCTGGGTTGTAGAATTTGCAGTCCCTTCTCTTGAAGGTGTCGTAGTACCTCTAGGTAACAAGTTTGCCTGTGAGGCTTTGTGGGTTCTTTTTTCGTGGGTATTGGGATACATATTTTAGTTTTATCTTCTCTGAAACAATGGAAGACCTAACAAAATCTTGGAGTTGCCTTACATTATCGGATAACGAAGGTTCTAATCTTTGTTTGACGGAAGAACAGGCAGAGAAAGAACACGTTTTGGCTGCAAAATTTTTAACCAAGCGTGCTCTTAATATAGATGCTATCGCGAAAACTTTCACACCGATATGGAGAGCAAAAAACGGTTTTAAGGTACAGAGAGAAGGGGACCACATAGTCCTTTTCACCTTTGATGATAAAAGCGAAATGGAAAAGATTGTAGCAATAGAGCCTTGAAGTTTAGACAAGCACTTAATGGTGTTGCAAGCTATGATAAGGAGGTTGATCTGACTGAGATGGAGATCAAGTGGGCTACTTTTTGGGTGCAAGTACATGATATACCAATCAGATTCAAGAATAGAAGAGTGTCTGAGAAGATTTGTGAAGCCATTGGAAAAGTAAAAGTGATGTCTGATGAAAACGAGTCTGAAGGGGATGGATTTATTAGAATCAGAGTCACCATTGATATTTCAAAACCTTTGTGCCGTGGTCGGGTGATCTCTCTTGACAGTGTTAAGGAATTATGGGTGTCGTTTAAATATGAACGACTCCCCAATATATGTTATTGGTGTGGCTGCCTTACGCAAGATGACAGGGATTGCGAACAGTGGATTGAATCAGAAGGAAGCTTGTCAATTGAATCTCAGCAGTTTGGACCATGGATTCGTGCTCCACCTTTTATTCCATCAAGGAAAAACATCATCAAGGTCCTTGGTTTTTACACTCGAAGGGGAAAAGAACCATCTGCTACACCACCACCACTAGCGGAGAAGACATCGGTGGTCGTTGTTCGTACAGGGAAGCCCTCGTCGAAGATAATTAGGTCAAAAAAGGAAAGCACATCCAATGTGCAGCAGCATAATAATGATGCGGATTTTCAGGAGAATATTTCGCAAAATTCAAGTCCAATTTCCACTGATTTGCTGATCCCAAGGAATTTGAATTTGAAGTCAGCGAATTTGGGGAGAGAAGATCAGCTGATGAAATATTTGAGGAAAGGATTGAGGAGATTGATTATGAGTTAAAAAGGTTTGATCCAAGAATAACTACAGCTGCCAAAAATATTGCTGACATGGGTAAAGGAAATTTGTTAGCATCTTTATCACGCACAGATGAGCAACCCGTGGACACTTAAACCCCACGTGCACAGCAACCTCAATTTTCAATGCCACTACCACGTGTACCACTGTCAGTTATTGATGAAAACACAATTCAAATAACAGAAAGGGGTGCAACCTGGAAAAGGTTAAGTAGAACAAATATGGGGACAAATATTGTAATGGAAGACCTTGTGGGTGAAAAAAAGGGGGGGGGGGGGGGAATAGTTAGGAAGACCAATTTGAGTTACTTAAGAAGAGAAAGGTTTCTTAGGGGGATAAGAAAAAAAAATTGATATTGGCGGAGGCTGGTTTCCAGCCCTGCTAGAACCAATGAGTATTTTATGTTGGAACTGTTGAGGGCTTGGGAACTAACGAATAGAAAATCAGCTTGCAGAGATGGTGTGGGCAAAAGATCCCTTCGTTGTGTTTTTAGCCGAAACATGGACGGATGAAGCAAGGCTAGTGTTTGTGCAAGATCGTTTGAAGATGAAAAATAAATTTGTGGCTCCTAGGAGAAATAAAACTGGGGGTTTGGTGATTTTTTGGAAGGAAGATTTTGATTTAACAGTTGAGACTTTCTCAAAGTACGACATAGATAGTACAATCAATAAGAATAAGGAAGGGGAATGGCGTTTTACAGGGTTTTATGGTGAACCGGACACTCAAAAAAGGCATGAAGCATGGGGAAGGTTGAGAAGTTTGAAATTAAGAGGTAAGGCTCCTTGGTTGTGTGCAGGAGATTTCAATGAAGTAACAAAGCAATCAGAAAAAAATTGGGGGCAGAATACAACCGCATGGACAAATGCAAGCGTTTAGAGACGTACTAGATGAATGCGGATTTATGGACTTGGGGTTTGTGGGACCTATGTTCACTTGGCATAAGCATTTTGAGGACTATATAGTATGGGAGCGGTTGGACCGGGCTGTAGCAACCAATGATTGGTTCTCTATTTTTCCAGATACAAAAGTGTACCATTTGGATGTGACTGCATCAGACCATAAAACCCTATTGATTCGGCCTGAAGGTATGGAATGCAGTTAGCAAAAACCTTTAGGTTTGAGTAGATGTGGATGGTCGAGCAAGGGTGTCGTGCAACTATTGAAGCGGTTTGGAAAAAGGATATTGAGGCTATGACTTGCAACAGGGTGATCAAAAAAATTCAGAGCTATGGGGAAGCACTTTCGAAGTGGAGTAAGACAAGTTTTGGGAGTGTGAGGCGTGAATTAAAGGAAAAAAGAAAACTCTTATCCAAGGTTGAACTGGCAGCAAGCAGAGGAGGAGATGTGACTCGGGTGAGAAGGCTTGAACAAGATATTAATATATTGCTGGATCGTGAAGCTCAAATGTGGTCCTAACGGTCTTAAATTCAGTGGCTTCGAGATATAGACTGAAATACCCTGTATTTTCATAGCAAAGCTTCTCAACGCCGACGGGGAAACTACATTAAGGGATTATATAATAGAGAGGGTAGATGGTGCACTGATCAGAGTAGTATGGTGGACACGGTGGTGGATTTTTATCAAGGTTTATTTACCTCTTCAAACCCGACCAGCTTTGATGCAATATTGGAGCAAATCCCACATGTTGTGACCGAGGAGATGAACTCAGAATTAATGGGGGACTTCACGGCACATGAGTTGGAGGTTGCACTCAAACAAATGGCACCTTTAAAGTCGCCTGGACTAGACGGTATGCCTCCAATTTTTTTTATCAAAACTATTGGTCTTTGGTTGGTAGTGATGTAACAGATACTATACTTATGTATTTGAATACGGGCACTTTTCCACCCTCACTTGGTCACTCCTTTATTACATTAATCCCCAAAGTAAAAAACCTGGAATACATCTCACATCATCGACCTATTTCCCTAAGTAATGTCCTTTATAGGGTATACTCTAAGGTTCTAGCAAATAGGTTAAAAAAGGTGCTACCTAATATTGTGTCTGAACATCAAAGTGCTTTTATGACAGACCGTTTGATTTATGATAATATTATGGTTGCTTTTGAAACTTTGCATTACATGAGAAATCATAGCACAGGGACGACAGGTTTTATGGCACTCAAACTGGATATGAGTAAAACCTATGATAGGGTTGAATGGTTGTACATGGAGAAGCTGATGAAGAAATTGGGGTTTTGTGAGGCTTGGGTGAAGCTAATGATGGGACGCATAACCACAGCCACTTATTCAATTTTGATAAATGGGGAGTGCTTGCTCACTCCCAAGTACAGGAGATCGTAGCAATATAATTCTCGGAGCACCGAGGTCGAATTACAAGGAGCATGATAGATTCAAAGACAATATAATTAAACAATAATTTGGGTGAAGAAGAAAAATACTTTTACTTGGTGATTGTTAACAATAATAATAATAAAAACTGATTTAAATCAATAATGTAAATACTAGTGCATCGGGGTGTTTCCCTATATTGATATAAAATTCTTTGTGATCTATGAAATTATATATTTCATAATTGATTGTTCTTATACAATTAAATACTTATGATTCGGTTGAACTTAGACAATTTAAGAACGCATGATAACCTAGATTAATAATGCGGTTAAAAAAGTTTTCAGAAAAACCCATTCACTTTAAAACCTGATTTCTATTTGAAACTATTAGAAATTCATCTCAACAATAAGAAAAACATGATTGAACTTATTGAAAGCATGGAATAACTAATACATCAAAAGAAATCTAATTGAACAATCAAATATGTCGTTGATAAAATCCTAGAAAGAATCATATTAAATATTCATACCGTATAGAAGAAATATAACCCCTAGCCCTAGCAAAGAGTTTAGGCTGCCATTAGAGAAAGGAAAATACAAGTTTCTCTCTCCAAAATTCATTCTACACAGCCTCCCTTCCAAAATCCTAACGTCTAAGTGTCCAAAGAAAATAAAACTTATACTATTTTAATTTCCGTCCAGGTTTACAACAGTAATTTTTGAGTTAATTTTGGCCTCAAAAATTGAGAATTTCGAAAAACTCAAAACTGGAAAGTTGTAGATATTTAAGTCACGGTTCCAACCCATCCGGCCTTGTATCAATTGGATTTTTGAGAAGAGAGATACGCCCAAAATACTGATCAGTGCTTAAATCAAATTTTTCCTTTTCAGATTCTGCCTCTTTGATTTCTTTCCTTATTTGAAGCTTCCAATTATGGTAGACGATCCAAGCACTCCAGCGGCACCTCCTTAGACATTCAAGCATGGTCCTTTAGCTCCACTTTAATTCTAGTTTGGCCTCCATTCTCTCACAAATTCCTGTAAGCTCATCTTTCTCACATGATTTCTTGAAAGTAAAAAATTACACACAATGAATGACATCTTATTTAAGAAATTATGTAAAGATAAATAATAAGGACTAATGCAAATCATGGCTTAATTATACAAACTAGACATAGTAATAAGGAGATAACGCCCATATAAATATATAACAAGTATACATTTTAAGGCGTTATCAGGGAGCCACATGGAAACATTGTACCAACTAGAGGGCTTTGTCAAGGAGACCCTCTTTCTACATATCTTTTTCTTCTATGCACCGAGGGCTTTCATGGGTTGTTGAAGAAAGTCGAAGATTTGGGAGAAATTAAAGGAGTTTCTATTTCCCACAATGGTCCCAAACTAACCCACCTTCTTTTTGCAGATGATAGTCTTATTTTTTGCAGGGCATAAGATAATGATTGTAAAAAATTGTTGGAGATATTGAATACTTATGAGAGAGCATCCGGGTAGCAGATTAACCGGGATAAGACCACTTTCTTCTTCAGCAAATCCACATCCCCAGCTATGCAAGAATCAATAAAGTAAGCTCTGGAGTTTCGGTGGTCCAACAATATGAGAAGTACTTGGGGCTGCCATCCTTTATTGGAAGGAAGAAAAAGGAGAGTTTTGACAACATAAAGCAAAGGGTGTGGAAAAAGTTACAATGATGGGAAGGGAAGTTGCTCTCACAAGCAGGAAGGGAGGTTTTAATCAAGGCGATGGCTCAAGCACTTCCTAGTTCCTACCTATACAATGTCATGTTTCAAATTGCCAATCGGGTTATGTCATGAAATTGAGGCTCTCATCAAAAAAAAATTTTGGGGGCAAAGGGGAGAGGGTCGAAAGGTCCATTGGATTAAATGGGAAGAGCTTTGCAAACCTAAGACACAAGGTGGAATGGGTTTTAAGGACTTATCAAGGTTCAATGATGCATTATTGGCGAATCAAACTTGACAACTCCTACATGACAAAACATCACTGTTTTATAAGGTGTTTAAATCGAAGTTTTTTCCAAATAGCACAATTATGGAGGCACCCAACCCGAGCTCAGCTTCATATGCATGGCGTAGTATAATTAGAGGTAGAGAAGTCATAAAAAAAGGGGCAATCTGGCGGATAGGAGATGGACAATCTGTTGGCATCTAGGAAGATAGTTGGCTGCCTAGAAAACACTCTCCAAGGGTGTTATCCCCTCGGCTTGAAGCATTGATAGGAGCTAAAGTGAGTTCACTCATAGACTTGGAGCAGAAGCAGTGGAAAGCAAAGGTATTGGAGAACATGATGCTTTGAAGTGGAGACCATAAAAACAATACCCCTGTGTCGCACTAATCAGCCAGATGTCCTCACATGGCCCTATAATCCAAAAGGAGAATACACAGTTAAATTCGAGTATCAATTTCTGCAAAGGGAGTTTTAGAATGCATAACCTGGACAATTTGATAGTTCAAGTTTAAAACATTTGTGGCAGGCCATTTGGAGCTTACCTGTGCCTAACAAAGTTAAGAATTTGGTTTGGAGAGCAGCTAAAAATTCCTTGCCTTCTAAGGAGAACCTGGTTCGTCGGAAGATTATTCAAGATGCCTGCTGTGATGTATGCCGAGAGCACAAGGAAGATGTGAAGCATGCTTTGTACAGCTGCCTGAAGCTTGATGAACTCTGGAAACAAATGCCACAATGGAACCATGACAATTTAAAAAGAGTTGTATCATTTGTTGACCTCCTGGGGACTGTCTTGGCAGAAAATAGAGAGCCAACATTGTTTGCCATGGTGGTGTGGGCGTTGTGGACTCGTACGAACAACCTTAGGGTGGGGAAAAATGCAGAAAATTTGGACCACTTGTTGCAGTAAGCCAGGTAAAGAGTGAGGGACTCCTTACACCACAACACAGCACGAGTAACGCCTGTGGGATGTCCACCAACATGCTGGCAACCTCCAGGACCATGTCAGTACAAGGTAAACGTGGATGGGGCCCTTTTTGTTGCAGATAATAAAGCTGGTCTAGGGGTGGTTATCAGGAACGAGCATGGATAGGTAATGGCCTCTCTATCTGAACGCATCCCTCTGCCCTCTACGGTGATAGAGGCTGAAGCACTGGCATCTCGAAGAGGACTGGAACTAGCAGTGGAAACGGGTTTCAGAAACATTGTGTTGGAGAGCGATTCTCAGGTCCTCATCACAGCACTCCGGGAAGACTCTTTACTCTTTAGCAAGTTTCGGCCACTTAGTTAAGGATATTCAGTTTATTGCCTCATATTTGTCATCAATAAATTATACTCATGTTAGGAGGTAATGTAATGCTCTAGCTCACTCTTTAGCAAGGCGAGCTAATTAAGAGTGTTTCTCAATTCAAGTCTGGATGGAAGATGTATCACTAGATAGGTCATCTATTTTACAGGCTGATCTTTTTGGCATCCTTTAATAAAAAGCACTGTATTGATTCTTAAAAAAAAAAAAAAAAAAAAAAAATCTCATTTTCCTATATTTGGTAGCCACTTTAAATAAGTTAGAGAACAATTTCCTAACTTTCTTATTTAGCTTGCTGTCATAAATATTTTTTTTTTCAAAAAAAAAAAAAATTTAGTGGTAAAAGATCTTTAAAAATAAGCCATACTTTTTATATTGACAAAATATAGTTTTCTTTTAACTCATTTTTTTTTTATACTACCTAATACTGAAAAATTCAAAAAATTATCTTTACACAAAATTTTCTATTGAAACAAATATTGTAGGATGTTAATTATTTAAAAAGAACCACCGGATATGCTCATATGAATTGTATTGAATCATAGTAATGTAACACATTGCATGACATTTAGTCTAATATTAATGTAAATTCATAAACATTCAATTTTTTTTTTTTTTGAGAAGATATAAACATTCAATTTGTTCATAATCAGTTTCTCAAAAAAAAAAAAAAAAATTGTTCGTAATCATAACAACACAAAAAAAAAAACCAAAATATAAATTTATTTTTTATAATTTCACAAAAAAATGATTCAAATTTTCCCATAAAAAAAAATGATTCAAATCTTAAATATCTACATGCAAGTGTTAGTTGAAACTAAATGACATATATACCCTTCTTTAAAAATAAAAATAAGGTAAGTTGTCAAAACAATTAATTATTTTTTTCTTTTTTTATAAAAAATTTATTAAAATTGTTTATATGTACAAATTAATAAATCCCATAAAAATAATAGGAATCCATTTTCTAAAAATGCAAAAAACCAAGCTCTTTAATCGTATCTTCACTTGACTTCGAAACAGTGAAGACTGAAGAGTACGTTAAATTTTCTCTCTCTTTTGTTTTAATTAAGCTCTTCCTTTCACTTTGCAAGTTTGCATTTCCATTCACCTTCTCATTGCCATAATTCCCAGAAAAAAAACCTCACAATGTCCACTACAACCCCAGAAGAACCCGAATTGCAAAACGGAGTCGTACTCGAACCAAACTCGAATTCCGAATTAGAACCAGAACCACAACCCAAACCATCAGACCCACTGCCTCAGCCTGAATCACAACCACAGCAAGAGGCTCCAGAACCGAAGCCAGAACCAGAACCAGAAATCACCGATGCGGATCCAAAGCCCGAAGATCCGAAACCAAGTCCGATCCAATCCAATGGATCCGAGAACGCAACGGACAAAGAGGCTCAAATTTCGAAGCCGGAGCTGCGCAAAGACGAAGGCAGCCGAACTTTCACGATGAGAGAGTTGCTCCACGGTTTGAAAACCGAAGAAACCGATGCCACCTCGCCTTACAGGTCAGCTTTTCGATTAACTCTTTCAAATTCAACACTAATACGCGCTTAATTTAGCTAATAGAGTGGAAATGATAGATCTCATTGTTTTGGAATTAGTTGAAATCAAAGTGATTTAAATTCAATTACTGTTGAATAAATTACTGTTTGATGAGCTTTTTAAAGATATGATCCCGGTGTGTTCGTTGAAATTTGAATTCTGATTGACAGAATTTACATAGAACTGTATATAATGCAATCTCTAGATCCTACTGAATTTGGAATGTTGTGAGATTGCCGCTTTGATTGAATTGTTTTCGGTTGTTTTGCCAAAGTTAGGATTCGCTGCGTCTTGTTAAGTACAGCTGACAGCATTATATAGAACAGTATACGCGCAATTTCTAGATCATACTGAATTTGCAATGTTGTGAGATTGCCGCTTTCATTGAATTGTTTTTGGTTGTTTTGTCAAGATTAGGCTTTGCTACATCTAGTTAAGTATAGCTGACAAAAATTAATATAGAACAGTATATGTGCAATCTTTTATTTATTTATTTTTTATAGGTAAAAATAATTTTATTGAAACGAGACTACGTCGTGAAAATAGTTATGAAGTAGCCTAAAGAATTACAAATGGAAAACTATCTACATGCGGATCGAATCTATAAATGAATGAATAGAGTTACTATCTGTGAGACCTGACACAAAGGACCACTCATAAAGAGAACAAACAAAGGATGCTTGCAGTTGTGTTGATGTGCACTCCACATATTCAAAGGTCTGCCGATTTCTCTCCTTCTATATAGTCCACATCAAACATGATGGAGTAAGATTCCAGATTGCTGAATTAGGTCTCTTACTCCACCACTCACCTAATAAATCAAGAACCTTCTCCTGTAGTACCCACTGAACCCCAAACATCCTAAATATCAAACTCTAAAACTTAGAGGCCACGTTACAATTAATCAAGAGGTGATCCATGGTCTCCCCACTACAACACCAACTCACCATTGAGTAACCCCTCTTGATGAGGTTCTCACAGGTAAGAATTTCCCCCCTAGCCACTGTCCACACAAAGAAAGAAACCCTCCTAGGAGCCTTGGTTCTCCAAGTTTCTTTCCAAGGGAAGGACATTGATAGTGAGCCCTGTAAAAACTCATAAAAAGAGCGAAACTAACTTCCACCTCATCCTATCACTCCCCTCCCTGGTGGGAATACGAGAATCTAATAGATGGAAAAATGAAGCCACCGCATCAATCTCCCAGTCATTAAAATTTCTCCTGAATTTCACACACCAACTCCTCCTCCCCCTTCCTCAAGTCTCTCCAAAGATGATTCCACAGAAGCATTCTTTTCCACAGTGGTTTCAAAAAGTACAGGAAACAGCAGCTTCAAAGGCTGATCCTCACACCAACAATCATGCCAAAATCAAATTTAGCTCATATCAGACCAAATGCACTCATAGGGGTGATCACCCCTCAAAAGAAATGATTATGCAATCTCTAGATTGTACTGAATTTGAAATGGTGTTAGATTACCGCTTTGATTGACTTGTTTTTGGTTGTTCTGTCAAAATTAGGATTTACTGTGTCTAGTTAAGTATAGCTGACAACATTTACAGAACAGTATATGTGCAATCTCTAGATCCTACTGAATTTGCAATGACGTGAGATTGCTGCTTTGATGAATTGTTTTTGGTTTTTTTTGGGGTCAAAATTAGGCTTTGCTGTGTCTAGTGAGGTATAGCTGATAACAGTTGTATGGAACAGTATATGTGCAATCTCTGGATCCTACTGAATTTGCAATGGCGTGAGATTTCGGCTTTTATGTGACTTGTTTTCGGTTATATCATATTTAGGATTTGTGGTGTCTAGTTAAGTTTAGCTGACAGCATTATTCAGAACAGTATATGTGCAATCTCCAGATCCTAATGTATTTGCAATGACCTTAGACTGCTGCCTTGTTGACTTGTTTTCGGTTTTATTGGGTCAAAATTAGGCTTTGCTGTGTCTAGTTAAGCATAGCTGAGAGCATTATATAGAACAGTATACGTACAATCTCCACATCCTATTGAATTTGCAATGACGTGAGATTGCTGCTTTGATTGACTTGTTTTTGGTTGTTTTGTCAAAATTAGGATTCACTGTGTCTAGTTAAGCATCACTGACAACATCATATAGAACAGTTGACCTGAGATTGCTGCCTTGATTGACTTGTTTTTGGTTGTTTTGTCAAAGTTAGGCTTTTCTGCATGTAATTAAGTATGGCTGACAAAAATTAATATAGAACAGTATATGTGCAATATCTAGATCTAACTGAATTTGCAATGAGATGAGATTGCGGCTTTGATTGACTTGCTTTTGGTTGCTCTGCCAAAATTAGGCTTTGCAGTGTCTAGTTAAATATAGCTGACAACAATTATCCAGAACTGTATATATTGAAATCTCTAGATGCTACTGAATCTGCAATGATTCTTTTTTTTTTTTTTGGTGCCCGACTCTACAAGTGTATGCAGTCCTATTTTCTATGCATAAAATCTGAGTTGGTAGCAAGTTCAAAATAGCAAACAGACCCATCAATTAATACTGAAACTATAATTCTGATTAGGTGGTTTGCCCTTTTGTTTTGATATATACATATTTCATAAATTATCTTGTTTTGTAGTACTCTTCTCGAACTCATATACAAGTATGAAGTCTTAACTTTTGATGTATACTTATTTTCTTCTACAAAAACTTTGTTTTTTACTCTCTGCTTTTTGATTGTTTAGTCAAGAAAGCCCACAGCAACATGTGGATCAAAATGATGCTGCCATGGACCTAATTAGTAGTGTCACGGGTGTAGATGAGGAAGGTCGGTCTCGCCAACGGATTCTTACATTTGCTGCTAGGAGGTACTGTCATTCTTAAAACCTGGATGGCATTTTTCCTATTTTATACCTTCTTTTCACTGTTAAAACAAGTATTAATTGGTTGTGTTCATTGTGTCCTAGAGGAATTCTTACGTGATGTATAATATGTCTAAGCACTGGCTTACACTTGGAAATCTATATGCAATCAGATCATTAGGATGCTTCAGAGTCTTGCTTTTCCAAATTTTTTTATTAATTTTTATCTATACTTGAATTTTGTAGGTATGCTTCTGCAATAGAGAGAAATCCAGGAGATTATGATGCACTATACAATTGGGCATTGGTTCTTCAGGTCCAAAATACCATCTCATTTTATTCTTATAATTTTAACATCAATGGATTTAATTATTCTCTCACTCTCCTAAAACTTCAACTAGACAGCTTTGGTGTTATCCCACTTAACTTATTATCTGTAATACATTCATGACCACGATGTATTTCAAGAGTGTTTTTGGGGCACATTCTAGCGAGAAAAGGCACTTTCCTAATTTGGTTTGTTTGTTTGTTGAGGAACTCCTAATCTGGTTATTTATGTCATGATTTCAGGAGAATTGTTACAGTAGGTTTCCTTGACTAAAATTTACATTTTACCTGAAATGGGGTTAACATATTTAATATAAAACACGAAGTGATATTCGACATTTGGGTTAATTTCATCCAATTATTTACTGTAAAGTGTGTGAGTTTCCCTGTTTATTGTGATGGAGAAAGTCTGTGTGCTACTGTTATTTTAGCACGCTGTGTTTACTCATAAGTGCATTTTACTTTGCCTCATGATTCTCATACTGTATGCAGGAAAGTGCAGATAATGTTAATCAAGATTCTACTTCACCTTCTAAAGATGCTTTGCTTGAGGAAGCTTGTAAGAAGTATGATGAGGCTACCCATCTCTGCCCTACGCTTCATGATGTATGTTCACAACTCCTTATGACAATCTTATTAAAGGACTGGTGAAAATGGGATTTGAGAAGTAGTATTAGCAACCAGCACGATTGCTGTGTACAACATCTATACCATTTAACAAACTTGGGGTGGGGAGCCTTTTGCATGGAGAATCGGAGGATGCTTGGAGTGCATCTGTTAGTAATTATTTTTTTTTTGATAAGACATCTGTTAGTAATTATGCCTGACCCTATGGATATCTATGACCATGTAATCTGTTGTCAATTGGTCTTTGGATTGCCTAAGTTTGCAAGAGATATATATATATATATATATATATAGTACTCTTCCTGGTAAAATGTAAGGGAATTATGCTAAAATGGGGCATCTTACAATTTCCATACTTTGCAGATCTTATTTTTCATGTTTGTACATGAGTACATGGATGCTTCTGTATAAGTTTCTATTTATGATCTATATCATGTGAAAAAGTAATATGCTATCTTACTTGCAAGGCTTTCTATAATTGGGCTATAGCGATCTCTGATCGGGCAAAAATGCGTGGTCGTACAAAGGAGGCTGAAGAACTATGGAAGCAGGTTTGATTATATGATCTTAGTTGTCAGTCATAGTTTTGATTTCCATATGTTGAAACATCCATTGCCCTTCTCTAGTTTTTTCTTTTGCCTGCTGCTGCTGTTGTGCCAAGCTGACTTTTGGCAGCTGGATATGGATATAATTTTCAGAAGAGAATACGACTGTGTTTTTCTTTTGGTACACACTCAAACACCAAAAAATGAAAGCACTGTGGATAGAAAATAATCCTTTAGTTACCGTATAGGCATTAATGATGCTTGACAAAATTTTTCTCTTCCTTATATTTAACATTCTTGTCTACCACCTAAGTTGTTTATACTATTTATTCTTCTCTTCAAAAAAAAAAAAAACTACAACAACAAAGCCTTGGTCCCAAAACTTTGGGGTATGGATCCTCAATAGATTAATAGATTAATTTGGGTTGACCACATGTATTTTTCTGCACCATTCTATACTAACCAAAATTATACTTATGTTACTTCCTTAATTTGCATGTCTTTTTAACTACTAGTATTATTTTAAGTGTTTCTCTACATTTTTTCGTTCCCTCAACTTGAATTAAATCACTCCTTACTGGTGCATTGATTGCTCTCTTATTTGCACTTGACCAGACTATCTCTAGTGACTTTCCCTCTTTTTTTCATCAATATAGGCCACCCATACCTTTAAACAAATTTCTCCATTTTGTATCCCATCTTTTCTTCTATGTCCACTTTTCCATCTTAACATTTTTATTTCAGTTAGGCATCCACCTTGCTCTTATTCAATGATTTAATCCTATATGATCTCTCCATCCTTATGAATTATCGATACAATATACCGAAAGCTATCCCTCTTTGATATCTCTTGACTATCAAGTTTTACAACCCCCTCCATCTTTGTTTTTCCTTGTAATAAATTTTCACTTTATATACTCTATTAATATACTTAACCTAAAACTTATAGATTCTAAATCATCCCTCCAAATTTCCAATTTGGTGTGGAGTGGCATCCACTCCAAGTCTAGGTTAATCAAATAACATTATATCATCCGCAAAAAGCATACACCAATGAACTTCATCTTGAATTAGTCTAGTATGTTCATCCATGGCTAGTGCAAAGAGATATGAACTTAAAGCTAATCCTTGACGCCGAACCTATTGTGATAGGAACTCATTTGTGAAGTTTCCATTTCTTCTCACACTAATTATAGCTCCATACATATCCTTAACCTTAATATACTTTATAGTAACTCCTTTATATATATATATATATATATAAACCACCGCATCTAGGTACTTTACCGTACTTAAACCTTCTCCTCAGTGCAAAGGGGGCAGCATTGGTCCTTTTCGCATTGATTCCAAAACTTTTTCTTTCTCTTTTGATGGCGGGCGGGCTGATTCTTATGCTATTCATGAATGTCATCGGAATATTAATAGTTCCGTATGGATGAGTCGTAAGGGATTGGAATGGATTCTTGCTTGTTTTGCCGATATTCGAGACTGGGCTCCAGGAAAAGACTTTTTCTACAAACGTTTCAGAGCAAATAACAAGTTTTTTGAATTCCGGGGAAGGTCGAATAAGGCTGGTATTTTTGTGGAGATTGCTGTGTATTTTGGTGGAGCTCGTCGTGGTTGGGTTTTGGTACCAGCGAGCTTAAACCGGTCTGGGTGGCGGTTGTTTTCTAAAGAATTAGATAGTTTCCTATCTGGTTCAAACACTGAGAGGGTGGTAGGGAGGTCTCCTGTGGTAGCTGATGGTGGTGGTCCAATGGTTGGTGGTGGTCATCCTGTGAAGCAACCTGTCAATATCAGGAACCAGCGGAAATTAAGGAAATTTGAATTTCCTAGAGCTGCTTCGGGTAATAACGTGTTGAAGGGTGTCTCTGCTGCTTCTGTTTCTTCTAAAAATGGAAGACCCACGCGTGACTTTACTTTTGAGATGACTTCTGCTAGTCTGGCGCTGAGAGTGTCTATTGCTGATGGGAATAAAAGAGTGGTTCAGTGGATAAACCCATACCCTCAGCACAAGTCCATTACCTCTGGGCCGGTGCTGTGTAATGTTGCTCCTGGGCTTGAAAAAGCCCATTTTGCTGTCCCTAAGTCTAAGGCCCACGGAGTGGCTTCAGGTCCTTTTGAGCTGGGAGCTTGTGGGTTTGGCACTCAGAGTAATTACGCAGTGGGTGAGAGCTCAAAGGCTCCGATGATGTCATCGGTGCCATCGGCGTTGCCTGTAGCTTCGACAGTAGGTGTTTCGACATTTCCCAGGTCCGATCAAGCTCCGACGGTCGGTGTTTCGACTTTTCCCAGCTCCGATCAAGCTCCGACGGTAGGTGTTTCGAAGTTTCCCAGCTCCGATCAAGCTCCGGAGCTTCTCGCACCCATTCCGTCGAGCTTTCTTGGTTACCCAGTGGCCGGAAAAGGCTCGCCGCCCTGTGGTAGCTCCGACGCGGTGGTTCTCAACTCCGTTGAAGCGGGTTTCTCTTTGGTTTCTGCCTCTGATGCCGAGAACACCCTTGGGTTAGGCAAACGTGATCCTGGGTCCTCCGGTGTTATGGTTCATAATCGTTTTTCTCCTCTCTCTGACCTGGGCAATGAGGTTGAAGAGGAGGTGGTGGTAAGGGAAGATCATGTTGAGGATCAGAGGTGCCATCACCATGCTAATAGGACGAGTCAAAGGTCAGTGGTTTCTGTTGGGGTTTCTCAGTCAGTTTCTGGACTTCACCTCTCTCCTTGGGAGTCCAGTGTAGGGTCTGACCATAGTGGAGGAAGTGGAGAAGAAGATTTTTGTGTGTTGGAGTGTGACCCTTTGTCTCGGTGGGAACCCAATGATCTTAGTGAGTTGGTGTTGGTTCAGGACCCTACTGAAGGTATTCAGGTGATGGAGTCTGGATCACAGTCGAACTGGGTGTCACAATTGATGAAAAAATTCTGTAACATGGTGGGGTTCCCTATCGTGAAACATGAAGCTCAATGTTTGGCTCTGTTTCGCCTTTTGGAACAGGAGTGTCTCAAGGTTATTGATGTTGGGATGCCCAAGCGACCGGCTAATACAGGGTCCCGTGGTCTCAGGGAGCTTAAGGGGCTTATCTCTAATGTTAATTACGAGGGTGTCTCTTCTAGGAGTAGGAGCAGAGTTTCTTCGACTGCTATAGGGGTCGTTGGTAGTTGTAAATGACTTTACGACTACTTTCTTGGAATGTAAGGGGGCTTAACAATCCCCGGAAGAGAGAGATTTGTAAGAATCTTCTAAAAGATTGGAAGTGCGATATTGTTTGTTTTCAAGAAACGAAAGTATCTTCTACGGATGTTGCTTTTGTTCGGAGTTTATGGGGGAGTCCTTTCATTGACTGGGCTGTTTTGGATGCGGTGCAGACTTCAGGAGGGGTCTTGCTTATTTGGGATAAGAGGGTTTTTGATCAATTGGACATTATTGTTGGTCAGTTTTCTGTCAGTGTCTTACTGAGAGGAGTGGTGGATGACTTTGTTTGGGCTTGTACAGGTGTGTATGGCCCCAATGAAGATGGTCAGCGGGCTGCATTGTGGGAGGAGTTGTCTCTGGTGCGTGCCAGATGGCCCATGGCTTGGTGCTTGGTAGGTGATTTTAATTGCATTAGGTACCCAAGTGAAAGGCTTGGCTGTGAGTTGTTTAGTCCTGCTATGTTTGCTTTCTCGGACATTATAGAGAGCAATTCTTTAGTTGATTTACCGTTAGAGGGTGCTTCCTTCACTTGGTTCAGAGACTCTGGCCTTCCCTCTATGTCAAGAATTGACAGGGCTTTGGTTTCTCTAGATTGGGAAGAACATTTTGAGAATGTATCCCAAAGGGTGCTTCCTCGTGTTATTTCAGATCATTGTCCGCTTTTGTTGGAAGCTGGTGTGGTTCGTCGTGGTCGGAGTGCATTTAAATTTGAAAATATGTGGTTGAAAGCTGAGGGTTTTGTTGATAGAGTTCAGCATTGGTGGAATGGGTACAGTTTTGTGGGCTCTCCAAGTTTTATCTTGGCTCAAAAACTGAGGGCTTTGAAAGCTGACTTAAAAAAATGGAATAGGGAGGAGTTTGGTGACTTGGCTCTTAGGAAAAAAATTTTGCTGTCTGAACTGATGGGTCTAGACGCAAGAGAGGAGTTGTTGGGGCTTTCGGGTGAGGATCAACTCCGTCGTATTCATCTTAAAGGAGATATTGAGCAGTTGGCTTCCCTTGAGGAAATTTCTTGGAGGCAAAAATCTCGGGCTTTGTATGTGAAGGAGGGAGATAATAATACTCGTTTCTTTCATAGATTAGCAAACTCTCATAGAAGTGCTAATCACATTAAGAGGATCGAGGTGGATGGTGTTCTTTATGAGGATGAGACGGAAGTGCGCTCGCAATTAGTTCTCTTCTATCAAGGGCTGTATAAGGAAACTGATTTGGGGCGCCCTTCTATGGATGGGTTAGATTTTGCTTGTATTGCGGAGGAGGAGAGGTTGTCTTTAGAGAAGGAGTTCACGAAGGAGGAAGTTTTCCAGGTCTTAAAGGAGATGGAGGGTGATAAAGCCCCTGGTCCTGATGGTTTCACCATGGCTTTCTTTCATCATTGTTGGAGTGTTGTGGAAAAGGATGTTATGGATTTTTTTGATTTTTTTCATCAGCACTCTGTGTTTGAACGGTCTTTGAATGCTTCGTTTCTCACTTTAATCCCTAAGAAGGGCAATGCTGTTAACATTAAAGACTTTCGCCCTATCAGTTTGGTGGGTAGTGTGTACAAGTTGTTGTCCAAGGTGTTGGCGAACAGGATGAGGGCGGTTTTGGATAATCTCATCTCTGAGTC
Organism: Quercus glauca; assembly: GCA_023736055.1. Classification (NCBI taxonomy): domain Eukaryota; kingdom Viridiplantae; phylum Streptophyta; class Magnoliopsida; order Fagales; family Fagaceae; genus Quercus; species Quercus glauca. Next base: position 71,020,947 of record CM043316.1, on the reverse strand, counting down.
TCAGAATTCTTTTGTTGGTGGTAGGCAGATTTTGGACTCAGTGCTTATTGCAAACGAGTGTTTGGATAGTAGGTTGAAGAGCCGAGTACCGGGGGTGATTTGCAAGCTTGATATTGAAAAAGCTTATGACCATGTTAATTGGGAGGCCTTGTTTTATTTGTTGGACCGGATGGGTTTTGGTTTGAAATGGAGGGGGTGGATTAAGGCTTGTGTTACTTCTGTTCGTTTTTCGGTCCTTGTGAATGGATCCCCTGAAGGTTTCTTTGGAAGTTCTCGTGGTTTGAGACAAGGTGACCCTTTATCCCCTCTTTTGTTTCTATTGATTATGGAGGTTTTAAGCAGAATTTTGAAGAAGACAGAGGAGAATAACCTTATTCAGGGTTTTCATGTGGGAGCAGTGAATTCTGTTGGTGTGCGGATTTCCCATTTGTTGTTTGCGGACGACACTATCTTTTTTTGTGATGCCTCTAGGGATCAGTTGCTGTCCATTAGGTTGGCAATGTCTTGTTTTCAGGTGTTTACAGGTTTGACGGTTAATGTTGGGAAAAGTGAGATTGTCCCTGTTGGGGAGGTGAATAATCTAGTAGAATTGGCTAGTATTCTTCATTGTAGAGCGGGGAGTTTCCCAATGAAATATTTGGGAATGCCATTGGGATCTTCTTTTAAGACTGCTTCGATTTGGAATCCTATTTTGGAGAAGATGGAAAAGAAACTTTCAGGGTGGAAGCGTCTCTATTTATCTAAAGGTGGTAGGCTCACATTACTTAAGAGTACTCTTTCAAGTCTTCCAACGTACTTTCTTTCACTATTCACAATTCCTAAAGCTGTGGCTGCTAGATTGGAACGTATCCAGAGGAATTTCCTTTGGGGGTCTTCTGAGAGTAGTTTCAAATATCCTTTGGTGGCTTGGAAAAAGGTGTGTTTACCTATCAAATTGGGTGGTTTGGGGATTAGAAGTCTGGTATCTTTTAATCAAGCTTTGTTAGGAAAATGGTTGTGGCGTTTTGGGCATGAAGTTACCCATCTTTGGCGGAGAGTAATCTCCATAAAATATGGTGAGGGTCATGGGGGGTGGTGTACGAAGGTGTGCAGGAGGACTCATGGTTGCGGTCTTTGGAGAAGCATTCATGAAGGGTGGGAGAGTTTTTCTAAGCATTTGTCTTTTGTAGTGGGTGAAGGCACCCGTATTCGCTTTTGGCATGATAGGTGGATTGGGGATAATACCCTAAAAGACCTCTATCCTGAGCTCTTCGTCTGTTCAGTTGCAAAGGATGCCTGTATCTCTGAGGTTTTGTGGACTCCAGATGGAGGTTCTTTTAGAGTGTGGGATGTTAGGTTTTTTAGAGCTTTTGAAGATTGGGAGTTAGCTGCATCTTACTCTCTTCTTCGGCTTATCCATCCTCGTATTCCTCGGGGGGATAGGAGGGATTCGCTACGTTGGCACCTAAAAGGGGATGGTAAGTTTGATACAAGATCTTATTACCAAGAAATTCAGGGCAATCCTAATCTTTTGTTTCCTTGGAAGGGTGTGTGGAAACCAAAGATTCCTAAGCGAGTGGCCTTCTTCTTGTGGTCTGCTGCGCACAATCGGATTCTCACTTTGGATAATCTCATGCTTAGGGATCGTTCTTTGGTAAATCGGTGTTGTATGTGTTGTGGTGATGGGGAGTCGGTAGACCATCTTCTGATTCATTGTCCTATTTCTCATACCTTATGGTCCTTCATGCTTCAGGCTTTTGGAATTCATTGGGTTATGCCAAGATCGACGGCAAGTTTGTTATCTTGCTGGTATCAATGGTTTGGGAAGCACAATTCAAATATTTGGAATTTGATTCCAGGGTGCTTAATGTGGATTGTTTGGTTGGAACGTAATCGTCGCTCTTTTGAGAACATGGAGAAGATGTTAGATGAGTTAAAGGTCTTATGCCAGCGTAGTCTTTTTGAGTGGGCTCGTTGTTGGGGCTTTACTGACTCTTTGTCTCTTTCAGAGTTTATGTTTTCCCTTAATTTAGCTGTCTGATTTCTTTATCTTTTGTTTTTGTTGTTGTTTGTTTTTTTCTATCTTGTTGTTCATCTTCATGAACTACTTGTACTATTTTTTCTCATTTATATCATTTCTCTGATTACCTATCAAAAAAAAAAAGGTACTTTACCGTACACTTTCTCTAAATCAATAAAAACCATATAAAAATATTTACTCTTTCTTGTTAAATAAAAAACAAAATCAATATTTTTCCTAAACAAAACATAATGCTCATATAAGTGCCTTTTGCTTAATTTGATATTGCAGGCTACAAAAAACTATGAAAAAGCTGTCCAACTCAACTGGAACAGTCCTCAGGTATCTATGAATAAACTTGTTAAGCAAGTAATTTTTTTATAAGTATTTTTTGTTTTTTTTGTTTTATTTGTTAAACTCACAACAAGCTGGATGAGGGGCATTTGACCCATAAGGCTCTTGGCTTGTTAAGTTAGTATTATGATTTCATATGGGGTACTTGAACATTTTAATTGCGGTCTGCCCTTCTTTTCTTACCAATTCTATGGTTCTTTACTGAAACCCCTTTCAATGCATCAAAAAGCACAATGAAATCATTTATGTTTGGATTCTTTGGTTCTAACTCCATGTGAAATCTATTTCAGGCACTTAATAATTGGGGACTTGCTCTGCAGGTATTTTAATTACATTGACATTTACTTAAAAATTAGCTTCTTCTTCTTCTTCTTCTCTCTCTCTCTCTTCTCTAAGTTTACATCTTATTTTGTTCCCTGTGCTGAGAGTATTTCAACATTTTTCCAAATATTTCAGCACCTGTGTTTATGTTGGGAAGTTTGATTAATTTTATGTTTTAATGTGAAATTTAGGAACTCAGTGCAATTGTTCCAGCACGAGAAAAGCAAACAATTGTAAGAACTGCAATTAGTAAGGTACAAAAGAGAGATCAAAGTGCTTGGATGATTATACATCTGATGTCTAGGAACATTTCCACGAGTTCTACTCTTATGATATCTTTAACTGGTCTTCATATGCAGTTCCGTGCAGCGATACGGTTGCAATATGACTTCCATCGGGCAATTTACAACCTTGGAACTGTTTTGGTCAGTTCCTAACTTGTCATTCCATATTTCTATATCATGATCTTATATTTGTTATAGTTGAGCTGTAAAATATGAGATATTAGGGACTGAGGGTTAACAAAGAGAAAATGAGAAAATAAAAACACACAAAAAGAGAGAGATATTTGAGAAAAGGTGAGTACGTTAATCAATCCCTAACCTTAGCACATATTTCTATTAGAGTTTATGGTATGCTTATAATAAAACTCATGCTATTGTAAAATGACATGCTAATATAAAGAATAACATTAGCTCCAACACTCTCCTTAAGCTAGAGCAGGCAAATCAACATGCCCAGCTTGAAAGATAATTGCTTAAAGGAGGCATAGGTTAATGGCTTTGTGAGATATCATTTTACTAATCATCCAAGTGAACAAAGTGAGCGACAATTTGTTTCTTCATGTGTTTAGTAAACACAAGATTGTTAGCAAAAAAGATAGTAGTTTGATTGTCACAATACATTTGTTTTTTTGATAAGTAAATAAGATTTATTGATAGCAAAAAGGAAACGCCCAAGTACACAGGAAGTGTATAGGGGTGAACAAATCAAGTACAAAAATTATAGAAATCAAGTAAATCAAGAATTGAATATAAGGATTGGTTTCGCCAAGCAAATAACCGGTCCAAAGGTTCTAACGAAAAATAACTTGAGGTTTGGCATGGATCTCTCATTATCTGTAAAGCACCTACTATTTCTTTCCCTCTAAAAAACACCACATCAAACAATGGGGAACAGCTATCCATATATGACCATTTCAATGATGACCAAACCGACTTTGCCAGCAAGTTAGAAGCTCAACAACAGACTTTGGCATAACCCAACTTACTCCAAATAACCCAAAACCATAAACCATAGATCCTTAGCAATCGGACAATGAAGAAAGAGATGGTCGCAGAGGAGAGTTGAATTCATTACATATCGGAAGCAGTATGGGTGTATAGCTCAGTACTTAGCTTCAAATTTAGAATAGGTAACAACATTATGTTTTTTACTGCACCAGGTAACAAGATTACCACCAATAAAGGTATAATAGCCAGAGGTGGGCCATCTATCAAAATGACTACCAGCACAATCAACATCACTAAAACCTATCTCAAACAGAGAATAGAGGGTTTGTACAACAATCCTTATCTTGGAGCACCCTTCAAATGATGTAAGATACAACAATGTCAACAATTGGCTTCATAGTGAGGTTGACAGGGAGCATGCATATATTAACTAAGCATACCAACTGCATAAGTAATATCAAAAGAAGTAATGGTAAGGCAAATCAACTTCCCAACCAATTGTTGTTATTAAACAATATCAGGAAACAAATCACTGTACTTGCCATCAAGTTTACCTGTATGATCCATAGGTGTATTGACAGGTTGAGTATCCAAGAGACCAGTCTTAGACAAAAGATCAAGAATGTATTTCCTTTGAGACAAAAAGATGCCCTGAGAAGAATAACCAACTTCAGTACTGAAAAAATAATGAAGAGCACCTAGGTCTTGTGTGGGATTGCTTATTCAAATAGCAATAATATTGTCCACACAAACAATTAAGACAATAATGCTATTGATGGAGTGATGAACAAAGACAGAATAAGGGTCAGGTTAGGAATCCAAAGGTACTGAAAGCGAGGAGTGAGAGATAATGCACTCACACACAGAGAGAAGAAAAAAAGAGAGGATAGAAATGTAATTGCATGGCTGAAGCAAAAAGGCACACAAATTCTCTCTACTTTCTCCCCAAATTCATCTGGGCCCCACCAAAATTCCTCCCTTTTTCTCTCTAAACCAAACACTCAAAAATACCATTTTCTCTCCCCCATTTTCCATCCCCCCAATAATCTCCCCAACCAAACGCACTCTTATGCTAATGTAAAATAACATGCTAATATAAAAAAATTAACAAGCAACTCTATAAAGAATTATATATATATATATATATATATATATATTCTACTTATCCAATTAGAAAAATAATTTTATATATTTCTATTCAGTATCTTTAAATTGGAATCATTGGATCGCATAGAATACTTCTCTTACTGTAGCATCTCATGCAAGTTGAGTGAAGTATAAATCCCAAACTCATAGAGTGATTATCTGCAGTATGGCTTAGCAGAGGATACATTACGAACTGGGGGATCAGTCAATGCTAAAGAAGTTTCACCAAATGAATTGTATAGCCAATCTGCTATCTACATTGCAGCTGCTCATGCCTTGAAACCAAATTACTCAGTAAGCGTTTTGTATTGTTGTTTCTAACAATTTTGTTTGTGGTACTTAGGTAACAAAAATTTGTCTTCAATTTAAACATGGACCAGTCAAGAACTCCAGAGTTGGAAAAAAGAAATACTTATCTGGAGCGAGATTTAAAGGGTCTTGCAATAAACATATTTTTCTTTGCCCTTATTTTTTGATGTTCTATTGATGTGTACATTGGTTTCATTTTTCCATTGATGTTCTAATGATGTTTTAGGTTTACAGCAGTGCCTTGCGGCTGGTGCGTTCCATGGTTAGTATTTACTTTTTGGAATAATAATTTTAGAGTTATTTCATCCTCAAAGCTATATATATATATATATATATAAGTTTAGGGTTGCTTCTAATCTCTTGACTATGAAAAATTGCAATTTACTCTCTTTTTTTTTTGATAAGTAAGAAGAAAATATTATTAAAAAAAGAAAAGCAAGAGAAACACAAAGAGTTCACGGTAGTGAACAATGGAAAAAAGAAACAACAAGACAAAAATAGCCCTTAATCTATTCTAATAGAAGAAATAAAATCTGTAAGGGAAGAACAATCCGAGAAACCCCAACAAGAAGACCAATCAAAGAGGGTCATCTGGCAAAACTCTAATAACTGAACCACAGTTTTCCCCTTGTCCTCAAAAGCCCGCTGATTCCATTCAGACCAAATAGTCCACATTAAACAGCTTGGGACCAAATCCCAAATATCAGAACTATGCTTCCCAAGCCAATGAAACCAACCGAATAATAAGTCCTCGACTGAACCTGGCATGACCCAAACGATCCCAAACAACTGAAGCATATACATCCACAAAGAATGAGCTATTGGACAAAAAAGTAATAAGTGATCCACAGATTCTGCATTACAACAGCACAAATAACATCAATTCGCCAATGGGCGACCACGAAACATAAGATTATCCAAGGTTAGAATTTGACCATGAGCTGCTGTCCACATAAAGAAAGCCACCCTTTTAGGAACCTTAACTTTCCAAATACCCTTCCAAGGGAAGGTGGAGGGAGCTGCATTACGAATCTTATGATAGAAAGATCGAGTATCAAACTTCCCACTGCCATTAAGATCCCAACAAAGCCTGTCACACCCTCCACCCCTAGGGATTCGGGTTTGGATAAAATGAAGAAGGGAGTAGGAGGCCGCCAACTCCCAATCATTGACTCTCATATAAGTATTACAACAACAATGTCAATGTGCCCTTCCGTCATCATCCGTTAGAACCTTGCCGTTAACCCATCCAAAAACAATTTAACTTTGAACAGAAAATAGTATACAAAAAGAAAAAAAGAGAGTTGTCTATAGTCAGGTTAACAGCAAAAATGTGATGGGGCATAACAGAAGGGGCACATTGACAATGTTGTAATTGTCAATGGTGTAAATGTCAAGTTTTTAAAATTAAGGGACCATTCTAGAATGACTTCAAACTTAAAGGGTGTGAAGTGAATTTTAGCCTTTTTATAAAAAAACAATTTGTGGCTGCCTCCATATAATTTGGGTATGGTCAGCTGTGAAATCAGTTTCTAGCATTTACCTTTCTTAAGTTGTTCAATATTAGGTTGAGATATATGCGTATAAATTTAGCACATGTTTTTTATGGCTGTCAAGTGATGTTCTGACCCTACTGATCCCATGCATCAAGCTTGTCATTAGTTTGAGCTATAAGGCCATTCTTGTGTGACTTATATTGCAGCATTTACAAAACAACCAAACTGGTTTTCGTGACATAAATCCTTAATGGAACTAAATATTTCAGTCCATCCTAGTTTTGGAACTCCTCCCCGAAACTTATTCGATCCTCACTTGTTCAACTAAGACTACTGCCATTATTTTATCCCCCCTTCCCCCTACATGTCATGCCTCTTTTTCTTCTTGATATTGTGGTTGATTGTATGTTCACAATGGTACATTTAGCATACCTAATGAAATTAGATTTTTTTTTTTTTTTGATAGGTAATAAAACTTTTAGTCAAGGAACTGAACATCATGTTCACGATGGTGAACATTCTGAACAAGAAACAAATACAAGAAGTTCAAGAACTTAAGCAAACAGATAATTTCATTTTTCCTAATGAAATTAGATAATTTCTTCAATCAAACAATAGCATGTCTCTGTGTATGTTTCAGTGATGTTGGTTGAGGGAATCATTATTTATATAATAAAGTTGACAGAACTCAACTCTTGACAGCTACCTTTGCCGCATCTTAAAGTTGGGTATCTGACTGCACCACCTGTTGGGAAACCAGTTGCACCACATAGTGACTGGAAACGGTCACAATTTTTTTTGACTCATGAAGGGCTTTATCAGGTAAACTTTGATGTGTTTCCTTGTTGTATGGTGAAAGTAATAAGATAATCTGCATCTCAACAATTGTACATTTGTTTCTTTGCTGTGCGTTTACAGTCGTAAACACATTGCACTTTTGATATCAATAAAATTTTTATTACCAATCAAAAAAAAAAAAAAAAAAAAATTGTACATTTGTACTTAAGGATCATTCTTTCTTTATTCTTCATTTTCTTTTCTTGCTTTTCCTCTCATCAGATAAGCAAAATTGAGCAAAAACAATCAGCACAAAGCCTCTCTGGAAGATCAGGAGATGCAGTGAATATGGACAAAAGGACCATCGGAGTTGACATTCCAGATATTGTTTCTGTATCAGCATGTGCAGATCTGACTTTACCACCCGGTGCTGGCCTCTGCATTGATACAATTCATGGGCAAGTTTTCATGGTAAGCATTATGATTTGTGTTTCAATGAGAATATTATATTATATTGTCTTGTGTTGTAATTTAGATGTTACTTAAAAAATAAAAAGCTCAAACCTGATATTTCTTAGTCATCCAAAGATCTCTGATTTTGCATACTATGATTTGGAGTTTAATACTATGAATGTCACACTGTAGCACATTGGAAGCAAACATGATAATTTTAGGCCATACAAAGATTATCTTAGCATTTGCATGTTATGATTAGTACTTTACAATGTCGAACTGTAGGACTCTGCAATTCAATTACTCTTTGAGACGCTTGGAGCAACAAATTAAAATTTAAAGTCAGGAATCTGGATGAAAAAAAAATTATGCCATTTTGTCACCTACTCTGTGGGGAAGTTGAAATTCATTTTTCCTAATTCTATTAGTTAGATTTTTTGGTTTTAAACTCATGTTATATAGGTTATATTACATGGATGGAATCTAAGATCAGGCTCAGATATTATGCGACTAGCGACCTATATATCAGGAACTTAAAATGCACCATGCTTTCCATTTTTTCATTGTTCATTTTTGGTCTTTATATGAATCTTAAGCTTGCAGGTTTCTAGAAATATTTGAAATTTTATTGCCTTTCTGCGTACTGGTCTTTATTATATCTTAAACATATAAGATGCCATTATATGAATCTTTTTCTTCTGATGTTGAATTTATCTACTATTAAATTGTAAATTCTAAAGATATGTAGCACTTTAATATTTAGGAGACTGAGCTAAACTGAGCTATATGCTCTATGCCATTCTCAATTTCCTTGACTCTTTTCCTAGCAAAAAAAGAAAAAGAAAAAGAAAAAAGTACTCGTATTTTATTCTTCAAAATTTTCTATTGCAAAAGATTACCTAAAAGATTTTATCACTTCCCTTAATTTGCCAGAAGATATGGGAGATGAAAACAATTATGTTTTATTATTCTTCAGTGAATCAGTATGGTCACTATTCATATTAGGATCTTTATTCAAATGAAAAAAAGTGGATTGAAGCACTGGATTTTTAAGGAGGGCACCCGTTAATTTATATTTATTTTCTCATTAATTTTACAGGTTGCTGACTCGTGGGAATCCCTCGATGGATGGCTTGATGCAATCCGTCTAGTTTACACAATATTTGCACGTGGTAAGAGTGATGTTCTGGCAGGTATAATAACTGGCTGATCATTTTCTTAGATGTGCTACCAGTGCATTGTTTTTGTTGAGATTATTAACAATTAATTTATTGACATGTGGTTGCTAGAATGAAACTGTTGTATTATAAAATTTTTTGGGACTGTGTCATGGTAAATCCAATTTTCTCTACGTCATTGGTTTGGCTTGCTCAATTGTTCAGCTATTGTAATTTTTTTTTTTTTTTTTTGAAACTAGCTATTGTAATTTTTGTTTGTTTGATATAGCGTACTATTGATATATCTCACCCCTTTAAAAAAACCCTTCCCACATTTTTATTTGAAGCGAGTAATTAAAGCATGCTGTGGATTGGACTGACCTATTTTTCATGCCTTTGCGTGCAACTTATTAATAAAATAAACTGACCTTTCACCCCAGTCTAGTTTATTATGTTGCAACATAAATGTTGATCTTCACGCATTTCGATGTACTATTTCAATATTCTCAAAATTCTCACAAATATAAATTGTGGTACTACATGTATGGAGCAACAACCCATGTGTACGTAGCTAAAGAATGAAAAAAGAAACAATGAAAATTAGACTTGGACTTTACCAGTTCTACCAGCGGTGCCAAGGGTTAATTGTGTTTTAAGTGTTTGGTTAGTGGAATATACATGGAAAAAATAATGAGAAGAAACTAGAGTTAGAGGAAAATGCTTCATTCAACATAAAGGCATAATAAACGGATTACAAGTATTTATATTAATTCCAACACAAGTTATAAGACTGCTTCAAGGCAAGTTCAATATTAGCTAACTTGTAACAAACTGTCAAACCGCTTTCTAACTCCCTAGTCCCTAACTAGCTCTGCCTATGCAAGACTTGTTTCCTAGAGTGCGTATCATGCTGCACTTAACAAGTAGTTGGGCACATATCACGTGTTTAGGCTTTAGTTAAACACTTACCAAGTGATCAGTGGCTGGTATTTTTTGGTGTGCTTAAACCAGGTTAATTACACAGACAAAGATCCATTTATAGTCTTAATGCAGTGCATCGAATTTGTGAATTTCAAGGTTTATTGGTGTGCTCACTCATTCCTTTAAGATTGGGATGGAGTGATGTACCATGTGTTTGTGAAAGTTCGCATACCCAAGAAACTCCCCCTCCCCTATCTCTGTGTTTCCTTTTTATTGCTTGTGCCATTGCTTCAAATCTAATGAGCCATAGTCCCATGGAAAAAAGAGAAAGGGGGAGGAAATCCCATGGGACACTGGGGGATCAGCCAAGCCTAGACAATGAAAACTGGAAAGAAATAAGATGCATTCTTATTGTCGTTTGAGAAAGGATATAATCTGTTCCTTTCTCTGCGTATCACTTTTGTATAATTTTTGTTGCACTTCGCACTAACAACTAACAAGTTTGTGCATTACCATGTGCCCTTTAATGTTGTTACTATTCTCGCCACAAATCTTTATACTGCTTTTTCTAGGAACGTACAAATTTCATACAAATGGGAGGCTTTATTTTGGCCAAAGCAAGAACTGAAGCAGGAAGCGTCCAAATACCCTCCCCGCAAATTAATCCAGAAGCAACTGCAGGAACCATCAACTCGGCTTTCTTTGAGTTAACCTTGTACCACACAAACACAATCAAACTCCCAATTCCCATATCAATCGCAAAGTATGCCCCAACTAAAAAGGGCACCGCCATGACCATAGGAAGTGGCATATATTTTCCGATCTTTGGCGGCGCAAGATCTCTCACCACGTTGACTCCTACTGCAAAGGCAAAGAAGCCATAGCAGAGTTGCAGGCAGTGGCGAGGGAGAGCTGAGAAGCCTTCAACACCTAGAATGGCCATGTTTCTGTAGATCAACGCATAAGGAGCTTTGAACTCTCCATTTGGGTTTCCCACATCAAAGGCCTTGTAGAAAAGGAAGAAGCTAAGGGGTGCCATTAGACAGCCTAATGCCGTGCCAATGGCTTGGCTCAAGAACATTGCTCTGGGAGAAGTACTAGTCAATTGTGCTGTTTTGAAATCTTGCATAAGAGTGCAAGCCACAGAAACAACAGATTTTATTATACCACACCCAATAAGTCCTGCCACCAAACCATCTTCTTTTCCACTCAATGCAGCCAGGACAAAGAGTGCTGCTTTCCCATAATTATACGCCATGTTCATATCTGTGAGGCCGGCTCCATAAGCGTTGCAGAATGCTAGAGATGGAGCAAGGAAATAGGCTACGACAACGTAGTACCATTTAAGTTGATGGAACATCAATGGGATCACTATTATAGATACGATGGCAAAGATGATGTAGCCAGTGAGTGCAACCCACATGGGAATGTTTTCTTTCAGGAATACTTCGTTCTGTTTCAAAACTTCAATGGGGTTCCCTTGGTCGTCCACATCTGCAGTAGAGAGGAAGATAATATGTTAGAAGTATAAACACGTAAATTAATATCATTCTGAGTTACTGCACGCAGGGCAGAGTACAATTTCGCAGGGAGTGGCGGGATTTCAAAGAGATGCCAACAAATTTTACTACATTAGTTTTGGCGTTTTCATTGAAGCTTTTAAAATCAAGTTAAGTATGCATTGTTTGGGTCTACAAAGTACAAACCAATGCAACCTTTAATCAATCTGATCACCATTAGAAATGCATTGGGCCAGCGGGCCTCATCAATCTTTTAAGATAGTTATTGTAATCTAATACATTAGGAATTATTATAAAATCACAACTAATTTCACAATATTCTACGTGGAAGATTGCAATTAGCTATTTGTTACTTTTATATGGACTCGTCATTTTTTTTTCCTACCACTCATAGTCAGTTACATTGAATAGTTGTGAAAATAAGTATGAAATTATTCATGGTCCTAGAATTTTTCTAAAGCAGCAAACGAAAAGGAAAATTCAAAGGCTGCTACTTATATTACCCTTGTTGGCGTCCTTGTTTTTGAATTTGCCATGGATGTTAATGATTGTGCATGCCAATATCTTGATGAAATTGTAAATCCCATCACCTAGGATTAAAGCAACGGATAGGAAAACCTGCAGAGAAAATACAGAGTAAATGGAAGAACATGGGTAGCAAAATCCAATAGGAATGTGTGTATGTTATGGAGAGAGAGAGAGAGAGACCTTGTATCCATACAAACTCTTCATGTTACTTTCTTCCAAACTCTCAGAGAACCAATGTCCTTTAAGCCGACCAATGAGTGGCCACATTATTCCCTGGGAAAGCACAGCTCCAAGAACCAAAGACAAGTTTACAAGGTGGGAACAAATCATCCCAGCTCCAACATAAGTCAAGCCAAAGTCGAAGTAGAATCTGCAAAATCCGATATTAATAAACTAAATACTAAATAGCATCACTAACATGTACAGTTCAAAGAAGCAGAGAATAAATCAAAGACGTACGTGTGCTTCCAGGCTTGCAATCCAAAGGTAGGGAACTGTCCAAATCCACAATTATCTTTTCCATTGAAAAACCACTTAAAGAAACCCCACAAGAAACTAATCGAAAAATATTTCATGAACCCTTTCACTTGCTTCCTGCAAAAAATAAAATCCTGTTTGAGCTTTGATTCTTTAGTGGTTTTCTGTCATAACAAAATCAGAGATAATTATTGTGCAGTTTGGATATGTTAGCTTTTTTTCCCTTGGTTTATTTTGTGTATATACAAACTTTGTAAAACCTTTTTTAGGTATTACTTTATTTTTGTTAATAGCACAAAAAAAGAAAAAAAGAAAAAGAAAAAGAAAAAGAGATATTAAAGGTTTTACTAGTTTTTCTACCAAATGTTTACAAAATAATGTCACAATGATATAATTGGTGTACTTCAAGAATATAATAAATAAATAAATAAATAAAATGCTAAAAATATCACATATTTTACTAAATAATCGTGATGAACTGACATAGTAAAGAATATAATTGGTTGATTTAAAAAATATAATGAATTAATGAATGCTTAGATTATTGAGAGAATGATAAAACAATAAATATTGTTAACAACTTTTTATATTTTCCATGAAAGTGGTGGCAAAATTTTTCTACTAGAATTTATTAACAATTTTCCTAAGAGAATCTGTTAACATGATTCTGGTAAAAATTATATAGTAAAATTTGTAGTTGAATGTTTAGATTATTGAGAGAATGATAAAACAATAAATATTATTGACAACTTTTTACATTTTTTATGAAAGTGGTTTCAAAAATTTTTTATTATAATTTATTAACAATTTTTCTAAAGATATAAGTACATATTAACATAAAAATTATATAGTAAAATTTGTAGTTATTTAATATCATTCTTTTAACAATAAAGACGATGGAAGAGGTGTACCTTGCCATCTTATCCCCCTGGCTGTGGAAACCATTAATGAGAACCGCAGTTGCCAAGCCACTTGGATAAGTCAATTTGAGATCTACTATCATTATCTGTTGAACAGTGAGAAATAACATACATACAATAAGAAAAACGTTGAGATCTGCGTAGTGGTCCACAAAGGGAAGAGAAAAATCATGGTGGGAGGAAAATCCATTGACTTTGCAATCAGCATTAACTCAGCATCAATCCCAAAGACAATGATCATAATTCATCTCCATTTGAAATAGAATTTTTCCTTCATGTTCTAGGTTAATTAAATGTTACACATCTAAAATATTATAAATTAAAAAAAATATATCTAATGTTATATTATTTAAAATTTTAAATAATATAGTATTTTATACATCATTAGATCAGGAAAAGAAAATTTTAACCGTGCCCACTCACACCCAAAAGAAAGGTGTTGATTTCAATGACGAACTTTCCAGACTTTTTTTTATCATATATGATGAATGAGTAGAAACGCAAGTAAAAGTTGAAATAGTCATCAAAAAGAAGAAAGGGAATCTTCATAAAGTAATTATTAAAACCACTAGTGTTGAAATAAGGTAAAAAGCACTTTCTAATTCCTTCAAAATTGTATGAAAATTGAGACCACCAAGAAGATATACCTTTCTCAGGGGAACTAAGACAAAAAGGCCAACAAAGCAGACTACAAAGAGGTAACCAGTCATCCAAACAAATCCAGGCTCCTTGACACTCTTTATTGAGTTTCCCTCGTTGTTGACCCCAGACAACAAATATGTCTTCTTGTTTAATGCCAAGAGATAAGAAGCAAATCCACCTACAGCCCAAAAGAGAAAAAAAGATGTCTAAAAAGTTCTTGAAAAAAAAAAAGTGAAAAAAAAAAGGTTAGGATTTTCTAAGATGCAAAGTAAAACTACAAATATTAAGTACTCAAACCTCCAACAGCAATGCTATAGCATGCAACTGCACAAGTTTGTATCATAGTATTCTCTTGCCGACTGAAAGGCTTTGACACATACCCTGCCTTTTCTAGAATCTTTGTCCATGATCGGATAAATACAAAAGCAATAAGTGCTGCAGAGACATTTAGATTAGGAACCAGCCCAGTTGTGAGGTTCAACTTCATGGCTATCACACTGTACATGGTTCCAATCATGATGCTCACTACCATTCCCCTTATAGTTATCTGCTTATTCCATGGTTGCTGGGTTTTCTTCCACCCTTCAGAATGAACTGTTACTCCTTCTAAGTCTTCTCTCTCGTTAATCTCTCTCTTTTCTTTTGCTTCTTCCATGTTCATGTCTCCTAAAGAAATTGTCTGTGCCACTAAAAAGTAAAAACACTCTATGTTAGAAGAAATAAACTTATAAATTCTGAATCTTTGAAATAAAATATGACATGATGACAGGTTTATGGAAAAAAGCTGGTGATTCCATGCATGGACTTTACCTTGTTTAATTCTTTTTGTATATGTGTATGCTCTTCTAGCTAGCTCCAAAGGAGGACTACAGATACCATGCAATAAAAAAAGTTTGTTTTGTCTTCTGTTAATCGACAATTCAAAACCTTTCGAGTGAACACAGCTTGCAATGACCCCTCGAATTAATGACCAGACAGGATATCCTCCTCAATAATATATATTAAGCTAGTCCGTACTTTTTTTTATGAACATGCTAGCCTGTACCAAGTTCAACTTGACACTGAAAAATTATACCTAGCAGTGAAAATATCGCAGTTATAATCTAATATATTTCATGCACTTACAAAAGGCTAGAAGAGAATGATTTAACATGTAGCGCTGGTCCTGCTGGATACAAAGGCATGTCACTGAATGATGACAATACTTGGTATTTATAACAGGTTATAACTTTGAAAGATTACTTCACTAGTGAGTCATGGGTGTGACCAGCTGACCTTACCATTGACTATCTCTTTATTTCTCCTCCATGAGCATTAGATGGTTATGATAATGTTTTTTTGGTAGGAGAGATTTTTTTTTTTTTTTTTTTTTTTAATAAGATAGAATTCTATTCTAGCATAATCTAAGTATATATGTGTGTGAAACTTCCTTGTAAAAACTTAAACCCTGACCTTTGCACCTTATAGAGTGATCATCGCACTAAAAATATGAGTAAAAATATGAGGTGAAGGAGAGATTCTTTAACCAGGACAATTTGCGCACTGCACAAACTGCAGCTACGTGGGTCATTGCATCTAATAGAGTAAGAAAATGATAAGTGCGGAGAAAAACGGTGACGGTCATTTCCTGCAAAATATAGTGGTGATGAAAAGTCAAGCAGATTCTCAATCAGTAGTAGCCTACTAGGTCACATGATTGAGTAGGTACTGGAACCAATAATTTTAGCATTATTTTTTTGTATGGGTTACTTATAAAAACACAGTGTACGTGGTGTGTTTTTATAAACTGAGAACGTGATTTTAAATCACGTTTTAATAATATTTATAAAACATTTTGCTCTTTAACAAAATTTTTCAATCTCAACTTTGCGGATAAATAAGAAGACTTCTTTGCTTTTAAAATAAAACAATCTAATGTTTAACCATTTGTATAAGAGCATCTATATTGGTGGAACCATAAATTTAGCAATATGTCTCTTTATATGGCTTTACAAAAAACTACTTTATCTATCTTACTTTTTCATTTTACAAAAAACCCAACATCAGTGGTTTTATTTTAGTTTTTAACACAATAAAATAATATAAATAATATAATAAAATAATATATCCACTATAATAAAATAATATATTCACTACAAAGCAGTGTGAACACGTGAATAAAATAATATATTTAATAGGCGTAAATACTATTTTTGTTCTTATATTTTCACTTTATTTTTATTTTGGTCCTTACTTTTTATTTTTATCGTTTTTAGTCCATAAAATAAAAAATCATTCCATTTTAGTCCTTACCGTCACTTCATTAACAAAAAATAGCCTACATGTTCTGTTATTGGCGCATAGAATGCTAACATGGCTATTAAATAATAATAAAAAAATTTATTTGGCATTTAAAGTTGCCACAACAGCATACAAACTTTTAAAAAAAAAAAATAATTTATCAATTTAACAAAATAAAAAAATAAAATTTTTTTTATGAGAATTAAAAACAAAATTAAAAACCAAAAAACATAACATCAACACAAATCCACAGCTTTTTTAGACCCAACCACACAGCCAAACTCACCCTTCTCCACATAACTAGACTCTCTCTCCTCTCATGGCTGAAAATCCAAGCATGAAGATCCAATCCATCTTCTCTCATGGCTGAAATTCCTAGCACGAAGATTGGGTCCCTCTCTTGCTTCTCTCATCTCAAACCCAAGCTCTCTCTCTCTTCTTTCTTGTCCAATCTATGTCATGACTGAAAACCCATGGCCTTCGTCTTCTCTAAATTCGTGGCTGAAGACCCATGGCGGAAACCCTATGGTTGAAGACCCATGGTTGAAACCCACCTTGACAGAAATCTCATTTTCTCTCTCTCTAAACCCAGATTGGTAGTGGCTGACAAAAATCTCATATCATCTTCTCTAAATCTGAAGAGGGAAAAAATGAGAGACAACGAATCCATCTCAATAAACTTGACGGTGCTAGGGTTGTGGGCTGATAGTGGATGGGCCCAACATATATAGACACAAGATAGACGGATGGAAAGGCCACATGGCATCCACTTGATTTTAAAGTGATCTCCAAGTAACCCCAAATGGAAACAACTTGTGTCTCACGATTAACCATGGTCTACAGAATCCCAATAAGAATAGAATTCCAACGTGAGGAGGATTCTTGAAGATATTCGCATTAATGAGGATCTTCTCTATAAAGAAAAGGACTGCTACGCAAGAAACGGAGGACGGTTTTGCACTACTATAAAAACCCAATAACCTTCAGGAAAAAGGTACGCAAAAATTTACCCCAACTCTGGCACTCTAGAATTGTGTAAAAAATTTTAACTTAATCTTTGGAGGGTACTTGGTCGGCACCACACCGGTGCTTTCTGTTAGGTCTTCTCTTTTTGTTGTGCAGGGATCGTTTTGAGCGTTTGAGGACCGTGTGGCTTACTAGTGATTTCACAGCATCATCAAAATCCATGGCTAAAGACCCATGGCCGAAATCCCATGGTTGAAGACCTATGGCTGAAACCCACATTTGCCGAAATCTCATCTTCTCTCTCTCCAAACCCAGATCGGTAGTGGAGCGTAATGCCATGATGGTCACTGTGGTTTGATCTGATTTGCTCATGATTGTCTTGTGGTTTGGTGTATTATATAAATGAGGATCTGCTTATTTGTTTGGGAGAGGGAAAATAGTATAATCCGCATTACCCTTGTTTCCAAAGCAATCTTCATTTATCGTGAAGTTTAACTTTCAGCCCATATTAGGATTTTCATAATCCACCAAGTCAAAACCTGGGGGACAAATGCAAGAAACATCTGCACCATTGATATGGTGCAAATACTGTTTGGCCCGCAAATCCCTTTAACATTGCAACGATATTCTTAAGGGATTGTCGTCCACAAGATTGAAGAGTTTGAGCTGCCTTTAAGTCCCATTTGATGCTAGTAAAGTCTCAAAATGCTGTCCACGTCAAACGTTTTTGCCTGTTTGGATGCTAAGAAAATGTAAGAAAAGAGAAGAAAATCTTGAATTTTTAATTTTCTGGGTAACCATGTTCTTGGGAGAAGAACACGAAAAACAATTATTATTTAAATAATTAAATAATAACTAAAATTTTATTTTATTTTAAAATAATTAAAGAAAAGAAAAAAAATAATGATGTGGCTTTTTTTTAATATTTAAAATACTGAGCTGTGAATTCTGTTAGCTACGTAGGCTCTTTTCTGTTAGTGAGTTGACAGTAGGGATCAAAATGGAATGATTTTTTATTTTAGGGACTAAAAGCAGTAAAAATCAAAAGTAGGGATCAAAGTATAAATGAGATGAAAATGTAGGGACAAAAATAGTATTTATGCCTATTTAATATAAAGCAGTGTGAATACGTAATTTAATAATCTTTTTTTTTTTAACCTATGAGCTACCGTGCACCGCCACTGTAGATGTGGAGCCAAATTATTTGGTTTTGGCTCCACCAATGTAGCCATAAATTTGTAT
The DNA here is from genome assembly GCA_023736055.1 of Quercus glauca. Taxonomy (NCBI): domain Eukaryota; kingdom Viridiplantae; phylum Streptophyta; class Magnoliopsida; order Fagales; family Fagaceae; genus Quercus; species Quercus glauca. The sequence goes on along the minus strand of CM043316.1, from coordinate 71,002,207 downwards.
TTAACGGTGCTAAAAATAACAATATAGCTTTTTAACACCACCAATACTAATGTTTGTAGAACATTTTCGTCTTTTTCCAATGAAAAGAAAGTTATTAATAGTTTCGTCCTTTTGACCAGTTTCCAAACTATTAACAGTTTACACAATTTTTTTTTTTACAACAAATTTCACAATTGTCAGAGCAATACTATATAGTATATACAGTATTTTTTGCAATAAATTTTACAATTGTTGAACATTCAATTTTCATTTAAGTCCACCACTTACAATACTTTATTGTCTACTAGTTATATAATTTCCAGTGTCAACTTGTGAAAATACCAACTCTCCTCTTGGTGGGTTCTACATAATCATTATTTTTTATTCAAAAAAATGGCCTACTTATATTCATATATAGCACTAAAACCATAGCCTCCACTCTTTTTCTTATTTTTTAGTTTTTAATTTTTTTTTTCAATCTTGTTTTTGCTATAATCCAAATTTTAATTGTTTAAAAGAATAGAGAAAAAATTGTTGAATTCAACATTATTTTTTAATAGCATTCATCAAGGCAACGAGGATAAAAAATTGCTAGTACATTGTTATACCCTTAACAATTTACAATAATTTATTTTAGGGGAAACTGCAGTTAACCCACCTGTGGTTTGCCCCGTTTTAATAATGTCTACCCGTGATTTGAAATTTGTCACTTAACCCACCTGAGGTGACTTCCGTTAGATCCCCGTTACCCACCTCTCCCTTTTCACTGTTAAAAATAGGGGTAAATGTGTCTTTTTCATTATGTTTTACGTCGCTCTCCTCTTTTCTCTCCTTCTTCTTCTTCTTCACAATCAAAAACCCAGAAATGTTCACATCAAAAAAAAAAAAAAACCCAAAAATGTGCATTTAACGTTCTTACCCAATGCCCACTGCAATTGCCAAACATATTTTTACAATGACAAGAAACCCAATACACCTACAGTCACAAACAAAGCCACAAATCCATGTGAACATACACCCACAGATTTGCTAGCCTTCCACTGCTAAATTCAAAAATTGACTACTTAATTCTTCATAAACAATCACAAATAAAATACAAAAATTAAGAATAAATGGTATCCACCAGTTTGCTGGATTCTATCTTTGCCCTAGGCTTTCTCTCTCTAAAACTCTAACCCCTTCTCTTTTGCTGGGTTCTCTAAAAAAAAAAAAAAAACCCAGATTTGCAAGTAAAAAAAAAAACTGCAAAAAAAACCCCAGCAACCTAGCAAATACAACTCCATAGCCAACTCATTGAACAAACAATACTAATGTTAACGGCACTATAAGCAATCTCTCGCAAATAACGACAAGAAGCGTCGCTTCTTCTTCATCAACTATTCACCGGATCTTCTTCTTCATCAACGACAAGCAGCGTCGCTTCTTCTCGCAAATAACGGCACTATAAGCAATCTCTCACAAATCCAACTCACTCACTTTCACCGGATCTTCTTCTTCTTCATCAACTATTCAATTGAGTTTCCCCAAGTGCAATAGCGTTGGGCTATGCCTTAGGTTTCGCATTTCAGCGTCTACTGCTTCTTCCATGAGCACCCAAGCTCCACAGAAGGCCTCGACTGCTTCGATGTCGTTTCTGGACCGCCCAAAACCCCAGACCGGGAAGAAAAACAAAGAAACAAGAAAAATGAAATTGTGAGATCGGCTGAGTTGCAGAGCAACCTAATTGTCTAGATCGGCTAAGATCGAAGCAGTGGAGAGCGGTGGATTCAAATTTTCTGGGTTTAATGGATTTATGGGTTTCTTTTTGTTTTCCCTTGCTATCTGGGTTTGTAACTTTTAAACTAATTTTTTTTTTCTACGGCAAGATTTGATGTATATTGTTGGTAGTATATACATCAAAAGGGAACCAATTATTGTGTTGATTGAACAAGATTCAGGTCATGAATGGGATTTGGGTTTGAAGATTGATTTCTAAGATGGTGAGAGAGAAGTCGTTCTTCATTATGTTGCTTCTAATTCTGTTTTTATTATGGCTTATATAGTAAAGGGGATTTTTTAACGGAAAGGGCTAAGGTGGGTAACAGGGGTCTAACAGAGGTCATCTCAAGTGGGTTAAATGACAAATTTCAAACCACGGGTGGGCACTGTTAAAACGGGCCAAACCACAGGTGGGTTAACTGCAATTTCCCCTTTATTTTAAGAAATCAATTTGATTTTTTAAACTCTATTTATTTAGATTAATCTCTAAATTACATTAATATATATTTGTGTATTTAATTTGCTATTAATAACAATTAATTTTTTTTAGATTAATTTTACTTTCAACATTGCCCCCCTAAATTGAATTCCTAGCTTTGTCACTGCCACTAGTGATATCACTTTTTAACCTACAGATAATAGTGTGCCACGTAGATAATTGTAAATTTTTTTTGTAATTCTAAATTTATTGTATATTATTTGACATCTATAATAAGACAAAATTATTGTGTATAAATAAATATTTTTCCATAATACATTATTGATTCTTAGAATTAAACTCATGAGCCTAAAGTCTCTAACAAATTTAAGGTAATCGCTTTTAATGTCTAATAAATTTACTTAAATTGATAGATTTTAGTACTTATATATGGAAAATTATTAGGTACTCCCGGAGTACCATAAATGCGTAGTCTCCCATTTCAAATGAATGGTGGGTTCCACCATGAATTTAATTAGTGAGACTCACCATTCATGTGAGAAGAGTGAGTGTATATTTATGGTACTCCGAGAGTACACAATAATTTCCCCTTATATATGGAGTAATAAAATGTTAGTTTTTAATTTGATCCCATCATCTATGGGATTATAAGTAATCCTAAAGTTTAGGATTCAATAGTATATTTTACTTATTGTTTTCATTCTAAAAATATTTTTAAAAAATTAACACAATGAAATTCACCATTTCTTATTAATGATTATAATAATTTATTATAATAAGAGAGTAGATGATATTTAGTTTTAACCCTATCTCAATCTCCCCTCAAAGGGCTTTGCTTCTCCTTCTTCTTCCTCATACTCTTAACAGTTTCAGAAAGAGGGTTCAGATTGTGCATGGTTGGGTGGTGGCCCCTCTCTGAACCCAATGATTTTACCAACTTTGCCCTTCAAATCAACCACCCAAGACCCTTCTCTTCCAAGCCCAAAACTCAAAAGAAAAAGAAAAAAAAAAATCCACTCTATCATTCATTCAGAATTAAAAAATCCACATGATAGGTGATAAAGGATGTGTATAGTTATTGGGATGTTGTGTATGGTTATTAGAGGAAATTTCTTATTATTTTATTTATGTAATTTTCAAAAAGGCTTGACTTTTTCGATCTAGTGGTGAAACGACGAAATTGGCTGTCAGAAAAGAGTGTAGAAAAAAAAAATTAATGGTTATTTCTTGAAAAATACTAGTAGTAGGTAGTGAATGTCAATCATATTCTCTTTAAATAAAATATTATATAATTTTACATCTATATGATTTGATAGGTTATGAATTTATCAAAACAAATTTATAGAGTTTGAATTTGTTTTCTATCCTCATTTTACCTTTCATTTATAATTAAAAATTCCACATGCGATAGAGAATGTCGAACATGGCTTAGAGACATTATCTTATTCATAGCTTATTTATTTTATTTTATTTTATTTTGAGAATGTTATTCATTGCTTATTGGTATTTGTAAATGTATTTAATAAATATTAGTCCTTATCTAGTAGGATATCATATTTCATATTATTATATATAATAAAAGTTGGGCTTAGACGCCATGGTTGCGCCACGTGCCTTCACCAAATTGCAAAAATTTTAATAAATTTTTAGATTTTAAGAATAGATATATATATATATATATATATATATATATATATATATATATATATATTTTGAATAAATATGACAAATTAAGTAATGAAAGAATGTAGCATTTGATTTACAACTATAACAGTTGTGTCTATCTAAAATGTTATCAACAAATCCTAAAATCAAAAAATAGATATATATTTTTTTTGTCCTTATCTTTTTCTCCTATAATTTCTAAGTTGATAAAAATTTTAATTTGATTACAATCCAAATTCTTCATATAATCCTTTTATTATTAATTTATCTATAATTTCAAAAAAAAAAAAAAAAATTAGAGTATACTTAGAGTAGTTAAACTAAAGTAGCTAAAGTGAAAGAATTGATGAAATTTTTTTCCTACGTTTCTTTAAAAAACGTAAAAGTAGGGGAAAAAAAAGATAGAATTTGGTTTTTTTTTTTTCCTACGTTTATTTATTTATTTATTTTTTTGTGGATAAATTTGCATTTTATGTCATCTTTTTCCTAATAATAAAGTAAAAAAAAAAATATTTGAATTTCACATAAACTACTTCTTTTTGTTCATATCTTTTTCACAACCTAAAATTTCCACTATATATACACACAGTTTTTTTGATGTTTCATTATTTCTACTACATACTTTACAATTATTTGCTATATCTTTCCTTTCTCCTCTCTGCCCTATCTACAACCTTGTAGGTAATTTTTTTTTCTTTCATCAAATTGAATATATATAATATGGTTTTTATCAACAAGTTTTATAGATATGTTGAAATTCTATGTTTAATCACACATTTTAGTGTTTTTTTTTAGAAGTCAATATAGCAAGCAATATTTTTGTATTTTTTAATTTCTTATTACATGATTATTTGTTGTTGACATCAATATTTTATTATAAAAGCAGAGACCATATGCAGGAGTGCATGAGGTCCTGCCAAGTGGCACACTCATTTTGCATTGTGCATTTTTTTTTTTTTTTTTTTACCTCTTTCATTAAGTGTTTTTACTGTTATCCAAAAGTTCATATTAACTTATTTTACTGTTAGCTTATTAATGTCTCATTAATTTACTAAACTTACACCACATCTTTCTCTATTCTTCATGTCTTTTAGCACACCCACCACTTTAGTATTTTAAAAAAAGAAAAAAAATAATAATTAAGGACTAATAATAATAACTAACCAGATAAGGTCTTGAAGAAAGATAGAGAGATACAAAAATGTTGTGGATTGTTATATACAACGCATTGTTTCACTATATATTACCAAAATAAAAAATCTAAGACTGATAAAACATTTGAAAGAGAGAGAAAGAGGAATCTAAGGGGTCACCGCCTTTATTATACAGGCCACCCATTACCATCAAGACACTGAAACCCCTACGGGGTTTTTTTTTTTCCTTTTTCTTTTTAAAATTAGGGGCTTAAATATGATTTAGGTTTACAAATATGAACATTAACATGAGCATGAACACGAAGGTAGATTTCTATTCATTTTCTTGAAGAAAAAATATACTTACAAAAAATTCCAAACTTTATTAGGTAAAGAAGAATCAAGTTGTAGATAGCAAAATCAACAAACCAAAAATTTTGGGAGCCTAAGAGGAGCCACTACTCATTTGAAACAACCCAAAATACTCAAGGACTAAAAAAAAAAGCCATCCACTCCAAACATCCATTGCAACTACTTTAGCTCAAGGAAAACAATATATATATATATATATATATATATATCTTTTTTTATTATTTAGAAATAATTACAGTATTTATGCTAACCCCGCAACTTGAACATTTTCTCATTGACTCTCACAATTTGAACATTTTCTCCCTTAAACCCTAGACACTTTGTGTATGGGGAAGTGACAATTCAGTTACATGGCCCTCGATATATATATATATATATATCTCATTCAATAAATATAGAACTTCCTTTAAATAAAAATTAATATGTTTATCATAATTAAGGGAAATCCTAATGGGTACTTCACTTGAGCATATGTGACAAAGGCATATACATACCACAAATGGCAAAGGAGAAAGAAAAAGTTGCTAATCCCTTTTAATATGGTTAATTGCTTTGCCTCAATTAGTCGCCCAAACAACATACCGCTTATTCATTCCACAACCACAAATAACAATGCAGCATTTGCCATCGGTAATTGCTAATCTGAAAGTATAGATTTCTTTAATAGCTTTACCTTCATTTCTTTTAGCTAATATGTCTTTACTAAATCAAAATCAAACCACAAGAATCATATAAAAATCACCAAATTAGAGTTTAAAATTATAATTAAATTTTTAAAAGAAATGTAGGCACAATTGTACAAAAATTCCATGTAACTAAGTCACACTTAGGAATATTGGACCCTTTTTCTTTTGTATAAATAGGGGGGTCCCAATGGGATAAGGGGGCTAACAATTTTCTCTCCAAAACATTTATTGTAAGAACATAAAAGTTTTCCATCGTAGACTTTTCACGCTTAGAGAACATGACTTGCCAACTAATCAACCTATAGTTTTTAGTACCTACAGCAATTTCACAACATCAAGAACAAACCCCAATTGGTACAGTGTCAAATTCCATAGTCTCCTATTACATCAAGTGAGTGTTTAATTTTTCTCGCAAAGTATTGAATAGTAAAGCTTCTAGGCCATAGTCTCAACTACAACTCTCAATCATGTTGGACTTGGATGACACCTTCCCACGACGTATCATTATGAGATGCAGAAAAAATTTGGAGTGTACACAACATTTAGTGTGGATGGGAAGAAATTTCATCATATTCTAATTGGTTAGGTCAATAAGGGACCTATTCCAATTTAATGATCTTGAAATTTTGTATGCAAGTAATAATCAAGGAAACTTCTGCCTAAAAGTCGGACTTTTGGCAAGAGAGAAAATTGATGTTTAGACAAATCAAGCCAACCAAAATGGATCATATTCTTAATTTCTTATCTTGATTTGTTCCATGTACAAGACTTACAGTCGATGCTTGGCGTATAAAAGTTGAACATTTTATCTAAAGTTCATCCTTTGAAAGCTTGAGAAAAAATTCATTTAAACCAACACAATATATAAATTATAAAGGAATCAAAGAAAAATTGTCAAAAATAATGAAAATTTAATCTATGCTTAAATTCTTATAAGGATGAACACAATAACAATATCCTTTTTTTTTATTGATTTAAATAAAGATAAAAAAAATCTATGCTTAAATTCTTATAAGGATGAACACAATAGCAATATCCTTTAAAAAAAAAAAATCTATACTTATTTTGTACGTATGATAAAGTCCTATCACAAAGTTTTTTTAGACTCATGCTAATTAGTGATTAAGAGTTATAAAGGAATAATCATCAATATATATATATATATATATATATATATAAAGTAGAGATCTCATGCACTCCCGCACGAGATCTTGCCAAGTAACACTCTAATTTTACATTTAGCATTTTTCTTTTACCTCTTTCATTAAGTTTTTTTACAATTACCCAAAAGTTCATATTAACTTATTTTACTATTAGCTTATTAATGTCTCATTAATTTACTAAACTTACACCACACTTTTCTCTATTTTTCGTGTCTTTTAGCACACCCACCATTTTAGTATTTTAAAAAAAGTGAAAAAAATAAATAAATAATTAAGGACTAATAGTAATAACTAACCAGATAAGACTCTGAAGAAAGATAGAGAGACACAAAAGTGTTGTAGATTTTTGTATAAAACGCACTGTTTCACTATATATTACCAAAATAAAAAACCTGAAACTGACAAAACATTTGAAAGAGAGAGAGAAAGAGGAATCTAAGGGGTCACTGCCTTTGTTATACAGGCCACCCACTACCATCAAGACACCAAAACCCCTACGGGGTTTTTTTTTTTTTTTTTTCTTTTCATTTTTCTTTTTAAAATTAGGGGTGGGTAATTTGGTTGGATAGTTTTTGTTTTGGGTATATAAGTAAAGAGAATATTTAGTGCACAATGTAAAACCATATTCTACCATGGTTCAATTTTAAATCATCTATAAGACACATGCATACACATTTGTCTAAATCATGTCATAATGTCGCACTATCGATAAGTGGAAGACGGTCAGAGAGTTGGACAAACTTTCATTTCATGGTATGAAATATGTGAACACAATACAAATTAGTTGATTTTCATGGTTCCGTTACTCTTTTGTATTTATTTTTGGTTTCATGATTTACAAAAATATATATATATATATATATATATATATATATCTTACCTTAAGAAGGGTACAAATATGCAATGAAGTTACTAAACTAATTTTTAATACCTTAAAATGTATATGTTTCTTTGCTCTAATTTAGTTTACTTTTTCTTTATAATATATATTCACAATATTATCCAAAACCATTTTACATAAAATATTACAAAATTATCCGCGCATCGCACGGGCAACTTACTAGTTAATTAAAATTTTTGGGATTGTCGTTATTTGGAAACCTAGTCCTGAGCCTTGAAATTGATCCTTAAGTTGTAAAACTAAAATAAGTAATCTTTTAACAATAAAAAAATTAATATTTTTTTAGTAGATTCCAAATCTCTACCCTGATGATTCAAGGTGTTGTAGGGTTACTTGCGCACTAATTAACCCTTCTCTCACTACCACACTATGTCAGGTTGTATCAGAGCTTTGACTAGCTAGGTCTCATGGCCAAATAACAAATTTGGCAACAACTACCTCATTAACAACTATAAAAAGGTATAGGACATCTGTGAAAGTTCAGAAAGTAACGTTAAGATCCAAAATCTTGTTGGTCCAAGAATTCATGCCAATAGAAATTGTTGAAGCAATAGGAAAAATTTGTGTAAGAAATTTAGCTCACAGTGAACCTATTTGTAGATGCATTCCTAGATAGTACAGAATTCCAATCTTTGATGGCATAATGCGCAAATGGGATTTCATTAATTGGATTTTTAATTTAAAATATTGTTTTAATTATTGGAAGATCCATAATGATGAAAAAGAAATACTTCAGTCTAATAAGTTTGAGAGTGATGCGGTCAATTGGTAGGGTACATACAAGATTGATTGTAAAAAAAATATTTTCTAACTCGAGGAACGATCAACTTCTAGGGTTTGGTAATACCTCAATCAAGATTTAAGAGGACTTTTTAACAACAAGCGGTTGAAAAAACACAATAAAGATGATTAAACTGATGACAATAGAATCAATAATCAAGAAATTAAATAAATTTACTTGCACTAATCAAGATAGCAAACAAGAAAAATTCTTCAATTCTTATAAGATAACCACATTTCTTTATTTTAAAATCGAAGAGTGGCATTTACCACATTGCCACATGTAATATAGGCAATGTGAGTTTTTTCTCACGACATTTTTAGTTTTTTACATGTGTTTCACGGTATTTCTTAAAGCTTAATTACTGTTGTGCAGTACACACAGCTTGTAAAATCATGTTTATTGTTGTACAATATAAGTTGTTTGTGAAATTGTATTTTAAGTAAAATCGTGTTCTAAAAATATGATTGCAGTATGTGTATGCATATAGTATTTGATAATCATTACTCTTTTTTAAATAAAAAAGAAAATTGGGTTATTTAACCATGTGTTTGGAAACTTCTCTGCAACCTCATTACATTAATTAGTCCCCACGTGTTGGCATTTCTTTTAAGCCATATGCATGAGTTGGTTACTTCCACACCAGTTGATACGCATGGCTTGGACACTGCCTGTGGCAACACATGTCTTGCCAGATGCCATGAAATTGATCCTATATGCTCCCGAGGTTGCTCTTCTTCTGCACAGATACCTAGTGCTTTTCTTCGATTCCATTGGAGGATTCTACTAAGGGATAATGGGGCTCTTGAACTTTGTCTTGAGAGATATATATTGACTTCGATCGAGATCATGGTGACTATAATTTAACTAAAGAAAATGACAACACACCACAGTGCATGGTCTCAATAGACTTATCAAATTGCCGAGGTCGAGATCGATCTCTACTTCGAGGCTATTTCGAGCCACAAACCCAATGTGGTTTCTTCTCACTTCATTATGAGGCCAATAATGGTCATAAGCCACATTATGAACCGTGTTCAACTTGGCCTTCTTATTAGCCATATAACTTTCTTTTAAACAACACATTGTTGTGGTATCAAACAAAACAAAACCAAAATTAAAATTTACAAAAAAAAAAAAAAAAAATCCAACAACAACACATTATCCGGACTTCATAAAATATTTTGCAATACAAACAAAGATGATCTAGTGTCGAGATAAGTATGAAAGTCAATCTTTTTTTTTTTTTTTTGATAAGATATGAAAGTCAATCTTGGCAGAGAAAGAAAAATATTTTGGTTGATATTTTTTATTTTATTTTTATCCTCTAATTATTATTATATATTACGTTCTTCTAGAGGATTATAGACTTCAAGATGAATTAGGTATATAAATTCAAATGAACAGGATTACATTGAAAATTTTAACATCCAGGTCCAACCACCACAACAAGATTATCGGCCAAAAAAATAATGTGTTAATGAGTTCTAACCTCTACTTTCAGTCATAAAGTAAAGATATCGTTTATGCGGTTGACATTGTTAAACCAATGTTGAAGGAAATATATAGGAAAGGTTGAAGAATATCATGTCTCACTTTTCCAACAAGTTCAAGAAAATATCCGAGAAAAAACAACCAAATTCTTGAGGAAGTTGATGTTAGATTCTATGAAAATATAAAAGAGAGTATAGAGAAAAGAGAGAAGATGCAAGGATGACGTGGTGCGGCAGGCTCAACTGCCTATGATTACCAAGGAAGCCCTTAACAATTGCATAATCACTATAATCTCAATTCATTAGTTACAATGACTCTAAGCAAAGTTTATATAGATATTAAGAGTTAAGGTTAGATATAATACATGAACTAGTCTACAATATAATTTGGCCCCTTAGGCCTAGCTATACACATAGTTGACATAAACCTAACACCTCTAACAACTTTTTCTAACAAATTTGTATTAACGACTTTCGTTTCATCAGTTATGATCCGTATCTAATAAGAAATTTTAGTCTATCCCATACAAGTTTGATGGCTGATGTTTTCTACGTATTCTTGACTCTTTTAATTTAAACTCTCAATTATCAGTTTGCAAAATGATAGGGTTTTTTATTTTTTATTTTTTATTATTATTATTATAATTTTTTTGTAATAGTTGATTCATTTTAATGGAAATCTCATCTTTATGGTTTTAAATTTTTTGTTTTAATTTTAAAAAGCGTCTTGACTTGTTTCTTATATCATTAGATCAATGTAACCAGCGATAATTAATGACAAGGCAAAGGTACATGATTTCGTAGGAGAAAGGGAACCATGATTTATATAGTTAATCATCATTCATCAGTAATGACAACAAAAGGTTTTTGATTACTTAGCAGAAAGAAATCATGATTTATATAGTTAACGACAAAACCCCCCAAAAAAGAGAGAGAAAAAGAGAAAAAGAACAAGAGAAAAAGAACAAGCGTTTGATGGATTGCATGTCGAGTGGGTGGTGGGGTTGTGAATTCTGACTTTTCAAAATCATGTGTTGGGCACAAACACAAGCGCAAGCAAAAGCACAGCCCAAATTGTGGTTTTAAAACAATGCACTACAGTAACAGATGATTTAGACACCATCTATATCGCTTGTGATTTGAAAGAAATTGGACATGATCAAAATTTGATATCTTTTAGGGGGTTGAAAGAAAATATTGGTTGGAATTTTTGTAAACCATCCAAAACGCAAAACCTTGTATGGCTAATCTTCAATCTTCTAGACAAAGACAACCAGCCTCTCCTTTTCGTAAATGTTTTTGAAAATTCTTTCAGAAAGCAAGTTGTGCAGCAATTGTTGATGTATCTTATAAGCCCATCACACATTCACACTTTATATATAATTCCATCCTTTTCTTTCTCTATTTGATCATTCAGATCACTTGGATAGCCCCAATCCCCATATATTATTCGATTCTCTATTTATCTTTCAAGCTATGTCAGCCTTGGATATGGACCGTAGGTCCGTAGGAGTGTTGAAACTTGAAAGTGCCCTAATTAATGGGATATGATCCTCTCCTTTTCAAATAAATTCGTTTCGAGAGTCAAATTAAATATTATAAATTTAAAAGTTTTAAATGATGCGGCATTAATATACATAGTTAGAACTTAAAAAAAAAAAAAAAATCTTATCGATGTTAATTTCACTTGAAATGTAGTACTTCAGTTCAAGATTTTATTCAAGTGGAACTCCAACAAAAGGAGCTTAGCCTTTAGGTGGTCCTAGTACTCTTGACTCTTGAGTATGCATAGAAGGCAATTGCAAAGCAAAGGCAACTTTCGCGTGCCATATTATTGAGGCCAATATGAGCCACTTATTACTTTTGAGGCTGATTTCTCTCTCTTAGTACTGGTACAGAATATTTTGGTCAGGAATATCGACCCTGATCGAGTGCAACTTTTGGTAGGCTAATGCTTTTGATGGGTTGGCCTATCTAACACCATTCTTCTTGGTAGCGTTTGTTTTTGCATTCTTAAAAGGAAAAAGAGTGGACAGAAACAAAAAAAATCGTATCAATATTGCAGATATCAATCAATTGTATAAAGTATAAACCAAACCTAACAGAAATATAGCTTTTAGGTACATTGATGATCAGTTCGTGAAAATATCACAATAATTAAGCACTAACATAAGACAACTAATTAAATAAATAACTTTTTCAAATTTAAAAAATAAAAATAAAAATCGTGCCAATATATATTTTAAATCAATTTAGGTGCACCAACCAGTCTAATGTGATATTTTTACACATACTAAGACAAAATTGCTTTTTGCCCTTTTCAAAAAAAAAAAAATCCAGCATTTTACCATATTTTTCAAACTAATTAGGGAAATATCCTTCTTTTAAAAATTGAGTTTCTCAAAATCGATTTAGGCCCTATAGCGGCGTTTTTAGGGAGCCTATAGTGACGTTTTAAAGACCTATAGTGGCGTTTTGTAACTCGATATACATAAAATCGAGTTATAGGTAAAAAAAAAAAATTGCATGTAACTTGACTTTATAGAAATCGAGTTACAAAACGTCATTATAAGTCCTTAAAACGTCACTATAGGCTCTTTAAAAACGCCGCTATAGGGCCTAAATCGATTTTGAGAAACTTGATTTTCAAAAGAGGGACATTTCTCTAATTAGTTTGAGAAAGAGGACAAAATGCTGGATTTTTTTTTGAAAGGGCATTTGTCCATTTTCTCCTACTAATTAGGGCAGGTGAAAACGTATTTTTAGTCCTTAATCTATATGACTATATGTCGAATTCTAAGTTTGGATCTTAATTATTAATTGTATCGTATTATAATCATTGATTATCCAAAAATTAAAATAAAAGTATTAATTGCTTAATCGTTGGTACTTTGAAAACAGCGGTGTTCAATCATTCAATGTAACACTTATCTCATATATCTGTCAATTAGTGATGAGGCAGATTTTTGGCCGCATACGACTTAGCATTTGCCGATATAACATAAGATGACACCACTAATAACTCAAAGAGACTGGTGTGATGTGTGTGAGATTTTTTGTTTTCTATTGTTTAAAGTTTTTACCTACGGGACCACGCTCGATCGGTAATTTGAAGTTTGAAGCTGCACTCTTTCCGTTGTTGGAAAAGCAAAAATATAGATTGTCAAACTAAACGGTTTTGTTGGTGCATGCCGGTAGACTTGGTACTGATCTTATCAACCAAAAACAAAAAAACAAAAAAAGACTTGGTGGTGACTAGTGACCATGTGTGTGTCATATAAAAATAATATAATTCTTCCTTTCTATGATTTTATGAGCCCTATAATTGCGACCCAACGTAACAGGCCAACGATAAGGACAAGTGGCGGGATAAAATAATATCAGCAATATTGCGTCTGCATATAATGATTAAGAGAAATGACCGACGGTCAGAGATCTAGAGAAATAAAATAACTATCATGATTAGATTTTTTATTCTTTCTAAAAAAAAAAAATGTTTAGATTTTTATTTTTTAATAGAAAATAATATTGTTTAAGAATACCGTGAGGACGAATAAAAATGAATAATTTTATTAAAAAAAATTTAATTATACACGGCATTTTATGAGGGAAAAAAATAGTTTTATTTAGTTATTTCTTTATTGTACGTATCATTGGAGAGAGAGAAATATGAGTAAAAGGAGACAAATAATGAGAAAGATATATTACATGAATTTTGCTAAGTATAAAGTGAGTTTAAGTAATATTTAAATAAATAAAAAAACCAATTTTCCATTGCCTTTATCTTCTTTGAGCAGTGGGGTAAAATGAGTAAAGTGAGACATATAATAAGAAAAATGTATTACACGAATTTTGTAAAATATAATGTGAGCTTAAGTAATATTTTAAAAACTATATTTCTCCATTTCCTTTATCCTCTTTGAGCGGAGGGGTGAAATGAATAAAGTGAGACATATAATAAGAAAAAAACCTTATTTTTTCATTGCCTTTATCTTCTTTAGGCGGTGGGGGAAAATGAGTAAAGTAAGACAAATAATAAGTAACATGTATTACATGAATTTTGTAAAATATAATGCGAGCTTAATTAATATTTTAAAAAACCTCATTTTTCCATTGCATTTATCCTCTTTAGGCGGTGGGGTGAATGAATAAAGCGAGACAAAAAGAAGAAGAAGATGTATTATGCGAATTTTGTAAAATATAATGTTAGCTTAAGTAATATTTTTAAAAAATCTCGTTTTCTCATTGACGTTATCATCATTGGGAAGTGGGGTGTAATAATTAAGCAAAGTGATAAATAATAAGAAAATTTTATTATACGAATTTTGTAAAATATTATGTGACTTTAAGTGATATTTTAAAAACCTCATTTTCCCATTATCTTTATCCTCTTTAGGTGGTGGGGTGAAATGAGTAAAGTGGGACAAATAATAAGAAAAATGTATTACACAAATTTTGTAAAATATAAAACCTCATTTTTCTATTGCCTTTGTCCTCTTAGGGTGGTGGATGCTCTCCTTAATAAAATTACACTATTTAAATATGGGTTTATATATATATATATATATATATATATAAACCTATATTTTAATTATACAAAAACTAGAATACTCTTTCTAAGGTTGACTTGAGACTGACCCTCAATAAATTGCATACACTACCCTTTCCAATAGAGGTGTCATCCAATTTTGAAACTAATTGTCTAAGTTTGGTAACAATGAAAGAAAAGAATTGATGATGCCGAAAATCGTCAGTAAGTCACACAGTTCCCAAGTGCTCAAGACAACACCTGCACAACACAGAAAAAGAAGACCTTAAGAAAGTACTGGCGTGGTACTGGCCAAAAAGTTTCTAAAGGTTAAGTTAGAGAACTTTCACGACTCTAGAGTGTCAGAGCTGGGGGAAATTATGCGTACCTTATTTTCTGGGGTTTTGGATTTTTATAGTAGTGTATAACCGACATTCGTTTCTTGCTTAGGAAGATGTTTCCTTATGGAGAAGATCCTCATAAACGTGCGTATGTTGCGGGATTCTTCCCATGTTGGGATTCCATTGACTAGAGTTAATCGTGAGGCACAAAATATTTCCATGTGGGGTTTTACCTAAGCCTTGTGGGTGTCATATGGCCTTGGTATTCGTCGGCCTTGGGCCCATGTACCCAGAACCCATCCATATAGAGAGACTATCCGTCTATTATGTGGGGGGGGGGGGGGGGGGGGGGGGGAAGAGGGTCCATCCGTCACGTGGTCTATCTGTCCATCACTCCATTCGTTGCCTTATTTCTGACAGCTCACTAATTTAGTACCGTCAGGTTCATTTGAATGGATCCGCCATCCTTGATTTTTATCCTCTTCAAGAACAATCATGACTAAACACAAGAAGAAGAAAAAACAATCACGAGGTCATTAAAATTTAAAAGTCAAGTTGGCTATCCACTTTCTGACTGATGCGCCCCCCAAATGGCAAATTGTGACATACCTTGTTGGTGCATGCGGAAGAATTAATCAAAAGATAACGAAAGAAAAATAGGAATGAATGGTTCAGGAGACTTCAGGCCAGGATGCTCCAAGTTCAAATTTTTTCCAGCTAAAAATATTCACCACCAATGTGGCAAAATTAGTCATTTGTGCCAATTACAAATCACCACAAAACAAGGTACTTAGCATCGCTACCAAAAATATCATTGTTACTTACCAGGACCAAAAAGAAGGAAAAGACATAAGTGTTTTCAATATCGTATTTTCAGAAATTGTTTTTATTCTCATGATTCTCATCAGTTTGCTGTTATTGTTATCATCACTATCATTTAACCATTTATTCTATGCATTGGTCCAACTGTTGATATTTTATACATATTGTAAGTGTCACTACACGTGAAGAAAAAAATATCTTTGTTACTAGATGGTTAGGTGTTCAAAGAGTTATAGACATCCATGTTAACAAATAAATAAATAAAACTCATGTCTAAAAAGTATATAAAACAACCCAAAAAAAAAGTGTTTATTTTTAGAGGATAATTCTAAGACCACAACTTATTCTACACATTTTATCACAACTATTTTATGTGGCAGATTATAATTGATTGTCTGTCACTTTTACATAAACTCACTATTTTTTCTTAACCACACACATCCAGTAGTCACTAGTCACACAATAAATTTATGGTCCTAAAATTTTTCTTTTTAATATTTATCTAATATTCAATGTCGGATAGGGGCTCAAGTGATAATCAAGTAGGAAATCTTTCATTCTTTTGTGGAGTCTCAAAACCCATATCTTCATTCCCTACCTAAGTAATTATAATACCACATAAAAATTTACAATTTTTGTCACAACTTTTACATGAATCCACAATTTTTTTTTCACAACTCACAATCTATTCAGCTGTGTTTTATGTGATCTAGAACTTTCGCCCCTACCCTATAGATATAGTATCTACCTATCAAAAAATAAAATAAAAAAGATCAGTGACACGGATAGTTCAAATCATCCGCTATCCTATTTCTCTTGAATCTCTTCTCTCCCTTTTGGTTTTGGGTCGTTATCCGCTACCCTCCTTACTGAGGCCATCATTTCAGCCGATCTTTGAAGTACAAGGCACAAGTGTATACTGATGGGCCCACACAGAGACCCAACAACTGTTTTGGGTTTTTTTGGAGTAATGGGCTAAATTTTTTTTGTTGAACCCAAGCACAGTCCCTCGATTGATCGACCATAAATTTTGAGCTATTTGTCCCAAAAAAAAAAAAAAACCTAGTTTCCTCCCAGCTCTACAGCCAACAGATCACTAGCAGTCTAGCACTTATTAATTCTGCTGGACTTGTTATCTTTGCTCATTATGAGGTCAACAACTGAATAGATTGTTATTCCACTAATCGACTTTTCTTCTTTCATAAAAAGTTGCCTAAATTGAAATCAAAATAACCTGAAACTTTTAGCTTAAAAATATTTGGGACAGCTTTAATTTTTTAGATTATTTGATTTGAAAAATTAAGTTGCACAGAAACTATTTTTACCCAAAAATAAATTAGAAAACTGTAAATATATTATCTTAAAAATTAAATGAGGTTATTAACTTAAACAAATGGTCTTCTCTCAAGATCAAGATTTTTTTTTTTTTTTTTTTTTTGAGAAACAAGATAAAGAAAATTCTAGATCTAGAAGCTCCTCTAACAATGAAGGTATAAGAGCTTAATTATAGGAGGTATATGGCTTATGAACTAAATATCGGTGATACCATTCTTCTCCCTTCATGAAGTAAGATAAATTTAATTCTAAATATGTTATACATTGAGTCATGGACAATAAATTTTATTAATTAAGCTAGATATTACCTTAACTAAAAAAGATAATGCACATAGAAACCCAAAAAAAAAAAAAACAAAAAAACAAAAAAACTATAAAAGTAGATTTGCAAGATATCTAAGGAAGAAAGATAATTATATGACCATTACCAAAAGTGACAAGACCTTTAACAAATTATCGATTGTAAAAGGTAATAAAGTGGTTAATCAGTTAATGCCATAAAAAGGTATAATTTGCCTCGATTAATTACTCTTGGATTTGGATATCTCATTGAGAGCTTTTGAGATGCCATTCAAACTATGAAACTATGCACATATTTTACCCAAAAAAAAAAAACTATGCACATAAAAAGGAGTAAATAATTGTGCTTCTCTCATATCTTTTTGTTCTGTTTGTTTCCCTGCAATTTCCGACCAAAACCAAGTCCCATTACATTGAATCTTTCACACAAACCCAAAAAAGAAGAAGCAAGTAGACTATCCAACTCCAACTTGAACGCTAACAAACAAAGCCCAATTCGTGTACCTCCCAAACAACCAGTCAAATCTCTTTTAAAAAAATATCTCCGAAAAATCCACAAATAACGTAGTCAGCGGCGCCAGCTGAAACTCTTTATAAACTGAAACCCCCAGGAAAGTCTCACTAACGCGGCAAAAAAAAAAAAAAAAAATCATAAAAATCCCTGTCGTTTCATATATAATCACAGTGTCGTTTCGTCCACGTCAGCATTTTAAGAAAAACAAAAAAACCGTGTGCTCCTCGCCCCCAGATTCCAAATCAAACTCTACCACCGCCTCTTTCTCTGTATATATATATATATATATATATATGTATAAAGTAAAACCCTTAACACCAACGACGTTGTTCTTATTCGTTTCAGAAGAGAAAAAAATTCAAATTCAAAATCCAAGAGCGAGAAGATGTGTAGGTCGTCTGATTACTATAACGGATACCAATCCAACAGTCGAGATCGTTTGCGAATCCGAGGTTTCTTTGTTCGGTTCTCGGGTCTGGATACTCGGAAACCAATACCGGAGTCTCTGACTCTGCTTTACCTCCCTCGTATAAATGATAACGTGCTCGAGGTGGACGGGTCGACGATCCGACCCGACTCGCCCGCGTTCGTGACGCTCCACCGGGTCGTGAGTGCGAAGACGAGGAGTGAGAACGAAGTTATATTCGGGAGCAGAGAACGGGTTCGGGCCAACGAAGCGGTGCGTTTTGAAGTTTACTTGAGGGACGAGAAGGTCTTGAAGGGGATTTTCAGAAAAGGCGAGGGTAGCGAGTGGAAATTGGAGTGTAAGTGTGCGATAGAGAGTGAGGTTAGAGTTACGGAGGCGGAGGTACACGTGGCGGTGGAGGGACACGTGGCGATGAATGAGAAGGTGGAGATGGTAGTGAAGAATGGTAACAGAAGGACGAAGAAGAAGTGTGCAAGGTTAGAGGAGATTCCGGAGGAGAGAGAAGAGCAAGAGGAGGAGAGTGAATCGGACGGCTGTTGTCGTTGTTGTGGTGAGGAGGAGAGTGGATCGGACGGTGGAGATTTGAAGGAAGATTATACGGTCGAGCTGGATGTGGAAGGAGTGAGATGGGCCGTTGATATGGGGATTTGGGTGATGTGTTTTGGGTTGGGGTTTTTGGTTTCTAAAGCCTCTGTTAAGAGCTTGAGACGCAGAAAAATGTTTTGATCCTTTTTTTTATTTATTTTTAGGGGGTTTAGTTCTTTTGAATTCTTTGATTTGTAATTGTAAATGTTGTTCTAAATTTTAAAGAACCATGGGTTTTTGGAGGGTCAATTTTTTTTATTTGACTATTTTCTAGTCCCAATGATTGACTTTGTAGAAAAAAATACGTGATTTTAAGTTTTAGATTTTAAGAAGCGGAAGGATGTGAATACGGAAGTTAAGAGCTTTCCCGGTTTCCCTTGAGCATGCTTCTTTCCTCAATCAAGGAGAGAAGTTTTGGGTAATAAAATCTCGGGTAGACTGGCAACTTTTTGGTGATAGAAACACCGCCTTCTTCCATATGAAAACAATTACAAAGAGGAAACACAACAAAATTAGGAAGATCATGAAAATCCTACAGGGGAATGGGTCAATGATGAGGATCAAGTGATGGATATTATCCTTAATGGCTTCAAGGAACTATACCATACCCAACACCTGGCCTGTGTCTCCACTGAAGATATTGACATTAATTGGGCTGCTGCCCTCTCTGAAGAGGAGTGCTGTAAGCTTTCAGCCATGCCCTCGGCCTTAGAAATTCACAAGGCCCTATCCTCTTTAAAGCCCTAAAAAGCCCCGGGAATGGACGGGTTGCATGCCGGATTCTTTCAGCATTTTTGGCACATCCTCGGACCATCAGTCATTGAAGAAGTCCTGAACACCTTCTCAACTAAACGTGTTCCTTCATATCTGAATCAAACCTTGGTGGTTCTCATTCCGAAAAGAAACGGCCCAGGAGTTTTGGGTCATTTTAGACCAATTAGTCTCTGCACATCCATTTACAAAACGATATCCAAGATCATTGTCAATAGAATAAGGCCCCACATGCAGCACTTGGTCTCCCCACTCCAAGCTGCATTTATCCATGGAAGAAAAGGGCTAGACAATATGATTATAGCACAAGAAATTCTTCACTCCATGGGAAAGAAAAAAGGGAGGTATGACATAATGGCATTAAAGATTGATCTTGAAAAAGCTTTCAATTGTCTGGAATGGAGTTTTATAAGGGAAGTTCTTGTGCTATTTAATTTTCCCTCGAATCTCATTGCCATAATCATGGATTTCATCTCTTCAACCTCTGTTTCTGTGCTTTTTAATGGTGGTAAGCTCCCTGCCTTCAGTCCATCCTGTGGCATTCGCTAGGGAGACCCATTATCGCCATACATAATCATTTTGTGCCTCGAGTACCTTGGATTCCTTATTCGAGACAAAACTGCTAACAACACTTGGAAGCCTGTCAAAGCCTTTAGATCAGGCCCTACTTTCTTTCACCTATTTTCTGCCAATGACCTGATGCTCTTCGGTTAAGCCAGTCTCGAGAACAGTGAGGCAATTGATGAAGTGCTAACTACCTTTTGTCGATTATCTTGGCAGAGAGTTAGCAAGGAAAAATCTAGAGTTCTATTCTCAAAAAACACTCCGGAGGAGACTAGAAGTGATATATGTGGCTCTCTTGGAATCTTAGAAACACGAAAATTTGACAAATACCTGGGTTTTCCGCTAAAATTCTCTGATCGCGGCTCCAGAGATTTTAATTACATCATTCACAAGGTTCAAGAGAAGCTAGTAGGCTTACAAGCAAGTCTCCTCTCCCTTGCAGGTAGGAGGACTCTTATTAAGTCTTTTTCAGGCACAATCCCTGACTGTGTCATGCAAGGGGCCTCGCTTCCAAGTAGAATTTGCAAGGAAATTGACCGTGACAACAGGAACTTCCTATGAGGCTCAACTCCTGAAAAAAGGAAAATGCACCTAGTGAACTACGACATTGTTGTTCGACCAAAAGATCATGGTGGGTTGGGTATTCATGAATCAAGGACGCGAAATCTTGTGCTCATTGCAAAGCTTAATTAAGGATTGCTAACAGAGAACTCCTCCCCTTAGGCTCATGTTTTGAAAGCAAAATACCTCTCTAATAATGCCACAAGAAATCCATGGACTTCTAATGGCTCCTGTTCTCGCACATGGGCAGCATGCAAAGTTGCTAAACCTCTCTTGGATAGTGGATTAAGGAAAGTGATCACCACAGGGGCCTCTACCTCCCTATGATATGATAACTGGATCTTAAATGGTCCTCTTAGAACCCAATTAATTGGTCTTCTCAATGTAGGAGAGGAAACTCAGCTAGTAAGTCAGGCTATCGATAATTACGGTAATTGGCATCTTCAGGTTTCATTTGAACTTTCGGAAAATCTTGTTAAGCTTATCCAAGCTATCCCCACAAACATAAATTCCCAGGTGGATGATCTAATTGCATGGGTCTTCACTAATGATGGTAATTTCTCCCTTCAGGTTGCCTACAATGCAGCAAAAGGTTTAAATGTTTTGATCTCGAATACTCCCTCTCTTTCCTGGATTTGGAAACTCAATGTTCCTCCAAAATTCATTCTCTTTATCTGGCTTTGCTCTTATAATAGCATTCTAGTAAAAGAAGTTTTGGGTTCAAGGGGTTTAAGCTTGGATCAGCATTGCTCTGTTTGTAATTCTCACATCGAATCCATAAGCCATATGCTCACAGAATGCCCTTTCTCGGTCAGTTTTTGGAATCAACTTGGCCCTCCTTCAGGACTTTACACCTCCTTTGGCCTCCCCCTCTCAGAATGGCTACATGTAAATTGCAACTCTGGCCTAGTCTCTTGGCATCACGGCATTCCATGGCCTACTCTGTTTCTCTTTGGTCTATGGTCCACATGGACTAACAGAAATTGTGTCACTTCAAGCAAAGCAACCAAATCAACACCTTCAAAAAGATTGTGTAGCTAAAGCCCTTGAATTTCACTTCCTGACAGCCTCGACCAATCCATCTCGTGCAAGGGCTCAGCTAAATGCTAAGTGGACCAAACCTCCTCCGAGTTGGCATAAGCTTAACACTGACGCTTCTGTCATCAATGGCCACGCTGGTGCAGGTGGCCTAATCCATGACTCGAATGGAAACTGGGTCCAAGGATTCTCAAAACCAATAGGCACCACTTCGATCTTAATGGCTAAATTATGGGCCTTGCGTGAGGGAATCTGCATGGCAAAACAACTGAATATACATAGTCTTATTGTAAATGTGGACTCCTCTAATGTAGTTATTCTCATATCTTCCCCTGCTTCCACTAATAGACTAACCCAGCCTTTGGTGGCTGAATGCAAGGACACTCTCCAAGCTTTCCATCAGGTCTGGCTTAACCACTGCTTCAGGGAAGCCAACCAAGTAGCTGATTCTCTAGCTAGGATGGGTAGCTTTCAACATGAGGCTTTTGTGTACTATATTACGCCTCCTATGTTTATGTTGGATATTTTATCTTTTGACAATGCTAATAGCAGCGCTCCTAATGTAAATACGACTGAAACTTTTGTAATGACTGAAACCCGTTCTTTTTCGGGTTAGTTTTAATATACTCTTTGTTTAACCCCAAAAAAAAAAAAAAAAAAAGCTTTTTAACCTTTCAAAAATTACTTTATCTACTTTTATAAAAATAAAAAATAAATAAAATTACTTTATCTACTATAATAACTTAACACAGTACAACACAAAGTGACCTCGAATATGCTATAAGTATTGTCTAGTGAATATAATGCAGAAGATATCATAGAAGCATTGTTCCAAATGGGACCAACAAAGACTCCTGGACTTGATGGTATGAATGCCCTATTTTATCAAAAGTTTTGGCATAGAGTAGGTGATGATGTGACTGCTGTTGTGTTAGATTTTTTGAATTCTGGTTCTATGCTACCTAAAATTAATTATACTTATATTGTTCTTGTGCGCGCCTGAAATGAGGCTATTGGGCCTAACCTTACTTGGGCTCACAACTTATTTGTAAAGTGGGTTTAGGATTTCCTACTATGGGTTGTTCTCGGTATTCAGACTCAATAAAGCTCTCTCTCTCTCTCTCTCTCTCTCTCTCTCTCTCTCTCTCTCTATATTATCTGTTCCTTGAGAACCTTTCAACCACCATTTCCTCTTTCAACTTCTCATATTTATAACTCTAAATTAGTGGAGAGACCATCATCACTTCCATGGTTAGTGCAACGGAAGGTCCAATATTATTGATCATAAGTGGGTGGTTAGGTGAGAGTGGCTTTGGAACTTGGTTCCCACTTCTGCAAATATGCTTAGCAGCGATGTTTCCTAAGGCACTGCCGATTATGCAAGGGATGGTGCGTTTGAACGTCATCCTTTCTTCATTGCTCAAGAAAGGTTTGTCGAGCAAGGACTAGGTAGGAAAACTTGGGCCTGCAGTTTGCGTGGGTTCGGGCTGGGCTTTTGGGCAGGTCTGGGCTAGGTTCATTGGCCACACCTTCGTATCAGAGCCCTAGGCCCAAATGGGTTCAGGTACTGAGTGCCGTACAGTTTTTATTCCAAAAATTAAGTCACCTGAAAGGATATCTGATTATAGACCTATCAACCTCTGTAATGTCATCTATAAAATTATCTCTAAGGTGTTGGCCAATAGATTGAAACTCATTCTCCCTAGGTTGATATCCCCCACCCAAAGTGCATTTGTTATAGATTTTCTGATTACTGATAATGTTTTAGTAGCATATGAGACTCTGCATACCATGCATTGTAGGAGATCAGGTAGAAGGGGTCATTTGGCTTTAAAATTGGATATCAGTAAATCATATGACCAAGTAGATTGGCCTTTCCTAAAGGGTATTATGTCTAGATTGGGGCTGCCTGAAACTTAGATTGATAGAGTCATGAGCTGTGTGACATCTCTTACATTTTCGGTATGCATTAATGGAAAAGCTTATGGTAATATCCGGCCTTCTAGGGGGATCCGCCAAGGAGACCCTTTATCATCTTATTTGTTTTTGTTACGTGCAAAGGGTTTTTCATCATTATTAGCCAAGGTAGAAGAGGAGGGGTGGATTCATGGGGTATCCACATGCAGAAGAGCACCTATTATTTCCCACTTATTATTTGCTGATGACTCATTATATTCTGTTAGGCAAATTAAAAGGAAGTGCAGGCTATTATTGAGGTACTACAGACATATGCAACTTCATCAGGGCAATGCATCAATTTTGAGAAATCATCTATCTATTTCAATAGCAATATGGAGGGTGAACAGAGGGCAAGGATCAAGATGGCTTTGGGAATTAGGGAGGTTGATTGGTTTGAGACTTATTTGGGGCTACCTACTCTTGTTGGCAGATCAAAATATCAAACTTTTTCCTATCTAAAGGATAAAATTTGGAAAAAAAAAATACAGGGATAGAAAGGGCAACTATTGTCTAGAGCTGCTAAGGAAGTCCTCATCAAAGCGGTAGCTCAATCTATTCCCACTTATACGATGGGGATATTCCAGTTACTGGTAAAATTATGCAATGATCTAAATGCTATGTGTCCAAGGTTTTGGTGGGGACAAGTTAGTAACAAAAGAAAAATCCACTGGAAGAATTGGCATGTACTATCTCAACCAAAAAAAGAAGGAGGTATGAGCTTTCGAGATATACGTTGTTTTAATGTAGCAAAGTTGGCGAAACAAGGATGGAGATTGCTACAAGACACTGAGTCACTGCTATATAGGTGCTTCAAAGCGAGGTATTTTCCAAGAAGTAATTTTTTGGAAGCATCTAATGTGCCTAATAGCTCCTACGTTTGGAAAAGCTTGATGGCAGCCCAGCCTATTCTAAAAAAAGGATGCTGCTGGAGGGTAGGAGATGGCTTAAATATTCGGGTCACTCAAAATAGGTGGATCCCAAATTATCCAAAAAATGAGGTCTTGTACCCACCTTTGGATGAGGATGGAGATTGGCATGTTTCAGAACTCATTGATTGGATAGTGCATGATTGGGACCATGGAGTACTTGCTGCAAAATTTCATAGGGAAGATGTGGAGGCTATTCTTCAGGTTCCCTTGAGTAGAAGACAAGTACCAGATGCTATAATGTGGCTTCGTAATAAGAATGGAGTGTACTTGGTGAAATCATGCTATCATACGGCTAGATTGTTATCACAGGAGGTAGCTGGTTTAGAGGAAAGCTCGGTGAGGAATGACAAAGGTTTGATGTGGCAGAAGCTGTGGAAGTGCCGATTGCCAAACAAAACTAAAATATTTGGATGGAGGGTTTGCGAGGACATCTTGCCAACAAGTGAAAATTTGGCTCGCCGAAAGATCATCGAGGATAGCTCATATGGATTATGCAGACAGGATATTGAGTCGGTGCTGCATATATTATGGGAATGTGGAATAGCTCAAGATGTTTGGGAAAGTAGCAAAATCGATTTGTAGAAACATGTGAGAAGTCAAGTTGATATGTTGCAGCCGCTTGAAGACTTGTTGGACAGACTTTCTGGGGAGGAAATGGAACTATTTCTTGTTTAGTACTGGATTATATGGAATCAACGAAATACTGTACTGCATGAGGGAAGTTTACAGGACCCACATCGGCTGAATAGGCGAGTAAAGGACTTTTTATAGGAGTTTAGAGAGGCTCAGAACCTTCTGTCAGTCCAGCCAACCATTGGTTCAGTGCAGTCTCGAGCTTTATGGATCCCACCAACTGGTTTGATCTACAAACTCAATTTTTATGCGACAATGTTTGTTGGGATTAAAGCCTTAGGTTTTGGAGTAGTAGTTCGCAATGACAGGGGAGAAGTTATGGCAGCTGTATCAACAAGAGGGCCATCAGTGGTGGACAGGGAAGAAGCTGAAATGCTGGCTTGCAAATGTGCCGTAGAATTCGCGATGGAAGCTGGATTTAGAGCTGATAATAGAGAGGGATAATGTCAATGTGATGAAGACCATTATGTCATCAAAGGCCAATTATTCTAGGCTAGGACATATCTATAAGGACATGGGCTGTATGGTGTTAAATCTACAAGCTTTTTTTGTTAGCTATGTCAAGCGGAGAGCCAACTCTGTAGCACACTTATTAGCGAGGTATGCTAGACAAATAGATGATGAAATTGTATGGTTGGAAGAATCTCCACATTCTATTATGGAAGCTTTGTACCTTGACAATCGCTATTTCATGAATGAATGATTATTGTTTCGCGTTAAAAAAATAACTTAACAATACACCTTACACTTTATCTTCTATTTTAGTATACGATATATTAATATAATAATAACCAAACAACACCATAAAACCAGCAATACACCATTCAACCCATAGCAATAGTCAACCATCATTAACACCCACAATCGCAACCCCCAATCACCACAACCTTTACAAATCGCAACCCATCATGCCAAAAACAAAAATGGCACACAAAATCACTACCACTGCCATCCACAACCTCACAAATTAGAACCTCACTGCCGGAAACACCACCCAAAACCAAATCACAAACCCAAGTCATAACTGCGCACCATTGGCACGATGGTCACTTCACAAGTATAAGTGCTTGTGTGGTGTAAAGGGATTAGGTTTTTGGGTTCAAGTCTCCAAGAGGGAGCTTCACGCACATATACATTTAAATTAAGTTAAAGTAGAATTTCTATCTTGTATTAAAAAAAAAAAATGCTTTACACTTGGCAGTGACAAATAAGTAACTCTCCCCCTTAACCTTGAATTTTGTATTCCCATAAACAGAAATTGTGACTTTATAATTACATCAAATCATTCAATTTTCTGTTCATAATATTGGCTACCCATTTAAACAAACACTTTTGGGAAAAACTCACATCACATTTCATCTGGGTTCAATTTCAATATGAACCCAGTGGTTTTCACTTTCAAGATGTCTATTGTAGATAATCACCCATCTAATTTATAAAAAAAATTACCTATATTTCCTTTGTATGCCATTTGTAGCTAAAAAGGGCTCAAATATAGGTATTGGGCCGTGGGTCGTGTCCAAGGACGTCAGATAGCTCGATGACACATAAATACTAACGAGAGCGTATCGGTTAATGAACCATGAAAAAAGCCCGAGGACAGGTAAATACTAACGAAGGCGTATCGGTTAATGAACCGTGAAGCTAAGCCACTAGCAAACATTAGGGATGTGGATGCCAAAAGGTTTGTGTGGAAGAACATTGTCATTCAGTTTGGGATCCCCCATACCCTCATCTTGAACAACAGACTTCAGTTTGATAGCAAGGCATTTAAAAGGTACCGTCATGATATGGGTATCACAAATAGCTATTCTACTCCAGCTTACCCCCAGGGGAATAGGTAAGCCGAGACTGTTAATAAGGTTATAGTGAATAGACTCAAGAAAAGGTTGGATGCTGCAAAGGGAAAATGGGTGGATGAGCTTCCACATGTCCTCTGGACATATCGGACCACCCCTCATAGGTCAATAGAGGAGACCCCCTTTTCAATGAATTATGGAGCTAAGGCTGTGATTCCTCTGGAGACTAGATTCCCAGCATTGAGAACTAGCTTATTCACCCTAGACAGCAATGACAACCTACTAGAAAAAAGCCTGGACCTAGTTGAGGAGTGAAGAGAAAACGACATGGTTCAATTAGCATATTACCAGCAGAAACTCAAACAAAGGTATAATTCCAATGTGAAGTTAAGACCATTGAACCCAGATGACTTAGTACTGAGGAAGGTGGTGGGTACTGAAAAAAACCCAGCATGGGGGAAGTTAGGGCCCAATTAGGAAGGGCCGTATCGTATCATCTCGGTAGCAGGCATAGGAGCATACTTCCTAGAAGATCTAGACGAAAAAGCTGTACCGTGGCCCTGGAATGTAAATAACCTGCGAAGGTACTATTATTAATGAGAGGCAGCTCTACCAAGTTTTCATTTATAACCTTATGTGTTGCATTAACTACTTGCGTGAGTATTAAACAGAACCTTGGCCATATTTGGCTCCTCAGGCCACATATCTTAGGTAAATTAATACTTCACGTTATTTCTCTAAATGTTAAACAGAACCTTGGTTATGTCTGGCTCCTCAGATCACATGTCTTGGGTAAATTAACACTCTCCATTATTTCTCTAAATATTAAACAGAACATTAGCTTTGCCTGGCTCCTCGGACCATATGCCTTGGGTAAATTAATACTTCACGTTATTTCTCTAAGTGTTAAACAGAACATTGGTTATGCCTGGCTCCTCAAACCATATGCCTTGGGTAAATTAACACTCTCCATTATTTCTCTAAGTATTAAACAGATCTTTGGTCATGCCTGACTCCTCAGACCACATGCCTTGGGTAAATTAATACTTCACGTTATTTCTCTAAGTGTTAAACAGAACCTTGGTTATGCTTGGCTCTTGAGACCACATGTCTTAGGTAAATTAACACTCTCCATTTTTTCTCTAAGTGTTAAACAGAACCTTGGCCATGCCTGGCTCCTTGGACCACATGTCTTTGGTAAATTAATACTTCACATTATTTCTCTAAGTGTTTTGTTTCTCTTTAGAGACTTAGACCCCTTTGTTGATTACACAGTTTTCTGTACAAACACATAGTCTTTTTCTTTTTTCTCTCACTGTTTATATGGGAGCAATTCATTTAAGTTAACAACCACTCATTTCCGTTAAGCTTTTGTTAAGATATGGGTGCTCACCCTTAGAAGCATCATCAATTTGAAATCTCAGCAAAAGGTAAAACGATAACTACATCAACCATAGATAAATATTGCAAGGAAAACAAAGATTCATAAAGCAAAAATTGATATCTTTTCATTGAACAAAAAAAAAAAAAAAAAAGTTGTACATTATAAACAGTGGCAAACTACCACAACAAAAAAAAGAGAAAAGTACAAAAAAAGAAGAGAAAAGAAAAAGAAAAAGATCCTAAAACTATGTCTTAGCTCGGGGAGGGTCATCTTTGGGATCAGCATCCTTAGCCTTGGAGGCAGCATCCTTGATCTTGAGGGCAGCCTTTATACCTTTGGCTTTTGGTAGGGGCTTGACCTCCTTGCCCTTGCCCTTATCCTCTGGCCGAGGACCACCCTGGCCAGCCCCCATATCCTTAGCCGCCTTAACCCCTTGGCCTTGGTCCCCAGCCTTGACAGGCCCTTTGGGGATTTCAAGAGGTGGAAGAGAGGCCTGGGTGGTAGAGGGCTGCTCAGAGGGGGTTAGGGCGAGAGCAGCGGGAGGAGGGAGCGCAGCTAGAACTTCACGAATGTCTGTAGGGTAAAAGATGTTCTTAGCGTTCCTCCACTCGGAGGCAGCAGGAACTCCTGCCTGGTTGAGCGCCTCTACCCACACTTCCTTGCAGTAGTCCTTGTAAACCTCCGCCAGCTCCTCTGCCAGAAGGATCTTTGTCTCTTACACCCCAAGATCATAGGAGCTGCTTGGCCATCCAGGTAGCCTCCTTGGCCTTCTCTAAATCTGCCTTCAGCTCCAGGACCTATTGTCTGGTTGTGGCCAGCTTTATTTTAGCATAGTGAAGCCTTTTGTGCTGCTCCTCAGCTTGGTCTTGGGCATTCTTCAGGCCGGCCTCAGCGCTCTTCCACTTCCTCTCCTCAGCTATCAGCTTCAATGTGAGCTCTTTGTTCTTTTACTTAGTGGCGCCTAAGGCCTTGTTGGTCTTGGCGCGAAGGTTCGCCTTAATCCTAGCCTCATTTCTGGCATCCTTGACCCACTCATCGGCCACAAAGCTTCCTAGATAGCCTACATAGAAACAACAGAGGAGTAAGTTATTAAAAAAAAGAAAAAAAAAAGAAAAAGAAAACGCCCTTAGCAAGGCATGCCAAGGAACTTACCAAGGCTAGATCCCTCTTCAAGGACAGGAAGAGGTCTGGCTGCCTCATGTGCTTCAAGACAGCCATATCCTTCAGTAAGAGGAGGGGCTACTCCAAGACCTCGGCTAGATATTGGGCAAGGAAACTGGGAACTGAGACATCTATCCGGGCTAGCTGAGGATTGCCTGCTCTTATCACGTGGCCCATGTGCTGGAACTTATCTGACAGGGGCTTGAAGTTGAGGGTGAGGTGGACAACTCTCAATTGCCTGTCTTCGCTAATAAACACTTCAGATCTCAGCACCTTGTTGAGACCTACGACGTTGATGATGTTGAGGTTTTGAGCTACGTGTCTTTTATCTGCAAAAATATCCAAGAAGCAAAACCACGGTAAGAATAATGAGTTCATCCATCAGAGGTAAACAGAATACTAAAAGAAAGAAGAAAGCGAAAAAATCACAAAGCTAATGCCCATGATTAAAAGCAAAAGAGAGACCTAAACCTAGGGTACCCCACCTAGCTCTCCCTCCCAGACTGGGCAGTGAAGACCATTGTGCCATTCCCTCGAGACTATCAGAAAGTCATCCTTCATGCTCTTGTTGGATTTGGGGAGACACGAGACGAGTCTGACAACAGACGATCTAAACTTAAGGTAATACCCTGAATCTACGAGCAGGTGACACTCTTACATCCACATGACGTCGTGCCAGGTGATTTTTAGCCCCATTTGCTCGTTGAGAGCGTCTACACTACTCAGGACCCTAAATAGATTAGGCACGCATTGGTGGGGGCACAGCCTATGGGCGATTAAATAGTTCCTAGTTACTCTACCCATGGGGAGTGTCATTCCCCCTTCTATGAAGGCGATTATGGGAATGACCACCTCCCCATCATTCCTATGGGTAAGCCACTTACTGGGAGCACAATACCGCAGGGAAACTCCCTAGGGAATATGGTATTTAGCCCTAAATCCCTCTATATTGGCGGGAGAATCTACGAGGTGAGAGAATCTACGAGGTGAGCGAATCTACCCATTTAAATAGACTAAGGTAAAGTGAAAGAAATTTTCAAGTAAAGGAAATAAAGAACAGAAGGCCGAGGAGACTGGCCAAAGAGAAAAGAAC
Source organism: Quercus glauca (assembly GCA_023736055.1). Classification (NCBI taxonomy): domain Eukaryota; kingdom Viridiplantae; phylum Streptophyta; class Magnoliopsida; order Fagales; family Fagaceae; genus Quercus; species Quercus glauca. Next base: position 70,971,093 of record CM043316.1, on the reverse strand, counting down.
CTAAAAGTGAAAGAACTTACGAGAATAAGCACAAGAGTTACTTTTAGAACTTTTTAAGGGTTTAAAATTTTTTTTTTTTAAAAGATCTGGAAGGCTCAGAAATGTGGAAAGCTCTGAAGGTTTAAGAGTTTGGGAGTCTGGAAAGCTCAAAGATTTGTAAAGTGGGGAAAATGATTCCCTCAGGCGCCTTATATAGAAGGCAGAATTGGGTGGGAGTTATCCCGCCCAAAATTTGAGGAGAAATGCCAGTTGTAGGATCTCCATCTCACCGTAGGATGTGGGGAACAAAGCGCCGCCTGGAGCATTTAATGAGGCGTTGCGGACTCCGAAGCGCCAGAACAGTTGCGGGACACATGAAGTGACACTTTCACGTGTAGAAATCAAAGAAAAGTTCGAAATTAATATTCCAAAGTCAAAACCCCATTTTTTCTCCTCAGATAAGAGGAAAAAACCGGAGTTTTGAGGAGCTATTATGGGGCACAAGAATTTAAATAAGGTACCTGTGCCACTTGTCATATTCATGGCCAGTGACTCCATTATCGTGCCGAGGAGGCCACACGCTTGGACAGTAAGGCCACGTCAGTGGCACGTTACCAAAAGAGGTCATACAATAGAGAAAGAATTTCGGAGAGGGGGTTAGCTCTGACATGACTGAAGGGATGGTGGTTGCCCCCACATTTAATGCATCCCACCAAACCTCCTGACTGCATTTATGTGGAGAAGACCCTTTAACAATGCTACCTTGGCCACCGCAACTCATAAGAGTTTTGGGAAGGTATCTAATGGGACAAGCACTTAAGTGGTGGACTGGACGATTAACAAATAGAGGGCTAGGATTGCCTGAAGGGAGCTGTATAATGTGAGAGACCCTCCAAGGAACAGGAGGGCAGAAATCGTTAGAGAAAACACCATAGCATTAATAACAGCAACTGTAATCAAATCTAAGAGAAATATATTCAAGAACTACTTTTCTCAAACATTGTTGAGGAAGAATGTCTGTGCACTACATTTGTCTATTCACTGTTTTTCCTTGCTCTCTCATCCTCTTTAGCCCATTGAGGTCATTGTTCATTTCATTGAAGCCTAACTTTTTAGCTCACTCTCTACAAATTTATTGTATTAGGCTCTTTGAACCTTAATCCATTCATCTTTTGGACCTAAGACCAAAGCCCACCCTTACAGTGACTTTTTAGTGTTCATTGGTATCACTTTATTATTTATGAATAAAGAGTCATATTTAATTTTTGTAAAAATAATTTGCACACCATATATAGAAATTTACAATATTCTCTAAGTTTGATACTTGTAGAATATTGGCTTAGTTGTATCTTGAAATTAACTTGCTTGCAACCCTTTAGTAAACTCAATCGAGTGGAGGCAAATATCATCTTAAATATAACAATCATTTCGTGCCTCTAAGTCTAAGCCTATTTTGTTCTTATATTCTTTCATTAATTTCTCCTTATTTTCTGAACATACAAGACCAAATCTAAGGGTGTGTTTGTTTGGAGGTGAAACAGGGTGGATGAAAAAATTTGGAGAAAAAATGAGAAGGAAAACTTTTTGAAGTATGTTTGTTGGGTGGGGAGGAAGGAAAATAAATAGTGGGGCCTAGGTGTTTTCTACCCTGGTCCACCAAAAAGTTTTCTCCCTAAATTGGAGAGAAAACTAAAAGGAGAAAATGAAACTACTTAATGAACAAAAATGGTCATGTGCTTTTGCACATTTGAATTCGTCCAATTCCTTTTTTTTTTTTTTTTTTTGGGATCTCCTAGACGTTGCCTTCTTCTTCTTCTACTTCTTCTTCTTCTTCTTTTTTCTTTGTTTTAACTAGACATGATTTTTTTTTTTACATGATTTTTTTTTTTAATAATTTGGGTGATTTGTTTTTTTGTTGTTTGTCACTTTTTTGTTTTAATTGGCTATTATTTTTTAACAATGGTATATGAGTAAATTTATACAAACTCACTTTTTCCATCATTCCATTTTTCCACTCCCAACCAAACAAATATGAGAGAAATTAAAATCTTTTCCATCTTCCTATTTTTCCATCCTCTCACCATTTTCTATTCACTCACTTTTCCACCCCTCCAATCAAACGAACCCTAAGGGTGTGCTTGTTTGGAGGTGAAATAAGGATGATGGAAAACTTTAGAGAGAAAATAGGAGAGAAAATGAATTTGTGTGTTGTTTAGTTGGGAGGAGAAGAAAGATAACTTTTGTGTGGGGCCCAGGCATTTTCCACCAGAGCCCACAAAAACTTTTCTCTCCAAAAATGAGGGAAAATTGGGGATAAAACGTTGAGGTCTGCTGTGTGACAAAAATACCCTCACTTTTTATTGCTCTCACCTACCCTTCTCACTTTCCCACGTCTTGTGACCTATCAACTTTATTGCCTTTTCATCCTTATCTCTCAGCATCTTCACAGCAACGTGAACTCTAGGTTTTTTTTTTTTTTTTTTTTTTTTTTGCCTTGCCCAGTTTTTAGTGTAAAGGGTCATTGTATTATTGAAAAGGCTAGTGGATAATTTTTTTTTTTTTTTTTTGAAAATGTCTTCCTAGTTTACGTAACAATGGTCATGTGGATAAAGTTTTTTTTTTTTTTGTTGAAAATATCTTCCTAGTTTATGTAACAATGGTCATGTGGATAATTTTTTTTTTTTTTTGAAAATGTCTTCCCAGTTAACGCATAATCAATTTTTGTTGCCCATAAATTTTAAATTATATATAATAATAAAGAAAAGTAATTTAAATTTATATGTATTTGTGTTAATTTTTATATTATTTAATGAGTGTAAATATATCTACTTCTTATATATTATATAATAATGACATAATAGTCAATTTATATAAACTACATTTTCCATTCTCTCATTTTTCTCTCCAACCAAACAAAAGAATTTTCCACCCTCCCACTTTTCCACCCCTCCAACCAAACACACATGAGGGAAAATCAAATATTTTCTATCATTCCACTTTTCCACTCCTCCATCCAAACGGACCCTAAGAGTTGAACCTTCTTGGACCGTAAAGTTCTAAATCTGTCTCCACATATTGTTACTTTTTAGAGTTTCTATTTGTGTCTAAACTGTTTAATCCTTGAAACCACGTATTAGTTCCTCAATAGTTAGTTAAGGCTGCTTTTGTGTGAAGTTTTGGTTGCAGACAAGGTCCATCTTGAGGGGTGATTGCTGAGATTACAATAAAGACCTATTTGTGGAAAGGTTTTACAAGTAGACTGTTGTAATTGTTTCTTATAATGATTTTTCTACGTGATTAGATCCCTAGTGTTTTTTCCTTTAAAATTGTTCATTGGTTTTTCACTTTGTTACCAAACTTTGTGTGTGTGTGTTTTACCATTTTACATTTTTATTGGTTTTGATTTATGAATTATTACTGTGATTGAAATAATTGTTTATGAAATAAATCATAACTTGTTTAATTAATCCGCTGCTTAACTTTTTGGGGTCTAAAGAAAAAAATTCCAAGTATAGCTAAGCTGACTACTATGACTAATAATAGAGTGCGGGTTCGCAAAATTTGTGGCATTAGTTGTTTTCTTATTTCTAGGGATTTAGAGATTATTATGACAAGTCAAAGGCTAATATGAAAGACTTTTAGTAACATCAGAGAATTTGGATCTTTTTGAGTTAAGGTTTATGATGATGGTATTTGAATTATGTGATGATGACTACCACTAACTAAAAATGTGCCCTATGATGATCCATTAAGCACATTTCACGCGTCAGTTTATATTATTGAGGTGACTAGATTTTATATATACTAGTTTGAGTGGCACGTGTAAGGCATATGCTGCCCCTTAGGTGAGAAATTTATAAAGTTTCTATTTGAAGAAATATGAAATCATGTACTAAAAAGTGCATTTTATATGTGGGTTTCAGTTAGTTCAACTGGTAAAGTCTTTGATAGTTGAATAAGAGATCTGGGGTTCGATCCCCGCCTACACCAAAAACTGATTGGTGTCTTGGTCTGATGATAAAGAACTATCATCAAGAGCGGACGTCATAAGTTGAAACTCTCTAAAAAAAATTGCATTTCATATAATGTTAATATCATTCATAAAAGAATGTTGATTACCTACAAACTTAACGTAACTATTTAACATATGAATATCTATTTTACAATAATAGTTTCTTAGAACCTATTTGCTAAATGCAATATCCACTTACTAAAAATATTTTAAGAATGATAACAATTAGGTTATAATAAAAAAAAAAAAGAAAAAAGAATAGGGTAAATTCCAGATAACTACCCTGAGGTTTGGGATAATACCAAACACATCCAGGATAATTAAAAAGTAACCATTTTAGTCCTAGAAGACAAACGTCGTTATAAGCCATTTGTTCACTACACAAAACAAAATTTGCATAGCTTTTTTTTTCTTTTTTCTTTTTTTCATTTCCAAGGCAACAAGTTCAAAAAATGTACCCCACACCATCTGTTCTCACCAGGCCAAAATCCTCACATTTGAGTCCAACACGTTTTCATCATTTTTGCTCTTCCCAAGAGCAACAAGGGGCTCTTAATATAAACTAGAAGAAAATAACCCAAGTCAGTTGGTTCAATGGCTCTTTTTAGACTTCATCAGAGTTAGAATTTCAACTCTCACTCAAAAAAAAATTTCAGACTAAGCAAAGAGAAAGAGGGCTTTTGTTCAAGTTTTAATCTGAAGAAAGGTACAAATTAGTTCTTGATATCAAAATATAGCTAAACTTCTTGTAATGGAAGAAGCATCAATTACTTGAAAAATAGTTAATTTAGTTTTTGTTTTGGTTTCTCTTGTAGGTTCTTTTAGCAACTTGGCTCTTTTGCTTTGTAATTTCGACTCTTCTGGCATGTAATCTTGGATTTTTTTTTTCTCTAAGTTATATTTTTTGGTATGTAAAGAACTTGATCTTTATGGAAATGAAAGGATAAACACTAAAAAGAATTTGCAAAATGCATTTAGGCTGGCGGGAACAAATGAGTGTGGGGTACCTTTCTGAACATTCATTCTTGGAAATGGAAAAAAAGATGTGCAATTTTTGTTTTAGATGGAGTGAACAAACAGCATGATAATGGTGTTTATGTTTAAGGACTAAAATGGTTGCTTTTTAATTGTCTTGGATGTGTTTGGTATTACCTCAAACCTCAATCTCATAACTCAAATATTTTTTCTCATTTTCCAAATACTTTGTGCTTGAAGAAGTTTCAATCCAACTATAAAATCTTTGGCAAAAAGAAGAATTTGAACGTAAGTACAAACAATACTAGTAAGCCACAAAACTCACGGCTGCAATAGCTTACTACTTATATATTCCTTATATTATTAATTTATTATACCATTGCTTTTATGTCATTTTTATTCTCCTATTGAGTGTTTTGTAAAGTTTCCTGTGTGACTTATCAAGCATTTAATACTCAATCCTATCTGGCAATGTTTGTCCAATGATAAATTTTGGCAAAAATTTGTGAAGGATGGAATGAAGTCTAAACTGGCCTATCAAAACAATTATAATAGAGAGATGCTACGTCTACGACAATTTTATAACATTTTTACAATAAATCACATGTAGTTAGTTGTTATTGGTTCAAATTTGAAACTAACACTAAGATTACTTTTTTGCCCTAACAATAACAACCAGTAACAACCTGCCACTTAGGATTTGTTGTAAAAATGTTGTAAAATTATTGTAGACATATCATTTCTCATTATAATAAAGTCTTAACTTTTTTTTTGAGAATGTATAAAGTCTTAACTTTCATGAGAATAAAATAAAGTCTAAACTGGCGTCTTGTCAACAATAATACGAAGAAGTAGAGTTGTGCAACTATAGTTTGCTTTCGCTTAGCTAATATCTTTTCTTTATGAGTTTTTTATTTTTTATTTTTTATTTTATATTAATCGAATCTTTTTATTAAGAGTTGTCAACTCGATCTAATCGAGCTTATCCATTCACCTATTGAAGTTCGTTACGACACATTCTATTTATTCATTATTGAAAAGTTTGGCTACTTTTAATAATTTTGTACTATATATCTTTTTTTCGCTTTATTTAGTTGTGCTCAACTGCTCATGATAAGTTTCTCAAAAAAAAAAAAAACTGCTCATGATAAAGATATATATATTATTAATTTTGATAATGGCCCTATCAATTCGTATTAACTTTTTTAACCGCATGCTTTAGACATATAACTATTTGACTATTTCGAATGAATTGCTTTTTTTCCCCCCTCCTGGTGGTTCTAATTCTATGATTCTATCTTTTCTACCTGTGGGGTCTAGGTATGACTAATATACATTTGTCTTGTGCATTGTAGAAAGTTTTTTTTTTTTTTTTGGAACATCAAAAAATGTTGAAGGGGAGAGTACTGAGGGCGTTGTCTATTTGTCTTAGGTCTGCTCACCCTACCTATATATTAGTGAGACTCGAATTTAAGCGTTTATGAAGAGAAATCCAAGCTCATACCACCTCACTGAGGAGTTTCGATGATAAAATAAATGGTACATTGTAGAAAGATGCTCACTAAATAATCCATATTTTGCATTTTAAATTGTTTTAGCCATTGCCTATGTCAAACAAAATCTTAAACCTATATATGCTTTAATTTTATGTTTTTCTTCGAAAATATAAAATGTAAAATCAATTACTCTCTCTCTCTCTAGGCTGGACAAAGGACAAATCTTGTCGAGAATGAATCATTCACTTGAAGATAGTCATTGTATCTTTAAAAAAAAAAATTACAATTTGTGAATTGATCACTTAAAGAGTTCAAGATATTTTTGTGCATTTGTATTAAATTGATTTCTAATTTTATGTATTGAATCTGGACAGCACGACACTATCAGCCTATACATCCTTGTCTTGCTATAACTATATGGATACAAGCCAAGGAAGTCAATTCCATACCGTACCGGCCGGAATATTTTGTACCGGCAAGCATACCGGTACATAAACCCCCCTGTTTCGTACCGGAAAAAATACCGGGCGTACCGACCATGTACCGGGCGTACCGGCCAGTACCGGGCGTACCGACCCATACCGGAAAAAAGTTTTTTTTTATTTTTTTATTTTATAAATTTTGTAATTTTTGAATTTTTGTTAGGGCAGAATGGTAACTTATTTACATTAATTTATTAGTATTATTTGTTTTCTTAGTATGCAATGGTAACTTTTAAACTTTCTATATTTTATATTGTATTTTTTTTTCTTCTTTTAATTGATACTAAAGTCTAAAACCATGAATAATTAGTTCTGAATTGAGGAAATGTTTTATGGTAAACTTTTATATTTATTATAATACACACACACATACATACATACATATATATATAAAAATATAAAAAATAGCGGTAAACCCGAAACGGTACACCGGTATTGACCGGTATCCGAAATATATCGTACCGCTGGTCAAACCGGTACAGCTTCCGGTACGGTATTGACTCCCTTGATACAAGCCTTACAATGAGAAGACCAATACAGTTTAGCTATGTCCACCAAATAAACAATTATGAGCAACCCTCATGATCCCCACATGAACATGTAAATAGTAAGAGTGACAAATTGACAATCCCATATCGTAAGAGAATCAAATTTGATCTTATCATTGTCATGCTTTTGAAAAGAGAGACAAATCATTACTGGTGGTTTAATTTGCCCCCTTATCGGTATTAATTACTTAATTTCATTTGAAAAGAGAGAATATCGAAATAGATATTTAATTTTGTATGTCTCTCAACTCAAATTAAAGCATATGATATATATAATATATGAGAGGATTTACCACTACGCATCATTGACATTGTTGAGAGTCATTTTTGTAAAGCAGGCCCAACCCAGCAAAGCAGGCAATAAGAGTGACAGGCATAGAAATAAGACTATTAAGCCCGGGCGGCAGGAGTAATAAAACACAAGCCCATAACATGAATAAATGGGTCTTGAGGAAGTAAATGGGCCCAAAGGGCCCGGAAAGAAAGAAATGGCACCCATTGGCAGTATGTGGTATAGAAAAGTGAGAATGGGCCGCGGCAGGCCCAAAGTAATGTAAACAAAGAAAGTAGGGGTTGATGGCAAGCCCATAAACCCCAAGGATGAGAATGAGGAGATTGGGCCGGGGAAGCCCAATCAAGTTAGCAAAAACCCATGAGAATGCAAAGATAGTGAATGGGCCGAGGAAGCCAAAGGAAGTAAATGGGCCGCAAGCCCAAGGGAAAAAGAAAGGGACAATGGAGCCCATGAGTGAGAACACCAGTGGTTCTGTTAAGTCACTGGGGGAAGGAATGAAACGGCAGGCTTAAAAAGAGGCCTAGCAGGAACATATCGTCATGGCAGAAAATTCCAAGTAATGAAACAGGACATGAGTATAACCAAGAAATGGGCCAAGAGAAATGTGAAACTCAATATTAAGAGAAACTCAATCCAAAGGGAAGCAGTGAAATGTACGGAACGGCTCACATGAAAGAACAAAAAAGCATGGCAGACGATGCAAACAAAGTTTCAGATTACAACAAACACATGAGCCGCAGGCAGACTTTGAACGTACATAACAGGAAAGCAAGCGCAAGGCCCAGGCACCACCAGTCTGTACCCAGCCAATATGGGACGTGGTGGGGCTATGGGTCAGTGGTAAGAGGTGAGGAGGGGGGTGTAGTTTGGTGGTGGGGAGAGGGGAAAAGATCTATTTTACGTTCCCTATCCAAGCTCTTTTGGGAGGTACGTCCTGCTAGGATGACAAACCGCCCAAAAGAGGCAAGGTTGGGGGGGGACGTTGGGTGCATGCCATAGGGAGAGAGAGAGAGAGCATTTACGCCACGGCAGGAGAAAGTGCCACAGCGGATTAAGAAACAACACAAACCTGGCTTTGTCTAGCGAGGGTAAGTAGTACCCAGACGATGGTCGGCAAGTACGTCAAGACTAGACAAAGGCCGTTGGAGGGTAAAGTAGTAAAAATCAATTACTGCAGGCCCTATAAAAGGATCCTTGCCATGCCCTGTACAGGGGACCGAAAAACAGAGAAAGGAAAAAATAGAAGAAAAACTAAAATAAAAAGAAAGGAAAGAAGAAAAAGATAAGAAAATAAAGAGGAAGGATAATGGGCATGCACCAATAGATCGTTTCTCTTCTCTTCCCCTCAAAATCTCACTCTCTAAGAAACAATTAAGCAAAAGGAATTCCTTCAAGCATTTATCACTTAGGTCCGATTCCCTCAAAGTTATTAATCCCCGCGGCAAGATATTCTCCTGGGAGATTAGTTTCATTGAGAGGAAGCGTTCTTCCTTCTTGATTCTTTGCCATTGCAGACTTAAACTTGACTTGATATTTATTAACTTCCATAATCGTTCATTCAGTTATTCTTTTCTATAAAAGCTGTTATTATTATTACCATTATTATTACCGTGATTGCCATAGGAATATTCGGCCTTGTTATTAAGAAAAAACCACTGTACTCTGTTTTTTTTTATTGTTATTATATCTACCTACCGTAACCCTTTTGTAATAGCTCTGCTTGCTGTAAGAACGTTCCTGGCAAACAAGGCTCAATTTGTGCACAAGCCGGCCCAAAGTGAGTTACATTTGGGCCGGTCTCAACTTTCCTACTTAGAAAGATACTTGGACCCATCACCGCAGGAAGCAGCCCAGCCCAACCCAAAACACAAAAAAGATCCCTACAGACATGTACATGATAGTTTGTACTTGTGGAGTGGGGATAAGGATCGGGGTCAAGTCTTCATAAAGGAGTTTTACTTATACACTTAGATTATGTTAGAGTGAAATTTCTATTTTAGGAGGAACTTTTAAATTTAAATAATTTCTATTTTCTCAACCAAAAAAATAAATAAAGAATACTTTCCAGGACCCATTGCTATTGGACTTGAGGTTTCTATTTTACTTGTATCAAGTTTTGTCCAAATGTGTCATACATTTAAGGCCTACACAGAGAACGACCAATTTACCTAAATGGGCTTGCATAAATTTTCATGATCTGATACTTAATTATATATGGGATTCGCATAAATTTTTTACACGACTTGCATGCACAAAATATGTCAATCTTTAAAATTTCTGTAGTACTGCAATGATATCATCACCAATAATACGGTAGAAAATTGAAAATTTTCTAATACATGGCTAAGACTAATATCTATCCAAATTCATAGCCCTTCATAATGCGATACTTATTACATGAGTATAATCTTTCAAGTAAGTAGGACTTTTTTAAGTAAGTAGGACTTTTTTTTTTTTTGAATAGTTACAACTTACAACAAGGAAGGTTGATTCGAATTAAGAATGTTTCCATTAAAAAAACCAAAATAGTTTCTATTAAATTGGATGGCTCTTTGCTTTTACATAGGAACTTACATGCAAGAAAATTTTAATCATCAAAGTTTCCAGATTGTATTGCCAAGGATTTCATCCCTTGTGAAAAGTTGAAAATTTGATAAATTAGACTAAAGCAACTATAGGGAGTAGGGACAGAACAATAATTTCAACTTTGGGGGCAAAGGAAACCAAATAATTTTATTATTTAAAAATAAAATAATATATTAATTGTGGGAGGACTTTCGTCTCGGCCCCCAATCAGGTATTGTACTCTTTGGAAATGGAGTTGAGCCTCAGTCCTCAAGGTTTTGCTTAATCCCACATCAGAGAGAGACGCCTCCCACTCATGCCTTATAAGCCTTTGGCCTAAGGATGAGTATACCACTACTACACACACGTAGGTGTTGAGCCTTAGTCCTCAAGAAAAAATATAAAACAAGTCTTTTTAGATACATTTCTAGTCAACCATATATTAAAATGGGATTCAACGTTTTTCTAAATCTCTAAAATTTTTTATTATTATTATGTACTTGTTGAGGCTCATTTCCTTAAGACCCAGCAGGCCCAAGGCCCAAAGAAGCAAATGGGCTTGAATAAGCCCGGAAAGAGAAAAAGAAAGCATAGAGCATGAGTTAAGGGTCCATGTGATGGGTCCAGAAGAAGCAAATGGGCTTGAATAAGCCCGGAAAGAGAAAAAGAAAGCATAGAGCATGAGTTAAGGGTCCATGTGATGGGTCCAGAAGAAGCAAATGGGCTTGAATAAGCCCGAAGAGAAAGAAAGTATAAAGCAAGAGTTAAGGGTCCATGTGATGGGTCCAGAAGAAGCAAATGGGCTTGAATAAGCCCGGAAAGAGAAAAAGAAAAAGAAAGCGTGGGCCACAGCAAGCCCATTGCAAAAAGAGAAAAGAGAAAGTATTAGGCAAATGGAGAATCCATGAGCCCAAAGAAAAAAGACTTGTAGAGAAGAATTGGGCCAAAGAAAGTCCAAAAGGGGTTGGCAAAGAAACTCACAAAACCAAAATGGGCCAGGGACGCCCACAAGAAAGCCAGCAAGAAATAAAAAGGAAGCCCAGTGAACATACTGGGCTACGGAGAAAAAAGTACACAAAAAAAGAAGCCCCGCAGGACTGGGTTTGGTAACAGAAGTAGTAAGCTTAACATGGCAGGAGGTGAAAAGCCACAAAAGCAAAAACACCCAAAGGGAAAGTCCGCCACGGAGTCCAACCCTCCAAAGAAAGGGACAACACACAAACGTCGGTCTGCCGGGAAACGATCCACATCAGAAAATGCCAAAGAAGGCACGGCAGAATATACACACCCATTTTCAGGCCTCGGCAAACAAACGAAACATCAATGAGGTAACGCATGCGGGCAACCCAGGCATCATCAGCCCATACCCAGCCACTATGGGAAAGAGTGATGTCATGGGGGAGGGCATGGTCTGGCGGTGGGGGGAGGAGCGGGAATCCATTTTTGTGATTCTTGCCCAGACTCTTTCGGTGGGCACAGTCCTGCTGGGATGACATGCCACACGAAAGAGGTAAGGTTGGGTAAGGACCAATGGGTGCATGCCATGAGAGACCGAGAGAGAGAAAGCACACCGGACGAAGTTGAAAAAGAAGTTTCCTTGTCCGAAAGTCACAGGTCAATGGTAAATCAGAACCATTTTGACTTGATAAGTAGAGGGCAAAAGGTTACGATAACAGAATAGAGCCATGAAAAGGCTAGAACAGTAAAATCAGTCACGGCAGGCCCTATATAAGGGACTCGTGGCTGAAGAGAAAAGGAGGAGAAAGAAGGGGGGAAAAGAAAAAAAAAAGAAAAGAAAAAGAAAAAGAAAGGCAAGAATTCTAAGAAAAGAAAAACAGAGAGAAAAGATAAGAAAAAACAGAGAACGAAGAAAAAGAGAGAAAGAGGAGTGTTTTATGGCAGGCATGCACCCAAATGGGTTACCGCCCCTCTCTCCCTCACTAGCCTTGTCCTCAAAAGACAATACTAGATTCATACCATCTGGGGCTGTCCTCTCAAAGTAACTAATTTCACCAAAAATGAAGTTATTTGCGTTGAGGGAGTAGTTTTCCCTTTCATGGTTGAAGTCCTGCGGTAATACTAAAAATGGCATACTCGTTATTTTACTCTGCCAAGACCGCTTAATTATTTTTGTTCAAGCACTTTCTTTAAAAACGCAAGGCCCCTTAAGTTGTTTATTGTGCGTTGTAAAAGAGAACAGCAGCTACTTTTTTGTATTTCCTTTTATTTTATGTCTGCTTGCCATAACCTGTTAACAATGACTCTGCTTGCTGTGAGTTCTTAAATGTGCTTTGGCAGACGCGGCAAAGATTGTGCACAAGCCGGGCCAAGGTGTGCTCCAATTGGGCCGGTTCCAACTCCTCACCCAGCAATCACCCGGGCCTAGTGCGGCAGGAGCTCGTTCGAGACCCCAAGCAGGCCCACCCCCTCACAATTGGCGACTTCACTGGGGAGTTGGAAAAAAGTTAGGGACAAAATATAACATCCCTCGCAACATAATGCCACCAAAGTCCAGAGCAACGCGAAACATAAGCGCCGTTCCATCACAAGCAGAGTCCAGGCCAACCACACATAGCCAACAGCAGGTTAACCAAGCAGAAGGCGCTAATGGAACGGGGGCTGGTCCCCAGCCACCGCCAAGGAACCCCGCAGACAACACCAACACCTTCATTGAGATGTTACAATCATTGCAACACTCTCAACAACAAATGATGGAGGAGGTCCGTCAGCTGAAGGCAGAAAAAACAAAAGAAAAGGGGAGTCAGCATGTCCCCGACCATGCAACAGATAAAGAGGAAACACCAGTCCCTCAGAATACAGAGCAACGCTTCATTACTATGGCAGAAGTAGCAACCCTCCTCGAGCAGGAGAGGGCTAGAGCGCCTAAAGAAAGGTTCTATGCACGCAGACCCCCTTATCCACTAAAGGTGCTTAGAAAGCCATACCCTGAAAGGTACGAGCCGCGGACTTTTGCCCAGTACGATGGCAGGAAAGGAAGCGCTATTGAGCATGTGAGCAAGTTCATAGATACTCTTGGCCCTTACGCGGCAGACGAGGACTTGTGCCTGCGGGAGTTTTCTAAATCATTGTGCGACCGAGCGTATACCTGGTACATTGGTCTAAAACCAGGATCCATTCCAACATGGGATGACATGGTGGATGTGTTTTGTACTAAGTATTTTCATGGAGAGGAAACAGTAACGCTTGCAACCCTGCAAGCAACCAAGCAAAGGAGCGGTGAAGATTTGATGGAATACATAAAAAGATTTAGGGACATAGCGCTTGACTGCTATGACCATTGTGAAGAAAGGACCTTAGTAGAAATGTGTATGACTAACATGATACGGGAATACAGAGCAGTCTTGGAGAACCTAGACATATCGCAGTTCGCACAGCTGTTACAAAAGGCCAGAAGGACAGCTCAGTCAGTGAAACCAACCGCTGACAAAAGAAATGCCCCACAAGCAATGACGGCGGCTGCTGGCGAGCGAAGAAGGAAGACAGAAGGGAAGGAATACGATATTCCCCCGCCCATACCATGCACTCCAAAGGAACTAGACGTGCTGCTGGACAAATGGATGACAGACGGGGTCTTTAAACCCAATCGGGTCTCGACAGAACCCACTGAGGAGGAACGAAAGGACCCACGCTTCTGCCGCTTGCACAACTATATACAACACCCTACCGCAGAATGTTGGACGCTTCGCAGACTCATACACCGCAGGATCAAAGAAGGGACCCTGGAGTTGTCCCAGTCAGAAGTTCAAACGAACCCACTCCCAAATCATAAAGGAAAAGGTGTGGCAGCAGTCGTAATCTGCGCGGACCCAGGAGGGGATGAAGAGGAAAATCTAGCTCTGCCTGCCACGGCTATCACCACTCTACAGCAGAGTACCAGGTTCAAAAATTTGTTTGACCAATTGGGGTTCACTATGGGAGAACGAAAGGTAGCCACAGAGGCTTTGGTAAGTATCGCCTCCGGAGCAGGGGTAGAGTGTTTAACTACAAAAAGCACAGAGGACAAGGCCTTTTTACAGGAATCAAGCGAAATTACCTTCAGCAATGAAGATATGGAAGTGGAATATCCGGATCACAGAAGGCCACTCTACTTAGCGGCATTTATAAACCAAGTCCCCGTGATGAGAGCCTTGGTGGATACAGGCGCCTCTGTGAATCTCATCCCGTTGAGCACTTTGCAAGCAACGGGAATTTCGGAAAGGAAAATCCAGGGGTGCCCAATGGAGGTGACGGGCTTTGGCGGAAGAGGAGAGTACACCGCAGGATACATTCAGCTGTGGTTGAAAGTAGGCCCTATAGCTTCCTTAGCTCGATTCCATGTGATAAAGACAGAGGTTTCGTACCATGTCCTGCTAGGGAGACCCTGGCTGCACAAGCACCGGTTAGTCCCATCCACCTATCACCAATGTGTAAAAGGAAGGTTGAATGGTAAGATGATACGCATAACGGCAAGCCAGTCACCGTTTGAGCAAGCAGAAGCCCATCTCGTGGAAGCCATGTTCTATGATCAATGGGCACCGTCCGGAGAAAGCTCTTTAGCAAAGCCCCTTGGTACCTTTGTGCCTAGGTGGGAAGACATTCAGAGTAACCCAGAGCCCGATTTAAGGGAATTGTTAACACAAAGGAAGAAAAGGAAAGCAATGCCTGCCGAAGAAACAGAAGGCGCGCCACAATGCGTCAGAATCCGAGGTCCCGATGGCAGGATTATCTACAAGTTATGAAGGTGCGCGGGGCCCACGAGTGAGAAACAAGCGGGCCCCAGGCAAAAGCAGCAACATGAGAAGCTGGTGTGTTGCGCAGTCCAATATAGTTCAGAAGAAAAAGGTAGCGAAGGGAGTCACGAAGAAACTATGGCAGAAAAGGATCCTCAGGTTATGGCAGAAGAAGAATTAGAGGAGGTCAACCTGGAACCTGACTCACAGGAACCAAGACCTATTTCAGTTAGTTCGAGATTGACAGGAAAAGAAAAATCAGAGTTGGTACAATTATTAAAAGAATTCAAGGATGTTTTCGCGTGGAACTACAGTGAAATGCCAGGGCTGGATCCAGGGCTAGTAGTGCACACATTGAATGTTGATCCAGTAGCCAAGCCGGTAACCCAGCCTGCCAGGGTATTCCACACGGAAATAGAAGAACAAATAGTCAATGAGGTACAGAAATTGTTAGCAGCAGGATTCATCAAACCCATCCAACACCCGCGATGGCTGTCCAATATAGTGCCAGTAAAGAAAAAGAACGGGCAGATAAGGTGCTGTGTGGACTTCAGAAGCCTCAACAAAGCCTGCCCAAAAGATGAGTTCCCATTGCCAAACATGGATTTATTGATAGACTCAGCGGCAGGAAGTGCCATGTTCTCATTCATGGATGGATTCAGCGGGTATAATCAGATCAGGATGGCACCGAGGGACGCAGAGAAGACTGCCTTCAGGACACCCATAGGCAATTTCTACTATACAGTAATGCCATTCGGATTGAAAAATGCGGGTGCAACTTACCAACGGACGATGACAGCCATATTTCATGACATGATGCACAAGGAATTGGAAGACTATGTGGATGACATAGTAGTAAAGTCAAAGAAAAGAGAAGAGCACTTTCACGCATTGAGGCAAGTGTTTGAAAGATGCAGAACCTTCAAGTTGAGAATGAATCCCCTCAAGTGTGCATTTGGGGTGTCCTCAGGAAATTTTTGGGCTTCCTGGTCCATAGCAGGGGAATAAATGTGGATCCTGCCAAAGCAACAGCCATAGCAACTATGAAACCCCCAGCCACAGCGAAAGAATTAAAGAGTTTCTTAGGAAAAGTCTCCTATATCCGGAGATTTATCCCTGGATTAGCATCAATTACTTCCTCTTTTGCCAGATTGCTCAAGAAAGGAGCAAGCTTTGACTGGGGAGACGCACAGCAGGCAGCTTTCAAAAGGCTACAGCAGGTCATGACAAACCTCCCCACGGTGCAAGCCCCAGTCCGCAAGAAGCCATTGCTGCTCTACCTAGCCACCAGCCCGCACGCTGTAGGAGCATTGATCGCTCAAGAAAATGAAACTAATGTAGAACAGCCAATATACTACATCAGTTGCGCTCTAAAAGATGCAGAAACTCGCTATCCAAGAGCAGAAAGGGCGTGTCTGGCCGTTGTATATGCCTCTCAAAGATTGCGCCACTATTTCTTAGCCTATGAGGTATGGCTGATGACCAAATCCCATGCTATCAAAGCCTTATTACAACAACCCATCCTCTCCGGCAGGTTGTCCCAATGGTTGTTACAGTTATCACAGTACGATTTGAAAATGGGGACACCCAGGGCAGTCAGGAGCCAAGCAATAGCGGATTTATTGGCACAATTTCCAGGAGAGGAAGAATTCCTGCTGGACGATGAGGTCCCAGGAGAAGTAGCCGTGGCAGAAGAAGGGAGAGAGCGATGGATAATGAAATTTGATGGGTCCTCTACCACCCAGTCTGGAGGGGTGGGGGTGGTCTTGTACCATGAGGAAGACAAGGCGGTGGCACTGTCATTCAAACTAGAATTCCCTTGTTCAAACAATACAGCAGAATATGAGGCCTATCTAACTGGGCTAGCCACAGCTCTCGAAGCCGGAGTCAAACATTTGAAGGTGCTAGGCGATTCGAACCTAGTGGTCTGCCAGGCCAAGGGAAGTTTCTCCCTGAAAGAACCCAACTTAGCTCCGTATAGAGCGATGGCCCAGAAGATGGAGGAAAGATTCTCTACCTTCGAAATAGAACATGCGCCAAGGAATGAAAATCGATTCGCAGATGCGTTAGCGGCGTTGGGTTCGCAGATAACCTTCGAAGGAAAAAGTGCCACGGTGGAAGTCAGAAAAAGAAGAGAATCAATCATCGAAACCTTGAAGGAAAGGTTCCAGGAGAAACAGGACGAGAATGATTGGCGGTTCCCCATAAGAGAAGCTCTGATGAAAGATAAAGACCCCGCAGGATTAAAAGTATTAAAAGATTACGCTTTGGTAAAAGGAGAGCTATACCGCAGGATGCCAGGTGGGGTCTTGTCCAGGTGTGTGGGGCAGGAAGAAGCCCGGAGAAAGTTAAGAGAAGTCCACGACAGGACTTGTGGGTCCTGCGGAGAAATTAGTCTCTACCGCAGGCTCCAGAGGACGGGCTTTTATTGGCCAAGCATGAGCAAGGATGCAGATCAGATCCAAACTCAATGTGGGATCTGTCAGTTAGCAGCAGACAGAGAAGAAAGCTATGCCGTGTTGGCTAGTGAAGACTGGAGAAGCCCATTCAAACTATATCTAACAAAAGGCATCCTGCCACAAAAACATTCGGAAAGTTATAAACTCAAGAGATTGGCAACACGTTATTTCTTGCATGAGGAAGTCCTTTTCAAAACAGGATTTGATGGGGACCCACTAAGATGTTTGGGCCCCGAAGAAGCAAAGGAAATAATGAAAGAAGTGCACTCAGGGGAATGTGGGGAACACCAAGGAAAGAGGAAACTGTACAGATGCCTGCTACAAATGGGGTATTATTGGCCTACCATGAAGAAAGATGCAGCGGAGTTTGTAAAAAGATGCCACAGCTGTCAGGTGCAGGCTAATCTCATTCATACCCACCCACAAAGCTTGCACAGTATGGTAACCCCATGGCCCTTTCACACTTGGGGGCTGGACTTGGTAGGACCAATCAACCCTCCGTCTCGTGGGTACATCTGGATTTTGGTAGCGACCGAGTACTTCACCAAATGGGCGGAGGCAATACCACTTCGCAAGGCCACAGGAGGAGCAGTGGCAAACTTTATAAAGGAGAATATAATTATAAGGTTTGGGGTGCCTCACAGAATCATCAGTGATAATGGTACGCCATTCGTCAATAGTGAAGTGAGGAGAATGTTGGCGTTTTACCAAATTAAACATCACCGTTCATCACCATATTACCCCCAAGGGAATGGGCAAGCAGAGGCGACTAACAAGGTACTCATAAAGATCATCAGTAAGATGAGTCAAGAGTATACTGGGGGATGGGCGATGCACTTGCCAGATGCTCTCTGGGCTTACCGAAAATCACCAAAGTCGGCCACAGGTTTCTCACCTTTCTCCCTGGTATACGGAACAGAAGTTGTAAGTCCTGCGGAGGTAATGGTCCCATCACTGAGGGTCATGCAGATACAAAGGAAGGAAGAGGAGGAAACCTTTACGGCAGAAAGATATGAAGATCTGGAGGGGCTAGATGAAAAAAGGGAAAAAGCCCAGGAACACTGCCGCAGATACAGGCAAAAAATGGCAGAAGCTTACGGCAGGATTACTAAGGAAAGAATATTTGCAGAAGGACAGCTCGTGTTAAAAGTAACGGACTATGTCAGAAGAGGTATGGCAGGACCATCTAAGTTTGCACCAAAATGGGAGGGACCCCTCGTGGTAAGGGAAGCCTACCCAAAGGGATACTACAGACTGACTCAAACGGATGGTAAAGACCTGACGGATCCCATCAACGGGAAATGGCTGAAGTGTTACTATGCTTAAGGTCGAGGCAATCACCATCCTTCTAAGCTGTGTTTCACAAATGCTAAGATTAGTTTGTTCCTTCTTCTACTTTATTTATTTTGCTCCAAGTGACTATGTCACAGGACAAGTCCACAGAATGTTTTCAGGAATTATGCAATGAGAAGAATATGCTAAGTATTACAAAAAAAAAAGAGACACTTTCCATAGCATAAGTAGTAGCAAAGGGTGATCAAGTGTAGTACGTTAAGTTACAAACCCATATTATGTGGAGTCTTACCGAAAAAAAAAATATATAGTCAAATAAGTTTCCTAGAAAACCATCATAAAGTGTACTGACCAAAAGAAAAAAAAAAAAAAAAAAAAGCAACACATGATTAAAGGGAAGCCTGCCATCATCAATAAAGTCCTGAGAGCAAAGACTGGTCTCCAAAACGGTTATGCCCACCAATGCTGGCAACCAAACGCCCACGGCGGCCCTCCACATCGGCTATCTCTTTCTTCAAAGCTTCAATCTTTGCATCAAGGGCGTCCACAGCAGGCTGAATCTTCCTCATAAAGAAAGCACGAGCAATCTCGCGGAGATGGTCTAGAAGGAACTCCACAGCAAAACCTACACTGACTAGCTCCTGCACTGCAGCTCTCCACTAAAGAATCCTCCCAGGAGAAACAGAGTCAATAAAGCTGTGCTCGATATCGTTCAGTACGCTCCCTAGCATCTTCAGGAAATGCTCCCTGACAGAACGACCCAAACGGAACCCCTGCATAAAATCACCACGGCTGCTGTACACTCCCTCTAGGTGGGAAACACACTCACTGGGAACTCGAAAGCCGTGAAAGTCCACATAGGGAAAGCCTGCCCCCCAAAAATCTGCCGGATCAAGGTCATTCGTCTCAAGCTGATCAAAACGGATGAAGAAATTTGCAGCTTCGCTCACAGGATCTAGAACCGCGGCAGAACTCCCTCCTGCCTCAAACTGGGGAAGGGCGGTGGGAGGCAAGCCTAGTGAAAAGCAGGAAACACAATATGAGTATTCATGATGAGAAGTAATGAGTTTGCGAAAAAAAAAAAGGGGGGGAAGCATTAAAGATGAGGATACTTACAAGAAACTGTGAAAATAGGAGTAATAGGAGTTGAGGCTGAAGCAGAAACAAGGGTGACAGAAATAGGCACGGTGGAAGCAGCAGGAGGAACGGGTGACTGTGGCTCCACAGTTACTGTGGCCTCTGGTTCTTCGAAAGCCTCTGCAATTAAGAATGTGAGTGCACTGAATGAAAGGAAAGCAGCAAAAAAAAAAAGAGAGAAAGGTGCATATACATATACATATAACAAGACTAAGAAGGAGGAAATAGGCACATACCCGCTAACTCAGCCTCACTCTCCTCCTCGTCAAACTCCTCGGAAGATGAATCTGCAGCAGGCCCTTGGATGGCAGAATCAGGAATGGAGGAAGGAGTGACCACCAAGGAAGAGCCCTCCTGTGCAACTTGAGAAAGGGCTACGAAAGGATCACTGATGGAAAGAACAATAGGAGCGGCAGTCTCAGTTTGGACAGCAGGAGGAGTGGCCCTTTCTGGAGAAAGAGGCATCTCAGCAGGAGTGGGGGTGACCTCCCTAGTCCCCTCAATATGAGTGCCCTCCATGGACACCAGCTCAGTGGAGAAAACTGGGGTCTCGATAGAAGTCCCTTCAACCATGGGATGGTATATGGAAAGGGGCTCAGGCTGCTCCTGCAACAAAAAAAAAAAAACAAAACAAAACAAAGAAGACAAAGTGAAGGTGAATGAGAAAGTTGCAGAAAGAAGGAAAGAGCATGATTAAGGACACACACAAAAAAAAAAAAAAAAAAGAGAGAGGGGAGAGAATATATTTGTATAGTACCACAGGTTCTGGCTCGTCGAGAAGTATGGGATGGGCAGCAGATACATCCTCTCTGTGCTTAGACTGCGAGAGAGGTGAAGTCAATATGCACAAGTGTTAGATGCAAAAAAAAAACGAAACAAGTAAAGAAAAGACTAAAAGAAAAATTTTAGAGATAACATACTCTCCGTTCAGTGGCACGGGCAGGAGGGGGAGATGTCTTTCTTTTGCTACCTCGTGTCCTGCTAGAAGGAGGAGCACCTGCGGACGGCTGCGAAGTGGTCTGCTTTGACTTGCCAGCAGTAGAGCGTGTAGCAGGAACAGCGCGGGCTCTAGAAGGAGGGGAACCCAGTAGAGCTATATGACCCATGGGAGGCAGATCACTCTCAGAAGACATCGCCTCATCCTTTTTCTTGGCCGACTTGGGTTTAACAGAACCTCCCTTGGCCAATGTAGGCGGATTCAAGACCTTCACTTTTTTATCCCAACCAGGAGGGTAGTCACCCGCAAGCCAATTCCACCCCTTGGCCCCCTCGTTCCATTCCAGAAGAGAAGATCGACCCTGTTTAGTAACATATGCTAACACAGATCTGGAAGGGAGCACTAGCCGAGGGTTGGCAGAAGCAACCATGCCAAGGCCGTCAGGAGGAATCAAAGAAAAGCCACGGCTACCCATTAAAGCCTGTTCAAAAGACGTCATTACAGCCCGCCAATACTCGTGCATGGGAGGAGTGTAAACACCTTCCCTTGAAGAACTAGGAACAGTGACTGCAGTGAAGTGCTGCCTCCAGAAGTCAAAAGCAACAGGCCGCAGGAATGGTCCGACAGAAGTGGGGAACTCCGCAAGAAAAGAAAGATCATCAGGAATATCTTGGTCCAACCCAAACTGCCTTCTTACTCGGTTGGCAGGGTAATACACAAATCGGACCCCCTCATCGGATAAATAAGGCAGCCACCCAGCATTAGTGGCTGCCAAGTAAGTGATTCCCCTCTCATCAAAACCAACCAAAGGGTGAGTAGTACCAACAGTGTCCGCAAACTGACCCATAACAGAATCTTCGCAAGTGTAACCCGCACTCAAATGTCTATATGCTCGCCAAGAAAACCCAACACTCTTATCGAAGAACTCAATAGCAGGATGGTAAATAGGCTTCAAACCAGACCAACGGAAGGCCAAAGGAAACTCAGACTCAAATCTACCGCAGAAATCAGTAATCACCCTCGGGCAGGAAACATACTTCTCTTTTGCAAAACGAACCGGTCTGCACTTAGCCAGGTGTTTCGAGCAGCGTTCAAACAATAGATGCTGCAGAATGGTGCTATGAACCGAAGAGGTAACTATATGGCAGGACCCAGCCTGGTCCTCATCAGCCCGCAAGATGTCCAGCTGTACATATAAGTGCCCCAAAAACATGGGGGCTAATGGCAAACTTATACCCGCGGCAATTTTAATAGCCAAACGAAAAAACAGGGGTTTAATTGCATAATAAGGGCGCGCACCAAACACAAACTTACAGAGCCAAAAGGAGACGAAAGCTGCACGGCGAGCGGCGCCAGAAAACTTTGAGGAAGAGCTGACCCAATAAGATAGCTTGGCGTTCTTAGCCATCCTTGTCCTCAACTCGGCCTCTACGGCCGCTTCCTCCGGAGAGAGCTCTAGGGTACTCGGATCAACGTCGCCAAGGATGGGCAAAAGAAGTTGGTTCGCCACGTCCTCTAATGTCACGGTGATCTCACCGCAGGAGAGAAAGAAGGTGTGGGTGGCAGTGCACCAACGACGAACCAAGTGGCGAAGATTGAAAAGGTCTCTGTAGTTCGACAAACAACGAGATGCAACAACGGCTTGCAACACACCGGCCTGCCGTAGCAAACCCATGAAATCCACATCCGACAATTCACGGTCCACCCATTCCTTCCAACCCAAGGCTTGGCCTGACCCATACTCAAAGTGAATGGGGACGGGGAGCGAACTGCCCTGGCGGATGACAATGTCAGGAATCGAAGAAGGCAACGGGGCCCAAGGAGCTTCAGTGCCGCGACGGCAGAGAGCGAGCCACACCCGACCTGGCGCCGGCGGAACATAATCACCGGGTACTTTTGGGAAATGAGTATGGACGTTATACCACGGATCGATCAGCGGAACAACCTCGTCGTCAGAAGGGCGGCGTGCCTCTTCCTCGTCGGAGGAACCTGGTTCAGAATACTCGACTTCCTCGCCCTCATCGTGAGTGGAGGGAGGATCAGAGGCAATCTCTTTCCCCTTGCGGCGAGAAGAGCCTTGGCTTTTCACCGGAGACATCACTGATTGGAGTAGGAAGAGAGAAGTGTTTTGAAGAAAAGAGTACGACGAAGAAAAGGAAAGGGAAGAGAAAGAGAAAAGGAGGAGATTCTTGTATAGGAAATAGGAGAAGAAGTAGTTGAAAAAGAAAAGACTCCTTAAATGCCACCATCATCAAGATCGAAGTGAAGGGAGGTGATGGGTCAGCCGCCGGATAGGGAACGAAATTAATGAAGCAACGCTGCTCTTCAAAATAACTGCCAGACTTGGAAATTCGAAGAGACAACTCTGTTCGTGAAAAAAAAATATATATATGTGTACACGTGAAGTAAAAGTTACTGTTTGAAAAAAAAAAAAGAAAAAAAAAAAAAGAAAAAGAAAAGCCCGCGAAAAGAGAAGAAGAAAAAGAATGGCCTTCATTCGCATATAAACCGCAGGAGCACTTTATATGCTCAGGGGGCTAACTGTTGAGGCTCATTTCCTTAAGACCCAGCAGGCCCAAGGCCCAAAGAAGCAAATGGGCTTGAATAAGCCCGGAAAGAGAAAAAGAAAGCATAGAGCATGAGTTAAGGGTCCATGTGATGGGTCCAGAAGAAGCAAATGGGCTTGAATAAGCCCGGAAAGAGAAAAAGAAAGCATAGAGCATGAGTTAAGGGTCCATGTGATGGGTCCAGAAGAAGCAAATGGGCTTGAATAAGCCCGAAGAGAAAGAAAGTATAAAGCAAGAGTTAAGGGTCCATGTGATGGGTCCAGAAGAAGCAAATGGGCTTGAATAAGCCCGGAAAGAGAAAAAGAAAAAGAAAGCGTGGGCCACAGCAAGCCCATTGCAAAAAGAGAAAAGAGAAAGTATTAGGCAAATGGAGAATCCATGAGCCCAAAGAAAAAAGACTTGTAGAGAAGAATTGGGCCAAAGAAAGTCCAAAAGGGGTTGGCAAAGAAACTCACAAAACCAAAATGGGCCAGGGACGCCCACAAGAAAGCCAGCAAGAAATAAAAAGGAAGCCCAGTGAACATACTGGGCTACGGAGAAAAAAGTACACAAAAAAAGAAGCCCCGCAGGACTGGGTTTGGTAACAGAAGTAGTAAGCTTAACATGGCAGGAGGTGAAAAGCCACAAAAGCAAAAACACCCAAAGGGAAAGTCCGCCACGGAGTCCAACCCTCCAAAGAAAGGGACAACACACAAACGTCGGTCTGCCGGGAAACGATCCACATCAGAAAATGCCAAAGAAGGCACGGCAGAATATGCACACCCATTTTCAGGCCTCGGCAAACAAACGAAACATCAATGAGGTAACGCATGCGGGCAACCCAGGCATCATCAGCCCATACCCAGCCACTATGGGAAAGAGTGATGTCATGGGGGAGGGCATGGTCTGGCGGTGGGGGGAGGAGCGGGAATCCATTTTTGTGATTCTTGCCCAGACTCTTTCGGTGGGCACAGTCCTGCTGGGATGACATGCCACACGAAAGAGGTAAGGTTGGGTAAGGACCAATGGGTGCATGCCATGAGAGACCGAGAGAGAGAAAGCACACCGGACGAAGTTGAAAAAGAAGTTTCATTGTCCGAAAGTCACAGGTCAATGGTAAATCAGAACCATTTTGACTTGATAAGTAGAGGGCAAAAGGTTACGATAACAGAATAGAGCCATGAAAAGGCTAGAACAGTAAAATCAGTCACGGCAGGCCCTATATAAGGGACTCGTGGCTGAAGAGAAAAGGAGGAGAAAGAAGGGGGGAAAAGAAAAAAAAAAGAAAAGAAAAAGAAAAAGAAAGGCAAGAATTCTAAGAAAAGAAAAACAGAGAGAAAAGATAAGAAAAAACAGAGAACGAAGAAAAAGAGAGAAAGAGGAGTGTTTTATGGCAGGCATGCACCCAAATGGGTTACCGCCCCTCTCTCCCTCACTAGCCTTGTCCTCAAAAGACAATACTAGATTCATACCATCTGGGGCTGTCCTCTCAAAGTAACTAATTTCACCAAAAATGAAGTTATTTGCGTTGAGGGAGTAGTTTTCCCTTTCATGGTTGAAGTCCTGCGGTAATACTAAAAATGGCATACTCGTTATTTTACTCTGCCAAGACCGCTTAATTATTTTTGTTCAAGCACTTTCTTTAAAAACGCAAGGCCCCTTAAGTTGTTTATTGTGCGTTGTAAAAGAGAACAGCAGCTACTTTTTTGTGTTTCCTTTTATTTTATGTCTGCTTGCCATAACCTGTTAACAATGACTCTGCTTGCTGTGAGTTCTTAAATGTGCTTTGGCAGACGCGGCAAAGATTGTGCACAAGCCGGGCCAAGGTGTGCTCCAATTGGGCCGGTTCCAACTCCTCACCCAGCAATCACCCGGGCCTAGTGCGGCAGGAGCTCGTTCGAGACCCCAAGCAGGCCCACCCCCTCACAGTACTGAAATTCATGGAAAAAAAAATACATTATAAAATTAAAATCTTATATCTCTAAACATACAATTTAATTATTAAAATTTCCGGGCCATGGCCCTTGGTCTATATTTGGTTTTGTCACTAGATGACTAGGATTAATAGTTGTTTAAGCAAAGGCCATAATCAACGAAACATTTTTGTGGCTGAATAAAGAATTTAGGGTAAATTATAATTTAACCCTTTTGACTTGGTTAGGTCACAATTTAGGGTGTGTTTGTTTTGACTTCAAAGTGCTTCCGGAAAACCATTTCCGTAAAATAGGAGTGTTTGGTTGAAGGGGAAAATTCGGTCAAAGGAAAATGAATTCACCCTTGACCGTAAAATAGGAGTCCACAGGCGGAAATTGGTTTCAGTCCTTATTTTACCTTCAACCAATTTCCGGAAAAAAGCGCTCTCTCACACGCACTCAGCAGCAAGTCTCCAAGCTCCAAGCTCCGATCCACGAACTGCCGGCGAGAGAGACCAAGCCCGGAGCAATCGCACGAGCAACCGCTGGCGACCTTCGACCCACGAACCGACGAACCTAGCAACCCACGAACCGACGAACCCAGAGCAACCCATCGCCTTCGACCCAGAGCAACCCACAAACCGACGAACCCAGCAACCCACGAACCGACGAACCCAGCAACCCACGAACCGACGAACCCAGCAACCCACAAACCGACGAACCCAGAGCAACCCACGAACCTCGATCTCGTCGCCGACCCAAACCCATCGCCTCCACACTCTCTCTTCCTCGATCTCTCCATTTTTTTTTTTTTAATTTGATTGTTGTTGTTGTTTTTTTTTTTGGATGAACTGATTATTGTTGTTGTTGTTGTTGTTGTTGTTGTGTTGTTGTTGCCGGAATTTGCTGCCGGAAATTGTTGTTAAATTGGATGTGATGTTGAAATTTTTTGTAATAATGTGAAAAATTTTCCGGAAAATAGCATTTTTAGAATACATCCAAACACATGAAAATATTTTCCACAACAATTTTCATAATTTAACCAAACACTTAAAAATATTTTCCTTTTTCGGAAAATAACATTTCCGGAAAATATGTATTTTCCGGAGAATGTTTTACACGAAACAAACACACCCTTAGTCAATAATCTTTCAATTGTTAGTTTTGACTTTTAAAGTTTAGATAAAAATAAAATTGTTAGTTTTATGTTCAAATTAACATATTTTACATTGTTTGGGCAAAAAAGATTACCACGTTGTGGTAGACCCAATAGCAATTTAATTCCATAAGCTCTTTTTGTTAAATTTAAACCCTTACAATTTGGATTAAAATGATTTACTGAAGCTATAAGTCCATGAGTGATTTAATGAAGCTTTAAGTCTACTAGTCTAGCTCTAACTTGGATTAAAAATGAAGTTATGATTTGGATTAAATATTACCTAATATATTGTGGTTGGGGTCAGGGTTAGATTCAGTGTCCAGTAATACTGGAACCGTTGCGATGATAACATGTATCCACTTTTAGACATGTATCATCATCTGACCGGGTTCAGTATACTGAATACAATAGATCTAAGCCAAGTCCTTACGGTTGACCCAATAGCAATTTAGTTCTACTAAATGACTTAATGAAGCTATAAGTCTACCAGTCTAGCTCTCATTTATTTATTCCACACAGATTGGGTACCTTACTGATGCACGGAAATCATATCTATAGAATGCTTTCCTAGGCATTTCATTTTTCCATGCACATGACAACCATTTTCCTTACATAAATGAGCTCGGTTTGTTTTGCTTCCTAGAGTCAATCCTAGCGGATGCTGAGTTTTCTAGTCATCTTCAATGTAATTATTATTGTAATTTTAAAAGTCTTTGTACTCATTTTCATTTATTGAAGTGATAAAATATTATTGATAAGTGAAAAAGTAATAATAATAATAATTTTAAATTTCTCCTAGTTTATAATAAAAAAAATCTACTAATTTTAATTTACTACTTTAATAAATTGAAAAAAAATTGTTGAATATTATATCCCTAAGTATCGTTTAAAATCCTCTTTCAAAATTGTTGAAATATAGAAAAAGTTATAGGTAAATTTAGGTAATAAAACGTGGCCATAGAATTTCTACTTTCGGTTACAAATAACAATACATATAAATTATGAAAAGACAAGATAAAATAGGACATAATTAAAAATGGGAATGCCAACAAATCCGGGTTTCTCCGAAATTGGCAACAAAATGTGACACCTACCACATTGCTTGAGCTCAAAATCCATTCAAACAGGAGAAGTAAGAAAGATAACTATTTATTCGAGGAAAAGATAAAGTAACCACGAAATACTAAAGAGAAATAATATAGTGAGGTCATACTATTTTGATCTTCCGTAAGCTCTCTCTCTTCTCTCTTTTATATTTTGATCCTGATCAACTTCATCTTGGATCAAAGCATGTTAACAAAATTTAGTGTATATTTTTCAAAAAAAAAAAAAAAAATTAATCCAATAAAAATTAACCCTCACTGTAATGATTCATTGATTAATAAAATTTGGTTTTAGATTTGGGTGAAAAAATATTCAACAATTTCATATAAAGGTCTTTCTTTTCGCACAAATAATAAGTTTTATCACGAAATTAATTGGTTAAATATAGTATTATCAAAGTATTAAATAATTACTCGATTTTCATTAAATACAACTTCCAACGTGATTTTATATGTATTGTAGGGTCCAAATTTGTTGGGCCAGGTATCAGCTTTTTGTATTGTAAGCCCAACAAATTCCCAACAATAAATTTGTAGAGAATGGGTTAAACAACTGGGCTGGGTTTGGATTTAGCAACGGTTCATACAAGCAAACCAGTGTAAAAGAAAAGGATTCAGACTAGCGTTTAACAAGAATTTCTTCGGTCCGAAGAGCTTTAGTATTTAAAAACTTAGTGAATACAATTTTTTCTCTCCCCCTCTGCCGTGAGACTCGTTTCCTTTATATATGCATTTTTTCTCCCATCTTCACTGCACACTTGTCCTTCATCTAGGCGTTCACTTGAGGACTAGTCACATCAGAAGTCTGCTTTAACGTGCAGCGAGTGGATGTGGTTGAGGTTGCACTGTTCAGGTGTCTTCTCCACATAAATGCGGCTAGGAAAGTTGTTGCAGTGCATTAAATGCGGGGGTGGCAGCTTTATTTGCAAGATATTTCATGATATCTCCGCGTTCAGGAATGCCCAGCGCCAACTCCCCACGGGGAATCTTCTACTTGATCAAGTTCTTTGGAGGTCTGATGAATGGTACCTCTTCGGACAGGCCCGGTCGTCTTCGGCCGCAATACTTATCCTTGGTTGGTTGCATTCTTACTAGGATGGCGAAGCGTTGATCCTTTTAACCTCTTCGGACATGGAGTTGTATTCGAATTGGGCCTCAGGCCCAACATATGGCGTTGGCCTTTTGCACTCACATGTATATATCTATGAGATCCAATATAAAATTTATTGCTATGCCATCAATGAAAAATCATTCACTATGCTGTAAAGCAATGCTTCTTCTCATCACATAAATAGTAAGTCTTGACATAAATTTAGTTAGTATGACCCATTATCATATGAGAGAATGAAGCATTCCTTATCGAGCATTGAATATTTACTAGTCATCAGCAACTTAAATAGATATAAAAGCAAGTCACACAATATTTACGGCCTAAGGCCCATAGGACATAATCCAAAAGCTTTGAGAGAATGGTTGAGAGGAAGAAGATGTTCTATTTCTGTGAGTTACATAAATGAAGAGGTTACACCCTTTTGTGACTAACTTAAATATAACCTATGTTACATGAGAGTTAATCCCATTAAATAAGCCAGCCAATGGTCATTAATGGGTGACCCGACCGTCCAAATTCTAACTGTAATAATTACAACAATATAAAATATACCTCTCAAACGGGAGATTGTGATGAATTGAATTATTTCATTTTAAGAAATCAAAGACTTGTGCCAAGATAGTTATAACGAAATCACATGAATGAAAAATATGTAGTAATTACAACCATATTAAGGGTCTGTTCGGTTAGAGGAGTAGAAAAGTGAGAGGATGGAAAATTGTGAGAGGATGGAAAAGTGGGAGGATGGAAAATATTTAGTTTTTCCTCTTGTGTGTTCGGTTGGAAGAGTGGAAAAGTGGGAGAGTAGAAAACTCTTTTGTTTGGTTGGAGAGAAAAAAAGGAAGAATGGAAAATGTAATTTATATAAATTGACTATTATACCCTTGTTACATAATATGTAAGAAATAGATTTATTTGTATTCATTAAATAATACAAAATTTATCACATCATATATATAAATTTATATTATTATTTTTGTTATTATAATGTAAAAATTAAATCAGGTCACGTTAAAAAAAAAAAGAAAAAAAAGAAAAAAAAAGAAGGAACCTTCAGGCCTGAACGTTACCTAGGTAACGTTGAAAAAAAAAAAAAAAAAAAAAAACCAAGAACGTTCAGATCACGTTGAAGGAGGGAAAAAAAAAGAAAAAAGAAAAAAAGAAACAAGAAAGTTCAGGTCAGTTGAAGGAGAAAAAAAAAAAAAAAAAACGTTGAAAGGAGGGCATTTTAGACAAAGTGCTGCTCTAGCACTTTTCAGCTCACATTTTCCTCCCAATTTGGAAGGAAAAAAAATTTGGCCCAGGAGAGAAAACTTTCTCCCGAGTTTTCCATCATTCCTATTTTCCTTCTCCAAACGAACAGTGAAAAACAACATTTTTCACCCTATTTTCTCTTCTCTATTTTCCATCCCTCCTATTTTCACTCCAAACGAACACAGCGTAAAAGAAACGTACTTTTCTCAAACAGAAGAATGTGATAAATTGGAGAAAAAAAAAGGGAAATCAAAGGTTGTCAAAAGAAATTTAAGAAGAGACGTGAAGGGAGAGTACGAAGGATTGGGGAGGAAAGGAGAACGGAAAGGAGGAGGTTCATTTTTTTAGAGGAAACTTAAAGGCAGATGTTTTGGTAAGCAATCATGGGGGAAAACACTGAACATGTTTGTGTTAGGATTATTAAAAAAAAATCAAAAATCAAAAGAACGTGTTTGGGGAAAAAAAAAAAAAAACTAAACGTGTTACTGGAAAAAAATGACAACGTGATAGTTTTAATTTTTTTTTAATTTTTTAATGTTTGAGCAAATGCTACTAATTTAAATGGTCATCTAAGATTACTCTGTGAGTGTGTGTGAAATATTTAAAATGTGTCAAATTTATACGTTTAAGCTTAAATAAAAACTATAATTAAAAAAAAAAAAACCTAAAAACTACTACACCAATTAATCTATAAATATGTAAATTTCTATTGTTGCTATAGTAACCATGTAAATTAGTAAATATAAACTAGCTAGCCTCTGAGCATGCGCTCACACGCGTGCTCAGAGGCACTTCAATTTTTTTGAAAAAAAGTTAATAATTTACATTCATTATAATTTTGGATTATTATATTTTTCAATTACAAAAAACCTTAGGGGTGTGATGAAAAATTATTTCACCTGCAAACACATAATACTCATCACACCCCTATGTTTTTTTGTAATTGGAAAATCTAGTATTAATTCCAAATTATAGTGGATGCAAATTATTAATTTTTTCCCAAAAAAAATTAAAGAGCCTTTCACGCGCATGCTCAGAGATTAGTTTTATATTAATTTTTTTATAAGCCATGTAAGCTTGAAGTTGTCAACTATTCAATCCGTTAGTCACATAGATATTTTTCGTTAATGAGTTAATAGTAAAGACCAAATTTATAAGTTGAAAACTAGCCTTTGATTATTAACCTTTACCCAGATTATAAAGGTGCAAATTATTAACTTTTAACCAAAAAATAAATGAGCCTCTGAAAAAATTATTTCGCTTACAAACGCATAATACTCACAAACTACTTATCAGTTATCATGTATGTGTTATTCTCACAACTTCCCATTATCATTTGTTATAAAATTTACGACCAAAAAAATTAGGATAATTTTTAATATTAACCACCACAAACTTCTGACAAAGAGAAAAATGTACTCTATGAGAAGAAAGTTGTAAATTATGTCAACCAAAGGGAAAAAAAAGCAATAGAATTTAACAATTTTTGTGGGAGTCTGCCTCAAATTTTATGATTACAAACTTCTGAAAAAGAGAAAAAGGTACTCTATGAGAAGAAAGTTGTAGATTATGTCAAACAAAGGAAGAAAAAAAAAGCAATAGAATTTAACAATTTTTGTGGGAGTCTACCTCAAATTTTATGATTATATTTACTGTGTAAGTTTCAAGACTTTTGAATTTTTTTTGTCGATATCTTTTTTTTTTTTTTTGGGTTGGGTTTGCTTCTTCTTTCTATTTTACAATATTGATATAATAAAAATTCATCTTAATTACTACATTTTCCAATTACAAAAATACCTAAAGGTGTGATGAGTGTTCTGCTTGGGTAAAATAAGTTTTTCATGTGAATATGTGTGTTTTGCATGTGACGTACCTCTAATATACTAAACAAAAGATTAATAATTATTCAAAAATGTGCTAAAAGAATACCTTTATATTATATGCTCCTCGCAGCACAAAAGTTTCAACACAAAAAGCTATCACAAAGTTTTAAGTTTTAACTGACACCTTCTAAAACATGTATGATTAGCCATTCCTTATCCACCAATCACTAAATACACATTAAGATTATCACAATATGGTATTTTGTCATTGAAATTCTATAAAGTTGTTGTTTTATTGACCATTCGTTCCATCTACTGTTAAATGTATTTCACGCTGCCTCAATTCATGAATGTGGCACATACATCTACCGTGAAAATAATATATTGTAATATTCTGGGACACCAAAATGGGAAAAGAGAAGTACCTAGAGAGGGAGGGCCTGAAATTGCTGGGTTCTTCACATCCACATTCAGATTCTGCTTCTCTTCAGAGACAAATATCAACATAAATCCCCTAGTATAGGTGTTCCTTAAGAAAAAAAAAAAAAAAAAAAATCCACCAGCGTCGGTTAAAACCACAACTTTTTATAAATGAATAAAGCAATTTGAAAACCAACAGGAGAGTAGCCTTGTTTTGTAGGCAATGTATTTTTACCGGATTATCCTCAAGTTTTGCCCTTACTTAAATGTAGGTTGTAAGAGTATTTTAGAACCAAAAAAACGTCTGGTCCAAAATGGGAAGCCCTTTAAATAGTAGAATAGATGGCAATTGTAACTTTCTATTTCAATATTTTATATTCTCTCTCTCTCTCTCTCTAAACAAGACACAACCAATCAATCCGTTTACCCACCATCGCAATCCAACACCTTTCACCAACATTGCCATAAACCATTCCAACATCTTATAATTTAAATACAAAAACAACCAAAAATCAATAGAAAATCAACCTCAAATCACAATAGCACTTCATGAACTCATCAACCACCTTGGGTTAAATTAGTTATCTCCTACCTTCATCTCTAACCCATTTCATCTCAAAACCAAAAAACCTACGTTTAGGTTATAGGTGTGATTATGCGAGAAAGATAGAGAAATGGTTTGAGAGGTCAAAGAGAGCCTCTGTTATGACACTATGCATCCATGAGCTCTTAGTCTTTGCCGATCATATCAAAAGAGAGAGGTTAGGTCTTGGCTTAGTCAAATCGAGGAAGAGGGGTAAAGGACAATGGTTGGTTAAATTGAGAGAGAAAGAGAAGGGTTTGAGAGGAAAGAGACGTTTGAGATAAGAATGAATGAAGAAAGCTGAGAAGAGAGACATTTAAGATAAGAGAGCTAAGAGATGAGAGAGAACGAGAGAAAATAAAAGTGAAAATAATGATAAAAAAGGGAAAAATAAGCGTAAAATAGATAATCTGTTGTGATTGTTTTTGAAAAGTAATTGTGTAAAATAGAAAAAATAGGTTCTTATTCTAAAACAAACAATATTTTTTTACACAAGTTAATGTAACTACTCTTAAGAAGTTATGATTGGGATGATAAGGATAAATAATATTAATAATTACATGATAAAATCTTCCATTCGAGAACACTTGGGTAGTGAGTTTAATAGATTTGGAGGACATGATGTAAAACTCGAGGAGGTTTGATCCACCGTGTAATTGCCTAATTGGTTAATGAGATTTTCAAAGTGTTTCATGGCCAATGAATAATATAACAGTGTGGTTAAAAGTTAAGACACCCAAACCGTTCGATCTAGTAACCAATCAAAAGAAGATTTTCAGAAACTAGAAGTGAGAACGGTTGCAGTGAAAGACCACCGAACTCCAAAAAATACAGCTTCTCTAACCTCTCTTCCAAATTACTAGAAGTAGGAATTAGATGGTACGAAAGGACGAGCCAAGGCAAAGGCGGGTCCCAGCCGTCCCTTCTGACGACTTACCCACGTGTCAGCATCCTGATAACCCAGCCGCTCTTCGACACGTCAGCACTTCTCCCTCTCTCTCTCTCTCTCTCTCCTCTGCGACTCTCTCTTACTCTCTCTCCCATTCCGTGCTACTTCCTTCTCTCTCTCTAGCGCTTCCCATGGCGGTCAACGATTCCATTTCTCACTGAACAAAGCGACAGAGAGAGTTAGAGAGAGAAAGAAAGAGTTCAAGGTGTAGAGTGGTGGTTTTCGCATGGAGCTGAGCTGAGGAAAAAGCGGTTTTGGTTTTTCTTCTCCGATCAGTAGTTTTATTGGGAAGGATGGGAGGTAAAACTAAGAATCAGAGGATTTACTCAGCGAACCCTAACGACTACAAGCTTCTAGAAGAAGTAGGTTATGGTGCCACCGCTACGGTTTACAGAGCGATCTATCTTCCTTCCAATGAAGTCGTCGCGGTTAAGTGCTTGGATCTCGATCGCTGCAATAGTAATCTGGTTCGCCTTCTTCTTTCTCACTCTCTCTCTCTCAGTATGCTTTAGTTTTTTTTTTTGGTGGAAATTTTTGGTTTTATTGTTTGGTTTCTGTGAGATTAGATTCGAAGTGAGATCTTGTTTGGTTACTGTGATTCGATTTGGATTTGATTTCTGTGATTGAAATACTGAGGGTTGCAAAATATTCATTTGAAATGGTTAGTTTGAGTTTACACTTCGATTCTGCCGGGAATTTGTTAAGAGTGATTTCAAAATACTTTATTAGGTTCGCTTCTGACTTTTTGGTAGAGTATTGAATAAAGTAATAATCTTGGAGAGGAAATTTGATATGTGTTTATTTCAAAATCTTGATTGTGTCTCCACAATCTTTGTTTAATAGTAAAGGGAAAGATGATTCGGTTTTGATGAAAATTTTTACTTAGAACGGTAATCGCGGGTTTTAAAGATGTTGTGGGACTTACTTATAGATGGATAGGAATTGGAAAGTTGTGTGGGTAAAGCTTGACTAAACAAAGAGCTCTATCCGAGTTCATAGTTGGGTCGACTGGATCACTGAGCTTGGCTGCTGGACTAGAGTGGAATTGGAACACGATGGGATGTTTTGATGAGCCTGAATCTGGTTTGAGGCGGCTTGTGCTTCTTTCTGATTCACTAAATTGCATGCTTGATGTGCTGTAATGCTATTGGAGAAACTGTATTGCACTTGCGTTAAGTGAACTTTTTGGATGTTGAGATTGGATATGTGAGGACATTGCACTTAGGAACATGTCTGTCTGTTTAGGTGGTGAGTAAGTTTAGAGAAAAAATTGTGATTGTAGGATTTGGGTTGTGGTTTTGGCTTGTTGTTTGATTATGTTTTGACAAGGCCAAGGCTCTCTTCTTGAAATTTTCTGGAATATTGCCAATGGTCTTTGGACCTAATCGCATTTCCTCTATCTCATAAAACATGTAGGTTGAGTTCAAAGGTTCATTCTCATATGGTTGTGTAAGCTGTGTTTGCCTTTAAAGAAAGAAAAAGGCCAATTTTTGATGTATAAATGTTGCTAAAATTTGAAAATTTTGCACACAAGCAAATTCTTGATAGTGCCCGTTTGGTTTTGAATATTTTGATGGGTTAATTTGTGGTGAAAGGCTAAGGAAAATGTAGTGCTTTTGGGTTTCAAAAGGTTCATGGCAGTATACAACTTGCCTCGAGTGAATTTGCCACTAATGCACAAGACAGTGATCGCCTGCTGAATCATATTGAATTTGTATAGCATCTAAACATTTCTTGAGATTGGGCGCTCAAAATAGAAAAGACAAGCTTTGGAAAGAGCCTCTCTGTAAATGCTAGTGAGGTTTCAGGGTTGCCTTAAAAGTAATGCAAACAATACCAATGAAGAAAAATAAGAAAGAGGTGAAAGCTATCACAAGAAGTAAACTCTTCAAATGATCTCAAACATTCTATCCTTGGGGGCTTCAATCCCAAGTATCTTCACCTAGCAGGGGAAAAAAAAAAAAATCAGAAGTGTATATATACACTCCATGTTACACCTAATGTAACTCTTTGCGTTGTTAAGTCACTCTATAACTTTTTATAGGATCAATATTTTGAAAGTCTAATTGTTAAATTACAATTTTTGTTGCTCTTAATATGCATGTTAAATTTCGTGTTAATAAGATGTTATATGCTATTTGATTCACAAACTCATGTTTTATGTATAATTTTTAAGTTCAAAATCTTGAAATTTAAACATTTTATGATGGGATAATGATTGATTTTCGATAATCTTGATATTTGGCAAGTATTGGAGGATAGATGGAGATAATGTAATCCAAATGTTAATTCATCAAAAATACTCTATCAATGAAAGTAACACCCCCCACCCCCCCCCCCCCCACCCCACCCAAAAAAAAAAAAAAAACACACACAGATACACAAACACAAACACGCATATATATTCTTGAAACCGAACTTTTTCCTGTATTCTTACTGTTTTTTCAATTATTTCTACTTTTTATTGGTTGCCTCTTTACTTAAGCTTACATTGTGTAATCTATCAGAAATAGTTGGTTCTTTATATTTTGCTTTAAATGATGGTTAAATTTTAATTTTTTGTGTTATTTTGCAGGATGACATACGTAGGGAGGCTCAAACAATGATTTTGATAGATCATCCAAATGTTGTTAGGGCTTATTGTTCATTTGTTGTTGGACGAAACCTTTGGGTGGTCATGCCTTTCATGGCAGAGGGTTCTTGTTTGCACCTCATGAAGATAGCATACCCAGATGGCTTTGAAGAAGCTGCTATTGGTTCTATACTAAAAGAAACTTTGAAGGCTTTGGACTACCTTCATCGACAAGGACATATTCATAGGGATGTTAAGGTTAGTTGAATGTAGAACTTCAACATCCCTCCGCTACGTGGTCTATATTTGCTCTTCTCTTTTTAAAGATATGTTAGGAGGGTCTTAAATTAAGTTTGATATTTGCATCACAGGCTGGAAACATACTACTTGATACAAATGGGTTGATAAAGCTTGCCGACTTTGGTGTTTCAGCATGCATGTTTGATACAGGTGAAAGACAACGAACAAGAAATACTTTTGTAGGGACCCCATGCTGGTAAGATATATTGTCAATGGACTCAATTTCTTTTTAGGATATTTCTTGGTTTGATGCTGTATGTTATTATAATTTATTCTTTTATCCATGTGTTTGAGATTTCAACTTATCTTTGCTTTCCAGGATGGCACCAGAGGTATTGCAGCCAGGAAGTGGATATAATTCCAAGTGAGTTTTATTCCATTTTATAATTTCAAAGAAACATAGAGGAGCTTTGAGGGTAAGGGTTAGGGTTGGAACATGCAGGTGTTGCTTCTATTTGTCACAGCCCCAATTGAACTAGATAACTTGCTCTAGAACTTTGGCTTATGGTTATAGCATTTGTTTGCCTTGATGATTTTCCATTATTTGATTTATTCTTATTCTGTTTGAAAGCTTTAGCTGCCATGGTAAACTGGGCATAGTCTTTTCTAGGTCAAGGTCTGTTGAGCATGGATTGGGTTGCTTTTGGCCTGGGACAAAAGGCAGGCTTTCAGTGTCTTTACATGTTAATATCTACTTATACACGCATGTCTGTGTGTAGAATGTAGGCCCCATAATAGATGGTCCTTTAAACTTAGCAAATTTGTGATGGGGACTCTGGCATTTCCTGTATTTCACTGTTATTCCTTTTTTAAACTCTTTATCAAAAAGAGAATCACTCTCTTCTGATAGTTGTTGAATGTCTTATTTGCATAAATAGTCAATTTCATGTCTTGATTTGTGGAGAAAATAAGAAAATAATATATATACTTGGTTCTCTTTTGCATTATTCTTCTACAGGGCTGATATTTGGTCATTTGGTATAACGGCACTGGAGCTGGCTCACGGTCATGCACCATTTTCAAAATATCCTCCAATGAAGGTATTTACATTATAGGGGTTCAATAAGATTGTACCTGCAGAATTGCATGAGGTTAAGTAGGTTTTCTCGGTAGCACTTTGTTGAAACATCTAAAATATATCTGACCCTTTATTGTTCTATAGGTTCTCCTGATGACAATACAGAATGCCCCTCCTGGGCTTGATTATGATCGAGATAAAAAATTCTCTAAGGTATTCATGTTCTTTCTGGCTAAAGTGAAAATGACATATATACTTCACTATTTGGTGGTTTCCGTCTTTCAATGTCTTTATATTATGGAATAATATTCTAATTAGAGGATTTCCAGTTGTGATCAGTCTTTTAAAGAAATGGTTGCAATGTGTCTGGTGAAAGATCAAGCAAAGAGGCCAACAGCAGAGAAATTATTGAAACACTCCTTTTTCAAGCATGCAAAGTCTCCAGAGCTTTCTGTGAAGAAATTATTTGCTGATTTGCCACCCCTTTGGAATCGTGTAAAAGCCCTCCAGGTTAACCATCATACTCCTGGAATGCAACATTCATAATTTCACTTGTCCTGGTGGGCTTGTCTGATGGCATTGGTTAATTTTGCAGCTTAAAGATGCAGCACAACTAGCTCTAAAGAAAATGCCTTCAGCAGAACAAGAGGCTATATCACAGGTCATAAACCTTAGTTCACGCCATTTATTTTGAACTTAAATTTGATTTGCCAGTGGTCATGATGATGTAGCAAATTGTCTTTTATTTTATTTATTTTATTATTTTTCTCTAATATTCAACTGTTTGCATTTCTTGAGAATGCTTTTTTGAACTTTAACAATTTCTCCCCTCCCCTGTTCGTATTCTGTCCATTTGTGAAAACCTCAACTAAGATGATCAAGTAACTATCAGTGACAACTGCCCCCTATTTGAATATGTGTGCCACTTTATTACCACTGAGGAATCTAAGTTACAATCATGTATGTTATTTTGTAGTTGACCGGGTATGTCCATCCTAAATTCTGAATCCAGGAGAAGCCATTAGATCAGAGGAAAACTTCATATTTTTCTTTAAATGATTATTGAAGACTCTTAATCCATAGAAAACTGTTGAAAAAGGAGTAACAATATTGAAACAGAGAAAGCAATCTGTTTTAGAGTGCAGGGCTTTTCAAACGAGGGGTTTCCTGTGGTCATTGCATGCCAACACCTCGTATTTCTGATTTGGAATTACTCTTTTATCCAGCTTTGGTCTGTTTTCTAACTTATTTTGCAGATTGATAATAATGATTATACAAAGAAGATATGTAAGCTTTTTTTTTTTTTTTTTTTTTTTTTTTTTTTTCTCTTTGTGGATCATTCAAAGGCTAGAGATTAATCTTCTTTATGTCATATATGTTTCTTTGCTCAGACTCGAATTAGTGTAAATAAAAAACTGGGAAAATGTTGTTTTTGTAATATCTTACATTTAGTGATCAGAGATATCTGTACATAAAATGTTACTTTACTCTTTTTCTTATCTTCGGTGGTAATGTCTTGTCTTGCTGCTATCAGAGTGAGTACCAGCGAGGAGTTAGTGCTTGGAACTTCGATATTGAGGATTTAAAAGCTCAAGCATCACTGGTAAGAAATATTCTTTTTAATCTTTACCAATTATCAAGTTAGTTCATATTGAGACAGTATCTTCTTTTGGACAGTGTTTGGTTGGTTATACTAGTCAGTTAATCTGAAGTAATTTTTTTCTAGGTGAGAGATGATGATGATGATGATGGGCCAGAGATCAGGGAAGAAGATGAAAGCTTGAAATATGTTGTCAGTGAGAAGGTAGTAATATTTTAAAACTACATCGGACATCTAATTTTCTTTTTCAAGAGCAGTCCAAGTGTTCAATTTTTCTCCTGCTTCTTGAGAGTGCATATCAATCTTATTTTATCTTTGTTTTCTCTTTGAAATTTTGATTCTAAGCAAGTGATTTAATATTTTCTCATCTTTCAATGGCAGGATTCAATTGATTTCCAATCCAGTTTTGGGAAATTGAATTTAAATTATGAATTAGCACAGCCAGAGTACAGAGTGCGAAATAGTGGTGAAGAAAAACCACATGCTGACGTCCTGAATAGAAAGGGAAAGGTTGTGGAAAGTGATTTACTGGAATCTGGATGCCAAGAGAAAGTTGGTTGGAGGAAAAATGGCTCAAGCACTGAGGCATCTTCATCAATGTCAGAAAAGGACATGGTACAGGCCAAGACTAAAACTCAAATACTGAAAATTCGCCAAACTCAGAGTGGCCCACTTATGCCCGGTGCTGTGCTTAGTCATTCAGTATCAGAGAGAGGGCGAATCTCTGAAAGGTTTGTCATGATGTATTTGGATTTATTCTACGAAGCCAAATTATTAACTTCTGTTTCATTTGAAAAGTTTCATTTTCCATATGCTCTTGTCATTTGGATATTTTTCTGGTGGTGTGGGCAAGTAGCTGATGTTTAGTTAATTACTAGGACTGAGCTTGAAATTCCACCATTTACTGAGAAAGCTTTCCAACAAGTAAGGCGGGCACCAAGCTTTAGTGGTCCATTGATGCTTCCAAACCGAGCTTCGGCAAACAGTTTATCAGCTCCAATAAAGTCTACTGGAGGTAATGAAGTAATTCAATATGCATCAAATATCGTCATTCTCATCACTGCTTCTGATGCTGCTACCAATAGACTGCAGGTTCACAGAATTTGTGACATTAACTATTTTTCTGCCTTAATAGGGTTTAGGGATTCTTTAGATGACAAGTCGAAGGCAAATCTGGTGCAAATTAGAGGAAGATTTTCAGTAACATCAGAGAATTTAGATCTTGTAAAGGTAAGGCTTTATAATGAACACCCCTTCCCTTCCCCGGGCAACTCCCCTTTCTCTCCCCCTCCCCTCCCAATTATATGACTATCACTAACTTAAAGATGTGCCCTAGGATATTCCATTAAGTACAGTTCCACGACGGTCTACACAGGTATTTGGCCAATTTTCACTTGAAAATATTGTTGAAGTAATTACAATGGGTTTCAAATTCTCACCTGATGTTCTGTTTTGTTGTTTTTAGGGATCTCCATTAAGAAAGTCTGCTAGTGTTGGTGAATGGATTTTTGATTCCAAGCAAGCGGTTAGTATATTGACTGGCTCAAATAGTATTGCTGCGACTTGACTTAAATAATGCTATGAAGTGCAGGATTGTCGCGAAGTAATAACTCGAAAAGTCCGAGGTCGAATCCACAGGGAAAAGGGAATTGATTAGCAAACCACAAGAGAATAAAACTAAAATAATAAAGTTTAACTGAAGAGAAAATAATAATATATTAAGGCGCTAAGGTTTAGGGATCCACATACAACACATCTATTGGTAGTCTTAACAATATTTATTTTATAACTCAACTAAAATTCATACGAAGGATGATCTTAGTCGGATAATTTAACAATAAAAACTCAAAAATTAGTTATCTAAGGTAGTTTCATGCAATTGATTGATTTTAGGCAAAACAAAACTAGTGAATTAGTTTGTAGGGAATACTAAGCATTTAACGTGCCCGGAGTCTACGATAAATCAAAGGATTATACAGAACTAAACACTTTTCTAGATGAGTAAAACGATAAAAAACATAAAAACATAAGCATTAAAACCAATAAATAATTATTAAGAACATACTAATAAACGGTTGGATTTCACT
The DNA here is from genome assembly GCA_023736055.1 of Quercus glauca. Taxonomy (NCBI): domain Eukaryota; kingdom Viridiplantae; phylum Streptophyta; class Magnoliopsida; order Fagales; family Fagaceae; genus Quercus; species Quercus glauca. The sequence continues at coordinate 70,929,747 of CM043316.1, read as the reverse complement.
TCTTGCCTTAGCAAGGCTTCTAGCAAGCCATAACACAAATAGAACTCTAAAAAACTGTAAAGAAACTTTGAGAAAACCTAAATTATGTTCTACAGCGGCTCTTGCCCTAAAGAGCTTTTAAATAGGTTAAGGAATTCTATTACAAGTTTAATTCCCATTTGGAGAAAATCCTAGGTTTTTAGGCTTCACTTAGTCGACGTTTTTAGCCCATTTAACTTCAGAATTCGGACTTTTGGTAAACTACAAAGTTGTAGCCCTTTAAGTTAACTTTCCAGCCCAACTTGAATCATCTCGATTGAACATCTGAGCCGAAAGTTATGCTCCAAATACTAATTGGTGCGCAGGCTGGAATCCTAATCCGAATTGGACTTGGATTTGGTGTAAATTTCCTTTGATTCTTTGGTCCAATTGGACTTGAATTTAATTGGGTTGGCCTTCTTTGACTTCATCACAGCCCTTGTAAAATTAAAGTCCATTAGATTTCTTTTTTGCACAAATCTACTTATTTAATTTTATCATCTTACAAAAAGCAAATTCACACATTAAAATTTAATTAAACACAAAATTGATTATTTAGCATTATTTCAAAATCAACTATAAAATGCATGAATTAACTCAAAATAAGTATGATAATGCTTTCTAATAATGATATAAATATGCAAAATTAAGCTATTATCACACTCTCCAACCAGCTCATTGCTAGTCCCTAGCAATTTAAGCGACTTGAGACAAAGACACAAAATAACAAAAAATTATTACTTTAGTAGAAATAGTTAATCAAAGGTCAAAACACTAACAACCACCAAAGATATTCCACATGCCATCAATACATAGTGTGTGAATAGTTTAGCCAACACAAACACAATCTTAGTCTTAAGATAAAATATGGCTTGAATTTTTATCCAAAGTTATGCTTTAACTCAAATTTCACAGTTGTTAACACTTAACAAATAAAATCACTCCGAAAAGAGTGTAACACTCTTAAACATATGTGAGCAGAATAATATGGAACAAAGACTAATATCTCACATATAAATAAGATGAAGAACGGCGAAGCAAAATAAATGATATTTATAGTCTCATGAAAGGATGCCAAACACTAAAAATATTACACCACACACATTGATTAGTCATGTCAAGATCCAAACCATACATTCCTTAAGATCAAATAGGACTTTCATTGGGACGTAATGTAGAGTAAAGAGGAGGAATTTAGTACAAAGGGTATAAGTAAAAATAAAAAGTGTACCCATGAATAATTAGAGAGACAAAATCTTTTGAATATATGTCAATTAATTTATTCTCTCAAGTTTCTTGAATATTGCACTTTCACTTTTTTTTTTTTTTTTTTCCCTTTTTTCTTCATAATTTCATCAACAGATTCATTATCTATTTCTTCCTCTTTCACTTTCCTTTTTTTTTTCAACATTTTTCTTTTTTTGTTTGACTCTTTTTTTTTTTTTTTTTTTTTAGTGAGTCCTCTTTTTCTTCCAACTATTTCACCACAAATTTATCGTAATAAGACAATTTGATTGCATTCATTCTTGGAACACCTTAGGAAAGGGTTTGAGAAAGAATGACTAAAATAATAGGCTTGACTAGTAGTAATTAATCAAAAAAGAAAATAATAAAGGCTCAAAATTAACAAAGATGACCTAAAATCATCTCTTAAGGATTGTGATAGTTCTTCAAAATCCATGACTTTAACATATTTAGGTGTGGCATAAAATTGATGAATTCTTAGCATTCGACCAAATCAAAGAATAATGAGACTAAGCAACAACAAAGTTACGTGCTTTCAAATGAAAAATGAGATCAAAAGAAAATAACCTTCTAAAAAAATAAATGGCTCAAGAACTCACTTGGGTTATAGTCTCTACATTTTATTTTCAAGATTTTCAAAGTCATCTCTATCTCTCAACTAAGAAACATGTTCATGTGGCTAAAGTGCATGTGCATACTAGTTGAGCAAGAAAAACAGTGGAATTCTTTAGATAGAAGCAGCATAAAGAACTTTGACTTAAAAGTCTTGCTAAAGCAACACTTTTTATTTTTTTTTATTTTTTATTTTTTTTAAAAAAATTGGACTAAAAACAAAAACAAAAAATCACTAAAAATAACCAAAAAAAATTAACATAAAATAAAAACAAATGAAAATCATCTCAAGTTCCTTCCCCATCCTAAAACTTATATTGTCCTCAATGTTAACAAGGAAAAACAATAAGGAGTAGAGATTACGGAGAGTACCTTGAAGAGATGAATATAAATGAATAGAAAAAAACTTTAACACCTGCAAAAAGGGTTAGAAAACAAAACAAAAAAAAAAAAAAAAGAAGAAAAAAAAAACACAATCTAAATTATGACATAAATACTAATGCTAATTGCTTGGCAAGTCTTGATAAATAGAATCATCCAAATTAATGGATTCCTCTTGTGAAAAATTCTCAAGAAATGGCTTAAGATATTGTCCATTCACCTTAAATATGTTACCATTCTTAGGAATTTCAATTTCTATGGCACCATGGGGGAAAACATTTTTAACAATAAAAGGTCTAGTCCATATAGATCGCAATTTTCTGGGGAACAAATGTAATCTAGAATTATACAACAGAACTTTTTGAGATGGTTCAAAAGATTTCCTTAAAATTTGTTTGTCCTGAAAACCTTCATTTTTTCTTTAGAAATCCTAGAATTCTCATATGCATTACACCGAATTTCTTCCAACTCATTCAATTGGAATTTTCTCAATGAACTAGCCTTTGTCTAAGTTAAAGTTAAACATCTTTATTGCCCAATATGATTTATGTTCCAATTCCACAGGCAAGTGACAAGCTTTACCATAAACAAGTCTATAGGGAGACATACCAAGAATATTTTTATAGGCAGTGTGATATGCCCAAAGTGCATCATTTAACCTCAAAGTCCAATTTTTCCGATTTGGGTTAATCGTCTTTTCCAAAATTTGTTTAGTCTCCCTAGATGGTTTGTCATTGTCCTTTAAATAAATCCTATGAGTACAAACCAATGGACTAAGTCTTTTTATGTTAGCCATGTTCCTTCTTATGACACCCTTATGTTTACTCAAAACATTTAATAACTTACATTCTTGCAAGGAATCAAGTTCAAAAGATATTATCATAGGAAAAGTCTGATCGGTTCCTAGAAAAGCATACTTGAGATCATTTGGCCAAGGCTTCAACTTCCATTTAGGTACTTGCTCATTAGATGGGAACAACTTTATCTCACAAGGTGGCGACTCCTCATATTTTTATTTGCAATTGCTCGCTTTCAATTCCTGTGTAGATTCCAAGAGACAATGAATGTATGCAATTTTGGAATTCTCATCAAAGTTAAAATCACATGAATTGACTAAACAAGTTTCTAATGTTTGGCCTTGAACAATTGTTTCAATAAAATTAACTTCATGCACATCCTCTTCATCTCTAGTTTGCTTACAAGCATTAAAAATATTAAGCTCAAGGGTCATATTGCCAAAAGATAATTTTAAGACCCCACTTCTACAATTTATCAATGCATTAGAAGTTGCAAGAAATGGGTGTCCTAAAATCACAGATATTTGAGAATTAGCATTAGAAACAAGATGCATGTCCAAAATAATAAAGTCAACAGGAAAATAAAATTTTTCCACTTGAACCAAAACATCCTCAACAACACCCTTTGGTACAATCATAGATCCATCGGCAAGTTGTAAAATTATGGAAGTAGGTTTTAACTCACCTAGACCTAATTGCTCATACACTGAATACGGCAAAAGATTCACACTTGCCCCAAGATCAAGCAAAGGTTTCTCTATTTTTGAATTACCAATCACACATGAAATAGTAGGACAACTTAGATCTTTGAACTTAGGAGGTTTATTGTTTTGAATGATTGCACTAACTTGTTCAGTAAAAAATGTCTTCTTATGTACATTAAGCTTACGCTTAACTGTACACAAATCTTTCAAAATTTAGCATATGATGGAATTTGCTTTATGGCATCCAAAAGAGGAATGTTCAGTTTAACTTGCTTAAGCACTTCTAGGATTTCAAAATTTTGATTCACTTTTTGAGGTGGAATCAACCTTTGGGGAAAATGAGCAAGGATAGGACACCTTTCAATTTCATTAGATTTAGACTCAAGGACTTCATCACTACTCTTTATTTTGGAAGACTCATCATGTGTATTGCTTTTAGGAATATCTTTTTCAATGATTTATCCACTACGAAGAGTAGTTACAGATTTAACTTGACTCACTTTATTTTTAGAGGAACTATAATCATCAGCACAAAATTGACCTTGGGAGTTTGGTTGTGGTTGAGATGGAAACTTACCCTTTTCTATTGAGCTCATGGATGTGGTCAATTTAGTGAGAGTGCTCCTAATGTCATTTATGGCTTGTGAGGTCGGATTATTAATAGTAGATTGAGTTTGCATAAATTGTTGCAAAGTGTCCTCAAGACTCTTCTTTGGAGGGGGATTATAGGGAACAAAATTTGAAAAACCATGTGTAGGAGGTGCAACCACATTATCATTCCTCCAACTAAAATTTGGGTGATTCCTCCACCCTGAATTGTATGTCTTTGAATAGTGGGAAGTGTATGAATTTTTCACCATGTTCATAGCATTTGCTTGATCATGCAACACCTCTTTAAAAGCTGGAATTGTAGGGCATTCATTGGTAGGGTGTTCCATGGTCTCACAAATTCTACAAATTTCATCAATCTTAGGCATAGTATTGATTCCATTGACCTTTCTTAATTCCGTGGCTTCAAGCTTCCTAGTTAGACTAGCCACCCTAGCACTAAGGTCATCATCTTCCCTAAGTTGGTACTTACCATCCCCAGAGGGGTTGGTGGATGCTCTAGACCTATCTGAGGTATCAGTAGCATCCTAAGATTGGGCATTCTCAACTAAGAGATCAAAATAGTCAAAAGCCTCATCAAGATCTTTATTCAAAAACTCTCCATTGCACATCATCTCTACAAATTGGCGCATTTTTGGAGTCAAACTTTCATAGAAAAAACTAATTATACGCCAAGTTTCATAGCCATAATGTGGACAAGCATTAAGCAAATCTTTAAATCTTTCCCAACATTGATAAAATGTCTTATTATCTTTTTGTCAAAAATTCATTATTTGTCTTTTAAGTGCATTAGTCCTATGAATTGGAAAAAAATTCTTTAAAAATTGAGTTTCCATCTCTTGCCAAGTAGCAATTGACCTAGGTCTCAAAGAATTTAGTCAAGTTTTTGCCTTGTCTTTAAGAGAAAAAGGACACAACTTCAACCTAATGGTCTCTTCATTACATGATTGGTCATGGAAGGTAGAACATACCTCCTCAAATTCCTTAAAGTGTAGGTAAAGATTTTCAGAATCGAAGCCATGAAATTTAGGAAGCAATGAAATTATATCGGGCTTAAAATTAAAATTATTTGTATTAGTTAGAAAAATGATGCATGATGGTGCACTACTCCTAGTAGGTTGCAAATAATTCCTAAGAGTTTTAATGGGTTGGTGAGCATGGAAGTTAACATTATTTAAATTATTCTCATCACCATGATTACTCTCTAAGTCCACCATGATAACAAGTGTATCAGAATGTGTGAAAGAATCAGATAAATTGCCAAAGAAATTATTAGAATTAATTCTAACCAAGCGATTATCACTATCACGGCACCAAACATGCATGCAATAGTAAAGCAAGAAAGAAAAAGAAAAAGAAAAGAAAACAACAAATACCTTTAACAATAAAAAGAAGTAAAAATAAAAGTAAAACTCTAAGAGAAAACTAAACTACTTAAAAAGAAAAGAGTTGGAGAGATACTATCAAATATATGAAGAAATTTAATGTAGAAAACCTCTCCAAACGAAGTGGAACGCTTCTCTAATTGCCTAATTCCCCGACAACCACGCCAAAAACTTGCTACGACTTAAATAATGTTCTCATGTGCAGGATTGTTGCAAAGTAATAACTCGAAAAGTCTGAGGTCGAATCTACTGGGAAAAGGGAATTGATTAGCAAATCACAAAAGAATAAAACTAAAATAATAAAGTTTAACTGAAGGGATTTTTGATAGTTTAGTAAAGGTAATTTAAATTGAGAGAAAATAACAATATATTAAGACGCTAAGGTTTAGGGATCCACACACAAAACATCTATTGGTAATCTTAACAATATTTATATTATAACTCAACTAAAATTCATACGAAGGATGATCTTAGTCGGATGATTTAATAATAAAAACTCAAGAATTAATTGTCTAAGGGAGTTTCGTGCAATTGATTGATTTTAGGCAAAACAAAACTAGTGAATTTTTTTTTTTTTTTTGATAAGTAAGAATGATATAATACGAATGGCTACTCTATGCATGAAAAACATAGAGCAGACCCAGGAAATACAAGAACAAAAATAGAAAGAAAGCATAAAAGAAACCTAGACTACATAATAATTACAAAGGAGAAAGGGAGCAAAGAAAAAAAAGGGAGAGAATCACTAGTCGTAAGTCCCCAAGTTCGAGACCAATCAAAAAGAAGCAAGCAACTGATCGCTGGAACCATTTCCACCAGCCAAAGAGCAAATCTGGAATCGATCTAGGAATAATCCAAGACAAGCCAAAAGTAGTAAAGGCAAAGCTCAACAACCGATGAGCCATCTCACAATGAAGAAGTAAGTGGTCTACCGTCTCTCCACAATGTCGACACATAATGCACCAGTCTACAAAATCCAATCTCCTCAATCTCAAGTTATCACTCGTAAGGATCTTATTCCAAACTGCACACCAAACAGAAAAAGAAACCCGTCTAGGTGCCTTTACTCTCCATATACTTTTCCAAGGGAAGACAATGGAGGGGGAATCCCACAATTTGTTATAATACGACAGGATATCAAAATTCCCATTAGGTTTCAACTTCCATCTCATTTGGTCTCCAACATCTAGAGGAGGAGTATTAGCTCCCAATATACGAAGAAAATGCAGCCTTTCATCCATCTCCCAATCATTAAGATCTCGACTAAAACGAACATCCCAAATTTTTCTATCCTCCACCCCCTGCCTTGACAAAGAAGCTTTTACAGATGCCTCCTTGTCAATGGAAATACCATACAGCCTTGGGAAAGCCAATTGGAAAGGTTGATTCCTATATCACCCATCCTGCCAAAATCTCACTCTATTCCCTAACCCAACAACAAACTGACAATTTTTACTAAAATCACCCCATCTCATACGAATGCCTCTCCACAAATCATGCCTATGAACCCCCCTACCTAGCTTTGAGGTTCATCCCCACATTTTTCCCATATTTAGAAACTACCACCCTCCTCCATAACCGATCCTCTTCCTTCCCAAACTGCCACAACCATTTCCCCAATAAGGCCTTATTGAAAGTAGAAAGTTTTCTTCTCCCCAAGCCACCGTTAGCTAAAGGCGCACAAACTTTATCCCAAAGAACCAGATGAGTCTTGCTATCACCCCATAGAAAATTCCTTTGCAACTTTTCAATTTTATTAGCCACATAAGTAGGAATGGTGAAAAGAGAAAGAAAATAGGTAGGAAGACTAGATAACGTACTCTTGAGTAACATCAATCAACCCCCTTTAGACAAATACAACTTCTTCCACTTGGCTAATTTCTGCTCAATTTTTTCCAAAATGGGATTCCAAATTGAAGGGGAGTTGTGTGAAGCCCCCAACGGCATGCCAAGATAAGACATAGGCAGAGATCCAACTTTACAGCCCAAAATATCAGCCAGGGCATGCACATCATCAACCTCCCCTATTGGAACCATTTCACCCTTGTGCACATTGACCTTCAAACCAGTTACCGCCTGCAACTAGTGAATTAGTTCACAGGGAATAACTAAGCATTTAACGTGCCCGAGGTCTACGATAAATCAAAGGATTATACAAAACTAAACACTTTTCTAGATGAGTAAAACAATAAAAAACATAAAAACATAAGCATTAAAACCAATAAATAATTGTTAAGAACATACTAATAAACGGTTGGATTTCACCCCTTACCTTAGCAAAACTTCTAGCAAGCCATAACACAAATAAAACTCTAAAAATCTATAAAGAAACTTTGAGAAAACCTAAATTATGTTTTACAGCAGCTCTCCTCTGAATTTTTCCCTAAAGAGCTTTTAAATAGGTCAAGGAATCCTATTACAAGTTGAATTCCTGTTTGGAAAAAATCCCAGGTTTTTAGGCTTCACTTAACTGACGTTTTTGGCCCATTTAACTTCAGAATTCGGACTTTTAGTAAACTACAAAGTTGTAGCCCTTTAAGTTAGCTTTCCAGCCCAACTTGAATCATCTCGATTGAACATCTGAGCTGAAAGTTATGCGCCAAATACTAATTGGTGCGCAGGCTGGAATCCTAATCTGAATTGGACTTGGATTTGGTGCAAATTTCATTTGATTCCTTGCTCTAATTGGACTTGAATTTAATTGGGTTGACCTTCTTTGACTTCATCATGGCCCTTGTAAAATTAAAGTCCGTTATATTTCTTTTTTGTACAAATCCACTTACTTAATTTCGTCATCCTACAAAAAGCAAATTCATGCATTTAAATTTAATTAAGCACAAAATTGATTATTTAGCATTATTCCAAACCCAACTATAAAATGCATGAATTAACTCAAAATAAGTATGATAATGCTTTCTAATAATAATATAAATATGCAAAATTAAGCTATTATCATTAATTATATAAATTATGTTAATAACCACCTTCATTTGTAGTACAATCACGTAAAAGATTTACTAATATGGTAGAATAATACTATCTTTTTGGGGGATTTTTTTCTTGAGAGGAAAGAAGACAATATTTGACGTCTGTGGGTGTCTGCAATGTTGTGTGAAAATTAGATATTACTATTTGTAAATTTTCAGACTTGTGTGCTGTACTTTGTTAATTATTAATGTGGGTGTGTTTGTGTAAGCGGGTGGACAATAATGCCCAATTGTTAAGTAGCATTTTATCTTGATCCACATGTTTACATTTAATATATCCGACTCCCAAGTGGCGGATTATATTGAAGACCAAGTCTGACATTCTAGTATACTTGTAAGGTTTACTTTAGTCATAGAATTTGTCCTTATGATAGTCTTTATTTTTCCTTTAATTCATATAATACAATTCTGTGTTTTCAGCCTATCAATCAGTCACCAAAGGAATTTAGCAATGGTAATTTACCTGCTTCACTTCTCATGCCTCACCTTCAGCATCTTTTTATGCAGACCACAACGCAACAGGTGAAATCAAACTTATAAAAGAGATTATGATTTTATGTTTGATTTTGACCATTAAAATAGTCCTTGACAAACTTAAATCTGTGTTGAATAGATTCTTTTGCTAAAATTTTACTTGTATACTAGGATCTTATCATGAATTTGCTCTACAGCATGCAACCAGCTGAGGTAGCAGATGGTGAGTATGATTCTTGAGGTAGTTATATCTAGTTATATTGAGAAAATAGGTATCAAACACGTTTGTAAGGCACTCCTATTTTCTTTCAGCTACCCAAAATGGAAAGTTGCCGCCATTGCCTCGTAGTTCAGAGAACAATGGAACTGTAAGTATATTTATCTATCTATGTGCTTCTGGCTAGTTGGAAACTGTTTGAATTCATTTTCTTTTTACAAAAGAAACATTGAAATTTTGCTGAAGAATAGGTTGTCCTTGCATTACTAAGACCCTATTATTAGCTTTGCTAGTTAGTAGAAATGTATTTAAGAATGCAGCCAAGGTTTCTGTGATTAGACTTCCCTTCTGTAGGTTGCATTCTTACTTAGCCTTTTTGTTTTTTTAAGTTTTGGATGGAAAAATAAAGACAATTCTGAGACTTCCTTCGCCAAAATTCATTCTAAGTTCTCCATGCCAATAATTGCTTTTTTATATTTTATTCTTTCGATAAGTGATTATTGATTGATTGTTTTCATGGAAAGCACTCCGTTCGTATTTGTTTTCTCATGAAGTAACTCGTTAAAAAAAAAAAAAAATTTCCTCATGAAGTACTTTCATTACTCTCCAATAAATTTAGTATGAAAATCAAACTTACCAATTGTTATTGCATGAGGATCCTGTGGCCACAGTTCCAACAAAATGAGATGAGGGCATATGCAATTATGAATGGATCAAAGTTGGCACTTTATGTTCTTTGATTGTGTGTTGACCGGCATAATCCCATCAAATGTGACCAGTGTATGTGACCAGACAAGGATGATGTTTTTGCTCACTATTTGGCTTGTTACACCACTATGATAAATATGATGAATTGGCATACATAATTTTAGGTGCCAAAAATTTTCAATGTGAAGCAGTCTGGTGAAAAGGTTCTTGAGAACACCATTATGGAACCCTTACTCCATTATCTTGTTTAAATTCCATAATAGATCTAGTTTGTATAAAACAGTTTCATGACTAGTAACTATGTGTTTCTTTGCTTGGTGCTGATGACAATTGGACTGACATATTTCGATTAACGCTTTGCTCGATATTCTTCCCTAGTTTCTCTGATTTGTTCTTTCTCAACAGATTGAAACAGCGGCTTCTGAGAGGGAACGTTTACTTCTTCTCAAGATCTCTGAGCTTCAATTTAGGTTGGTATCATAAGTACTTCTGATCTCTCTTTTGTTTATTGTTTTGTTTTTTGTTTGTTTTTCCGGTGTGTGGAGGTTTCTCTAAATTTCTCCCCGATTCTGCAGGACGGTCAATTTGTGTGAAGAGCTGACTGCTGAAAAGTTAAAATACATACAAGTGAGTTGCTCAGGAAGGGTTCAGTTTTAGGTCTTGCTTTTGAATTATCTGTTTCCATGACTTTGGGATGGGCCTAGCAAGGAATTTTTAAAACAAGATAACTCACTCTAATAGAAATAGGTTGGTTTTGGTCGGTACTGATTGGCTGTTGACCTAGGAATAGGATTGTTAGTAGATTAACATGACACCTGGATAGGTTCCTTTCGGGAATGCTCCACGGGCATCGTCTTTTTGATTTTTTACCCATCAGGGGATAGAAAGAGGGTGGGGGTCCAATTGTTTATGTAGGAATAAATTATTAACATCATTTGAAGCTTGCATTGATAATTTAGTTATCACTAAACAGTTGCAGCAGCAGCTAAATGCTGTATCGGGTCAAGAAGAAAATGGAGACAGGAGGGAAGGGGATGCCTGATATTAAAAAATTCAGGTTATGTTAAGTGAAATCACCATGTACATCCAGGCAAGAGCTGTAAATCATATGCAGAAAGTGTTTTCCTACATTCTTTCTCATTGCCAAGAGGGAACTGTTTTGCTACTCATAGCAGTAAATAGAAGCAAAGAGTGACATCCATGTGTCTGGATCTCTTTTCTACCTACCGCGTGCAATAAGTTTCTTTGAAGATTTTCAGCCACCAAATATGACAAGCAAAAGTTCAAAGTTCATCAGTTGCTCTCATACAAAATAGAAATGAGCCTCTCCTGCAGTCTCATGTTGTAACTTGGGAGTTGGCAGTTGATTCTTTTTTCTTTTCCATTTCTTTCTCAATAGTTGCCATGAGAAGGGAGGGTAGTGGGGTTGTTGGTATACATTTTACAGTTTACCTAATTGTAATGTTCAATTATATATATTGAAATAGTATTGTGTAAAACAGGATTTACGAGCTTGTAAATTGGGCGATAGATTATTATTTCTATCTCTTTGTGCATTTTTATTGCATTGAACTTTCACTTGCGTTTTACTCGCGGTACAAGGTTCGCATAAAGCAACCTATATTTAAACCTTTAAAATACAGTTCCCAAAAAAAAAAGGAAAAAAGAAGAAAATATATCCATCTGAACGCATATTGGGCGTAGGCTCTCGCTCTCCAATGTCGCCTCAACCACCTCGCTTGCTTCCCGCATCCTGTCACAAACCTTTTGGTTTTGACAAACTTCCTGTCCTAAACTGACAACGAGGGTTACTCATAGCTTTCTAGCCAAAACTATATGATATTTTTTGGGGTAAAAACATCAATACTCTATTAAAAGATTAATTTGTAATATGCTCCTTGTGGAGATGAACATGAACTCGGGCCGAGAGCTAGCTGCTAGAGACCCAATAGATCATTTCTAAAAAGATGGGCCGGCTCAAAGATGTGAGTGTGAAAAGGCCTGTGGAATAAAAGATAACTCCCCAAGGTGAATCTTGTGGAGGTCTGAGCTGATTACCTTTTTGATTGTTTGTTGGTTTGTTTTTTTTTTTTTTTTTTGTAAACATCAAATAATATTAAAACCTAAAGAGAAAACACAGGTTCAAGACAAAGTCTACTTCATTCTACAAAATAAAAAAGACAAAGTCTGCTTAAGTACAGCCCATTAACGTCAAAATTAAAAAGATCTAAGATGTCCATAGGTGGACAATTAAACAAATGAAAGTCGCTATTTTGTTCCGATCCTAATCGTGTGAGGGCATCTGCACATCTATTTATTTCCCGGAAGCAATGCTTGACTTGGACTTAGGGAAGCTAGGCCATTAGGAACCTGCAATCATCCACTAAAGGGGATATAGCATTATTAGAATAGCATGGGTTAGCCAATAAATCAACTATAGCTTTGCATCTAGTTCTATTAGTACAGAAGAAAGATTAAAGTTGAGACATTGAATTAGCCCATCCCTAAGACCCCACCACAGTTCCGCAACAAAGTTGGTGGTAATTCCAATCTTTCTGGCATAGCCATAGATCCATTCACCCTTTTCATTTCTAATGAGACCTCCACTTCCAGCAGTACCTGGGTTCCCTTTAGATGAACCATCTGAATATAATTTGACCCAACCAATGTCAAGTTTCTCCCATCTCATTCTTCTGATAACCCGCTTGCATAACCCTCTAGGGGTTTGGCATAATGTTCGAACTCCACGGCTTCCCAATACGCTTCAAACCCTAGCCTGTGTTGGATGGGAATAAGCAGAGCCTTTTTGATAGCAGATACGCAAGGAATCACGGTTGACCAGTTCTCCTATGGATCGAGATGCCACCTTCCATCAGACTCACATTGGGAAACGCCAAGAAGAGATAAGGACCATTGGGGCAGTCAACTCTGCATTAATGAGATGTTTCCACCTAATCTCTTCCACATTAAATGCTAATTGACTGGTCTGAATAGTGAAAACACCCCCAAAAGTCCAATTTCATGATGAAAGAGTGGTAGAGTGGCAGAGCAGAAGAGTAATGGGACAAATATCCCCTAAATCTAGCGGGGAACGGGCTAGCTGGGGAGAGAAAGAAGGAAAAAATGTCTATAAAAGGAGGGGAGGTGCAACAAATGGGGGGATTCAGAAAAATTGAGAGAAAAGATTTATAGAATAACAAGAGAGAGAAAGTTGTAATAGTAGAATATGTCTAAGAGTTTTTAGCTTTTTAATCCTATCCCCGTACCTTGGGAAAATTGTTCCTATATCAATAAAAGCCTTTTTTGATCCTTGTTATCTTTCAATCTACTGTTTAGCTTTTCCATTGTGGAATTTCTGGCATTTCTTTTATAAATTAATTATGTAAGTCATTTTGTTGTCACTATGGTTGTTTTTTGACCCCCACACTCCTTATAATCCAAATCAATATCTAAATTAATAACTTAATTAATAATTATCAAAACAGAATGTTTTCTATTTCACTTGAATTGTGGATGTGTGCAATTTACATTTCAAATACTGTACAATTCACATCAAAATTTGAAATCTCACAACTAATATGATAATTTTTAAACAATAAATTTATATGGTAAAGGAATGTTAAAAAGTGATTTCAAATTAATGCTGAGTTTTATAGTTCAATAATTGTTTAATTCTTTCATCCAAAATAACACACACACACACATATTGATAATTCAATAGTAGGGAAAAATAAGATTTAAATTCTAGACATTTTTGTTGAAAATACCAAGAGATATTCATTGCGTTACAAAGCTCTTGGTGGCAAAAGAACCTATACTTTCAACAACTTAAATTTTGAGTTTTTTCTTTCTTTCAATTTTTTATATTGAATGATAGTATTTGAACCTATAAATCTGACATAAATTCAAATTAGATCAAATTTTTTTAATTAAAAAAGTTGTGAAATAAATTTTGTGTTTCACTTTATATTTTTCAACCTTTATCTAATTTATAGTGACCAAAAACAAAAAAAAAAGGTCGATATATATTGTCAGTAGTTTGCTTTCTACCCTTTACCAAGCTCCACATTCTTTGTAGCTTCAACTGCCTGTAAAATAAACACAAGAAAAGATGGGAAGAAAAAGGAACAAATAAGAGAATAGGTGTAAGTTATATTTAACTCCAGTGTCTAGAATAATCCCAACAATAAGTAGACAAGAAAACAGTACACGACACATTTTGGTGATTACAAATAAAAGAGTGAAGGAAATGCTTTTGCTTCATGTTCAGTTAATGTATTGCATCACTTTTCCACCCTAGGATTCAGCTCTAAATGTAGCGTTTGGATGCATCTAGAGTCATGTTCAATCTAACTGTAACACAATTTATAGATGTCAAAATATGCTTCCCCAAATGTCTGATTGATGAAGATGATGTTAGAGAATAGACAACGATAATTAAAGCATAGAAAACAGAAGGGAGATACAAATTACACCTATGAGCTCGTACTTCCCTAGTGACATACCCATGGTTTATAAAGCTTGCACTTCTTGACCCCATCATATGTCAACTTCTAAACCACAACCCCCCACACCCCCCACCACTCCCCCCCAAAAAAAAAATAAATCCTGTTATTAACTACAACAGATCAGGCTAACAGGTCAACCAGACCAGCAGCCTTCACCCATTTAGCACTGCAGCTCTGGAATTTTGAATGCAGAGTGCACATGTTTCCTCAATTTAAAGCAATGTTCTCGCCCACAACTACTATGATAAATTATTCGAGTTACCATTTGAAACAAATGCTAACTGAAGAGACCCACCCATTTCGAGCAATTTCACAAGGGAATTAGTTGTACAAAGCCAGAGATATCATTTGGTGTATGAATTGTTGCTAAACATATAAATAAGAAATACGGAAAACAGATATCATCTCTCACCTGATCATACAGAAGTTCTATCTGTTGAGCTTGATGCAGAACATGGGTGGACATAAGGTGATTCAATGCTGACATTTCCACCATCTTAGTTTCAGTTTCTTGAACTCCATCCAGAAGACTAGTTAACTATACCTGCATAATGAGCAATGGCAAGCAGCTTTAACTTAGGATGACCTCAGCCTAGAATTGAACAAGAGAAGAAACACGATTATAGGTGGTTTTAAACAAATGTAATAAGAGAGCCACTAATTTGGTTGCCTGAAGGGCAAATGTTTCATCATCCAAAAGCTGCTGCTGGACTCTTAGATGGTCAGGTTGAAATTCATCAGGCTCCTTGAACTCTGACATATTTGATTTAGAGGTATCAGCAGAATTTGAATTGGCATTATGGTGGAGTTTTCTTCTAGGCATTGCTCTATTAATGGCATCTTGGAAGCGTATGGCTCTTAGCTGATCAAATTGCATTGTGACTGAATGAAGTCTCTCACTTAAAATTAAAACCTGCAGCTCAAGAAAATATAATAAGAAAATTAATCTATCAGATATGACAGGAAAAAAACATTATTAATCAGTATTAAAAAATCCCTGATGACTCGTGAAAAAATATCAGCTACCCATTAGGCAAAGTTAACCTTGGGAAATAATGAAAACAAGACAAGTGGTCCTATAACCACAACATCTAGGGCAGTTAGAAGTAGGGTTTCAGAATCAGAGAAGATAAGCCAATTGAGATAGACAAGGGTATCAATGAAAACATGAATTGGAACTCACAAAGTGATAAAAATAATCTAACTGGCCACCTCTAGATCAGATGAGACCAGACTTTTAAAAAGGAAGATCTGTCCAAACCCAGCACAACTCCAATAAAAGATAAATAGATTTAGTCAAAATTAGAAAAAAAAAAAAAAAAAAAAAATCATACCAAGCCATAGTATCGGCATTAGTATTATCTAATATTGCTCTTACACCAAGCCAGCCCTTGGAGTTTGCTTCTTCATTGTTTATGCTGTTTTTAAAATATAAATTTGTTCTTGGCATGCTTCAATGAAAGTACTAACCTGCAAAGAATTGATTTAAAAAATGTAAGTGTAGTCTAATAACTATGCAACTTCATCTTTCATGAAATGTACAAAAGGATTTACCTACTAAAAAGAGAGAGGCCCCTATATTGTATAAAGTTACTCTGTTGTGGAGAATGGAAACTAGTAAACAAAGCAATTAAGCACTTGGTACAAAAATTAAAACAGGGTCAACCTGAAATAAACTACAATATGTGTTATATATACATATAACTGACTTTCAAAGCCACATTGAATGCCTGACACATGTAATTCTTCAATAATCTGTGTGGAAGAAAAACAAGTTAAGACCCATCACAAAAACATAAGCATCTGAGTCTATTGTTTTAGATTATAAAGTGATTTCAATATGCTGACAGAGATAACAGAATGACTTAGAAAAGGGTTTCTGAGGATAACTTTGACAACTTACTTCATGTTCAATGCTATTTCTCTCCTGATCAGTTGTGTGATAAAGATCCACATAATCCTTTCAATGTTTCAACATAAACTGTTCCAAAGCTTCGACGCTTTCTAGCTAATAGATGATATAGAGAAGAGTGAATAACAAACTATATGCAAATGTTCAAATGCTCACTTTCCATCAGGGGAAAAAAAACACCTGGAAATCCTTGCGTATCAATTTTTTTTTGTGCTGATTTCTAGTGAACCAATTCCCTTAACCAAAGTAAAGGGGAACAGAAAAATAAAGGACTCTAGCAATATTGAATGTACCGTCTTCAGTGCAGCTTTAGTGAAAGCTGACCTTGCTGAGGTTTATGAATAATGAAAGATGTCAAAATGGCTGCCAATTTTGACTGCCAAAAGCAACAACACCTAACTTAGGAAAAGGGGAAAAAAATAGTTTATTTGTTGTCAAGGTAACAAATTATGTATTACATGCACCGGCCAAGTCACTTACAGGGACATCAAGATATAGAATTTCACAATAAATAAAGATACAAGCAGATTTTGACTGGTTTCTAATAAATACACATCAGAGATAGCAAAGAAAAATTTTCTAGGGAATAACAAAAGAACAAAACAAACAACTTATATCTTTACACCAACATTATTAGTTTATAACCAAAACCTTTTCCCCAGAACTCCATCATGCCAAAAGTTTCCATCACAAGAAACACATCCTATAAATAATTAGAGAAAAAATGAATCCAAATGATAAACGAACCTCGCTATATTCCAAAGAAAGAGCAGTCTTCCTTACAGCATCCTTCAGATCCTCAGTCCTGTCTCTAACTCTCGACATTCTTCTTCAACCAACTCAGAAAAAAGCCTCTAAAAGCTTCAGCAGCAGCATACTACAGACAGCACAAAAGCAAAAAGGAAAGGGAAAATTACATTAATCCCCTTGAATATTATACTGGTTTCAATTAAACCCTGGATTTCTAATAGTTGCCACTAAAACCCAATATAACCTAGAAAGGTTATCTGTTGACTGTTGGATTTCATAAAAGAAGGGAGTTCCTCTAAAGTATATTAAGACAATGAAAGACTATTATGACGATAAGTTTGCATAACTAGCAGAAGCATCAGTATCACATTTGAATTTCTAATCACAATAAGTTTGCATAAAGGTTCAACTTTGAGTCCATATCTCTTTGCATTGGTTATGGATGAACCCTTTTTTTATTTTATTTTTTATTTTAATTGATAGTCCCAAAGATATATGCTCGTCCTTAAGAGAAAGACGAAAGTCAAAGATGACTCTAACACCGTCCCAAACCAAAGGAAAAGTGCCTCGTGAAGATGTAACCATCGTCCTACGATCAAGGCGAGACGTTACAAAGATAATAATGAGTTTCAATACCGTTGGAAGCCTATCTGCCCACTTAACACTCTACATAGGCGTTACAGATCCTGCAATAACCTCCTCATTATTGTAGGAACTAACGGCTAGAAGAGAAAGGAAATCACCTATATATATTCATGAACAAGAGTCCAGAAGGGTATGAAAAAAACTTACTAGAGATTACACTTACTAAAGCTATATCATCTTTCTTTGATTCGAGGCTTCTTTCTAACTTTGGCATCGGAGGCTCTGTGGCTGGTGCCACATCGG
The DNA here is from genome assembly GCA_023736055.1 of Quercus glauca. Classification (NCBI taxonomy): domain Eukaryota; kingdom Viridiplantae; phylum Streptophyta; class Magnoliopsida; order Fagales; family Fagaceae; genus Quercus; species Quercus glauca. The sequence goes on along the minus strand of CM043316.1, from coordinate 70,911,552 downwards.
TGACCACATTCTTTGTAGTTTGAAGTGTTACAAGGTCTGGAACGATTGTGGACGAACTCGGTTTGGAACGATTGTGGACGAACTCGGTCTGGAACGATTGTGGACAAACTCGGTCTAGACGAACATCTCTACTGACGATCCTAGCATCATCAGTTTGGCGCCGTCTGTGGAGACCTATTCCTGAGCGTTTAGTTCAAGGACATTGTTCTATTCTAACGAGATGGAGTCCAGCTCTAACCCAAATCCTGTTGCATTGGCCCTACAAATTCAGGCACTCACAGCCACGGTGGAAGAACTCACCAAGCAAAATCAAGAGATGAGGCAACAACTGCAACAGGGAGATAACCGCACAGAAGTCAATAGAGAGGAGGACGGAGACAGTCATAGACGACGAGCCACCACTCCAGAAGAACCAAACTCGAATTTCCTCAAGGAAATGAGAAAAGACATGGACGAGCTGAGAAACGCTATTAGGGGAAAGACGGATCAAGGATTGGACAAAATCGTCAGGAAGACTGACTCTCCTTTCACTGTGGCCGTCCAAGAATGCCCGGTGCCCTCCAAGTTCCGCCTACCCCAGCTCGAACCCTTTGACGGATTAAAAGACCCGTTAGATCATCTGAATACTTTCAAGACGACTTTGGGTCTTCAACAGCCCATTGACGAGATTCTATGCCGATCCTTCCCCACTACCCTAAAAGGGGCAACCCGGGAATGGTTCACCAAATTGCCTACATCGTCCATTGACAATTTCGAGCAGCTAAGCAGTTCGTTCATTCGTCACTTTGTTGGAGGACAACATCCAAAAAGGACAGCTGATCACCTGCTCACAATCAAACAATGAGAAAAAGAAACTTTGAGGTCCTATGTGACGCGCTTCACACGAGGAATGCTGGAAGTGGATGAGTCAGACAATAAGGTACAGCTCACAACCTTTAAGGCTGGATTAAAGTCCAGAGACTTTGTGGTTTCCTTGGCGAAGAATCCTCCCAAGACGATGGTAGAGGCGCTTTTGAAGGCGCAGAAATATATGAACGCTGAAGACGCCTTGGCAGCCATAGATAGGGTGGAAAAGGCAAAGGAGAAGAAGAAGGAGAAAGAAGACGATAGAAGAGGGCAGAAAAGAGATTGGACTGACAGACGTAATGACGACGAGGGCAGACGAAGAGACAATAAAAATCCCCGACAAACGAAGTTCACACCGCTAGTGATGCCTGTTGATCAGATCTTGACGGAGATTAAAAACGAACAATATCTTAAATGGCCCAGGCCGCTCTAATCACCACCTAGTGTGCGTGATAAGAGGAAGTTTTGGCATTTTCACAAAGACCACGGGCATTATACAGAGGATTGTCGAGACCTGAAAAGTAGATAAAAGAACTTATCTAGAAAGGGAAACTTCAAAGATATGTGAAAAGGGGAGAAGCCAGTAGATATGGTAAGAAGGACCAGCACACAGGTTTCCAAAGAGGTGAAGATCAACCACCTCGTCCGCAGAATGCAAAAGGAGAGATAAAAACTATCACTGGAGGACCGTTCACAGGAGGGTCTTTCAGATCCCTCAAAAAATCACACCAAAGGTAAATAAATAGTGTTCATAGCTTACCACCTTTAAAGCAATGACGAATGAGCCAAGACATGTACTTCTCAGAGGAAGATGCCAGGGGGGTAAAGCAACCTCATGACGACCCACTGGTTATCATGATCATGATCGAAGGTTTCAACACAAGAAGAGTTCTGGTAGATAATGGGAGCTCAGCGGATATTATTTACTTGTCTGCCTTCCAACAATTAAAGGTAGACCCAAAAAAGTTTCGTCCTTTTGAATCGCCTCTCGTCAGCTTTAGTGGAGACAAGGTGTACCCTCGCGGAATAGTGACGTTGATAGTCATAGCTGGCTCATACCCCCTCTAGGTAACCAACAAACACAATTTTTTGGTTGTAGATTCACCTTCGTCTTACAACGTGATCATAGGACGACCTACCCTTAACCGCTGGAAAGCTGCTACTTCCACACACTGCCTGAAGGTAAAGTTCCTAATAGAATAGGGAGTCGGAGAAATAAGAGGAGATCAAGTGTTGGCAAGAGAGTGTTATCAGGCCATCCTAGCCATGAAAGAAAACCATACGTGGATAATCGAAGATAAGACACCTGAGATCGTGGGGAAAATAGAAACAGTAGAGCTGGTTGAAGGGAATCCATCAAAGACGACTTAGGTAGGGACGGATCTAAACCCGAGGACAAAGGAAGGAATCATCAGTTTCCTGAAAAACAATCTCGATGTATTTGCTTGGAGCCATGAAGATATGCCAGGGATTCCAGCAGACATCATCCAACATCGCCTAAATGTAGACCTGGAAAAGAAGCCCGTCCAGCAGAAAAGAAGGGTCTTTGCCCCTGAACGGAACAAAGCAACGATGGACGAAGTAAGCAAGCTACTTGCTGCAAACTTTATTTGAGAAGTTTACTATCCGGAGTGGTTGGCTAATGTCGTCATGGTCAGAAAGGCAAATGAGAAATGGAGAATGTGTGTCGACTTCATAGATCTAAACCAAGCCTGCCCAAAAGATAGCTTCCCCTTGCCCAGAATTGACCAGCTAGTAGATTCTACCGCCGGGCACAAGCTTCTCACTTTCATGGACGCATTCTCAGGGTATAACTAGATACAGATGGCCGAAGAAGATCAGGAAAAAACTGCCTTTATCACTAGCCAAGGGCTTTATTGCTAAAGGGTAATGCCTTTTGGTTTGAAGAACGCAGGGGCCATATACCAAAGATTGGTAAATCAGATGTTCAGCAAACAAATCGGGAGAAATGTGGAGGTGTACGTCGACGATATACTCATCAAGAGCAAAGAGGAAGAGGATCACCTGGACGACCTTAAGGAGACATTCAACACGCTCAGACAGTATAGCATGAAGTTAAACCCCTCCAAATGTGCTTTCAGAGTTTCCTCAGGGAAGTTTCTCGGATTCATGGTTTCACGAAGGGGAATTGAAGCAAATCCTGAAAAAGTAAGAGCCATCCTCGAAATGTCTTCGCCAAGGACGGCTAAAGAAGTACAATCACTCACAGGAAGAGTAGCAGCCCTCAACAAGTTCGTCTCGAGGGCAACGGACAAGTGCTTCCCTTTCTTCAAGACCTTGAAGAAGGCGTTTGCCTGGACGGAGGAATGCGAGACAGCGTTCCAAGAATTGAAGTGATACTTGAGCAATCCCCCACTTTTGAGTCCGTCCAAAGAAGGCGAAGACTTGTTCTTGTACTTGGCAGTGTCCGTCACGACAGTAAGCGCGGCCTTAATCAGGGAAGAAAACAAGACATAACTTCCTGTGTACTACGTCAGCCAGGCCTTCCAGGGAGCTGAGGCTCGATATCCACGAATAGAAAAGATCACCTTCGCCCTAATAGTGGCCTCAAGAAAACTTCGTCCCTACTTCCAGGCAAATCCAATCAAAGTAATGATGAACCAGCCCATCAAGAAAGCAATGAACAAGCCTGAGGCAGCTGGACGAATGGTGCAATGGGTAATCGAACTTAGCCAATTCGATATCGAATACCGTTCGTGAATAGCCATAAAAGCTCAAGCACTGGCGGATTTTATAGCAGAGTTCACCACCAACAAGCAAGAAGAAGATCGGGAAGATGTTTGGACGATCAACACAGATGGATTGTCCACACAAAAAGGAGGTGGGGTGGGCATCGTTATTGTCTCCCCTCAAGAAGATGTTCTCAAATATGGAGTGCAGCTCAAGTTTCCCATGATAAATAATGAGGCGGAATATGAAGCTTTGTTAACCGGGCTAAGAATAGCGCAGACGCTTGGAGCTAAAAATATCGTCCTTAAGAGTGATTCACAGCTCGTTATAGGACAAGTCAAAGGAGAATTTAAAGCAAAAGAGACAAGAATGCAAAAGTACCTAAGATTGACGAACCAGTTGGGCAGTAACTTTGACTGTGCTGAGTTTGTCCAGATACCTCGAAAGCGGAATGCAGAAGCCGACGAAGTAGCACGAAGTGCGACAGCGGACGACCAGGACAGGGTAAATACTTGGTTGTTGGAAGAACAGAACACCCCCAGCATCAAATAGTTTTAGGCATTCACCGTGCATTCCCGCACAGGATGGATGAGCCCAATTCTGTCTTACTTAAAAGACGGACAACTACCATCAAATCCTATCGAAGCTAAGAAGATCCAAAGACGAGCAGCATGGTTCACAATACTGAATGACAAGCTTTATAAAAGGGGCTTCTCCCAGCCCTACTTAAGATGCATAGAGGAAGACGAAACCCGGTATGTCCTGGAAGAAGTGCACGAAGGGATCTGCGGGGACCACATGGGGCCAAGATCACTTTTCAAGAAGATCATGAGAGCAGGCTACTTCTGGCCCACAATGCAGCAGGACGCAGCAGATTTCGTGAAGAAATGTGATAGTTGCCAAAGATATGAAAATGTTCAACGAGTTCTAGGAGAAAAGTTAACGACCATTACATCACCCTGGCCATTTGCACAATGGGGGATCGACATCATGGGCCCTTTACCACAGGGCAAGAGGCAAGTAAGGTTCCTACTCGTCGCAATTGACTACTTCACAAAGTGGGTGGAAACTGAAGCTCTTGCAACGATCACATAAGCAAAGGTACGAAATTTTGTGTGGAAAAATATTGTTTGTAGGTTTGGAATACCAAGGACGATCATCTCAGACAATGGTCGGCAGTTCGACAGCAACGGCTTCAGAACATTTCGCTCAAGCCTGGGCATCAAAACAAGTTTTCATCACTAGGACATCCCCAGGCCAACGGACAAACAGAAGTAACCAACTGGACCCTGCTCAAGATCATCAAGTCCCAGTTGTTGGGGGCGAAGGGAGCATGGCCCGAGGAACTACCCAGCGTCCTGTGGGCTTACAGAACTACGGCGTAAACACCAACAGGAGAGACGCCATTCAACTTAACATACGGTACCGAAGCTGTCATTCTGGTTAAAGTAGGGCTCACTAGCCTCAGAAGAGAATTTTTTGACGAGCAAATGAACGACGATCAGTTGAAACTGAACTTGGATTGTTTGGATGAAGTCAGAGACCATGCTGCCCAAAGAATGGCCAGGTACCAACAGAAGATGGCCGAATACTACAACCAGAGGGTAAAGTTGAAAAGGTTCAACATTGGAGACCTCGTCCTTCAAAAAGTGACCATCGCAACAAAAGACCCAGCACAAGGCAAACTAGGACCAAACTAGGAAGGACCATACAGAGTCGTCCACTACTCAAGAAAGGGAAGTTACCACCTAGAAGACCTCGAGGGGAACAAACTGCCTCGTTTGTGGAATGTCGAACACCTAAAGAGGTATTACGAAAAGGAACCATAACCTGATTATAGTGTAAGCAGCTAACATTGACTCGATTTTACGTTTTCCATGTATTTGGACAAGTGTTATTCAGCATTTTACATGTATTTGAATAAGTAGTTATCCAGTATTACACAAGTATTATTCAGAAATTCATGCGCTTTGATCATCTCTTTCCAAAAACGATCGTCCAGATCAAAAAGACGATAAAATTCCTTAAAAGGATGTACATCGTCCAGATCGAAAAGACAATCAAAATCCTCAAAACGGATGCACATCGTCCAGATCAAAAAGACGATAAGAATCCTTAAAAGGATGTACATCGTCCAGATCGAAAAGACGATAAGATCCCTTAAGTCTATCGTCCAGAAAGGACCGACAAGATCCTCGACACGAACAACCTCGTCCAAGAAAAATTTCAACAAAAAATTCTCAAAGTCCATAGAAAGACGGAGAAAATTTTCATAAAAAATCCTTCAAACCCATAAAGGGAACTCTAGAAGCACAAAAAGAGAGACAATTCCAAAAAGATTTTGTGGTTGAAATGAACAGAGAAAATGGCAGCATTATATGGAAAGCTGTAAATTGTCCAAAAACCCCAAAACATATGGGGATCCAAAAAAAAAAAAAATCGTTCATTCAAAAGCCCGAAAACATATTGGGCATGTATAAGTAAAACAAAATTAAAACTTGTCATGGTTAAACTGAAGGAGCATCGTCACCACCCTTGTCCGCTTCGGGAGGGCCCTCGCCAGAAGCCTGAACCGCTGAGGCCGCCTCGTCCGCCTTGATCTCTTTATCCACTTCTTCAAAATCTAGGTCTTCCAGATTAACTCCGGGCCCATGCTTCACCAAATACCTCCTTAGCAATTCGAAGCCTTTAAAGTACCACTGGAACAAGATGGTGTTGTATTCTTCTGTCGTTTGAAAAGCAAGGACGGCCTTGGCTACTGCAGCCTTCATTCTTTGGCCTGTTGAGGCGGGAAGCTCGTCCTTATGCTTTACCAATGATCTCTCAGCTTCAAGCTATTCAGTCAGAACCTTGACTTGCTCTTTGGAAGTGTTCTGTGCGTCCATCGCAGCAATCAAGTCTTTTCGTAAGCCTGAAGCCTCAGCCTCTAAAGCCTCAACCTTCGAAGTGGCCATGACGGCCTTCTCTTCATTCGCCAAAAACTGCGAAGTAAGATGCACCGTCTCTCCCAACACCTACCAAGAAAAGCTTAAGTAAAATACATCGTCTCACCAAAAAAAAAAAAAAAAAAAAAGAGAAAGGGGAGATTACCTACATGAGCTTATGAACATGCTGGTTCACTAGCTCATGGAAAGGCCCAGAGGAAAGCTCCTTCATCTCCTCGGGAGTTAGAAACTCATTCGCCCTAGTTACTGCGGCTTCAGCATCAGCCCAAATATTGGAACCTACTTTTTCCTTGCCCTTATACCCCATCTTCCGCTTCTTAGGGGCAGGGACCTCCTCGATGGAGATGGCCAGAGAAGCAATCAGTCCTTCGTCCAGAGTAGGGGTGGACGAACCTCTCTCAGCTGTTTCCTTCTCTCTCTCTTTCTCTTTATCAATGATCCTTAAGGTTCTTTAACCTATGCTGGAAAGGGGCTCATTCTTCTTCCTCTTGATTTTCGCATACATGTCCTTGTTGAATTTGCTCGTCATTTCTATTAAAAAAAAATGAAAAAGAAAAAAGGGAGAAAAGTAATCAGGCATAAAAAAAAATAAAAAAAAGGGTGTAATCAGGCATAACAGGGTAACTGACGTTTCCTTTGCTCCCAGTCAATTGTTTGAAGAACGTATACTGAAGGTTCAGGCCCCAGGCAGTGACGAGTCAATATACGCGGATCGACTAGCTCGTCGAAGTCGTCAATCGTCTTGGCGTACTCAATTGCCTCCTGCACCCTTCCTTCGAACTAACTTTCAAGATCAGGACGCTCCTTCACTGCAAAAAGAGAAATAAGCACAAAGTCAAAGAGACAATCAAAGACAACCAAAGTATTAAAACAAAAAGAATACAAAAAGCAAACGCACCAAGACAAGGGATCTCACACCGGCGCAGCAATCTAGGGACATTCACCTAGAAATCGTCAGATAAGGTCTCCCAACCATCGCCTGACATGAAGAAGTATTTGGACTTCCAATAACGGAAGGACGAAGGGAGGTCACCGACGAGGCGAGATCTCCTATCCCAAGGGACAAACTCGTAATATCCAAACTCCTTGGATTCTTTCAAACGGTAAAGATGAGTAAACTCATTTAGGGTGATCATATCTCCATCCGCTATGGTCATCCAGATCACCATACAACTTATGATGATCCTCCATGAATTCGGCATAAGCTGCCAGGGGGCAATGTGCAGGTGATCTAGGAGTTCCATAATGAATGGATGAACAGGGAATCTCAGGCCACAGGTGAAAGTCGCTTCATAAAAGCAAACTTCACCATGGACGAAGGTGCAAGCTTTCTCTCCTTCTCAGGAAGACGAACCCTAGTTTTATTAGGGAATTGAAACCTATCCCTAAATTTATTGAAGACATCTATCTTCAGGGAACACCTCTCCTTGAGAGCATGAAACGGACGAGGAGTGGCAGAAGTCGGAGGAAGGACGGACGAAACAGGAAGACCAGAGGTAGCTGTGTCCATAACAGCCCCGTTTGCAATCACCCCCAGAGACGAACCCCTCTCCTGACTGCCCAATCTCACAACCGAACCCATAGTTTCCCGCCTAAGGTCACTACGAATGGACTTAAACCAAGAAAGAGATTGTTGCAACAATGGGTACAGATCACCTAATGCCAACTCTAAACCACTACCCCCTCCAACAAAGTCCCTAATTTGTGGGTATCGATCATCGGAAAAGCCTAATAGCCCCCCTAAGCGAGCAAAAAGGAAAGCGATGGAAGGGGAAGTATGCCTAAAATTAGTATAACCCACCATTAAGGAAAGTTACACAGAAGGAAAATTAGAAGGCGAAACAAAGAAATATAGAACAGCCAAAAAGGAAAGAAAGCGTAGAAAAAGGGAAAACGTACCTGGAAATAGGGAGAAAAAGCTGAAAAAGACTGGGGGACAGAGCGCCTAGCAGTAGCAGTGAACTCAGAAAAATCGCAGAGAAAATGGAGAGGAAAGCTAAAAGTCAGCCAAATGTTGAAGGAAGGCAAAGAGATGAAGCAAAAGAAAAGCAAAACAGTTAAAAAGGTGTGTCTTGGAAACTGCAGGAAACCGAAAAGGCACTTACTGAAAACGAGGCATCCCTACCAATCCCAACGGAACACGTGGCCACGATGTGTGCCACGCTGCCATGGAGCAGTTAATGCGGACAACATATCACTGAAAAAAAAAAAAAAAAAAAAAAAAAAAAACGCCTCACATTCCTAAGATTGTCCAAAAGCATGGACGACCTTGGAATAGGGGGGCAACTGATAGTCCCAAAAATATATGCTCGTCCTTAAGAGAAAGATGAAAGTCAAAGACGACTCTAACACCGTCCCAGACCAAAGGAAAAGTGCCTCGTGAAGATGTAACCATCATCCTACGATCAAGGCGAGACGTTACAAAGATAATAATGAGTTTCAATACCGTTGGAAGCCTATCTGCCTGCTTAACACTCTACATAGGCATTACAGATCCTGCAATAACCTCCTCATTATTGTAGGAACCAACGGCTAGAAGAGAAAGGAAATCACCTATATATATTCATGAACAAGAGTCTAGAAGGGTATGAAAAACACTGACTAGAGATTACACTTACTAAAGCTATATCATCTTTCTTTGATTCGAGGCTTCTTTCTAACTTTGGCATCGGAGGCTCTGTGGCTGGTGCCACACCGGTGACCACATTCTTTGTAGTTTGAAGTGTTACAGGGTCTGGAACGATTGTGGATGAACTCGGTCTGGAACAATTGTGGACGAACTCGGTCTGGACGAACATCTCTACTGATGATCCTAGCATCATCATTAACATAGGGAACCTTTCTAAATAAGAGTCGTTTAGACTAGCCTTTAACTAGTAAAACCTACAAGCAACTGAACCCACCAGCCAGAACCAGTTCCCTGGTAATCCAAAGGCGTTCACCCCTGACGAGCTAAGTAGTTTATGCTCATGCCCAGGAGCAATTGGTTACAAATGAACTTACTACTTTACTAGACCTATCCTAGAAAACTGGAATGGTAGTGCACTTATGCATGCTGCTAAAGCAAAAATAGAACAAAAATCAAACAAATGCAAGGAATTCCATTCTTACAGGTAAATAGTCAATACCCATGTAGGCTTTTTAGAATTTTTTTTTGAATCCATGGCATAATTAGATTGACACTTTCATGTTTAAAACATAATTCGTCACTAAAATATAGCATTGCATACAAACATATATACATATATAGAAAGAGAGAAACAAAAAATGAAATACAGAGAGAGAGAGATAAAGATGAAAAATTCAATTTCCTTTTAATTTCAAAAGCTTTCAGACGCAGACAAGGTAAACAATTAAACTGAATTTCAATAGGGGAACTGAATTTTTTTTCCATTTGGCCTTAAATTTTTAACAATTTTGTTAGTGTTGATGTTTGCAAAACAATGTGGAAAAATAACATCTCGAGTCCTTAAGACACGAATTTAATGATAGAAATTGAGTCTTAAATGCTCGACATTCTGAGCTGGCATACAAAAATTATCCACGTGGAATCCACGTTGAACTTGAGTTTATAATACTAACCTTCGGATCTGCCCTTTATTTCTTAGATCGTTTTGCGTTCTCCAAATCTCTATTTTTCTTCTTCGGATCTGCATTTTCCAGATCGTGTCTTCGGATCTGCATTTTCCAGATCGTTCTTCTTCTTCCTTCGGATCTAGTTCTTCAGTTCTTCATATCGTCTTCATCTTCATGCATTTTCTAGATCGTGTTTTCTAGATCATGTCTTTAGATCTGCGTTTTCTAGATCGTTCTTCTTCTTCCTTCAGATCTGGTTCTTTGGTTCTTCAGATTATCTTCATCTTCATCTTTGTTTTTCAGATACTTCTATAAAACTCAAGTCTAAAAAACTCGAGTTCCACGTGGATAAATTACTCCACCTCAACACTAGAACTCGAGTTTTTGAGGCTCAAGTTTGTCACCGAACTCACTCGAGATGTTAGTTTCCTAAATAGTTTCAAAACCTTACTAACTAACGATATTCTCTCTCAAAATTATGCTAGCCTGCAAATTACCTCTAGGAAAGCTTTGATCTCTCTTGATGTAACGGTGTCGTTTCTGCTTTAAGCACAGTTTTTTAAAATAAAATTTTTAATTTCACTATTTCCTTAATTGTTCTAAATTATAAGATTCAATGTGTAACCCTGGCTAAGTATAAGGTTTAAAATGTATTTTTGCCTCTAAAGGCAAGTTAAGTTGGAAATCTAGAGTTTTTTTAAAAAAAAAAAAAAAAAAAAGTTGGAAATCTAGAGGGATGTCTAAGAAAAGGAAAATGCTAGTGTTATTAGCAATTTTTTTTTACAAAATTTTAAAAGGATTTAGGTTAAGTAGGTAAAAAATAGAGTACATGAACAATAAGTTTAGTACACAGATTAACAATGATTGAGGAATTGTAAAACATAAAGTCAAGAGAAACCAAAGAGTGGTTGCTTTCAATATCTTAGATCAATAATTCACAAAAGGATTAATAAGATTTTTGTGGGTGTGAAAGCCCAATGCTACGTATTGGGCCTGGGGCCCAATTTGAGTATCACTATGCGTCCGAAGAAGTAAAAGGGATTTGAAATGAGTCCGTATGAGGGAAATGCACCTGGAAATGACTGATAGGATATATCCGAAGACAATCCTATTGGTTCGAAGAGGTCCCTCTCATCGGATCACAAGTGAACTTGATCAAGCAACTATACTGAAGGCCTGAGCGACTTTCCCAACTGACTCCACGATAAGGGCAAGCTCTGGGCATGCCTAGAGATGATGAGAACAGAGAAATATCTAAGAGGAAAAGCTGCTACCACCGCATTTAGTGCACTGCAGCAACTTTCCTGGCCGCATTTATGTGGAGAAGACCCTTGAGCAGTGCAACCTCAGCTACTACCACTCACGGCAGACTAAAGCAGACGTTTGATGTGGCATGTACTCAAGTAAATGCTTGGATAAAGAACAAGTGTACGGTGAAGATAAGGAAGGAGGAAGATATATAAGTGGAATAGGCCTTTAGATATGGGGGGGACGAAGAAAGAAAGAAAGGGAGAGAGAGAGAGAATTGTATCCAATTTTCCATGAATATTAAGCCTTTTCGGATCTGAGTATCATGAATTCTACAATTGTTTTTACTTCAAGTTATTCTTACTGGCATAAGTGAATCGTTGCTAAATCCATATCCAACCCAGCTTTTTCACCCACTCTCTACAAATTTATTGTTCTGGGTTTATTGGGCTCACAATCCACAAAATTTGGGCTTGGCCTACCAAATTTGGACCCTACAATTTTAATCATAGATAAAGAGCAAGTGAGGAAGTGCATTGTATGGAGGACTACAAAGATTGGAACTCACCCTCTTTTTTCCCAAAACCAACTTAAGGTTAAGGGGAGAAAATACACCAAGTTTTGCTTTAGCCTAAAGAAGGCATGAGAGAGAAACTGAAATGAAACTAAATGCAAAGTATTGTAAATTACTCCCTCCATCCAAAATTTGTTGGTCACGTTAAGAAAATCCAATATTTTAGGGAACATCATTTAATGAGTTTTCTTTTAGTTTAAAATTATAAATGTTTTCAAACTACCATCATTAATTTAAACTCTAGTAAAAGAATGTTATTGAGATTTTACATAAAGTAACAGGTTAAACTAGGAAATTTGTTCATCGATAGTATTGACATTAATTTAAACTCTAGTGGAGGGAGTACATTTTATAAATTAGTGTCAACATTAATTTACCCTCCATCTTGTATCTATAATGTATCATTTGTGCTAAAACTTACTGACAATATTATGTTACTAAACACTAAGCATATTGGATTGTGAAACAACCACAGGAAGCTTGGTATATGGTCTTGAATAATATTATATATTGGTCACAATTACATGATCCTAGTTCAAACAGCTTTCAAAACTAATATTTTTTCAATATTAGAATTAGGGTTTTTTTTTTTTTTTTTGGTGTGTGTGCAATTTCATCGTGATTGATGATTCAATAGTTGGGGAAATAAGATTTGAATCCCACGAACATTTGTTGAAAATATTAGGAAGTGCTAGCTACAAGGCTCTTGGTTAGATTAGAGGAAATGAGATCTTCACCCAAATTAAACCGCTAAGGTGTCAAGTTGATAATGGTACATAATAAAAGTGATATCAATGGTGGGCTAGATGAGAACTAGAAAAAACTCGCGAAAAAATCTAGAGCCACACATTTTTGTGCTATAATTTTACCACAACTTTGATGTGGTAGATTGTGAGTAGTGGAGGAAAATGGAATGAGTTATTAAACTCGCCCTGACTCTGCTAGTTGGACTAGGAACCCAATGAATCAGTACCTAACTTGATTCAGTTGTTTGATTGGATAACTTATGCAATTCACCTGGTAAAACATAGTAAAATCGAGCAATTTTTTTTGTAACCAACCTGTGCAACCCAAACGGGTTGATGTGACCCATTTAGTTTTGAATAAAATTACCTTTATGGGTTCATTGCAGTACCTTTTTTTGAATTCAAAGCGTAATGAAAACTAGAGATTTTATAATAAGGTTGATGCTTGACTTTTCAATATAGATAGAGTTTCAAGTTTTGACTTAGATGGTTATTCATGAGATTTGAGCAATGAGTAAAATATGAAATATGCATAGAATATAAACTTTGGAGTTTGAGATACACTTTTATTTTTGGAATTTGAAGAAATATAAAGTAATAAGATTTATTTAGCAAAAACTTGGCTACAACTTTATGGCATTCTTTTTATTTTCTAGTATTGTTATTGGTAAAACCTTGACTTTGAATTTTGTTAGAAGTCCTGGTTTTTAGACTTAATTTTAGTTAGTAATTTAGGCATATGCCTCTTTTTTAATTTTCATATTTATTTTATGACTTCTCAAACTTATTTTAATATTTATTTAATCATGCACTTCAATTGCTAACCAAATAACTCAATTGTTATAGTGCTTGTTTGGTTTGGTTTTTAAGGGGGAAAAAAACACCGTGCGGTTTCAAAACATACTTTTTGGTGTTTGGTAAGCATTTTCTATGCTGCGTTTTTGGCCCCAAAACATGAAAAATCACGATTTTGCATTGGATCCTTAGAGGTCCAATGCAAAAACGCAACAAGGCTACCGTTGGAAACTTTTTCTCATTTCCTTAATTATCCTTACATTTTTTCCCAAAACCCAATTTTACCCTTCTTCCCCAAGAACACAACACAAGTATGCAACCTAGAAAAATCAACACAACACAACCCATTCTCAAAAAATCGATGTTGCTGGTGACCAAACTCACCTTGTTGGACTCAAGTCTAGTTGCCGAAGAGAGAGAGAGAGACCTCGTTTGCCAAGAAGTTAGAGAGTTGATTTACAAAATCAATTATAACCACAAATAAAACTATAAAAATGTTTCTTGTATCCCTGCACATGGCATAGAAATTAAGAAAGAGATGTACAAAGTGGAAGATAAATTCCTAAGAAGATTAGAGAAACACAGAGGGGGAGAAAGAGAAAGGTAAAGAAGATGAGGAGGGGTAAATGGAAATTGTATTGGAAAAATAAGTGTTGCGTGGCACACATGGTATAGATAAGAAGACAAGAATCTTCGCAAGTTTGTTACACGTGCAAGTAGCTTAATTTTTTTATTTTGACTAATAATCTGTGTGGGGGAGGATTTGTTCCAAGCCCGCAAGCAGTTTGTCCGCTATGGGGCCGAAGGACCCCGCACAGCTTTGTTCCTGCAAGCGACATGAGTAGTTTTTGAGACTCTTGCCTTCAGCTAAGGCTTATAAGGCATGAGTGGGGCGCATATTTCTTCGATGTGGGAGCAAGTCTCAAAAATTGCTCATGTCGCTTGAAAGAACAAAGCCGTGCAAGTCTTTCGGCCCCAGAGCGAACAAATTACTTGCTGGCTTGGAGCAAATCCTCCCCCACAATCTGCTTCACTTAAAATTGAAGGAAAAAAAGTATTATATTTTATATTAAATTCTTATGAAAGTAATGTACTAGTAGTATCATTATATCAATTTTTTTTTTTTACCATATAAAATTACTTTATCTATTTGCTTGTTACTTGTATCTCTACATTATAATCCAATTTTCATTTTCTTAAACCATCTTATATATGTTTTGTCATTTTTAGTAATTTACACTTCAAATTGCAATTTGATAAGTGATAACTACTAGCCAAACACTCAGTTTTTATAAAAAACATTTTTTAACAGTTTTTACCAAATACTTAGTTTTTTAAGAAAGCTCAACTTCATATTGCATTTTTTAAAACTGCAACTTTTTCAAAAAGCACAATATGAAAAAGTTGAACCAAAATTACTCACCATTGCGCATCTGGTCACTCCACAAGTATAAGTATTTGTGAGATGTAGGAGGAAATGACTGGGGTTCAAGTTTTTAAGAAGGAGTTTTACACACATATACATTTAGATTAGACTAGAGTAGAATTTCTATTTTATATAAAAAAAAAATTAAAAAAAAAAAAAAGAAAAGAAAAAAGAATTGTCCTTACTCAGAACTCGGCAAGAGCCAAAACTCTAAACCTTAAACACTATGTTTGGAAAAGGGTGAAAGGTTGGGAAAAGAAAAGAAATGAAGGGAAGTCGTATCATTTCTATTGTTTGGATTCCAAGGGGGAAAAGAAAACAGTGAAAACCAAATCTACTGGGCCTACTTTTTGCCATCCGCCCAATTTGGGCGGATTTGAAGGAAAAAGAGTAATAAAAAAATTAAAGTAAACATTTTAACTTTTCATGTCAAGGAGTTTACCTTTTTGTTTAAGATTTTAAATACATTACTCTCAAATTCATGTGGGTATAGAAGTAAAAAAGAATACACTAATATATCTTTCTTCTCATTTCTTTTCCCTCTGTAAACCAAACACAGAAAATCATAGTAATTCTTCTCTCTTTATTTTTTCTCTCTCTTCTTGTTTCCAAACATACATTAGAGAAGTGTTTTCCTTTATTTTCTTTTGCCTCTTGTCATTTCTTTTCCTTTCTTTTCCCTCAGTTGCAGCCAAACAAAGTGTAAAACAAGGAATGTGTTAAGGCAAGGTGAGGTAAGTACATGATCATTCAGTCACCTTTCCCGAGAGACAGACCCGAGGCTCTGTAATCTAATCTGTATCAAAAACCAAAACTTTTATCTCCTATATTCTCATTTCTCATTCCTCATATTGCTCTGCGAATTGGATTACTTGCTTCGTGATGATCCCACTACTGCGCTTCACTTCTTCAACCAATCCTCTCTTACGAATACCCCCTACTACTCCCTTCTTACCTTCCCTATCCAAACTCTCTCACAAAAACCATAACCAGGTATTTTTAATTTCAATACTATATCCCTACTCTTACACCCACTTCTCTTTTTTTCTTTTTTTCTTTTTTAATTAAATTTTTTTTTTGTTTTGAAAAATCAGCTGATGAAGAAGAAGATGAGTAAGAAGTTGAGGTCGTGTAGAGCTGAGTTCGCAAACGACGCGCCGTTCGCCGCCGCAATCGGTGCTTGTATGCTCACTTCACTGCTTCTTCCGGTAACCGACGGTGATGGTACGGAGGATAATGATAACAACGACTTGGCGTTTGGTTTGTCGGATGCCAGGTTCTCGGTTATGGGGATCATAAGCTTTATCCCTTACTTTAATTGGCTGGTAATTCCTAAATTTTTATTTTTCTTGTGCTTTTTTGGTTTTTTTTTTTTTTTTCCACTTTGATTTTTTTGTATGCTTGCCTGAAAATTGGAAAAATGCTAAAGCTACAATGTGCTTGATCATAATTATAATATTTACTGTTGGTCCCTAAACTTGAACTCATAAGCGGTTTTAGTCCCTAATAAACTTAAAATGATTGCTTTTAGTCCCTTGGAGTGTGATGACATGTCATTTTTTAATTTGTCCACGTTATCTAAGGGACTAAAATCGATCACTTTTTAAACTTCAGGACTAAAATTACTTATGCGCTAAAATTTAGGGAGCAACAGTATATTTAAGCCAAAATAAATGTCAGATTTTTTATTTATTGGTCAATGCATATGTGCTAAATTTATAGCGTTCCTAACATCACTCCCTGAAATTTACTTCAGAAAAGTATTCGATATTCAAGAGCAATGTTTTGACAAAGTGAGATTTGACCCAGACTATTGAATAATTAGTTTATATTTTTTTTTATTTTTTTATTTTATGAGATTGAATAATTAGTTAATTGCTTGGGTATGGTATCATATTTCCAAGATATTTTTATCTCAGTCACTCCTTACTTTGGGGATATAAATAAAAGGCTAAGAACACTTATAATAAATAATTGGAATCATTAGTCGGTACCATATCCAGAGGTACCATTGAAGAATCCTTTTAAAATGTGTTCCATCTATAATCAAGGAAATTGCATTAGAGTGTGAACATATCACTTGTAACATAAAATAGAAGGACACAGAACTGTAACTCTTTAAATTTTAAGTATGAGTATCGAAATTGGGCCAAATTTTAGGAACGAATAATGTATATTTCATCATTTTCTAAATATTAAAGTTGTAATTGCTTCTATATTTTGTTAATTTGGCCTTCTTTATTGGTTTGGTTGTTAGAGTTGGGTGTTTGCTTGGCTTGACACTGGGAAGAGGCGTTATGCGGTATATGCACTTGTGTACTTGGCACCATATATAAGGTTTTTTTTCTAATATCTTTGAACCTTTTCTTGTATACATTTTTTCTTTTCTTTGTGTATGTGTGTGTGTATTTGGCAAACTCAATTTCAATCCTTGACATGGTTTCTTTTACAATTGTTATTCATACAAACTTCATTTGTTCAATGTGATGCTTGCAAGTAAATATATAGTTTGATTACTTTCGTGTCATTCATGTAGAACAAAGCCTCATTTGCAGATATGCCAATAGTTGCAGAACAGAAAATACCAATATCAAATTAGTTCATTCGATGGCATTAGTCTATGTGTGTGTGTGTGTGTGTGTGTGTGTATTGCTCTTTGCTGAAATGAGTGGAATCCATGTGGATTTGGCTGCTCTTTTTTTTCCCTTTTAAAAGATTAATTGCTAACTAAGGAGAAATTGTTTGTTGATGGACCAGAAATAACATGTGCTTCATATTCAAAACTGCTGCTGTGAATGTGACAAATAATAATGATGAATGGTTGTTGTGTTTGCATCTTGGTGCATTGGTCGCCCAGTCTGATGAACCGAACCAATGTAATATTTCTTAAGCTCTGTGCTTCATGGTATTTCTTAACAAACAAATGGTTACAAAACTATACATACTCCTACCTTTCTTACAGAACTATATATAGATCATTTCAAAATGTCAATGGTTCTGGTTCACTCCTTTGTAGAGAATGTCACAATAATTTGGACATTTTTTCGTTATAATTGCTAAATTTCTCTTTAGCCATCTAAATATTACTAGTAAGTCACTGAGCAATACATAAGCAGTGATATACTTTGGTGGTTTCTACTCTAATGCTGTTTTTGTGGAGAACATACATATTACCTTGTGAATATACTTTGGTTGCATCTAATCTAAAAATGTAACTCTGATTTAAGCGCATGACAATAAATACAAGATTTTCTTTTTATCATCTTTATGTATTAGGTCAAATATGTCGCTGTCGCTAGAGGAGAGCTGGCTGCCAATTGCTAGCATTGTATTAGGCATAGTTCACATTCAGGTAAAAAGATTTATCAAATGTTGGTTGCACTGTTGATTTGGGGTTCTTATACACAAATTGTCTCATCCCCTTATTAAGTGGAAAAGGTTTGAACCACATATGTTACATTATTTGTGTTATGTTAGAATATATTAGGATATTCCCATGAATAAGTAGACCATGATTTTGTAGAATTTTGTGGGTTACCGTGGTTTTGTAATACCATGGGCTGTTGTGGTTTAAGTTTATCAGACTAAACCTATTAGTCTTTCCCTATGATTTGCTTGTATCTGTTTCAAGGGCAGTGTGTTTACACTCGTAAACACATTATCCTTTTTCATCAATAAAACTCTTATTATCTATCAAAAAAAAAAAAAAAAAATCAGACTAAACCTAATGTATTCCTATATATAGCATATACTGGGCTCCTTATAATAGACAATTTAATATGATAATGATGTAGCTACTAAGAGTCTTATGTTATGGGGGTTCAAGTGATAGCCCAGTGGTACTGGCACCCTCTGTGGTGCACAGTGGACTAGGCCATCTGGCCGAACCATGTTTATTATCTTGCTTCTGCTCTCTCTCTCTCTCTACATCATTTTATTTTATTCCTTCTATTCTAACAAGTTAAAATAGAACTAAGGCTATATGAACAAGTTAAATATTATCAATTTAATGGTTTTTGTTTAGGTGGTGATTGGGCAGGCTATTAACCTATGCTTTAGTAGATGTCACCACGTTGGAAGCCCCTGAATGCTCTAATATCTATGTTTCTGTAATTTGGACTCTTTTACCCTTTTCAGCTGGAAGCAAGCATTAAAAATGGAGATATTCAGGGATTTAATATTTTTAGCAATGCTGTAAAGCAGTTTTCGTCAATGACTAGTCAGCAAGATCATTCAAAGCGGCATGAAGGAATTTCTGAGGAGGTGCTGACTAACTGAATCGCATTTTCTAAAGTATTGTGGATAATTTTTCTATTTTGTCTGACATAGGCTTTAACTTCTGATATTAAGGGGAGGAAAGCAGAGAACATTAATCTGCCACCTGCTGAAGAAGAATCAAGAAATGAGATTCCGAGGTGGGAGGTTCCCAAAAGGCCCTCAGGTGATCAGGAACACTCAAATGAAGATGGCTATGATGATAAGGAGAGAAAACACTAACAAGTCAGCATCCAAGCATTTAGATATAAATTTTGATAACAATATATGGCTTGCAGCCACTTTACTGTTTAAATGAAATATGAATGACATTGATGGCATCTTGAAGTTCTTTGAATTCACATTAACTACAAGATCACAGTGCAGGCTTGGTGCCGGTGAGAGAGAGACCTTGCCCTTCTGATTCCTTCCATTGGAGAACCTGAATAGGGTTCAAGGGCTTGGTTCATTATTTATTAACTGAATTTATGTAATATTATGCTGCAGCAACATTTTACTGGTTTATTCATTAGAAAAATATATTTATAGATATACTTTTTACAAAACTGTTTACAAAATAGTGGCATATATTTGCCTTATTACTGGTGGAAATTGTTCAGGTGACAGACTTTACACCCAACCTCAGTCTGTCGGGTTTTGGGTTTACTCTATGAATATTTTAGGACTAGGGAGCTCCTATGGATTGGGTAGAGCCCCCAGATTCCTGTGTATGGATAGGGCTGGGGAGTCAAAGAAAGTGATTCCTATTTGACGCCCAGAAGTACTCGCTCACAGAACCCCTACAGATATGTGACAAAATGATGGTAGCAGATGATGGAAAAAGCTTTCCTAAAAAAAGTTGATATGGAAACCTTGAGCTTGAAGTAGTGGGAGTTCAGGGAATGACACTATCAAAAGAATGTTGTCCAACACAGAAATAAGAATTCTGAATCCAACCTTTTAGTTTATGAATCCTGAAGTTCTTTTGATTTTAGCTTCCAAAACATTCCATTTCCAAGCACTGGAAGTAGATTCCAACTTCCAAGCAGAGAAGCTTGATTCAAATTTTCTTTGCCACCTGTTTTAAGTCGAAAAAAGTTTGGATGTCTTTGCTTCAACAAAAATGAACAGTTCAATAGTTCATGATCGCAGAAATGACTTATTATTTGAGACCTTAATACATTGCTTGAATTTGGGCAGCATCAATCCAGGACATTCCATTAGATTCATTTCAAGTATACAAATTATGCCAAGGACAACTCCTGCGTAGTTGGCTTGCAATGAGTTCCAACTCTGTTTGGTATTCATTTTAGATGGTAGCTTCTGATTTGGTTGCAGTCACTCACAGTTCAGTCCTTTGCCTGATGCATCAAAGCACACTCCACGAGGCATTCTTTACCATCTACATTTTCTTTGAAAAAGGGCGGAACACCTTTTGGATGTGTCTAACAAAAGTGTTGATCTACCAATAAACCGTAATTCTAGATCATTGCATCACTTTGGATCCAACTCGTAAGATATTTGGTTAAAATGGAGAAAACAGAAACTCATCAACAGTCAAAAGCACAACTACAATGAATTCTAAATGGGTGCTGCATTTCATAAGACACTAGTCGCAAACTCAACGCTATGCATAAAAAAATGTTATATAATTATTATATAATAATATAATGTAAAAATTTGTATGTTAAATAGTGTATGTGTTATTTAAAAGTATTTTCTATTTTTGCAAGTCTTATATAATGAAACATGTAACATATTTTGCATTTAACAACAATTTAATATATATATATATATATATATATATGAATAACGTAATTTAATACAAATATTTAAATTACATGATTATAATATTGTTTTATATAAATGGAGAAGGAAAAAAAATTTTAGACCCCGTTCCATGAAACACATGTTACATTAAGTGTGTGTTTGCATAGCGTTTTTGTCCATGCGTTTGCGTTTTCTTCCTGGTCTCGTGCACTGTTCATGGACCAGCTTGTACGGAAAAACATGTTTGTAACTTTAAAACTGGGTCCCACAGGCACTATTCATATTTTAAAAATTATTTTGCTACAGTTTTTTTCAGTAATAAGTTTTCAGTTTTCAACAATAAGCGGTATCCAAACAGACCCTATAAGTTTAAATTATTATATAAGTTTAAAATTATAGCATTTTTATTTTCTTTCCAAATATAAATGTAATGCCTACATTATTGAAATTTGTATTTTAAAGTAAACATTATTGCTTATATTTTTTAGACTAAAGCTAAATAGTTTGGCCCTAATAAAATAAAATATCATTATTTTCAACCCAAAAATTAAGAAAAAAAGGAAAAAGAATTTTGATCACAAAACTGAAAAGGAATCCTACAAAAAAATCAATTTAATGCCCAATTAGCCCAAAGTGGACTGATTGACCCTAATGGACCCGAGAGGACTTAATTTGACCGATTTAAAATAGAAGTGGACCGAATTGGACCAAATAGACCGAACTGCACCAAACTGGACCGAATGGATTGAATTAGACCAAATGAACTGAAGTGGACCAAAATACTACATTGATGTGTATCAAAAAGAGTGTAGTAAAAATAAATATTACACTTCAGTGTTTAGATATTATATAAATAAATTTCGCCTATATTACATATTATAGCTTTTACGTATGAATTTATGATCTGGCAATTGTATAACTATCTTGAAAATAGGGTTTCTAGCATATATGGACATTTACCATGAAACTGATCTTTTGATAGGAAATGGACAAAGTAGTTTCATCTTAAAACGATAATCTAGACCAACAGCAGCAAAAATAAAAAGAAAAATATTCCACCATGAAATTAATTTAATTAGTAACATGGATTGATATGTAGTTACTCAGTTAGTTGAGAGTAATAATTTTACATGATTGTGAGAGAGGACAACAAAAGGGTGTCATTCCTACTTCCTATCACCTACATGGAATGAGCATCACCTCAAAATTCTAGTAAAATAATTTCAATCATAAAACATAGTACTAATAAATTATGAGCAATTGGCACTACAAAAAAAAGGTTCTATTGCCGCGTTTTTTAAACGCGGCTATAGCTCATACACAAGGAAAAAAATCAATTTTTTCCTCACAGTTTGTCAAAGTCTAAACTTATGATTGGACCAATGCCACTTTTGTTTAAGCCTATCCCCATCCCATTATCCAATTAATATATATATATATATATAAAAAATTATTTTTCATTATATATTAATCATAAGAAACTATATGTCACAGTTGTGAAAAAGGTTGTGAGCTTGTTTAGTTGGTTATTTTAAAACTTGTCTTCATCAATTCAAAACAAAATATGATGGGACTCATGTGTGTGTGTGTATTTGTTAGAATTGATTTTTGATAAATTTTTGGGTTATAGTGATTCCTTGGGTTGATTTTTGGAAAGAGGAAAAATAATATTTAAATGGAATGTATATAAAGTATTAAGACCAGTGGTTTATGAATAGTAAATTAGCTGAAGTAATAAAAGAAAAATTTTTGAGGTCAATTTAACTAAGAGTAAAGTTAAATTAGAGTATCAGTTTAGGAAATATTTTTATAAATTATTTATTAGAAAAGAAGAAAACAACTGATTTTTTTACAACTTTTTATATTTCCCAATAGAAATTGTATATATCAAAGTTTTCTTATAATAGTTCATTAATAAATATCCTAAGAAGAACCATTAACTGACCCACTAACTAAAACTGCATTGAATTTGATACTAATGCTCTAATGCTCTAAGCTTAGCCAAGTTCACAGATCACAATCCTCCAGTGTTAAGTACCTAAAATACCCATGAACTCCCCACCTCTTCTCGCTTCAAAGCCAGGGACCTCATGGTAAATTCGCTAGGAAGCTTTTTTCCCAACCTCTTGGCATTTCTTTGTAACTGACAACCCATCCCCAAACCGCCAAAACTAACAAACCCGCCAAAACCATTCTCAAATCTCAACCGTCCTTAATCCAAAATCCAACGCCCCAAATTCAAATATCCCCAAACAATCCTTGTGCTTGTTACATCAACCAATCAGAGCTCACCTCTTGGATAATTCAATTCCCTCTCACTCACTCACTCACTCACACTCCTATATATATATATATATATATATATAAACCCTATTTCTCTGATCAGTCACAACACAAAAATAAAAACTCTCATTTCTTCAACAATATATTCCAAGTTCCAAAAGCAATGAATGTGGATGATATTACTGTAGTTGCTGATAGGGATATGGAGGAAACTGGTCCTGTGAAGCCAGTGTGCACATTCAAATACGTGGGTCGAGTAGCCCTCCACATTTTTGTGGAAGTTGCAGGGGCCAGTGCAGAAAACGTCAAGGTTCAGTTCATTCGAAGGCCAATGGAAACCGCAGAATTGATCCTCAAAGCCATGGTAATGTGTCCGGTCAGGGGATTCCACCACTACTTTGCGATAATACCTATCCCTCGCCATTCCTACACCAACATGAGCTACAATGTTGCAAACGGGGAGATTCATATGTGTCTTTCTTTTAAAGAAAGGCCTCTCAGTTAAATTTGGTGTCGACATCGATCTCATCTGAGCACAAAGAAACAAAAGGAAATAACTCTCTCTAGTCTCTACAGTTTATGTTTTTAGGGATTTTATTTTTTTTGTTGTTGAAAAACAATGAAGTACGTATGTACTGTAGTGTCAAGTGTCAATTGCCTAGCTAGGCTGGTTTAATTTGTCCATTTTCTCTGTGAAAGAAAGCTGAATGAATGAATGAATGAGCGTTAGTTATTGAAAAAACAAATGGTGAATGCTAGATGTTTATGATTGTTGTTTTTTTTTAATGCTTGATACTTATTAAATTGTTGAGTTTGAAAGGGTGGCCAGTATTCTTGCTACGATTTTGTACCTAAAGCTACGTTGTGTGAATTTGGAATTTTGGATAGCATGCCTGGTGCCAATATATATATATATATATATATACACACCGTAATAGGGAATAAGAGAGTGAGCCTTGTACCTATTTGTAGATCCCTAATTAGTACTGTTGAATACATTATAGGGTTTTGAAAGGTCAATGCAATCTGCTATATCGCGTTTTAGCCTAATATATAAACCTCGTTTTTCGTATGAAAAATATATGTTTTTTTTGTAATTAAATATATAAAATATATATTAACAAATTTTCAATGTGACTCATTGATAGGGTGTCGCCCTGACTTGGTAGATGCCATCCATTTGAACCAAATTATCCTTAAACCTACTTTAAGATTTTATATTTGAGGCTCCATGTGAATGTAATTTTGCCAAGCTTGAGCTTATTACTAAACAAAATTATATGTTTAAGTTTGATTTACTGTCTTATTAAACAAACTTAAGCTTGTTTATAAACTAATTAATTAACTTATCAAGTATAATAGTATATACATTTAAATTAACTTTCAAAAAAAAAAAATATACATTTAAATTAAGTCTCATGTTCACAAGTTTTTTTAATGAACACATTATCTTATATATCCTTCTATATACCAAAAGACTTTGCGGCCATATAGCAGATTGCATTGACAAGAAATATATAATATACATAAGTGTACGTATGGTATATAATAAGCATATTTACTAATTCTGCTTAAGGACTAAGGTCTTTCACCTAAGATCTTTTTTGGCTGGTGGTGGTGAAGTTCAGTTCACAATCTTCCAATGCTGGGCTCTTTTTGGAAAAGCATATGCACAAAGTACCTAAAATACCCATACACTCCCCTACCCCCTCTGTTCAAAGTCAGGGACGTCGTGGTAAATTCACTAGGAAACCATACGACGGCCATTAACAAACTCAACCTCTCGGCATTTCCCTGTAACTAACAAACCCCTCCAATTCCATCCTCCCCTGCCTAAACCATTCTCAAATCTCAGCCATTCTTAATCCAAAATCCAACACCCCAAATTCAAATATCTCCACACGATCCGCGTGCTTGTTACTTCAACCAATCAGAGCCCACCCTTTCCCTTTGGATAATTCAATTCCCTCTCACTCACACAGTCACACTCCTCTATATATATAAACCCCTTCCCATATTCTCTCATTCTCTCACAGTCACAACACACAAAATCTTCAATTCCAAATTCCAAAAGCAAAATGAATGTGAATGTTCTGCCACACCACACTGCTTGTGCTCTTGATGTGGATGACACTGGTCCTGTGAAGCCAGTGTGCAAATTCAAATACAGCAGTCAGTAACTCTTTTTTTTCGTGGAAGCTGCAGGGGCCGCTCCAGAAAACGTCACTGTCTACGTCGATCCAAATCCAAAGCCGATGCAATTGGTCATTGATGCAGTGGCACGGCGACGTCCACTCAGGGGAGACCGCCGTTACTCCGCCAAAATACTCGTCCCTACCCATCGCTACAGACTTGATCACATAGGCTGGACTGTTTTTAATGGGGAGATTCATATCTGGTTTCCTATATTGAGTCTTTGAATTCTCAGGAGCATCGATCGCGCAATATGAGCCGAGTGTCAGAATCGACTCTACATTTTATGTCACAACAACTAACTAAATATGTGGATTTTTTTTTCCCGTGCTTTCCATTTTCTCTCTGTAAGAAAGCTGAATAAATGAATGAGTGTTTGGTTATTGAATACATCAGTTACTTGCATTGTTAAATGGTTATGGTTTGTTCAGCTAGTGCATTTAGTTTCAAAATTAATCAAATATGGCACTCAGATTGATTTAAACTGTTGAGTTTGAGAGGGTGGCCATTCTTGCTACTATTTTGTACCTAAAGCTACGTTTGTTCGAAATTGGGTTAGCAAGCCTAGTGAAAATTTCTATTATCTTAGATACCATATTAGGGAATGGGAGAATAAATCTTGTACCTATTTGTAGAACCCTGTAGGGTCTTGTTGAATACAATATTATAGGATTTTGAAAGATGAATGCAATCTGCTATATTGCCTTTGAGCCAAAGGTCTAAAACTGCTTCAAAGAAATTGTTTTGCATTGACAAGATATTCATGATTGTTTTTTATGCTGGATATATAAATTTCGGTACAATGGTTTTGGAGAACTTCTTATATGCTTTTCATCAATTTAAATGTGGTGGGAGCTAAAGGTAGGGTAAATCATCGTATGTGATTGGTAATGGTACTTGATGATAGGATACATTAAAAATTACTGAGACCATCAAATTTGTTTTCGCTCTTAGACGACTTAAATGTACTTCAAAAGATTAATACTTAACTTTTATGATCTACCACTTTTCGTCAGTTACTCACAATTGTACAATTAAGGAAATTGTAAATAAGCGTGGGAATGGTTGTGTTTATAATATTGTTCTCAAGTCAAATTAGAAAAAAAGAAAAAAAAAAACATTAGATTCAAAGAGGAAAAATTATATTTAAATGGAACATGGCACTATAAAAGGAACCAAAAACTGACATAATCTTCTTCAATAAAAGTAAAAGAACATAGCACTGTAACAGAGAGAGCAAGGTGTAACAAAGAGAGCAAAGAGTTATCTGACATGTCAAAGTATTTTTATTTTTTTATTTTTGATCTGGACACAACAAAGTTGACAAGTCAAAAGAACTTTTAGTTTTGGCTTGTCTCACCTTTTCACTTTCTCACTAATATACTATCACAGACTCATAAATGGTAAGAAACACAATAATTTTCATAATAGTTGAGTTAATAAATTTTTACTTATTTACAATTGTATATTTATTTTGTTATAAATATTTATTAATAATTTCAAATTAATTTTGCCCCCCCTAAACTAAAATTCTAGATTTGCCACTGCTATAGAGTATTGAGACTATTGTAGTGGTCTGTCTAAACATGAGGCTTGATTTAACTATGTATAATATTATACTTTACAGGTATATATGTCTAAAAATATGCTTATATAGACTTTATATTGGATTATATTATTTTGTAAATAGGTTTATAATATCTTTTTTTTTTTTTGGCAGTTTATTAATGATTTAAACAATCTATTTGTATATAAAATTCATTGATTTGTGAAGTGGTAGAAAATTTAGTCATGGTTTTACTATATATGGGAAATGAATAAGTTAATCAATTAGCTCATAAACAAGTTCGAACTTATTGTTCGACAAGAAAATAAACCAAACTTAAACATATAATCTTGTTTAGCAATAAACTCAAGCTCAGTAAAATTACAATCATTCCAATCCCATGAGTCTTCTATCCATTCTCATTTAACCTGAAGAGGAAGTGAAAATAGAAAACAGAAAACATATATAGACACACACACAGAAAACATATATTTTTCATAGGACAAACGTCGTTTTTTTTTTTCGTTAAAAAATATACACAAGCGTACATATGGTATATTCAGCAAAAAGAAGAAGAAGAAAAAAAGTGTACGTATTGTATAATAAGCATAGTTTTACTAATTCTGCGAATGGTCTTTCACCTAAGCCAATCCCATCTTTTTTTGGCGGGTATTGGAAGTTCAGTCCACAATCTTCCAATGCTTAGCTCCTTTTTAAGCAAAGCATATGCAAAAAGTACCTAAAATACCCATAAACTCCCCTACCCCCTCTGTTTAAAGCCAGGGACCTCATGGTAAATTCACTAGGAAACTATACAACGGCCATTTAACAAACTCAAGTTCAACCTTTTGGCATTTCTCTTTAACTAACAAGTAACAACCCATCCCCCAATCGCCAAAACTAACAAACCCGCCAAAACCATTCCCAAATCTCAATCGTCCCTTAATCCAAATCCAACGCCCCAAATTCAAATATCCTCAAATGATCCGCGTGCATGTTACATCAACCAATCAGAACTCACTCACACTCCTATATATATATAAACCCCTTCCCGTACATATTCTCTCATTCTCTCACTCAGTCACAACACAAAAAATCAAATATCTCAATTCTTATCAATTATTCCAAATTCCAAAAGCAATGAATGTGAATAATGGTGCGCAACAATATACTGAGTGTCTATCTGCTGCTGATGAGGATACCTCTGTTCTTGTGACCCCAGTGTGCAGATACCTCTACATTGATGACGTAGTCCATTTTTTTGTGGAAGCTCCAGGGGCCAATCGATACAACGTCACTGTCACCGTCAATACTTATACAGAGCCGAATGAATTGGTTATTGATGCGGTGGTACATCGTGAGCACAGGTTAGAACGCCGTTACTACGCGCTAATACAAATGCATGGCTATGACTACACAGTCGAAAACTCGAACTATGATGTTTCTAATGGGGAGATTCATTTCTGGTCTCCTTACAGACTCATTGCGCCTCAACCTCAAGTTCCTCTACCGCCCGCGTAGCTAGTCTCCTTTATTAAAGGTACCTATCATCAAATATAATAATAGTTCATACTTAATAATATTAATTCATCACTCATCACACTATTAATTAATTGATGATTTGAATTCTCAGGAGCATCCATCACTTGCAACATCTGTAGATGCAAGATCAGGAAACAACTCTCTCTACAGCTCATATTTTAGAAAAGAAAATGAAAAGCAATGAAATAAGAATGTAATTTTTTTTTTTTGGCTTTAGTCCAATTACTCTTTGTAAGAAAGCTGAATAAATGAATGAGTGCTGGTAATTGATAAAAACAAAATGGTGAATGTTAGATGTTTATGGTTGTGCTCTTAGATGATGTAAATGTACTTCAAGGAATTTATCTCATGTGAAGTCACATTATATAATAATCTAGCATGTGCATTATCAAAGATTAGATTTTGGTAAAAATGAGTTTAATTAATTAACCAAGAAATTATACAGCTTTATATATATACCAGCTGATATGAGTAACAGAATAAACTACACTAACCAACTAACAGATTCTCTAACTAACTCTTGCACATGCTCATTAACAGATTATTTACAACTAAAACAAAGCTACTGATCGTTTAGTAACAACCATAAGTAAAACTACAGTCGTTTTTCTCCTTCTTCTAGTTTGCAGTTCATCTTGTGCTCTGTACCTTTGGCTGGACACTTCTCCTTCTTGCTGTCACTGTGATATGCATGATGCTAGAGGTCTAAACTACAAATGATATATGTATTGGTTAATAATGGACGAAGGAGTTGATTGTTAATTGGCGAATTTAGTGTTCCCCTACATTTGTAGATATTAAATTATATAAGTTGTAATTAAGATTCCTTGTGTAATTTACCATGGAATTTAAGGTGTAACAGCTATTACTGGAGTGATTTACATTAGGTACTGTTAAATCAGTCACTTGCATTATTAAACTGTTATGGCCTGTTGAGCTAGTGTAATTAGAAGCACAATTAATCAAATATAGCACTCGATTGATTTAAATTGTTGAGTTTGAAAAGGTGGCCATTCTTGCCACAATTTTGTACTTAAAGCTACGTTGTATGAATTTGGATAACATGCCTCTTGCCAATGTCAAATATTTAAGATACCATATTAGGGAATAGGAGAGTGAGCCTTGTACCTATTTG
The DNA here is from genome assembly GCA_023736055.1 of Quercus glauca. Lineage (NCBI taxonomy): Eukaryota > Viridiplantae > Streptophyta > Magnoliopsida > Fagales > Fagaceae > Quercus > Quercus glauca. Next base: position 70,881,982 of record CM043316.1, on the reverse strand, counting down.
TAGATGACAGAACGAGTAGGATACCGATATGCTGCAAGAGCCAGGTATATAACCCACCTTTATAATTTTGGCATTTTTAATGTTGGTGAATGAGTTTAACGATATGCCTAACAATTGTGTAAGTTAATAACCACCTTCATTTCTTAGTACAATCGCTTTGAAAGATCTACTAAAATGGTAGAATAATCAGTATCGTTTTGAGGGATTTTTTTTCTTGAGTGGAAAGAAGACAGTATTTGATGCCTGCGGGTGTCTGCAATGTTCTGTGAATTTTTTTTTTTTTTTTTTTGATTGAATGTTGTGTGAAAATTAGATATTACTATTTGTAAATTTCTAGACTTGTTGCGCACTGTACTTCATTAAATATATATAGTGTGTGTTTGTGTAAGTAGGTCGACAATAATGTAACTCTAACACTAACTTCAGGTTACAAATAACATGCAACTGTATTGCTCATCAAGTTATAGAAGTAAAAAGGTCACAAATAATATGTAACCATGTTGATATGTTGCTCTATTAAAGTTATTTTATTTGATTTTTTTGTTATAAACAGTTGCATTCTTCTCATCGTTATAACATTCTTTGTAAGAGCATTCCTCTCTGTTACTCTCTATTAGGCTGGAGTAAGTGATTTGGATATCTAGTTGTCTTTTCTAATGAAATTGTCTTTGAGATAGTGGTATTTGTTGGTACATTTTTGCTGAGGGTAAAGAATTCAGGAAGCAATTATAAGGATTTTTCTGTAGGACAATGTTTCCAGCAAATGGAGATTAATGCTTCAGTTAAGGAAATTTGCAATCTTTCTGATATGTTTTGTGAACTTCAGGATTTTCTTAAAGTTAATTAAGCTGGCTACTATCTCTTGTTCATATATCATGCAAATGATCAATTATTAAACTTTTGATGGTACCATATCTCACAGAACAGCATGTTATGCACATTTTCATGACTTGAATTTCTATGGTACCAATTGAGACCTCCTAAAGCAAATGCAGTTATTCTGATTCCAACTTTTGAATCATATGAAAATGCCAATGGCTGACTGGATTTGGATGCTGTGGAGGCACTGATTCAGAGTCTTGTTTTGTTTCAAGGATGCATTCTCATGGTATTATGACTGCCATGTGCAACTCCTAATTTTTTTAGTAAGAAATATGACTATTGCTTTTCTATATCTCTTGTGGGTATATATTGTATGTTTTGTTGCTCGCTTACAGGTTAGCCACAATGAGTGTTGGTGTGGGTGTGTGCTCCAAACACTTTTATTATTATTTATTTTCTAACTGTTGGGAATTTATGAGTAAAATAGCCGTTGGGCAATAATGGATAATATAACCGTTGGGCTTTTATGGGTTATTAGCTACCAATAACTATAGGTAATTATTATCATGAATAGCCTATATAATACACATCATTACACCCTTCCCTATAAGGTTTTTTTAGATATACTCAATTCTACTATCTCTCTCCCCATATTTTTCTACAGTTTATATTTGTTCTAAGGAAAGGCAATAGAGGGTTGTTCTTGAATCTTCGTGAGTGGAAGTACGTCCATCACGAAGGTTGATGCTATAGTCTAATCCTGGGGCGTTGTTTGACCAAGAGAGCTAGTCGCACCGAGTTTTACTCCAAGTGATACAAATCAACCTTTAAGGACAACGCTTTCGCAGCGTGATTCTATAGCATTGTGAGATTGTTTTAAACTTCTTTTTATTTTATGCTCCTGCTAATTATTTGGGATATTATTTATGTATCAAAACTTGTTTATTCACTAAAATATTTCCAACAATGAGCACTTAATATCGGTAGTGTAGATGAGCTATAGGCGGTATCAGAAGGATAGGTGTTAGCATTCCATGGCACATTCCAGGACTACAAGAAGATGCTGCAGTCCTCATAGAAAAACTTGTCCAATTCAATCTTTTTTGAGATGTAATCCTTTAATTGATTGCAGGAAATTATAGGGATGTGAACGCGTGCCAAAAATTGTAGAAACGATTTTGAAGTTTATCCCAGTCGTCTAGTTGGGAATATATCAAGAGAAATTCTGCTAAAAAAATGAGAGATGAAGTAGTTACTTGGCAAGTGTATTTTGATTGTACAATTTAAATATATTGTATATTGCCTTCAATTCTTAATGAACTAACATCAACGAAATGGATCAAATAGGCTAAAGTGGACCGAACTAGACGAAAATGGAACGAAATTGACTGAAGTGGACCGAATGAACCAAATGGACTAAAGTGCACCGAAATGGACCAAATGGACTAAAGTGCACTAATAGAATAAATATGACAAATAATACGTAAAAGTTTTATTCGGAATTTAGTTTATTTCAATATAATTTTATGAGATGTTAATAAGTTATAATAACTAATTAAGCACGTAATATATTTTTTTAATAAAAAATTAGCTATGTTAAGCAATATGTATTACAAGTGAATGAATGAGAGAAGTTTAATATAGAAAAAATATAAGGTATATATTATTATTTAAAATAATTGTATTGCGTTTTGTTTATTTAAAATTGAATATACATATGTGGGTGTAAAAGCCCAACGCCATGTGGAGGGCCTAGGGCCCAATTCGAACATCACTATGTATCCGAAGAGAAAAAGGGGTTAGGAAGGAGTCGTGGTGGAAGAAATGTAGCTGGAAGTGAACGATAGGATCAGTCCAAAGAGAACCCTATCGGTCCGAAGACGTTATTCTCCTCGGATTGCAAAGGGACCCGATCAAACAAATTTCCTGAAGGTCCGAATGATCTTCCCCACTACTTCCACGACAAAGACAAGCTTTGGGCATGCCTAGAGATGACAAGAGCAGAGAAATATCTAAAAGGAAAAGCTGCTATCACCGCATTTAATACACTGTAGCAGCTTTCCTGGCCGCATTTATGTGGAGAAGACCCCTGAACAGTACAATCTCAGTTACCACCACTCATATAGACCTGAAGCAGATATCTGATATGACATGTACTCAAGTGAAGGCTTAGATGAAGAACAGGTGGACGGTGATGATGAAGGACAAGGAGAATATATAAATGTAAGAAGCCTCTGAAGAGGGGGGAGGACAAAAAATCTGTAAAAGAATTCTAAGAATTAGATCAATCTTTGAATCAAGAACAATCCTCTTCGGACTTGAGTCGTTTTTAACTTTTAAGTTTGTTCTTATGTCAATTAATTATTGTTAGATTTACAATTAGCCTAGCTTTTTCACCGACTTTCTACAAATTCATTGTTCTGGGTTCATTGGGCTCATAATCCTTACCTTTTGGACCTGGGCTACAAATTTGGACCCTACAACATACATATTGTGCATGGCCATAAGATGAAATCATTTAAATAATAGGAAAATATTAATAGATAAAAAAATCATATTGAAATTTAAATAAATAAATAAAAAGAAACATGGAATTAAAAAATTGATTTTGACAATTTCTTCGATGTTTACAAAAAAACTATATTGCCAATGAAAGTATTGAATTTAATTAAGTTAAAATCTTTGTGTACAAGTATTATAGTTAGCCTTAAGTTTTTATGTCATTCCCATGAGTCTCTTGTATATTCTCTTTTGATCATGATAGAAGAGCAAGTTAAAAGAATAAATCTAGAAACACGTCTAATTTTATAATTTGTTGACTTGAGCGACTGTGAATGATAGACATTTTTGGTCCAATATTGACTTTTGCAATCCACCAATTTTTGTTGATTGTGGAAATTGTGAATGGAGTGTGGGAATGGTTGTGTTTGTAGTATTGTTCCCAAGACAAATTAGAAAGAAAAAAAAAAAGATTTAAAGAAAAAAAATATTTAAATAGAATGGACATAGAGTATTGAGGCAACTTTGGTGGTCTCTCTAAGCCAAGCTAAGTTTACAAGACTACTTCTAGTACCATATAAAAATTTATAACTTTTGACATAACTATTTTACATGACAAATTGTAATTGACTGTTTGTCATTTTCAAATGAATCAATTACTTTTTCTCCATCACTCATAATCTAACTATGACTAAAGTTATGATTTTTATTTTTTATGCGATGCTAGAATTTTTGAGTACTCAATCCTCCAATTTAAAGTAAACGATTTAAAAAATAATAAAAATAAAAATAAAGAGCATATATCATGCACTAAGTACCTAAAATATCCACGAACTCTCCCAAGTCCCACACCCTTTCGCATCAAATTCAAGACTTCATGGTAAATTCAATAGGAAACTAAACCTGTAAAACCACTTGAAAGGCCAAAGCCAAAGCTAAAACCCGTACTCTTCTTTCTAAGTTCTACCTCTTCTTCCTTTCTACCCCAACGCAACCCGCCAAACTAACAAACCCCTTCATTCCATTCCACCCTCTCCCGCCTAAAACATTCTCGAATCTCAACCGTCCTTAATCCAAAATCCAACGGCCGATATTCAAATATCCCCAAACTATCCGCGTGCTGGTTGCATCAACTAATCAGAGCTCAGCTCTTGGCATTTCTCTGTAACTAACTATTCATTCCCACACCGCCAAAACTAACAAACTAACAAAGCCCTCTATCCCACACTATAAACCGCCAAAACCATTCTGAAATCTCAACCGTCCTTAACCCCAAAATCCAACTCCCCAGATTCAAATATCCCCCAAACGATCCGCGTGCTTGTTACATCAACCAATCAGAGCTCACTCACCTCTTGGATAATTCAATTCCCTCTCACTCACACACACACACTCGCACTCCTATATAAAACTCTTCCCATGCATATAATTCTCTCATGCATGCATACTCACAACACAAAATCAAATATCTCATATTTCTTGAGTTTTGACTAATTCCAAATTCCAAAAGCAATCATGAATGAGAATGTGAAAGTGAATATTGGTGGTACGCAACAAAATGCATATACTGAGTGTGAACCTGCTGCTGCTGAGGATTCCAATGTTTATGTGAGCCCAGTGTGCAGATACCTCTACGTCCGTGAAGTCTTCCATGTTTTTGTGGAAGCTCCAGGGGTCACTAGAGAAAACGTCGCCGTCGAAATCACTAATGAGCGGCCGAGGGTATTGATCATTCTTGCCGTGGCCAAGCGTCAGCACAGGGTAGACCGCCATTACTTGGCTCAAATACTAATGGCTCCCAATCACTACGTGATTGAAACCGAGGGCTGGGATGTTTCTAACGGGGAGATTCATCTCTGGTTTCCTTTTATACTCAATTTGCCTCCAGATCGAACTCAAGCTCCTCTACTTAGTCTCCTTTAAAAGGTATCTAGCTATCATCACACTATTAATATTGATGATTTGAAGAACTCTCAGGAGAATCGATCACTGTAGACGCAAGGTCAGGAAACAACTCTCTCTACTGTTCATATTTTTAGAAAAGAAAATGAAAAACAATGAAATAAGAATGTAATTTTCTTTTTCTTTGTAAGAAAGCTGGATGAATGAATGAATGAATGAATGAATAAGTGTTGGTTTTTGATAAAACGAAATGGTGCATTAATGTTTGATGTTTATGATTGTGCTCTTCGATTATGTAAATGTACTTAATAATCTAGCATGTGCATGATGCTAGAGGTGTAAGCTACAATATGATAATATGTATTGGTTAATAATCGGTGAAGCTGTTGATGTTTAATTGTCAAATTTGGTGTTCCCCAAGATTTGTAGATATTAAATTATGTAAGATTATAATGAGTGAATGAGTAGGATATTGATATGCCTTAAGGAGATTTATGTAACTGATACTGCAAGAGCCGCTTGTGTCTTAACAGAAGAAAACTAGTATATATTAAATTTTGTTAAAACTTAAGAAGATAAGGATGAGCAAAGACTTGGAAAGATGTCGTTTAATTAAGCAAAGAAGAAAACGGCTTCAGAAGAATGACTGCGTTTTTATAAGAAGAGGCAATAATCGGGAGGCTGAAACGATCGTCGTTCTACTTAAGAAAGAATTGCTGCAATGTTGTGAAGAACGATGCCGTTTTCTGTTAGATTCTGTTTCTAAGTTTGTTAGTTTTGGGATCTTTAGCTTTGGTAGATATGTTTTTTGCTTAGCATAGCCTCAGACTGTATATAAGCTGTGTGTTGTAATGTAATTACACAATCTTTCATTCAATAAAATTGGAAGTTCATATTTGGTGAGAGAGAGAGGAAGAGATTTTTAGAGAATTCCAGATTCTAACAAATTTGTTGAAAATAAACAAGTTTCATAAATGGAATTTTGGCATTTTAATTAATTGTTGGTGAATGAGGGAGGGAGGGAGGGAGGGAAAAGGAAATTCTTAGTTCCACAACTTATTTATTAAGTGAGAAAACTGCTCCCAGTCCTTGCAGGACAAGCCTTTTCCTTCCTAACAAACAGAACCTTTCTGTTTCTTGAACCCATGTTTCATTTGCCAACTGCAATATGTTGCAGCTTTTTCATTCACTTTATTCTCAGTTTGATTTTTATGAACTGGTACAAATTTTTGTTCAACAAATATCATGATTTTGTTAAATCAAATTGGCCGCTTCTTCTACTATGATGTGAGACAATGGGGGTGATGATGCCGAAAATCTCACCAGTGAGTTGCACAATGCTTGTACGCTCGAAACGACACCTGCACAGCAAAGAAGAGAAAAACCTTGCAGAGAGCACCGGTGTGGTGCCGGCCAAGTACCCTCCGAAGGTCAAGTTAGAACTTCTTTCAACTCTAGAGTGCTAGAGAAGGGTTAATTATGCGTACCTTGATTTGTGAGGGTATTGGGGCTTTTATAGTAGTAGAGGGTTGACCTCTCCTCCTTGGAGTAGAAGTCTTTTCCTTATAGGAATACCCATGAGCGTGGATCGCGGGATCCTTTCCTTATAGGACTTTAACACTAAGCGTGGAGAGTAAGTAATCTCCATATTAATTATGCGTGGTGGCCAAGTCTTGATTCTGCTTAGAGCTGTCGGCCTTAGGGTCGTCAGTTTATCTCATGCCCTTCAGTCACGAGGGGTCGTCAGCCTTTGAACGGAATCAGCCCCTTAAGCTCTTCGTGGATTCCTTTCTCTGTCAGCCTATCCCTGACCGTCAGCGTTAGAATCAGCACCCTTCATGACTTAGATCGTCAGCCTGAGTTAGAAACCGACGGGTTAAGTCTACGGAGCTATGTGCTATGATTTCTCCTTATCAGTTGCCCCCTACTCCATAGCTCCGTCAGTTATAATTGACGGGTTATGGAGTATTCGTTCGTCATTATCTGTTGCTTTGGCCAGGAGAGAGAAAACATTCCAAAGCTGACACCTCGAGTAGCCAATATTAAATGCTCGGACACGTGGCGCGCTCGGGTTGGCTCCGCGTCTGGACGAGGGCGTCGCTTCGTCTTCCGTGCGTTTTCCCTATTATATAAAGTGTCCATCTCTCCTCATTTTTCCTATTTCATTTTCACTGATTTCTGGAGAGCACATCCGTCGCCTATCCTTCGTCAGCACTGCTAACATTTCTGTCGTCGTTTCTTCATCTGTCACTTTTTGGAAAACTTGTAAGTTTCTTTCCTTTCGTACGTTTTATTTTACCCATCTTTTCTAAAGTGAGGTCGTCATATTAGGTGCTTAGATTAAATCCGTCAATTGTAGGTAGTCAGATGTCGAGTGACGAGTCGAGTGGTCAGTCGTCGGTCCGCGATGGAGCGGGCTATGACGAGGTATTTGGTTTGGGAGATGAGTCCGGGAGCTTTTCCTGGTCGTTAGAGAGGGAAACGTCAGCCCAAACTCCTGACGAGGAGGTAGGGAGTCATAGAGGCAAAGACCAGGAGGAGGTAATGGGTGAGGAAGGTGAAGTTGAGGCAGGAAGAGATAGTGACGGGGGTGAAGACGATGGGGATGAAGGTGACGAGGGGTCCTATGAAGGGACAATAGGAAGTCCAGTAGGTAGCCGTCCCTTCATCCTTCCCAAGGAATGGGCCGTCAACAAGTTTTCACCAAATATGAGTGATAAACTCTTCCAAGAGTTACGCATCCGTTTTCAAATCCCAGACCACATCCCCATTCGTCTGCCTAGAGATGGTGAGAGATGTTACTCAGGGAGGATTGCTGACGTTGGTATGTATCATGCCATGTTTGCCGCTGGGCTAAGGTTACCCCTGACGGCCCTACACCGTCAGCTGGCTGACTTTATGGGGTTGTCCATTAGTCAGATTGCTCCAAATTCATGGAGGATTTTTATAAGTGCTGAGATTTTATGGGATTTCATAAGTGGTGGACATCGTCAGCTTTCTTTAGACGAGTTCTTCTATTGTTATAGACCCCAACACTTATCTTCTTCGAAAGGGATATACCATTTTGCCGTCAGGGAGAAAGAATTAAGATTAGTGTCCGAGATGCCAGATTCGAATAGAAACTGGAAGGGTAGGTATTTTTTTGTAAAAGGGACGGATTGGGTATGCCGTCAGGAAGAGTGGGAGATGATGCCCCAGGGTTATTTTGACAATACCTGGGCTTTTATCAAAGAATCAGGTTTCATCCGTCGTCTTTTATCTTCGTCAGTTACTTGTCATTTTTACATGCATTTTGCTTTTTGAAGTACTATAACGCCGTCCACTTTTTCTTTTCCAGCTCACGTTCGTCCTCACATAACTGAAGAACAAGAGGATTTCATCCGTCGGGTTCTTGATTTTCCTATTGAGCAACGGTCATGTCGAGACCTGATCACCCTTGACGCTCTTTACGCGTACTGCGGAGGTCCGAAACTGACGCCTAAAGCTCTCAAGCTAGAGGATTTTTCTCGCCGTCGTGAGTGATTACTTTCTTAAATCCCGTCACACCAACTTCCCCGTCAGTGTTTATATTTCTTACCCGTCTGGTATTTTGCAGAGATGGAGTCAGCCAAGCAAAGGATTAGGGCTGTTGTAGCCCGTCTGAAGGAAGAACAAAGGGCCAAAGGGGGGTTGGTGTCCTCGTCAGCTCCTAAACTTGTTATTAAGAGCACGTCCAAGAGGAAGACTGTCGAGAAGGATAACTGTCCGTCGAAGAAAACGGCCGTCAGCTCTAGGAATGAACCCCCGGAGTGTCAACCCCCAAGTCAGGCTATGGATCTGGGAAGGGGATGATGACTTCTTCTGGTCCCGTCCTCGAGGGGCCCCGTTGCCTCCTGACGCACAAGGATTTTGCCGTCGAAGCAGCAGAGTCACTTATCAAGCCGACAGACATTGACCCTTGTGCGCTCTTGGGGACGAAGGAACTGGGAGCGTCAGCCTTGTTCGATCTCACACGGGTAAGTTTCTTCTCCTAATTGGTTCCTCTTTATCTTCTTGTTTGATAACTGATGGTCATATTCTTTTTTAGGCTCTGGTTTGTGTAAAGGCGCTCCAGGACCGGTGCGTGGCCAAAGAGGGCGTCGCTGCTCGTCTCAGCAAGCATAACAAAAACATGTCAGATCAGCAGGCTCAATATAAGGAGGCCGTGCGTACATTGAACACCGATCTAAAAGAGACGCAACAAAAGTTGGAGGAGGCAGGCCGTCTACAGGAGAAATTAGAACAAGAGCTGACGGCCCTTCGCAAGCAGGTGGAGCAGGCTGGGGCTGACGCGGTCCAGAAATTTAAGGAATCAGATTCCTTTGTTGATTCCTGTGGTGCATATTATGGAACAGGGTTTGATGACTGCCTTAAGCAGGTTGCGTCATCCTTTCCTGAGTTGGATCTTTTTGGAATTACACTGGATGATGCCGTGCCTATGACGCCTGCTAACGATGCCGTCAGTATTGAAGGTGACGATCCTGGAGATGCACCTCCTCGTGACGACGACGGGGTTGTATTGGCTCAACCTGCTGTAAATCCTCCAGTGGCTTCCTCCAATCTTCCCGTGGAGATCTTAGATGTAGATGACCCTCCTACCCAGAAGAAGTAAACAAGGCCTTAAGTGACGCTCCTTTAGTTTTAACTTTTGTAGTAGATGTATTTTACTCCGTCTGTAAACAATCTTTAAATGCCCCCTTGGTTTTTGGGGTTTCTATTTGTACTTGGTTTATTTTTATATATGCATAGCTATTACTTTTTTCTTGCTTTCTTGCTAAGGCTATCTTTCAATCGTAGGTTGAGCTCGTCAGCCTATTTGTAGCTTATACTATGGACGTCATAGTTTAGCAACGCCGTCAACCCAGTGCAGGCTTATGCCATTGGTTTCAATTTTCGAACGCAGTAATGAGTCTGTCAATTTTTTACGACGGTCTTCTCTATTAAGTGAGATTTGTTCACTCTTTGGATCAATAGACCTGTCTTTTTTCCATGGTTTTCCCGTCAGTCTTATTGGACCTGGTTAGCCCATCAGTCTTATTAGACCGTTATCTTTGTAGTTGCTTTTTAGCTTCTTTGTTTAAACCGTCAGCCTAATTGGCCTTGCCCATCTTGTTAGCCTTTTATCAGACCGTTAGCATTATACTGAGGTTTTTTTTTTTTATTGATCTGTCAGCTTTATAGCCAAGTTTTAGCTTAGGTCTTATTAGACCGTCAGTTGTGTGGTTCTGTTTCTCTTGTGGACTTGTAAATTTTTCAGTCTTTTTATCAGACCGTCAGCCTTATAGCTGATCTTTTTTAGGTTCTTTTATTGGACCGTCAGCTTTATAGCTGAGTTTTACAGCTTAGGTCTTATTAGACCGTTAGTTGTACGGTGCTGTTCATCTTGTGGACTTGCCAATTTTTCAATCTTTTTATTAAACCGTCAGCTTTATAGTTGAGTTTTTGGGGTCTTTTATCAGACCGTCAGTTGCATGGCTCTGTCTAACTTGTGTACTTGCCAATTTCCTTGTGGGTTCTAGGTCGTCCACTCTATGGACCTGATAAAAAATTTTTAACCCTCTTGGGGTTGTCCGTCTAGTTTGCGGATTTAAGATCTTATCCCTCCTGGGGAGATCTGTCCACTTTGTGGACTTTGTCCGTCCACTTTATGGACTTGATAAAAAAATTTTAACCCTCTTGGGGTTGTCCGTCTATATTACGGATTTAAGATCTTATCCCTCCTGGGGAGATCCGTCCACTTTGTGGACTTTGTCCGTCCACTTTATGGACTTGATAAAAAATTTGTAACCCTCTTGGGGTTGTCTGTCTATATTGCGGATTTAAGATCTTATCCCTCCTGGGGAGATCCGTCCACTTTGTGGACTTTGTCCGTCCACTTTATGGACTTGATAAAAAATTTGTAACCCTCTTGGGGTTGTCCGTCTATATTGCGGACTTAAGACTTTTAAGAGTGCATGTAGGGAAGCATAGTTGAATCTGAATAAAAATCATGCATTCGTAGAAAGTTACGTGCCCCCTTGGGCTTAAAAACATATTGTAGCAAAACCAAAGTAAAAAACGTGCCCATTGGGCTTATTGTAGCGGATACTTAAAAGTAAACAGTAAATCTAAGAATAAAAAGATAGGTGTTGTTCTTCAAGTCATCGCTTCTACTGGTAGTACTTTCGCAAGTGCTCAGCATTCCAAGGATGCGGTAGCTTCCGTCCGTCCAGTGTCTCCAGATGATAGGTGCCCTTCCTCTGCCACGCCGTGACTCGGTAGGGTCCTTCCCAATTCGGGCCGAGTTTTCCTTGGGTTGGGTCTCTTGCTGCTCCTATGACTTTCCTTAGAACGAGGTCTCCAACCTGGAAGTTTCTGTGCTTGACCCGGGAGTTGTAGTGTTTAGCCATGCGGTCCTGGTATCGTGCGAGCCTTTGCTCTGCCGCTGTCCTGACTTCATCCACTAGATCGAGCTGTAGACGTATGGTTTCGTCATTTTTCCCTTCATCATGGTTGTGCACCCTGTAGCTTGTGAGGCCGACTTCGGCTGGGATGACAGCCTCGCTTCCGTATGTTAGCCGGAATGGTGTCTCCCGTGTTGGTGTCCTTGCCGTCGTCCTGTAGGCCCAAAGTATGCTTGGCAACTCTTCAGCCCATATACCCTTTGCCCCCTCGAGCCGAGTCTTGATAATCTTTAGCAAGGATCGGTTCGTGACTTCGACCTGTCCGTTGGCTTGAGGGTGGGCGGGGGAGGAGTAATGGTTCCGTATCCCTAATTGCGAGCAGAAGTCTCGAAAGGCATCGTTGTCGAATTGCTTCCCGTTGTCCGAGACTAAGACTCTAGGGATGCCAAATCTGCATATGATGCATCGCCAAACGAAGCTGCGTACGTTCTTCTCCGTAATGGTGGCCAAAGCTTCAGCTTTTACCCATTTCGTAAAGTAGTCGATGCCTACTACTAGAAACTTCAGTTGTCGTATTGCCGTAGGAAACGGTCCCATGATGTCCAGTCCCCATTGAGCGAACGGCCACGGCGCCGCCATCGGGGTAAGTTCTTCAGGTGGTTGTCTGACGACATTGCTAAACCTCTGGCACTTGTCGCATTTCTTTACATAGGCCTCGGCATCCTTCTGCATAGTTGGCCAAAAATACCCCGTTCGTACTAGCTTGTGTATTAATGACCTCGACCTTGAGTGGTTTCCACAGATTCCTTCGTGCACTTCCCTCATGACGTAATCTGCTTCTTCAGGACCTAAGCATCGTAGGTAGGGGCGGGAGAAGCCTCTTTTGTACAAGACGTCTCTTATCAGGATGAACCTTGCTGCTTGGACCCTTAGCTTTCGTGCAGCCTCCTTTCCGTCCGGTAATACACCGTTCTTCAGGTAGGAAACTAATGGCGTGGTCCAATTACTTTCGAAACCAAGCTCCTGTACATCGACAGAATTTATAAGTGGAGAGAGCTGAACGAAAGAGAGTACGTTACCAAGGGTGGCCATATGTTCAGCTGAAGCGGCTTTGGCTAGGCAATTAGCTTGCTCGTTTTCTCCTCGGGGAATCTGTGTAATTTCGGCCTTTAGCTCGTTTATCCTCCACCTTGCTTGGTCCAGATATTTTTTCATCCTTTCGCCTTTGCATTCATAATCCCCATTTATCTGGTTGACCACGACTTGAGAGTCGCAGTGAATGATTACTCTTTCGACTCCTGCAGCTTTGGCGAGGTCAAGCCCTACTATCAGAGCTTCGTACTCCGCCTCGTTATTGGTGGTAGGGAACTCAAAGCGGATCATACATTCGACCATGTCTCCTTCGGGTGAGTGTAGCACGACGCCGGCCCCTCCAGCCTACCTGTTGGAGGATCCATCGACATGTATGCTCCATTGGGGAGATTCTTCCGCCCCCCTGTCCTCGCTGTTTGTGAACTCAGCTATGAAATCTGCAACGACCTGTCCTTTAATGGCAGTTCGCGGGCGATATTGGATGTCAAACTCACTTAATTCTATAGCCCATAGTGCCAATCGCCCAACAGCTTCAGGGTTGCTCATTGCCCGTCGCAAAGGCTTGTCAGTTAGGACGATCACTGTGTGGGCTTGAAAGTATGGCTTTAGTTTGCGTGCTGCCGTAACCAGCGCAAATGCAAGTTTTTCCATGGGCGGATATCTTTCTTCGGCTCTGCGTAGCGCCTGACTGGTGTAGTACACAGGTTTTTGTACTCTTTCTTCTTTTCTGATCAAGGCGGCGCTGACGGCGGCTGGGGAGACGGCAAGATAGAGAAAAAGTTCTTCGCCCGGTTGCGAGGGACTCAGCAATGGAGGGGAAGAGAGATAAGTTTTCAATTCTTCGAATGCTTGTTGGCACTCGGCAGTCCATTCGAAAGATCTCTTCAATGTGCGAAAGAAGGGTAAGCACTTGTCCGTTACCCTCGAGACGAACCTATTTAGTGATGCTATCTTGCCATTAAGGCTTTGTACTTCCTTCACATTTTTTGGTGGTGCCATCTCTATTATAGCTCGAATCTTGTCTGGATTGGCTTCGAAGCCCCTTTGGGAAACCATGAATCCTAGGAATTTTCCTGCCGTCACCCCGAAGGCGCACTTTCCTGGATTCAGCTTCATGTTGTAAGAGCGAAGAGTGTCGAATGTTTCCCTGAGGTCTTCCAAGTGATCTTCCTCCTTTCCGCTTTTCACCAGCATATCATCTACGTAGACTTGGATATTTCTCCCGATTTGTGGTGCGAACATTTTGTTCATAAGCCTCTGGTATGTTGCACCCGCATTTTTTAGACCAAACGGCATTACCTTGTAACAGAAGAGGCCTTGGCTGATCACGAACGATGTTTTCTCTTGATCGGCTTCGTGCATTTTGATCTGGTTATAACCGGAGAAAGTGTCCATAAAACTTAATAGTTGGTGCTGAGCTGTAGAGTCTACTAAGGTGTCGACCCTCGGGAGGGGATAGCTGTCTTTAGGGCATGCTCTGTTTAGATCGGTGAAGTCTACACACATCCTCTATTTCCCGCTAGCTTTTTTGACCATCACTACGTTCGCTAGCCAGTCGGGGTAATAAACTTCTCTAATAAAGTTTGCCTCCTGTAGCTTGCGGACTTCTTCAGCTATGGCTCGATCCCGTTCGAGGGCAAAAACCCACTTCTTTTGCCTGACGGGTAGAAATGAGGGTGATACATTCAGCTTGTGCACCATGACCGAAGGGTCTATCCCTGGCATGTCCTTGTGACTCCAAGCGAATACATCCCGATTTTTTCTGAGGAAGGCTACAAGTGTCTGTCAGATCATGGGACTTGCAAGGGTCCTAATCTTTGTTGTTTTGTCAGGTCTGGAGTCGTCAAGGGATATTTCTTCCAGCTTTTCGACGGGTTCCGTCGTACTTCAATGTTCTTCTATGCTCATGGCTTGGAGTTGATCATCCATTTCCATCATAGCCACGTAGCACTCGCGTGCGGCTACCTGATTTCCACGTAGTTCGCCTATCCCGTATTCGGTGAGGAACTTGATCATCAAGTGATAAGTCGAGATTGCCGCCTTCCATGAATTGAGGGTGGGTCGCCCTAAAATGGCATTGTAGGCAGATGAACAGTCGACCACGAGGAACGTCACATCCTTTGTGATCTGCTGAGGATAGTTGCCTGCTGTTACAGACAATGTGACCACGCCGAGGGGAAACACCCTCGTTCCTCCAAAACCGACAAATGGGGTATTCGTCGGAATCAATTGTTCTCTGCTGATTCCCATCGGCTGGAATGCCGGGTAGTACAGGATGTCCGCCAAACTCCCATTGTCAATCAACACCCGGTGCAAGTTGTAGTCCCCCACTTGCAAACTGACTACAAGCGCATCGTCGTGTGGATGGTGAAGAAGTCGCGCATCTTCTTCAGAAAACCCAATGACGGGGCTTTCTCTCCGTGCTATTTTTGGTACTGAGCCTGTCATCTGGACACTTTGGACCATCCTAAGGTACGTCTTCTGAGCCTTTTTGGATGACCCGGTAGCCGTCCCTCCTACAATCATCCTGATGTCGCCAATGGGCGGTCTAGGGCGATCATTGTCCCGTCGGGGGGGCTGCTCCTGAGGTGGTGGATCCGTTCTTTCCTTTCTCGCAAACTTCTGCAATTTCCCTTGTCTTATGAGGGCCTCAATCTGCTGTTTCAAGTCGTAACAATCGGCTGTGTCATGGCAGTGATCTCGGTGGAAGCGGCAGTATTTGTCTCTAGAACGCCTGCTAAGATCTCCCTTCAGCTTTCCAGGGAAAGTCAGAGCCCCTTCGTCCTTGATTTGCATTAGGACTTGATCTATCGGAGTAGTTAGCGGGGTGAAGCTTGTGAACCTTCCCCCTGGGGGCCTAGAACGCCTTTCATCTCTTCGGTCTCCAGTTCTTGGCTTCTTCCTTCCTTGATCTTGTCGTGAATCCTCCTGTCTTTCCCTTTTTCTTGGTTTTTCCTCCCGGGCTTGCAGCGCGTCTTCAGCGTTCATGTACTTGGTGGCCCAGTAGAGTACTTCTGACATAGTTTTCGGGTCGTTTTTGTATAAGGAGAACAAAAACTTACCCTTTCGCAACCCATTTGTGAAGGCTGCTACAAGTATCTTGTCGTCGGCTTCGTCAATTAAGAGCGCTTCCTTATTAAAGCGCGTTATGTAGGACCTTAGCGTCTCGTCTTCTCGTTGCTTGATACTCATCAAGCAGGCTGTAGATTTCTTGTACCTATGTCCCCCGATAAAGTGAGTAGTGAACTGAGCGCTTAACTCCTTGAAGGTGCTGATGGAGTTCGGCGTCAGTCGGCTGAACCATACCCTTACGGGGCCCTTCAGTGTTGTAGGGAAGGCCCTACACATGATTTCGTCCGCCACGCCTTGAAGGTGCATCAGAGTCTTGAAGGTCTCCAGATGATCTAGGGGGTCCTTCACTCCGTCGTAACTCTCTATATGGGGCATGCGAAATTTATGTGGTAGGGGGAAGGCATTGACGGCTGCAGTGAATGGTGAATCGGTACGGTTGACTAGATCGTCAAGGTCACTGGAAACTCGCCCTTTGAGCGCGTTCATCATAACTTCCATTTGTTCCCTCATCGCCTGCATCTCTGCGATAATATGTGGTGGGGTCGCATTCATGAGGGATGGCATGCTCAAGTTTTGCCTCTCCGGTTTGCTTGGGGCGTGGCTACCTTCAGGTTTCTCCTGATTTTTCTTTAGAGCGCTGGTCCCTTCTTGGTCCTCTTATTGGTCGTTTAGTGCTGCATTCTTCTGGCGCATCTGTTCTTCCAAGTCGTGGTTTTGTTTGGTAAGACGCTCCACGGCGGCACCAAGGGTCCGAACTTGTCTTTCGAGGGCAGTCATGGGTGGCTCCTCTTCCTGAATGTCGTTAGTGGTTGCCATCAAGCGAGTGAGTACCATGCAACCCTTTAATCCGGGAAACGATAGTATGGCTTAATCTAAATCGTTCTTTCCCACAGACGGCGCCAACTGATGATGCCGAAAATCTCACCAGTGAGTTGCACAATGCTTGTACGCTCGAAACGACACCTGCACAGCAAAGAAGAGAAAAACCTTGCAGAGAGCACCGGTGTGGTGCCGACCAAGTACCCTCCAAAGGTCAAGTTAGAACTTCTTTCAACTCTAGAGTGCTAGAGATGGGTTAATTATGCATACCTTGATTTGTGAGGGTATTGGGGCTTTTATAGTAGTAGAGGGTTGACCTCTCCTCTTTGGAGTAGAAGTCTTTTCCTTATAGGAATACCCATGAGCGTGGATCGCGGGATCCTTTCCTTATAGGACTCTAACACTAAGCGTGGAGAGTAAGTAATCTCCATATTAATTATGCGTGGTGGCCAAGTCTTGGTTCTGCTTAGAGCCGTCGGCCTTAGGGTCGTCAGTTTATCTCATGCCCTTCAGTCACGAGGGGTCGTCAGCCTTTGAACGGAATCAGCCCCTTAAGCTCTTCGTGGATTCCTTTCTCCGTCAGCTTGTCCCTGACCGTCAGCGTTAGAATCAGCACCCTTCATGACTTAGATCGTCAGCCTGAGTTAGAAACCGACGGGTTAAGTCTACGGAGCTATGTGCTATGATTTCTCCTTATCAGGGGGTAATAATTAATAACCAGTAGTGTCTGTGCATTAGTAAGGAAATTCAAAAAATGTGAGTTTTTTTTTTTTTTTTTTTTTTTTTTTTTTGTGGCTAAGTAATGCAAAAAATTTCAATAAATTGATATGGGAAAACTCATAATGGAGGCTAAATAATTGAGAAAGAACAACCAATAGTAGTCAGTAAGTGTGAGTGAGAGAGTTTTGACAGAACAAATTAGGGTGCAATAAAATATGGAATTGGTGTGCTAGAACAAAATACAAATATTATATAAGGTTGAGTTTGTTTTGATTGAAAATATTTTTTGGAAGATATTTTCTCCATTTTTAAGTGTTTAGTTTGACCGTGAAAATAGTTTTAACTTGAAAACTATTTTTAGATTGGTTGATAAATAACTCCCTTAGAAGTGTAAAACAATTTATTCCTCACAACAAACCCCTTACCACCACAACTTAATTGACCCACTAAGATACCATGCGAGTTCTTACAACCCACTTAGGGCAAGATCGGGAACTAAAACTCTCTCTCTCTCTCTCTCTCTCTCTCTCTCTCGAATTAGGACTAACAGCAATGACAAACCCATGACCACCGTGGCACGGCTAATAAAACCATGATCTTCCAGCGACCATCTCTTGATCTAGCAACCCACCAAAATCTATCCTTGTCTCTCATTTTATTTTTTAAAATTTTTTAGTAAATTTTGATTACGCTTTCTAAATGACGATTAATTTTGGTGTGGTTGATTTGTTAGTATTGTGGATTTTGTGGGATTATCTTATTGGTATGATGAATTTTGTGTTAATGAAAATTTTGTGTGTTTCAAAATGTATTGACCACCAACCAATTACATCAAATTTCAAATGTGTTACCAAATTAATAGTGTAAAATAAATTTTTTTCTAATATTTTATGTTGAAACAAATATAACCTAAAAAAAAAAAAGCAATTCAATATGATTGAAACAACCTAACGTGCAAGAAAAAAATATCTTAATTATTAAGGACTCTAATACCAAATCCACACCCTTAACTATTGAATATTTAATAATAAAAAAAATAGCACTCTAATATCACCATAAACAATTATTTTAAAAAAAAGTTTTAAGTTGTATAAGTTTTTTTTTTTTAAAGGAAAAAGACTTCAACGAAATAATAATTATTATTCTTTTTTTTAATATTATTTTTGTGTGGAGAAAGACTAACAATGATAATTCTAGTGAAAGAAAAAGACCAATTTTACCGTCAAAGCCTTGTTTGCCCTCAACCTACCTAGCAGATCACACCAAAAACCCTTCAGTACGGATTCAGATCCTCTAGATTTCCTAAAGAACTCTACTAGTAGATTTTCTTAAATCTTAACAATTCTTTAATGATTTAATAGTCAAGATTCTGCCATGTCAACATTTCACTAACAATATTCTTAAAATAATAAAATAATGTTGCAAACAAAATAATTAAGATTATTGTTAGTAGAATGCTGACATGGTAGAATCTTGACTATTAAATTATTAAATAGTAGTTAGAATTTAAAGAAATTTATTTGGTAAAGTACCCTATAAAATCTAGAGGAAATGAATACCTTCAGTACTCACCTCTAAAGCCTCAAATTTTAATAAGGATTACTGTTTAATTTTTAATAAAAAAAAAACCCATAATAAACCAAAAAGTTTCGGATTAGCTTTGATTCTCGCCACAATGAACAACAACAATCAACCACAGCAGCAGCAACCAAATCCAAATGTTCGCTACGAACGTACAAAAGGAACTCAGAAGATATGGATCAACACTGCTGGAACCAACCTTCGAGATGTGAGGGTCCAAATGGATTTTTCCAACGGCGTATGCAATGTGAACGGAATGGCAGATGGTGGTGGCGATCAATTTCCAATGCCCATTCCGTTTCCTTCTGGATGAAAGTTTGAATTTGGTGTTAGAGGTTCTCTCATTCTAGACAACTTCCCATTTATTTCAGAAGAACCCGTCAAAATTCCACACCTAGAATATTGTCTCTATACCAATAGAATTTAGTTGCTTCAAATGCCGGCTTAAGACACTGACAATGAGTAAAAATATATTCCTCTGTTCGAAATAGGCTGGGATAGTTCATAGATCATTGAACCTGGAACAATATTATTGTCTCTTTGCTGGCTTTGCCTTTAGCAACATACCAACATAATCAAAGGTAGTTTATAATGTTTAGGGATCATCGTGGCTGGTATATATTTTGTTGGTAAATTATATGAGCATCCTGTCTAGTTCTTTGGAATTATTAAATCTCATTTATGTTAAGCACAACATCAATTTTCAATTTGATTTTTAGGATTTGTATCAATTGAAATGAATAGCAGCTAGTTATGGCTTTAGTAACTCTCTTAGAATGGAAATTTGATTTTATTTCCTTTTAAATTTAGTAGTCCATTGGAATGTCAAAACGAACATTACTTTGAAAGGAAAGGAAAGGCATTGAAATTCTTAATCTGCCATTGGTATCTTTTGATAGAGAAATGATATGTCTACAACATTTTTACAACAAATTCTAAGTGGCAGGTTGTTACTGGTTATTATTATTTGGGTAAAAAAGTAATCTTAGTGTTAGTTTCAAATTTGAACCAATAACAACTAACCACCTGTGATTTTTTGTAAAAATGTTGTAGAATTGTTATAGACGGAGCATCTCTCCTTTTGATATGGTTAATTGTTCATGTAATTTTGGTATTGCTCACATCCCCTGCATAAAAATCGATGACCAAGTCATTATATAAGCCAAAAGTCTAGATGAGATCCACCCATTTGACAATTAGGCAGTAGTTCCACAAGCCTACTCCATTATATAAGCCAAGTTTCAGTTTTGATTTTATGGCTAGGAGGTAATCATCCCTTGCTGTTTGGTTTGCAATGCTGAAAACTTCACTTGTTTTCTATACTATTCACTGACTTGCCACCCCTTTGGAATCATGTAATCCTGTAAAAGCCCTTTAGTTTAGCCATCATAGTGCTGGGATTCAGCTTTCATACTTTCACTTGTCGTGGTAGACTTGTCTGATGGCTATGGTTAACTTTGCAGCTTAAAGATGCAGTGGATTTCTGTAAAGAAATTGCCTTCCAGTAGAAAAAAGAGGCAATATCACAGGTAATACTCATAAAAATTAGTTCACGTTATTTATTTTGAACTTAAATTTGGTTTACTTGTGGTCATGATGCATTTAGAGGAAATATTTTATTATTATCTGTAATTACTACATATTCAACAGTTTGCATTTCTTAAAAATACTATTTTGAGGATTCATTGTTTTTGTTTCTGAGTTGTAATGTGCTTAAACACACCTTACTAAGCTGATAGGTTTGACCAAGTGTTTGCATTCCATAATGACTTGATTTTTTGGTTATAATTTCAAGGCTTCTCAGAATACTGTGCTCCCCATCCCCTCCTTTCTTCTTGCATTCTGTCCATTTGTGAAGACCTCAACTAAGATGATCCAGTAACTATCAGTGACAACTGCCCCCTATTTGAATATTCTTGCAGCTTTATTTTTATTGGAGAATCTAAGATCACAGTCTTGTTCGTTGTTTAGGAGTTGCCCTGGGCACGCCCATCCTAAATTCCAAATCCATGAGAAGCCATTAGATCAGAGGAAAAAAGTACGTCATATTTTTCTTTAAATGATTATTAAAGACCCTTAATCCATAGAAAACTATTGAAAAGAAAGGCGTAACAATATTGAAACAGGGAAAATAATCTGTATTAGAGTGTAGGATTTTTAAATCGGGAGGTTTCCTTTGGTTGATGCATGCCAGATACTTTATGTTTCTTATTTTGCAGTTTGCTCTTTTATCCTGCTTTAGTCTGTTTTCCAACTATTTATGCGAATTAATAATAATGATAATAGAAACAAGATATGTTACCTTTTTATTTTATTTTATTTTTTTTGTTATCTTTGTGGATTATTCAAATGCTAGAGATTAATCCCTTTTATGTCAGATATGTTTTTTTGCTCAAACTAGAATTAGTGTAATAAAATCCAGGAAATAGTTACATTTTGGAGTGGATAAAAATTGGTAACATCTTACATTCAGTGGTCAGAGGTGTCTGTACTCAAAATTCAATGCATGAATACTTTACTTTTTTTTTTCTTATCATTGTTGGTAATGTCCTGTCTTGCCTCCAACTGAGTGAATATCAAGGAGGAGTTAGCGCCTGGAACTTTGATATCGAGGATTTAAAAGCTCAAGAATCACTGGGAAGCAACATTCTTTTTAATATTTATCGGTTATCAAGTTAATACATATTGACTGCTGGGAATGAAGTTATTCAATATGCATCAAAGATTTTCATCATTATCGTCTCTGCTGCTGCTGCTAATAATAGACTGCAGCTTTACAAAAATTGTGGCATTAATTGTTTTTTCCCCCTAATAGGGTTTAGAGACTATTTAGATGACAAATTGAAGGCTAATCGGGTGCAAATTAAAGGATGATTTTCAGTAACATTAGAACTTGCACTTATGATTCCTTTTATCGGAGTACTGAATAGGATTTAAGGGCTTGGTTAATTGTTTATTAACTGAATTTATGTAATATTATGGTGCAGTAACATTTTACTGGTTTATTCATCCGAAAAAAAAAAACCATTTTTGATAGGCCACAAACGAATTGACCCCTTGTGATTAATTAACCAATTAATTAGCCATGTGAATTAATTAGGTTCAATTAACATGCAATTGCGTGGCAGCACAAACAAATCACTAATAAACTAAATAAGCAGCGGAAAGATAAATGACACGGTGATTTGTTCACGAGTGGAGAAAACCCTAACGGCAAAAACCCCACCGGGTGATTTTCAGGTTACCACTCCCGAAACTCCACTATTATCAAAACAAGCGGTTACAAGTAAAGGAATCTCAAGTACCTTACCAACCTACAGTTGAACTCTTACCCCATACCCAATTGGACTTATTCTGTAGTGACAGTTCCCCCTTTTGATGCACGGCTTCCAAGTACGTGACTAACCAGATGCGCGGATCCCAGTACGCGACTTTAATCACCAACTAGTAATAAGGGTTGCCTGCAAAGTACATGACTAACTAGATGCGTGGATCCCAGTACGCGACTTCAATCACCAACTAATAATAACGGTTGGTTGCAAAGTTCTTCAGTTCATATACATGATGAAGATCAAGAAGATGCTTGGTCACAAAACTCAAAGGTGCATATACACAGCAACTTCTTCAGAAGAGATGAACTAGGTGAAGAACTTCGTCTTCGGTCATAATTTGCTTGAACAGAGTTTGCTCAATGCTTGTGCAACTTGTGAACTCTTTGACGACTCTTAAAACAATCCTTTTATATGTCTAGGATTAGGAGAAAATAAGGCCCAAAGACACATTCACGGATCCCAAGAAATCAGATCAGAATTCTGATTTTATAAACCTCGACAGATAGAAGCTGTCGAGTAACTGTCGAGCAGGTATCGAGACACGGGGCTGAAACAACTTACTGAAGCTCAATAGATGTAGCTGTCGAGCCAGTTGTCGAGTTTTAATGAATCTGCACTTTCAGTTTGTTTTATTGAACAGACTTGAAGGTTTCAATACCTGATCTTGAAACACGGTTTCTTGAAATATTTCAACACAACCTAAATCTACCAAAATACAAGTAAAGTGCGTTTTGTCAAAGGATTAGTCAATTACATAAAAGTATGACATATGTTCTTAACATATGAATCACATATGTTCTAACAATTTCCCCCTTTGGCAATCCGTGACAAAACCACGACAAACAAATGAGCATATGAGAGAAGTTATAAATCACTCAACTTATATTCACTTGTTTAATACAATAAAATCTATCCTAACACAAACTCTTGAAAAACTTTGCAATAAGAGAGTTTATGGCAAGTAGACTTTAACAACCTGTATTTCTGAAACACTTTAAACAAAACTCATCAAAGCATCTTTGTGTGAAACAGAAATAATAGATTGCATACAAGTAAAGAAACATGTGTATAAAGAGAGAAAAGAAACAACACATGTAAGAGGTAGGTGAAAGAAACAACATACATCCACATATATAGAAAGAAATAAATACAATGTATGTCAGAATGATCACAAGATCAAATGTACAAAAACAATGTATCTATATAAGAAAGAAAAGAAAAGATACATCATATCCTCACTACATCCCTCAAGTATCAACACTCCCCCTATCAAAAATGTCCTATACTAACTCTCCCCCTAAGATGACTACTCTCATATCCCAAAATTACTCCTCATTTTTGTCACGAGTGACAAAGGGTAGAGTGTCAAGCAGACATCTCATCAGAAGAGCTAGCATCTCCATCATCATCTGAAGTGTCATCATCATCACCATCATCATCATCAGCCTTAGCATCAGAATCAGAAACCATTGGAGGAGGTGGTGAAGGAGTAGCCTCAGGAGCAAAACCACCTATGGTCGCTTGACGTCGTGTAATACGACCAATACGAATGTTCACCTGATACAAATCAGTAAAGAGCATATCAAGGCAAGCATCCATGCGCTGTAGCTGCACCATGATGTCTCCAAGAGATATATCGCCCATGGAAGAGAAGGGTGCAGATGTAGACGGAGCGGATCGAGAGGGTGCCAAACGAGATGGAGGTGAACCGGAGGGAGGAGCTGCTGACTCCTGTCGTGACCTAAACTGAGCCTCACTACGTTTTACGGTAGCGGCATCTATGGCACACATGACAGAGAAGTGATCAGAGGAGGGAAAAGGAATAGAAAAATGGCATAAGATCCTCGTGATAGCAGAAGGAAAGATGAGCTTATCACAGGTAGCCGTATCCCTAAACACATCTATAATGGAAAGAATGAAATGTAAAGGAAAATCTATAGTGAGGTGCTTTAACAAAGAAAGCAAAAATCAAGCACGAGGCTCTGTGATAGAGTTATAGTGAGAAAGTGGGTGCAACACAAAAGTCATCACCATGTTCATGAATCTAGGACCTTTAGCAAAAGGCCGACATGGTGTAAACTGACGCTCACCCCAACCAGATGGGTGCTCACAGAAGGCAGACATCATCTCGTCTTTGGACACAGTCCTCAGACGCTCACAACCGAGGTAATCAGGATGCTCTACCCTTGGAACTCTAAGCACATCCGCAACAATCTGCGGTGTGACAGCAAAGCGCGTACCTCGAACGCGAATGTGAAAGAGAGGTACTGAAGAATCAATCTCGTGTATGTTGGAGTAAAACTCCTGAATAAGCACGAGAGGACAAGTGACCAGGACGCCACACAGTGACTCCCATCCCCGATTGTGAATGACATCGGGAAGGTCGGTGTCGGCGAAGTCCGCCAAAATGACTTGGCGTTCCAAATGAACACCTTGTCGAGAGAAGTTCTCTAAGAATGCTTTACGGGCATCCTCATCACGGAACCGAATGTTAGAAGGAGTAGGATCAGAATAAGATGATGCCCGGGAACAAAGAGAGTTCCGAGACGGAGCAGACTTACGTTTAAGTGTCATAGACACTACTAACGTAAACAGAATGAGAGAGAGGGAGAAAGAGACAATCAGAAAAGTCCCAAAACATTTCAAATATATCAAGATATATTCAAAATGAGTACGTGTGCATGGGAAATGCATGAGCAAGTGACATGCAAAAGAAATTCATCATGAGCTCATCCCAATCCAATCCTACCAACACACAAACATATTGCACACATCTAAATGCATGAAAATACTGTTATAATGCAAATGAAATGCAATGCATGAGTTTTTGAACATATTTAAATGAAAACCCATCCCAAAATTTCAAGAAAAACTCATCAATTTTGAAAAACTCCAAAATTTTTCAAAAACCCCAAAACCTAAGATTCAAAAACATGAAATGCATGAAATATAAGAAGAAAAGAGATCATACCACTTGATTTGAAGCAAGGAAGGCCGAAAATCACGTGGGTTGCAGGTTTTGAGTGAGAAAACTGAGTTTGGAAGATGAAAAGACAGGGACAGATCAAGAGATATTGAGGGAAATGAGAACCGGATGGCGCGAGGAGAATTTATAAAACCTCAGTAAATCTCGACAGATATAGGTATCGAGAGGTGTTGAGACATCTGTCGAGGAGGTGTCAAGAAGAATGGTCGCAGACAGATACAAGTGTCGAGGAGGTATCGAGGAATAAACACCAGAATCCAGAACAGAAGCTCGATCGATTGGCCAGGTGTCGAGAAGCTATCAAGGAAACAGGAGATTTCTCGATCGATCCACTAGGTGTCGAGGATGTGTCAAGATTACGATAAGAAAAAACTTGAGAAGCTCGACAGATAGCTAAGTATCGAGGAGGTGTCGAGCCAGCTTTTAAAAACAGTTTTTCGAGAAGTGAAAAACATAGACATGAATGCAATCAAACATGCACCTCAACAATGATCCAATCAACATAATAGGCTCTCAAAATCATTTCTCAATGAAGAATTTTAAGTACAAGGATCTTCCAAAAACACACACACACACACACACACACACACACACACACTAAACAAGTCTAACTGATTTTATATTTCAAAAACAAGTCATGAGAGTTTAGTGAGCATACAAAAGCACATGTAAACCTAGTGATAGCCAAATCACATTGTACCTGCACATGTATCATGAGTAACAAAGAATATTGCGTGTTGTGTGTGAAAAACATCGCAAGATTGCATAAGTGTATACAAGTTATGACGATTTGAGATATGAGAAAATCACTTTAACTCACACACAATCATAACTGTTTGATGGGGACTATCACCTTCGAGGTACATCCTATAACTCCCACATCTCCTAGAATACACGCTTGCAATCATATTTAAAGCATTTTTGATCTTTTTGCTTTTTATTTTCTTTGCATATTTTTTTTTAAGCATATCATGCATGGGCATATAAGAGAGAGAAAAGAAATACCCATTGATATTTGACATTCCAATTTTGCTATGCCGAAGCACACAAATGTCATTGACATCACACTTTTGCTATGCCGAAACATACAGATGTCATTAATGATTGGCGGGCAACAGTGGTGAGATGGTTATTTATGCCTTTCTCTTAGGATTTTCTAGTCCTACCCGTCAAAAAAAGTGATACGAGTGTTAAGTATAAGAAATAACTTAATCTTACTCATCACAAACAAGAGCCACAAAGCTCACTTACTTAGTTGTGTATAGAGATGCTCATCTAAGCTACAAAAGATAAAAAGTTTAGAAATCTTTGTTTCAATGGCCATCCAAGGTACACAAGTACCAATGTACACAAAACACACACTGTTTTTGTATTTTTCTGATTTTTCAATTTTTTTTTATTTAAAACAAAATAAACAAAAACTAAAAATAAAACAAACAAAAACATGTTATCAATGCAATGCAAAAACTAGACTGACTCAAAATAAAAGTAAAACACACAAGTAATGCAACAAATAAAAAACAAGAAGATAGAAGAAAGTGATTTAATCACTTAGAGTTCTTTTTCTTCCACACTTTGGAAGAACCTTTCCTTTGGTTGAAAACTTGAACCGGCGGTGAAGGGGAAGAATTGAACCCATTCAAGTTTGAAAGGAACATGAGGGCTTTCAGAAGATCTCCAAGAGGAGCAAGAGAGGATTGAAGCTAATTTTGGCTTCCAGATGCTATCGTATTGTTACTCTATTGAGTGGCTAGCCACTTATAGTAATTTGGTCGAATATGACCGGCAACACCACAATGATGACAGAGATGCTACTTCTTCTGTTTGGGCTTTTGAGAGTTAGCCTTCTTAGCCCTAGGGTTTTTAGCATCTTTCTTTTCTAGCTTAGGGGGTGCACCTAGGATAGATTTACCCTTGTCTAAGTTATCACTAGCTAATTCAGTTTTGACATCAGTGTTCTCAATTTTTAACAATATTAGCAGGAGGAACAAAAACAGTAGCACTAGTGGAAGCAATATTAGAGGAAGAAAGATCATACCCTAAACCTGTTCGATCTGAAGCAGATTTCTGAATGCTGAGCATCTCATCAAGCTTTGCACTCGAGGTCCTCTCCAACTGAGCTCTAACCTGAAATAGCTCCGCCTCAAGCTTCTTGGTCTTCTCAGCCAACAAATTGTTTTCAAACCTCAGAGCTCCAATGGTTTGATTTGCCTCATCAAACTTAGTGGACAACTCTTCACGGTCAAGTTCCACATCATTGAGCTTCTTAGTGGTTAGCCTATAGAGTTTCTCATGTTTCTCAGACAGCTTGTATAGTTTCTCATAGGCTGAATGGATATCATCTTGATCATCCATCTTCTCACACTTGGTGTCTACCAATTCTTCTTCTTCTTCTTCTACTTCATCAACAATCCCTTCAGTAGGATTGACTGTGGTAGTGAAGGCATTTAAGATTCCGTCATCCTCACTATCGGAATCATCTTCAGGCTCAGTGTCACTCAAGGTTGCAGCAAATGCCTTACTCTTCCCAATGCTCTTGAGATATGTAGGACACTCATTTTTCAAGTGTCCAAACCCATGACACCCAAAACACTTAGGTCCTGCGGGAACAGTGTACTGACCACCTTCCTTTACATCCTTCTTCCCTTTGTCTTGGCTCTTAAACTGAGAAGAAATGGATTGCTTGCAGTCCTTGTCGAAGTTCCTTCTATTGGCATTCTTCATAAACTTCTTGAACTGCCTTATAATGTAGGACTTCATCTTGGAATCTTCATCATCGGAAGACTCATCTGTCTCACTGCTCTTGGCCTTTAAGGCCATGCTCTTGCCTTTACTTGACTTGCCAATCCTAGATAACCCTAACTCGTAGGTCTGCAAGTTTTCAACCAGCTCAGTCAAAGGAATCTTGTCAATATCCTTTGATTCCTCAATCGCCGTAATCTTGGCATGGAATCTCTCAGGTAGAGATCTGAGCACTTTCCTCACAATCTTGGGTTCAGGAATGGTTTCCCCAAGATTGAAGGTTGAGTTCACTATGTCCTTAAGCTTGGCATAGAACTCATCGAACAACTCATCCTCCTTCATTTTTATTTCTTCAAAGCTTGTAGTGAGCCTCTGAAATTTTTAATCTTTGACAGCCTTAGTTTCTTCATAGGTTGTCTGGAGGATGGTCCAAGCCTCCTTAGCAGTTTCAGTTGATGATATCTTCTTCAACTCCTCATTGGTGACCGCACTAAACAACGCATTCAATGCCCTGCTGTTGAAGTTTCCCACCTTGATCTTGGCTTCATCCCAATCGGCCGGCACTTCTTTTGGCTTAGTCCAGCCAATCTCAACAGCTTGCCACACCTTCTCATCTAAAGACTGCAAAAAAGCTCTCATGCGTACTTTCCAGTTGGCATAGTTAGTCCCATCAAATAAATGAGGTATAATTAATGATTTTCCTCTATCCATGACAAACATGGGTCAATGGATCAAACACAGCAAAGATTAAAACCTAATCAGAGTGTGCCTGCTCTGATATCACTTGATAGGCCACAAACAAATTGACCCCCTATGATTAATTAACCAATTAATTAGCCAAGTGAATTAATTAGGTTCAATAAACATGCAATTGCGTGGCAGCATAAACAAATCACCAATAAACTAAATAAGTAGCGGAAAGATAAATGACACGGTGATTTGTTCACGAATGGGGAAAACCCTAACGGCAAAAACCCCACCGGGTGATTTTCAGGTCACCACTCTCGAAACTCCACTATTATCAAAACAAGCGGTTACAAGTAAAGGAATCCCAAGTACCTTACTAACCTACAGTTGAACCCTTACCCCAATACCCAATTGGACTTATTCTATAGTGACAGTTCCCCCTTTTAATGCACGGCTCCCAAGTACGTGACTAACTAGATGCGCGGATTCCAGTACTTGACTTCAATCACCAGTAGTAATAAGGGTTGGCTGCAAAGTTTTTCAATTCATACACATGATGAAGATCAAGAAGATACTTGATCACAAAACCCAAAGGTGCACATACACAGCAACTTCTTCAAAAGAGATGAACTAGGTTAAGAACTTCGTCTTCGGTCACAATTTGCTTGAACAGAGTTTGCTCAGTGCTTGTGCAACTTGTGAACTCTTTGACGGCTCTTAAAACAATCTTTTTATATGTCTAGGGTTAGGAGAAAAGAAGGCCCAAAGACACATTCACGAATCCCAAGAAATCAGATCAGAATTTTGATTTTATAAACCTCGATAGATAGAAGCTGTCGAGTAACTGTCGAGCAGGTGTCGAGACACAGGGCTGAAATAGCTTACTGAAGCTCGACAGATGCAGCTGTCGAGCCAGAATGAATCTGCACTTTCAGCTTATTTTATTGAACAGACTTGAAGGCTTCAATACTTGATCTTGAAACACGGTTTCTTGAAGTATTTCAACACAACCTAAATCTACCCAAAAGAGATGAACTAGGTTAAGAACTTCGTCTTCGGTCACAATTTGCTTGAACAGAGTTTGCTCAGTGCTTGTGCAACTTGTGAACTCTTTGACGGCTCTTAAAACAATCCTTTTATATGTGTAGGGTTAGGAGAAAAGAAGGCCCAAAGACACATTCACGAATCCCAAGAAATCAGATCAGAATTTTGATTTTTATAAACCTCGACAGATAGAAGCTGTCGAGCAGGTGTCGAGACACAGGGCTGAAACAGCTTACTGAAGCTCGATAGATGCAGCTGTCGAGCCAGAATGAATCTGCACTTTCAGCTTATTTTATTGAACAGACTTGAAGGCTTCAATACTTGATCTTGAAACACGGTTTCTTGAAGTATTTCAACACAACCTAAATCTACCCAAATACAAGTAAAGTGCGTTTTGTCAAAGGATTAGCCAATTACATAAAAGTATGACATATGTTCTTAACATGTGAATCACATATGTACTAACAATTTTACTGGTTAAATTTTGAAGTAAACTGTGCACAGACTTTATTAGTGGAATGGTGCCTTATTATTAGTGGAAATTATTCAGGTGGCAGACTTTATGCCCAACCTCAGGGCTGCCGGGTTTTTGGTTTACTCTACATGAATTTTTCAGGACTTGGGAGCAACTATGAGTTGGACTGAGCCCCCAGATCCCCATGTACGGTTAAGGCTGGGGAGTCAAAGAAAGTGATTCCTATTTGACACCCAAAGATACTCACTTTATAGATATGTGACAAAAATGACGGTAGCAGATAATGGAAAACACTTTCCTAAAAAAAGTGGATGTTGGAACCGTGAAGTAATGGAAGTTGATGGAATGACACTGTCAAAGAATGTTTTCCAACCATGTAATCAGAATTCAATTTTCCCATTTGGTTTATAAATCCTGAATTAATTTTGACTTTAGACCCCAAAACATTCCCCAAACGCTGGAAGTGGATTCCAACTTCCAAGCCAAAAAGCTAGGTTCAATTGTTGTTTTAAGCCAAAAAGAGCTCAGAGGTTTTTGCTTCAATAAAAATGGACAGTTCATGATCGTGGAAATGACTTATTATTTTACTTTAATACATTGCTAGAATTTGGGCAACATCAATCCGGGACATACTATTTGCTTCATTTCAAGTAACCTATGTATGCCATTGGCCTATGAAGTTCAGCTCGGTTTGCTATTCACTGTAGATTGTAGCGAGAGGTGGTTGAAGTCACTCACTGTTCAATCCTCCTTTGCCTGATGCATCAAAGCACATACTCCACAAGGCATTCTTTACTATCTACATTTTCTTGTTCAGTTATTAATCCTCAATCAAAGGGGAAGGAAAACCGGAAAAGGGAGGAACACCTCTTGGCTGCATCTAACAAGGTGAGTCTTTTTTCTTTTTTGGGCTAAGAACTTCGAAAAAATTTCAATAAATTGATACAACTAATAGTACAACTAATAGTAGTTAGTGAGTGTGAGTGAGATAGTAGTGACGGAATAAATCAAGGTGCAATAAAATTAAGAACTGTTGTGCTAGAACAAAATACCAGTATCATCTAAGGTTGAGTTTGTTTCAACTGAAAATTAAGGATGACAATTTTTCTCTCCACTTCGCCTTGTGCTAGTTTTCTCCGCCCGCAAAGGTGGTAGGGCAGGGATGAGTTTAGGTTTTTTAGCACAGCCCCTCCCCACACTATTAGTGTTAAAAACTCAATTTGAATTACTATGTATATAAATGCATGAATATTAAGACTTTTTTATTTTAATGTGATATTGTCTTATTAATCACTTTAATGTTATTCAATTCTTACTAAAAAATAGTTTGATTAAAATAAAAAATTTAATTGAAATTTCAAGTATATTTATATTAACGAAACAAGTATTATAAAAAAAATTGTAAAGGCGTCGAGCGGGATGTGACAAATTAACATGAAGTAAAGTTTTGCAGAGACAAGGATGAAGACCTCGTCCTTTGGCCCCGTCCTGCCCCATTGCTATCCTTGATGAAAATATTTTTTGGAAGTTATTTTCTCCATTTTTTGGGGGTTTGGTTTGACAGTAAAAGTAGTTTTAACTTGAAAAATATTTCCAGATTGATTGATAAATAACCCCTTTAGAAGAGTAAAACAATTTATGCCACACACACAACTACAACCCAATTGATCCACTGAGACACCCTGCGAACTATTGTGACCCACTTAGGGCCGATCAGGAAATGAGAGTCTCTCTCTTTCTCTCAAATTGGGACTAACGGCAATGACAAACCCATGACCACCGTGACACAACTGACAAAAGCGACCATCTCTTGATTTGGCAACCCAACATAACCCATCTTTGTCTCTCATTTTATTTTTTAAAATTTTGAGTGGATTTTGTTTACGTGCTTTGTGAATCACAGTGAATTTTGTTGTACTTGGGGTCTTAATTCTATTTCTTGGTCTTCTAAGAAGCAATCCACTATTTCTCCCTCATCCACTGGGGCTAAATATCGAGCCCTTGCCACCACTGCTACGGAACTCCACTAGCTACACACCTTATTCAAGGAGCTTCATCTTTCCCTTCCTCACATTCTTACCTTTTAGTGTGACAATGTTTCTGTCATTGCTCTCAAATAAATTGAGGTTGACTTTCATTTTGTTAAGGAAACTTCTTTTTGAGAGAATAATCTTTTTCATATGTTCTCCTTGTATTCTCTTATTCTCTTGTGTGACGGCCTCTAAAATAAGCCTTATATAGGTCTAGGGTTGTGAGAAAAGAAACCCTACACAAATACATAAGCCTGGCCCAAAAAACAAAAAGCTGAATTTTCGTAACCTCGACAGATAGCAGCTATCGAGGAGGTGTCGAGCAGGTGTCGAGAAGGTGTCGAGGGGACAGAAACTTTCTCGATCGATTGACCAGCTATCGAGAAGCTATCGAGATTGCGATAAGAATCAGCTAAAGAGCTTGACAGATAGCCAGGTGTCGAGGAGGTGTCGAGAAGCTATCGAGAAGCTATTGAGCTATTTATCCGCAGGTGTCGAGATATCTGTCCAGCTTTATTGAACACCTTTTCTTTACTTGTTTCTTGGTCCAATCTTCATAGCTTTAATACTACACTTGAACAACATGTTCCTTGAAGTATTAAACACATCCTAGATCTACCCAAATACAAGTAAAGTGCGTTTTGTCAAAGGATTAGCCAACTACATAAAATATGTCCTTAACAAATGCAAATCATAATCATCCACCATCTGTTAACAATTCGAATGGAAGCTTCACCTACGATGGACCAGCAGGGTTTGTGAGACAACAAAGGACCTTCATTGCTCTGATAAGCCAACAAGATTGACGCCTCTCACCGTGCAAAGTAAGTGGGAGATTGTTCGCAGAAGAGAGCCAATATCTCTATGCCCCCAATCTAATACACACCTTTAACATCGCACCCCTGGTGTGGCAAACCCACAATGCCACAACACCCCACAGATTTGTGGGCCAAAAAGGAGCTCTAGAGCCTAGTCCTTCCAAAACCAATATTATATCTCTAACCACCAAATACCAACCATATATAGCTTAAGAATAGTGGCAGAAAAACTTTATTTATTTTGCTTTTAGTCAATGATTAGTTTTTACAATTATACTAATTGAGGTTATTTAGATTTCATGTATACAGCTCTGGGTTCGAAATGATAAACCTACTCTGAATCAACTTAAACTAGACTAAACACATATAACTTAACTACAAACTCCAAGTATTAGGCTAATCAGCAAGGTAAGCAGCAAATAATCAAAGAGAGAGAGAGAGAGACACAGTGGAAAGGTGAGAGAGACTCAGATTTTATTAATTTTTACAAAACCCCAACTTTTTTATTTTGTTTTCTCTTGTTTTTGTATGTGTTTTTTGTTTTGGATGAGAGAGACATAAAATGGGGGTAAACGGAGGTGGGTTATAGTAGCAAACGGAGCAAACCTTAAGTGGGCAAAGTAACATTTTTCAAACCACAGATAGGCAATGTGAATTTAGGTCAAACCACAAGTGGGTTTAGTGCAATACCCCATTTTAAAATAAGATCATTCACTCTAATAGTTTGGTTTTAATTGGTACTGATTGGCAGTTGATCTAGTTTTTTTTTTTTTTTTTTGGGGGGTAGATTAACATGGCACCTGACCTGGATAGTTCCCTTTCAGGATTTCTCCACAGCCATGGTTTTTGTTTTTACCAATCAGGGGATAGAAAGAGGGTGGGGGTCCAATTGTTTATGTAGGAAATAATTGTTAACATAATTTTACTTTAGCATTGATGATTTAATAATTGCAGCAGTAGCTAAATGCTGTATCCGGTCAAGAAGAAAATGCAGACAGGGGTGAAGGAAATGCCTGATGTCAAAAAATTCAAGTTAATGTAAGTGAAATCACATGTACATCCATGCAAGAGTTGTAAATCATATGAAGAAAGTGCTTTCCTACATTCTTTCTCTAAGCCAAAAGGGTACTCCTGTTTTGGCCACTGACAGCGGTAAATAGAAGCGAAGTGTGGCATCTGTGTCTGGATCTCTTTTCTACTGTGTTTAATAAGTTTCTTTGAAGATTTCAGCTACCAAAAGTGACAAGCTGAAGTTCAAAGTTCATCAGTTGCTCTTATACAAATAGAAATGAGCTAGGAGCTCAATTGTAAAAATATTGAACTAGTATTGTATAAAACAGGATCTCTATGCTTGTAAATTGGGTAACAAATTGGGCAATAGTTTTTGTAATTGTAATGTTCTCTTGATTACATAGAACTTTCGCATGCTGTGTACACTTATTAATTTAAGAGAATGGCATCCGTTCATTTTGGATTCAGTTTCTTCCTGAATGTATAGGATATATATTGGAGCCACCTGCAGGCATTTTGCATCACGTGGTGCAAAATTTTGAAATAGCATGTGCATATTGTCCTGGTCCCAAACTGGCAACAAACAAGAAAGGGTTAATTATAGCTTAGGATAAATCAATGCAATTTAGGACTCAATGAAAGGGAAAATTATTAAATACTCCGAGAATATTATAAATGCGTACACCTCCCTCTCATATGAATTGTAGGTCCCTCTATAAATTTAATTAGTATGACTCATGGTTATGTGAGAAAGGAGAGTACACATTTATAATACTCCAGGAGTACCCAATAATGGGTATGGCTTGTGTCCAGTGGAAGTTTCCACTGGACACGTTGGATGGTGGACACGTGTCCACTCTTAGGCACGTGTCCGAATCCGGTGGACAAGTGTAAAGGGGCTATGGACACGTGTCCAGTGGAAACTTCCACTGGACACAAACCTTGTCCCCCAATAATTACCTGAAAGAAAGAACATTAATTCAAATCTTGAATTTTCGAATTTAGAGAGATATTGAGAGATCAAGAATTCTCACTATTTCTTAGATTTATGGACCCAATTCAATTCAGCGAGATCTTTCATTTACATTTTTTTCCACCAAGAATGTTTTATAAAAGTCTTGGACTTCCAAATTTGAAGAAGTGTCGTGTTGTTCTCTGTGTTCTGTTTCGTATAGGCTATTTTTATTGGTTTATTTTGCCCAAAAAGTGTGTTTTGTGAGGTTTATTAAAGTAGTTTTACATTTTGCCCAAAAAGTGTGTTTTGTGAGGTTTATTAAAGTAGTTTTACATTTTCTCTTAAGCAGGCACTGCTGCCGGACTGTTTCTCCTCTGTTGTGTTGAGAGAGTCTAATGGCCTGGTGTAGTTTGTTTTCTCTTAATAAAAGTTTCTGATTATCAAAAAAAAAAGCAGGCACTGCTGAAGTAAAGGGGCTATGTCTGTATAATAAAATCAGGACTGCAAAGCAAAATGAAAAGAAAGATGCGCATCCAGGGAATCGAACCCTGGTCAGTACCGTGGGAGGGTACTATGATACCACTACACCAGATGCGCTGTATGGTGACAATAGCCTTCTATTGTAAATACGACCTTATTGTTTTCCTTGAACTGAGTTTCTACGTCTCTGTGAGAGTGAGAGTGAGAGAGAGACGCCCTGGATGCATTTTTAAAATGGACTAGCCTTGTCACACGCGCACGTGATGAGGCTTTTTCTTTTTTTGGTTAGTGGTCCTATTTTGTAGAAAAAAAAAAAACTATGTTTTTTTATTTTTAATATATATAATTTTTATTTTGAAATCTAATTAGAAGTGAATAAATCAATTTAAAATTAATAGGAGAGTAGTCCTATTTTTTAGGCAATGTTTTAGTGGGAGTTAGAGTTGCATTTTTACCGGATTGTCCTTTAGTTTTGTCTTTACTTAAACATAAGATTGTAGGGGCATTTTTGAACTAAAAAAATAAAGAATCCAAACAGGGGAAGCCCCTTAAATACTGGAACCCACATAGTATAGACTAGCCTCTGAGCGCGCGTATGAGCGCAAAAAAAAAAAAAAAAGAATACGTGGGGTGAGTTTTGTAGATTGGAGGAGTTTTAGAACTAACAAAAGAGTAATCCTATTTTGTAGGGAATTAGTGAGTAGAAGTAGGAATTTAAATCAACGTAAAGCAGAAGTTTATTAGAAGTATGAAGGCATTTTAAGTTTTAAAATTAACAAAAGAGTGATTCTATTTTGTAGGGAATTAGTGAGTAGAAATAGGAATTTAAATCAACGTAAATGTAGGAGTTTATTAGAAGCAGGAATGCATTTCAATGTAGAAGTAGGAATTTATTATTTTTTGTCAATTTACTATTTTAATCCTGATGGGGTAACCAAAAAATTACATCTATGGCTCGTCCAGATGGGTCGTCCATCACCAATGGTTAGCCAAACATCCAAGACAATCTCTTATTCGTCCAGAGCTCTCGTCCTTGGGAAGTTGACTAATTTAATAAACCCCTTAATCAAGTCGAAGGGGTCGCCCACATGCGAAGCGCATGGACGACCAAACAACGACATGACAAAGGGTCATCCATAGGCATTGCACATGGACAACCCCACGATACTTAGCAAAATCTGGAGCAGGTAACTAATCCGTGTTCATCGCCACCAATCCCTCCTCCAAGTATGTAACTTCCAGCGACGGTTATGGTTTCAACAGCAGTTAAGGTCTGAATCCCAAGAACCTGGGGGAAGTTATCCAAACCCATAACCGCCTCGAGGTACCCTATATAAGGACTGGTCTGAACCATGCAAAGGTATGACAAAAATTCTGAGAAATTACTCCCGAAAAGTTGGAACTACATTTTTCTTTGTTAGAAAACTAACTTTATCATCGGAGGGTATTTGGCCGGTCCACCCCGGTCACCCCTTAACTGTTTCCTTTTCAGGCCTTCGCTACCGCCGCAGCCCACCGAAGCCGAAGTGTTCAACCAACTGATTTAACGCATCATTAAATCTCATTTTTAAATTTTAGTTAGGGGTATTTTTGACGGTAAAAAAAACAATAACTAACTTTCTTTTACCAATTTACTATTTTAATCTCATGTTTAAGTTGTTGGTTAATTAATTTAAGGGTATTTTTGACAGAGAAAAAAATAATAACTAACTTTCTGAATTCTCTTAATATATATTAGCCTCTGAGCACGCGCGTGCTCAGAGGCTCTTCTATTTTTTAGGTAAAACTTAATAATTTGTATTTATTATAATTTGGGATTTCTACTTTTTCCAATCACACAAAAAAAAAAAAAAAAAAAAAACAAACAAACAAACACCAAACCTAAGGGTGTAATGATTTTTTTTTTAATTGAAAAAAAAGGACAAAAAAAACACATACATCGTGATGAAGTAAAAAAAAAAATGAATACGTGGGGTGAGTTTTGTAAATTGGAGGATTTTTAAAACTAATAAAAGATTAATCCTATTTTGTAGAGAGTTAATGAGTAGAAGTAGGAATTTAAATCAATGTAAAAGTAGAAGTTTATTAGAAGTAGGAAGGCATTTCAACGTTACAAAACGTGAGTAGTGGGAAGTTCTTTTTTTGAGGAGAAAAGTGGGGAAGATTTACTTGTACACGTTTTTTTTTTTTTTTTTTTTTTTTGGCATCACGTGGTGAGTTTGTTTAAGCTATTGAATAGGAGTAGGAGTTTATCTGAAGCAGGAAGACATTTCAACGTAAAAGTAGAAATTTATTATTTTAACCTCAATTTTAAGTTTTAGGTAGGGGTATTTTTGACGGTAAAAAAAACAATAACTAACTTTCTTTTTCCAATTTACTATTTTAACCCCATTTTTAAGTTGTTGGTTAATTACTTTAAAGGTATTTTTGACAGAAAAAAAAGTAATAACTAACTTTCTGAATTCTCTTAATAATTTGTATTTATTATAATTTGGGATTTCTACTTTTTCCAATCACATAAAAAAAAAAAAAAAAAACACACCAAACCTAAGGTTGTAATGATTTTTTTTTTTTTAATTGAAAACAAAGGACAGAAGAAACACATACATCGTGATGAAGAAAAAAAAAAAAAAAATGAATACGTGGGGTGAGTTTTGTAAATTGGAGGATTTTTAAAACTAACAAAAGAGTAATCCTATTTTGTAGGGAGTTAATGAGTAGAAGTAGGAATTTAAATCAACGTAAAAGTAGAAGTTTATTAGAAGTAAGAATGCATTTCAACGTTACAAAACGTGAGTAGTGGGAAGTTCTTTTTTTGAGGAGAAAAGTGGGGAAGATTTACTTGTACACGTTTTTTTTTTTTTTTTTTTTTTTTGGCATCACGTGGTGAGTTTGTTTAAGCTATTTAATAGGAGTAGGAGTTTATCTGAAGCAAGAAGACATTTCAACGTAAAAGTAAAAAGTTATTATTTTTGCCAATTTATTATTTTAACCTCATTTTTAAGTTTTAAGAAGGGGTATTTTTGATGGTAAAAAAAACAATAATTAACTTTCTTTTTCCAATTTACTATTTTAACCACATTTTTAAGTTGTTGGTTAATTACTTTAAGGGTATTTTTGACATGAAAAAAAGCAATAACTAACTTTCTGAATCCTCTTAATAATTTGTATTTATTATAATTTGTAGTGGGAAGTTCTTTTTTTGAGGAGAAAAGTGGGGAAGATTTACTTGTACACGTTTTTTTTTTTTTTTTTTTTTTTTTTTGGCATCACGTGGTGAGTTTGTTTAAGCTATTGAATAGGAGTAGGAGTTTATCTGAAGCAAGAAGACATTTCAACGTAAAAGTAAAAAATTATTATTTTTGCCAATTTATTATTTTAACCTCATTTTTAAGTTTTAGGTAGGGGTATTTTTGACGGTAAAAAAAACAATAACTAACTTTCTTTTTCCAATTTACTATTTTAACCACATTCTTAAGTTGTTGGTTAATTACTTTAAGGGTATTTTTGACATGAAAAAAAGCAATAACTAACTTTCTGAATCCTCTTAATAATTTGTATTTATTATAATTTGGGATTTCTATTTTTTCCAATCACAAAAAAAAAAAAAAAAAAAAAAAAAAAAAAAACACCAAACCTAAGGGTGTAATGATTTTTTTTTTAATTGAAAAAAAAAAAAAAAGGACAGAAGAAACACATACATCGTGATGAAGTAAAAAAAAAAAAAAAATGAATATGTGGGGTGAGTTTTGTAAATTGGAGTTTTAAAACTAACAAAAGAGTAATCCTATTTTGTAGGGAGTTAATGAGTAGAAGTAGGAATTTAAATTAACATAAAAGTAGAAGTTTATTAGAAGTAAGAAGGCATGTTAACGTTGAAGTAGGAATTTATTATTTTTGTCAATTACTATTTTAACCCCATTTTTAAGTTTTAGGTAGGGGTATTTTTTATAGTAAAAAAAGTAATAACTAACTTTCTTTTTCCAATTTACTATTTTAACCCAATTTTTAATTTTTAAGTTGTTAGTTAATTAATTTGGGGGTATTTTTGACAGAAAAAAAAAAGTAATAACTAACTTTCTGAATCCTTTTAATATATACAGACTAGCCTCTAAGCACGCGCTCACGCGCGTGTTCAGAGGCTCTTCTATCTTTTAGGTAAAGGTTAATAATTTGCATTTATTATAATTTGGGATTTCTACTTTTTCCAATCACAAGAAGAAAAAAAAAAAAAAAAAAAAAAAAAAAAAAAAACCTAAGGGTGTAATGAAATTTTTTTTAAAAAAAATTGGAAAAAAAGGAGGATAGAAGAAACAAATACATTGTGATGAAGTAAAAAAAAAATGAATACGTGGGGTGAGTTTTGTAAATTAGAGGAGTTTTAAAACTAATAAAAGAGTAATCCTATTTTGTAGGGAGTTAGTGAGTAAAAGTAGGAATTTAAATTAATGTAAAAGTAGGAGTTTATTAGAAGCAGAAAGACATTTCAACGTAGAAGTAGAAATTTATTTATTTTGGTCAATTTACTATTTTAACCCCATTTTTAAGTTTTAGGTAGGGGTATTTTTGATAATAAAAAAAGTAATAACTAACTTTCTTTTTCCAATTTACTATTTTAACCTCAATTTTAAGTTGTTGATTAATTAATTTAGGGGTATTTTTGACAAGAAAAAAAACAATAACTAACTTTCTGAATTTTATTTTTTTGTCAATTTATTATTTTAACCCCATTTTTAAGTTTTAGATAGGGGTATTTTTGACAATAAAAAAGTAATAACTAACTTTCTTTTTCCAATTTACTATTTTAACCCCATTTTTAAGTTATTGATTAATTAATTTATGGGTATTTTTGACAGGAAAAAAAAACAATAACTAACTTTCTGAATCATCTTAATATATACAAAAAATAATAACTAACTTTCTGAATTCTCTTAATATATACAGATAAAACGTAAAAATATATGTGCATTTCATTAAATTTAAATATATGGTTATATTTAATTTAATTTTTCATGAAAAAGATAATATCGTTTGTGGTTTATTGGTGAATATTGTAACTAAGTTTTCTTATTCTAGTTTCTCAAAAAAATACAAGTTTTGTTATTCTAAAATTAGTTTTTTTTTTTTTTTTAACACAAAAAGAAAAGGAAAAATAAATTTCGTTTTGAAATTTGACGTGAACACTGGCATCCTCATTCTCATTTTTCTTTCTTTCTAAATAGGAAATATATCATTAAGTGGAAGAAAAAAAAAAAGAACATCTCTCAACCAAATCTCTTTGCTGCAAGGAGGGTGAGAAGAATTGTTACAACAAAAAGAAAGATTTTGATGAGCAGAAAACTTGGCTAGAGTAGGAACAATCGAGTTTGCTTCTATTTTTACTTTTTACCTAAACAAAAAAAAAAAAAAAAAAAAAAAAAAAAAAAAAAAAAGTAAAATAGTGTAATAAATATTGTATCATCACAAAGAGAGTGTGTACTGTGTATACTATATTTTATGACACATCATCTCGATCAACATTTGAAGCATCAACACAAATATATTAGTCCCCTTCCACTATAATTCTTTGCAATTGTTCCGTCCTTGACAATTTTAGGACCCAAAAAAGGCTACAGCCTCATAAACTACTAGTTCCCTAAGTGGGGCTTTCTTAGTCCAAGCCTTTATAATCTTTCCTTTATCATCACAGACATGGCTTGTGGCCAATGCATTAGTGCACTGGATACGTTGAGATATGGACATATATCCGCATCTTAAAGTGTTCAATGCAACTGATACACTAGATACAAGTTCCTTCCTATCATCACAAGCCACTATAGCTAAGAAAGCTTTATCTTTCAACAAGGCAGCATATCTGTCAAGTGCCAAGACATGAATGATGTTCAATCTCTCCTGCTCCCTCTCAAAAATACAATTTAACAATAGGGTATTTCCAGCCAATGCTCATAAGGAACATCTAAATATCACTTATAGATTTGCATTATTCGTGTATGTAGACATCATATGGAATTCACATGTCTCATGTTATAAAGGCTATATCGTATATTATTCATTAAAAAAGGTAGAATAATCCTTATAGTGTATTCTTCAATAATTGTGCATCACATGACACACAAAAGTGTAAATACATTCAAGGAACCAAGGGATCAAGGACCCTATATAGCATTTTCCCAAATCAATTTTTGTCACTTGCTATCACTAACTATAGGTCGGCACAGCTCAACAAAGAACATATTAATTTAATTTAATTATAAAAAAATATGGCCCAAAAATTATAGCATCGTAAATTCAAGATTTAAAAGAAAAGATTCTTAAGATGTATTGGGTAAATTATGGTTTTGTTTAGGGTTTAATTTCGTCCATGAAATATCAACTGTTTTAATTTAATCCCTAATGCATTTAAAAAATAAATAAATAATTCAACATTACTTACCTTACCTCCACTTTTTCTTTTTCTTTTTTGATGGCCCACCGCTTCTTTTTACAACTTGACTGATTTCCTCGAAATTATACAAATCAAGTAAGACAGGATTCGTATGACTTTTCACTTTTGCAATGAATTTTGGTGGCAAGCGAGAGCAATGGTAATATTAAAATTTTCAAGACTTTTTATAAAATAAATTGGTACAAATTCGAAATTATCTTTTTTGATGAAAAATTCGAAATTATTTTACTAATCAAGTAAGAGCATTCACTTTCGCTTGGCTAAAGTCTTCTAAAATAGAACTACAGTGCAAATTTTACACATTTTGAGCAAAAAAACACCCACATCGTGGGTGTAAAACTGTGTAAAACCGTGTATATATTTCCATGAGCTACAGTACCCGTGTATATTTACACGGGTACTGTAGCTCGTGTAAACGATTTTTTTTATTTATTTTCTCTCTCCTTTCTCAAACTACCTCTCTTCTCCAACCATTACAACAACCCAGCGTGCCAGATTAACTACCCAACCACCAAACACCGCAATCTAGCACAGAGTATTAACCAAAATCAACTGAAAATTAACCCAGAATCAACCCGAAAATTAACCCAAAAATCAACTGAAAATTAACCCAAACACATCCACACAGACAAATCAACACAGAGATACACTTACTCAAAAGAAAGAAAAAAAAAAAAAAAAACACAAAGATAC
Source organism: Quercus glauca (assembly GCA_023736055.1). Lineage (NCBI taxonomy): Eukaryota > Viridiplantae > Streptophyta > Magnoliopsida > Fagales > Fagaceae > Quercus > Quercus glauca. The sequence goes on along the minus strand of CM043316.1, from coordinate 70,839,376 downwards.
ACAAACAAACCCAAACGGACAAACAAAAAAGAGAGATCGGTGCTTATCGGAACTGTGGATCGGAGCTGTGGGTCTCGCTTGATCGGAGCTCGTGGGTATAGGTCTTGCCTGATCGGAGCTGTGGATTGGAGCTAGTAGGAGCTGTGGATCGGAGCGTGCTCGGAGCGATGGTTCAGAGTTGTGGATCGAAGCTCGTGGGAGCTGTGGATCGGAGCGTGTGGGAGCTTGGATCGGAGCAGTGGTTCGAAGCTGTGGCATTTGGTGGCGTAGATCAACTCGTAGATCGGTGCTCGTAGATCAGATAGATCGGTGCTCGGAGATCGGTTTCAGCATTTGGCGTTTGGTGGGTTTCAGCTGTTGAGATCGAAGATTTTTGGTGGGTTTTGGGGATATGGGTTACTGGATTTCAGGGGTCGTTTGGGGGAGATGGTGGTGGTGGTGGTGGTGGGTCGTTTTGCTGGTGGTGATGGCCCAATAAGCCCAATATAATAGATTTGTAGAGAATGAGTTAAAGAGCTAGGTTCAAGCAAGGATTCTAGCAGTTTACGTAACTTTAATGGACAGTCACGCAAGAACTATTCATACAAGACTGGGTTGATGCTTTGTCCGAGGAGGACACTCTTTGTATTAGTCAATATTGATGTTTACAAATACCACCTTTGTTACAATCCCTCCTCCTTCTTTTTCTTTCTTCCCCCCTCTCTCCGTGGGAATTCCTCTTATTATATATAGCCCATTACAGACAATCTTCACCCTACACTTGTCAATAATCCTTTTGACCACTTGAGTACCTATCCCATCAACCACCCTCTCTGACCTCTCTGTGAGTCATGATGGCCAAGGAAACACTATTCAGAGGTCTTCTCCACTTAAATGCGGCCTGAAAAGTAGCTGTAACGCATTTAATGCGGAGGTCACAACACATTCTTCAGATATCTTTTGTTTCCTTCCATCTTGCGAGTTCGTGTGACATGCCCTTGACGTCATTAGTTCCCTTGTCAGGTTCACTTCAATGGCTAGAACGGGTGAAAAGACGGTGCTGACAGAGTTCGAGGAGACCTTTCTCCTTGGAACATCCGTTTTTCCCCCTGTTTGTGAGGCACTGAGTTGTAATGCCCTTATATTGTTTGATCTCTCCTCGGACACACAAAGACCCAAGGTAAGGCCCAAGGCCCATTGTACTTCTTTTGGGCCCCGTCCCCACAATAGCCTCTCAAAACCTCGGTTTTCCCTTCCACCCAAGGAGGAAAAGGGAGGTTTTGATCTGTAAAAGATAAGGACATTGACCCCTTTGGCATACATGCGTCAGAGCGCCATCTCCCCTGCTTCATAATTGCCTCTGGCGCTTCGAGGTCCGCGAACCGTCATTTATCGATCCAGGCGGTGCTTTGTCCCCTTTATCCAACAGCGAGCCATGCATCCTACAGTGGATATTCTTTCCTAGAATTCTAGGCGGGGTTATTCCCACTCCTTTTCTTCTTCTATATAAAGCCTCGAAGGGATTTATTTCTCTCTTTACTTTTCAAAACTTCATATACTCCAGAGAACTCCAGCGCTCTAGCCTACAAACAGTTCTAGATATTCAAGCCTCCACCGCCTTTTCTTTAAGATATTTCTTAAGGACTCTTTCTAAAGGATTCGGATTATCACATTTCCCTTTGTAAGTTTTCGTTTCTCTGAACTCTATTTCTCCTCGGCCACTTGGTCACTATTCTTCTTACGCATAGATATCCATCTCCGTTCTTTTAGTTCATCTTAATGGGTAGATTTGAGAGTCTTGTAGATTCCCCTACGAAAATAGAAATTTTTAAACAGAAATATAACATACCCCAAGAAGTTAGCCTACGGTACTGTCCCCCAGAGCAAATTTTCACCCATAGGAAAGAGGGAGAGGTAGTCATCCCGGTAATAGCATTCATAGAAGGAGGGATGACCCTTCCTATGGGTAGGATAACCCGGGATTACCTTATCAACCATAGACTTTGTCCCCACCAATGCGCACCTAATATGTTTAAGATATTAGGTTGCGTTGATGCCTTTAATGAGTACCTTGGATTGCGCCTTACATGGCACAACGTAGTCCACCTGTATGAGTGCCATTCGCAAGCCAAGGGAGGGTTTTACCTTAAGTCTAGGTCATCCGTCGTCAAACTCATCTTGTGCCTTCCCAGATCCAACAAAAGGATGAAAAATGATTACCTCATCGCTTCAGGGGCATGGCACGATGGTCGCCATTGCCCAACCCAAGAGAGGAAGACAGGTGGGGTACTTTAGGTTAGGTTCCATGGACAAAAAACGGAGATTTTATGACCCTACCCCGCTTTCCATTTTATATATATATATATATATATATATATATATATATATATATATATATTGTCATGAGTTTCAGATGTCTAACTATAATTGTCTCTTTGGTTTTCTTCGCAGATAGGAGGCTAGTTGCACCTCGGCTCAGTCATACCAACGTTAAGGCCCTCAACTTTTTGCTTCGATCGGAGATATTCATGAGCGAGGATCAGCAGTTGTGTGCCGTTCATCTAGTTTTGGATTTTGATCCCATTTCGAAGGTTTTTCAAGCGGTCGGCAACGCCATCCGAGCAGGTGATCCTCGGATAAACTGAATAAACGTTTCGAAGCCGGATTTCCTGGCCCGAGAAGATCTCCCTCCGGTCAGGCTACCAATTCATCAAGTCCCTCCTCCACTAGTATTCCCTTTACGGTAAATTCCCCCTAGCGCGGCAATTGCGGAGGAAGAATGAGCCGCCTCCTCGCGTGTATCATTGGACAAAGAGATAGACCGGTTCCGATTTGAGTCGGAGGGTGCTCCAGAGAGACCGGTAGAGCTTTCGGACTCCAAGATAGAATCTAACAAGCTCTCCACAGCGCATCCTTCAAAGCCTGCTGCTACTCGGTTTGACTCAAGCTCCGTGGAAGGCAGAATGGAACAGCAAAAGAAAAGATCGGGTTTGAGGGGCTTGATGGCGAATAGGAATAAGGGGTCACTCAAACGAGTACCATTGAGGCATTAGTTCCTGTGAACCTTCCTCCCCCTCCTCCCCCAACCCACCTTGAACCACGAGCAGATCCTGATCCGAAAAGGAAGAGACCTATATAGGATCTAGAAAACAGGGAACTGCCCCCCAAAAAGCATACAAAGCAGTAGAAAACTAAGGATTCGAAGGACAGAAGGTCCCATTCCTTAGACAGTAGGGATGACACGGAGGTGCGTTGCCAACAGTGCACATGGGCCCTTGTAATGGAGGTGGATGGGGCCCCCATCCCTCATGACTCTTCCATAAGGAAGTCCAGCAGGGGGCACGCTGCATATCTGGCCCAAGCACTGGAGCAGCCTCTTCTCCTACCCAGGGATATGGACGCTCTTAGGCGGACCAGGCAACCAGATCTTTTTATGTTTTTGAAGAAAGATCTTGCTGTGTTAAGTGGGTTTCCAACTCGCACCTACATTTTCCCTTTACATTCATGCGTTAACTGCTCTGCCGCTTTTATGCAGGTGACTCAGCAAGTTTACGTTACCAAGGAATGGGTGCGAGGCGCCCACCATAAGCTTGAGGCCGAGCTCCAGTCTCGGCGCGAAGTCGAGAAAGCCCTAGGGAAGGAGAAAGAGGGGAGGGCTATGCAGGCCGAAAGGTTGAAGACTGCCGAGCGTGAGCGCTCCAGTGCTCTGGCCGGGTTGAAGACCTCAGAAACACAGGCTGAGGACCAGCGGAAGCAGCTGTACACTACAAAAATCAACTTGGCCACCCAGATGCAGTTGGTCAAGGATCTTAGGGCCGAATTGTAGAGGGTAAAGGATGCAGCAAAGGAGGCTGCTCGGGTGGCCAAGGAAGATGTTGCGCTGCTGCAAACACTGCCTACGAGCGTGGGGTGGATGAGACAGAGAGAAGGTTGGCCGAAGAGGCGGCGAAGGTGTGCAGGGATTATTGCACTGTCTTGGATGGAGGCACTCAATAGCGCGGGAGTTCCTGCTGACTCTAATCTGACGGAGAGCGTATATTATCCTAAACACATAAGAGAAGCTCCAGCCGATCCCCCTCTGACCACTGATCTTTCTCTTCAGACTTCCGGTCAAGGCCCTGCTGCCCCAGTCCTTGCCGAGTGTACTAAGGAGCCCCTCCCTTTGGCCAGGGGTACCTCACCTGAAGATAACATCCCCATCAAAGGTATGGTCATTCAAGCTAAGGCAGCTGAGCTTGAGGCCACTGATTCCAAGAAGGGAGCCCTACCTTAGTAGAAGCAGTGTTTTTTTTTTTTTTTTTTTTTTAGTGGTAGTGTTTATCAATTTTGTGTTGTCTTCCACCACAGTGTAGTGATGCAACCTTTTTGAATGGAACACGCTTTTTATTTCATATGTTTTTGTTGTGTTGAACAATTTCATTCTGTAATGGTAATCATTAACTGTGATTCGTACTCAGACGAATAACAGAAGAATTTATATTCCGATAAATAACCCACGAATTTTAACTCGGTCAAATCATTGAAGAACTTCTGCTAGCGAAAAGCTTCCTATCCCAGCTAAAGCATTTCAATGAGAAATTGCAACTCATAAAGTTTTTGAACATAATGTTGATCTTTAGCACATGGTCCTGGTCCGAGGGCTACAGGCCTGACTAGGTCTCAGTTTAAACACTCGTAAAAATTTAGAACTTAATGTTCACCTTCCCACATCAGCTGGTCTGAGGACTACAGGCCTGATTGGGTTACAGTTTAAACACTTATAAAAATTTAGAACTTAGTGTTAACCTTCCTACATCAGCTGGTCCGAGGACTATAGGCCTGACTGGGTCTCAGTTTAAACACGTGAAAATTTAGAACTTAGTATTAACTTTCCTACATCAGCTGGTCTGAGGACTACAGGCCTGATTGGGTCTTAGTTTAAACACTCATAAAAATTTAGAACTTAGTGTTAACCTTTCCACATCAGCTGATCAAAGGACTACAGGCCTGACTAGGTCTCAGTTTAAACACTTATAAAAATTTAGAACTTAGTGTTAACTTTCCCACATCAGCTGGTCCGAGGACTACAGGCCTGACTGGGTCTCAGTTTAAACACTCGTAAAAATTTAGAACTTAGTGTTAACTTTCCCACATCAGCTGGTCCAAGGACTACAGGCCTGACTGGGTCTCAGTTTAAACACTCGTAAAAATTTAGAACTTAGTGTTAACCTTCCCACATCAACTAGTCTGAGGACTACAGGCCTGACTGGGTCTCAGTTTAAACACTTATAAAAATTTAGAATTTAGTGTTAACCTTCCCACATCAGCTAGTCCGAGGACTACAGGCCTGACTGGGTCTCAGTTTAAACACTCGTAAAAATTTAGAACTTAGTGTTAACTTTCCCACATCAGCTGGTCCAAGGACTACAGGTCTGACTAGGTCTCAATTTAAACACTCGTAAAAATTTAGAACTTAGTGTTAACCTTCCTACATCAGCTGGTCCGAGGACTACAGGCCTGACTGGGTCTCAGTTTAAACACTTATAATAATTTAGAACTTAGTGTTAACCTTCTCACATCAACTGGTCTGAGAACTAAAGGCTTGACTGGGTCTCAGTTTAAACACTTATAAAAATTTAGAACTTAGTGTTAACCTTTCCACATCAGCTAGTCCGAGGACTACAGGTCTGACTGAGTCTTAGTTTAAACACTCGTAAAAATTTGGAACTTAGTGTTAACCTTTCCACATCAGCTAGTCCGAGGACTACAGGCCTGACTGGGTCTCAGTTTAAACACTCGTAAAAATTTAGAATTTAGTGTTAACCTTCTCACATCAGCTGGTCCGAGGACTACAGGCCTGACTGGGTCTCAGTTTAAACACTTATAAAAATTTAGAACTTAGTGTTAACCTTCCCACATCAGCTAGTTCGAGGACTACAGGCCTGATTGGAGCTCAGTTTAAACACTCGTAAAAATTTAGAATTTACTGTTAACCTTCCCACATCAACTGGTCCGAGGACTACAGGCCTGACTGGGTCTAAATTTAAACACTCGTAAAAATTTAAAACTTAGTGTTAACCTTCCCACATCAGCTGGTCCGAGGACTACAGGTCTAACTGGGTCTCAGTTTAAACACTTATAATAATTTAGAACTTAGTGTTAACCTTCTCACATCAGCTAGTCCGAGGACTACAGGCCTGACTGGAGCTCAGTTTAAACACTCATAAAAATTTAGAACTTAGTGTTACCCTTCCCACATCAGCTGGTCCGAGAACTACAGGCCTGACTGGGTCTCAGTTTAAACACTCGTAAAAATTTAGAACTTAGTGTTAACCTTCCCACATCAGCTGGTCCGAGGACTACAGGCCTGACTGATTCTCAGTTTAAACACTCGTAAAAATTTAGAACTTAGTGTTAACTTTCCCACATCAGCTGGTCCGAGAACTACAGGCCTGACTGGGTCTTAGTTTAAACACTTATAAAAATTTAGAACTTAGTTTTAACCTTCCTACATCAGTTGGTCCGAGGACTATAGGCCTGACTGGGTCTCAATTTAAACACTCGTAAAAATTTAGAACTTAGTGTTAACTTTCCCACATCAGCTGGTCCAAGGACTACAAGCCTGATTGGGTCTCAGTTTAAACACTCGTAAAAATTTAGAACTTAGTATTAACCTTCCCACATCAGCTGGTCTGAGGACTACAGGTCTGATTGGGTCTCAGTTTAAATACTTATAAAAATTTAGAACTTAGTGTTAACCTTCCCACATCAGCTAGTTCGAGGACTACAGGCCTGATTGGGTCTCAGTTTAAACACTCGTTAAGGTGGAGATGGGAAATATGACGTTGTTAGGCAACAAATGATTATTTTTCGTCAAAAGAAACTTTCATTATCTAGTAATAATATCTTTTCAGGTTATTTACATTGCACGGGTATGGTATTACATATTCATCTAAATCTTCCAGAAAATACGCTCCTACACCAGCCACCGAGGTGATGCGATATGATCCTTCCCAGTTGGGTCCCAGTTTCCCCTATGCTGGGTTCTTTGTCTCACCTAGAACCTTCCTCAGTACCAAATCACCGGGGGCTAGTGGCCTCACTTTAACGTTAGCATCATAACCCTTTTTGAGCTTGTACTGGTAACATGCTAATTGGACCATCGCACTCTCCCTTCTTTCTTCGATCAAGTCTAAGCTCTTCTCTAGTAAATCACTGTTCTTGTTCGGACAGAAGGAACTGGTTCTTAAGGTTAGGAGACCATTTTCTAGAGGGATGACAGCTTCTGCCCCGTAAGTCATTGCGAAGGGAGTCTCCTTAGTGGACCTTCGGGGAGTGGTTCGGTACGTCCAGAGGACATGTGACAATTCTTCCACCTATTTGCCCTTTGCATCGTCTAGTCTCTTTTTTAGTCTGTTCACGATGACCTTGTTAATAGCCTCTACTTGTCCGTTCCCCTAGGGGTAAGCAGGAGTAGAATATCTGTTTGTGATTCCCAACTCACAGCAATATCATCTTATTATCAAACTGTAGGCCGTTGTCCAAGATGAAGGTATGAGGGACTCTAAACCGAGTGTCAATATTTTTCCACACGAATATCTTGGCATCTACATCTTTGATATTTGCCAAGGGCTCAGCTTCGACCCATTTGGTGAAGTAGTCCGTGCCGACCAGCAGATATCTCTTATTTCCAACTATCTTGGGAAAAGGATCCACGATGTCCAAGCCCCATTGAGCGAATGGCCATGGGCTGGATAGCGGATTAAGGACCCCCCCTGGCTGGTGTATGTTTGGCGTGAACCGCTGGCACTGATCACATTTTTTAACATATTCTTAGGCTTCCCTCTGTATATTTGGCCACCAATAGGCCTGAGTGATGGCTTTGTGCACCAGGGATCTACCTCCCGTGTGGCTTTCGCAAATTCCCTCATGTAACTCTTCGAGGAGCGCCTCAGTCGCTTCAGGATGCACGCATAGTAAATATGGTCCAGAGAAGGAGCGCTTGTATAATTTCAGGTCCTCGGATAGCCAAAACCGTGCAGCCTTCCTTCGTATCTTGTCAGCTTCAGACCTTTCTTCAGGCAGAGTGTCCCTTTGCAAGAACAGCACCACTAGGTCCACCCAATTGGGCCCAACTCTTACTTGGTGAACCTGGACTGATTCCCTTCGTGACTCTTTACGTCCGCTCAAATGTTCTACAAGAATAACCTGAGAAAGGTCTTGAGCAGAGGAGGTTGCCAAGGTGGCCAGGGAGTCAGCATGAGCATTGCCGCTTTTAGGGATGTGCGATAAACTAAAAGACTTGAACTCTGATTGTAGGTGTTTGACCTACCTTAAGTATTCCTGCATTCTTTCATCCTTCGCTTCGAATTCTCCCCTCACCTAGCTGACCACCAACCTTGAATCCGAGAACAATTCTATTACCTTTCCCCCTATTTTTCTGACCATAACCATCCCCATTAGTAAAGCCTCATATTCAGCCTCGTTATTTGTCGCCGCAAAATCCAACCTCAATGATTTTTCAATGGTGACCCTTTCCGAAGACACAAGCACTAGCCCCACATCAGAGCCTTTATGATTTGCCACTCCATCGACGTATACTTCCCAGGGTGAAAGGCTTTGCTGGGAGATCAAGCCAACCGATTTTCCATCTTCGTTCGGTGCTACTGTTACTTCGTCTAGTGAGGGCTCTGTGAATTCGACCACCAGGTCTGCCAGGACTTGGCCCTTGACCGATGTGCGAGGCATATATTTAATTTCAAAAGCCCTTAGAATCGTCCCCCATTTGGTGATCCTCCCTGTGTAGTCGGCACTCCTGAGTATAAGTTTAAGGGGGAGTTGTGTGAGAATGACGATTGTATGTGCTTGGAAATACTGGGGTAACTTTCTTGTACTGTGTACCACGGCCAGGATGGCTTTCTCCAAAGGTAGATACCACACCTCGGCCTCATGCAACGACCTGCTCACGTAATAAACCGGCCGTTGCATGCCATTATCAACTCGTATCAACACCAGACTCACAGCATGAAGGGTCACGGCGATATAGGATAAAAAGGACTTCATCCTTTTCGATACTGGACATAATGGGAGGCCGAGAAAGGTAGTTTTTAAGTTGTTGGAAGGTCGAGGCACACTCCTCAGTCCATTCAAACCCCTTCCACTTATTCAACAGCTGGAAGAATGGTCGGCATCTGTCTGCTGATCTGGAAATGAAACGATTCAAGGCCGCAATCATTCCCGTCAATTTCTAAACTTCCTTAGGATTCCGAGGAGGCCACAAGTTGTTGATTGCCTTGATCTGGTCGAGATTCACTTCAATTCCCCTATGGGTGACCATGTAGCCCAAAAACTTACCCGATCCCACACCAAATGAGCACTTGGAAGTGTTTAAGCACAACTTGTGTTTTCTGAGGGCTTCAAAAATGTCTCTGAGATGCCCAATATGCTCAGATATGACCTTGCTTTTCACCACCATGTCATCAATATAAACTTCCACGCTCTTACCCAACTGAGGCTCAAACATCCTAGTTATCATCCTTTGGTAGGTAGCTCCTGCCTTCTTTAGACCGAATGGCATTACCTTATAGTGGTAATTCCCAATGGGGGTGACAAAAATAGTCTTTTCCTGATCATTCAAGGTCAGTGGTATTTGATGATACCCTTGAAAAGCATCCAAGAAAAGCATTCAAGAAACTCATTCGAGGGTGGCCAACGGTAGCATCAACCAACTAATCGATTTTTGGCATAGGGAATGGATCTTTTGGACAAGCTTTATTCAAGTCTGTGAAGTCTACGCACACTCACCATTTTCTGCTCTTTTTCTTCACCACCACAGTGTTAGCCAACCATTTAGGATAAAATACTTCCTTGATTGCTCCAACTTGTTTGAGTTTCATCACCTCTTCTTTGACAGCGTCTGCATGTTCCTTAGATGGGCGTCGGAGCTGTTGCTTTTTAGGAATGATGGCAGGGTTAACGTTCAAGTGATGGCAAATGAACTCTGGATTCACTCCCGGGGCCTCAATGGAGTCCCATGCAAATACGTCAATGTTGGTTCTGAGGAATTCTATCAACTCTTCCTTCTCTTGAGGAGGTAGCAGGGATCCGACTTGAAAGAACCTTTCTAGATCATCACCAATAACGACCTTTGTCAAGCCCTCACATTTTTCTCCCTCGGTTAAGTCCTCGGTATTCAGCACCGAGGATTTTAATTGCTATAAGTCTTTTTCATTATGGGCTAAGGATTCGGCTTCAAGTTTATGCCAGATCGCTATCACCAAACATTGTCTGGCCACCAATTGGTCTCCCAAAATCTCCTTAACCTGTCCTTCGGACGGGTATTTGACCTTCTGGTGAAGAGTGGAAGAAATAGCCCCTAGTGTATGTAGCCAAGATCTGGCCACGATTACGGTGTAAGGTGAGTAAGTGTCCACCACTATAAAATCTACTTCCACTACTTTAAGGCCAGTTTGCACAGGTAGCCTGATTTGGCCTTTCAAGATGATCACCTTCCCATCGAAGCTCTCCAAGGGAGAGCTATAGGGTGTTAGGTCCTCGGGTGTTAAGTTCAGCCTCTTGTAAAGGTCGGGATACATTATTTCACCACCATTGCCTTGGTCCACCATTACTCTCTTCACATCATACCCTCCTGTCCTGAGGGTGATCACCAAAGCATCATCATGGGGTTGGATAGTTCCGATTTTGTCTTCATCCGATAAGCCCAAAACTGGTTGAATTTTCATTTTGACCCTCTTCGGCTCTCTGTTAACATCTTCGGAGGGCAGCCGAGCAACAGATAGTATTCTGGACAGGCAAGACCCTGTTCTTCCTGGTGCAGCAAAGATAACATTTATCGTGCCCAAGAGGGGCCTTGAAGAATCAACCAGGGGCATGGTGCAAGAATTGTTTTAACTTGCCCTCACTGACGAGTTAGTCCAGGTGGTTCCACTAACTCCTGCAATCCTCCGTGGTATGTCCATGATCTTGGTGATATTGGCAATAGAAGTTGTGGTTGCGCCTTTCAGGGTTTCCCACCATTTTGTTTGGTCTTTTAAAGAAGAGCTCGTTCTTAATCTTCTCCAGGACTTGATGCACCGGTTCTCGGAACACGGCGTTAACTGTCTGGAGATTTGTCAACCCTGGTTGTCCAACCAAATCTCTCTGCGGCCTGTTGTTGCCATGCCGATCCGACCTGAAATCCCTCCTCTCTTGAGGAATAACCTTATCCTTTCCCTTACCCTACTACTGGTCTTCTTCGACTCTTTTATACTTATCAATCCTATCCATCAGTTGGCACACACTGGTAACAGGCTTGCTTGTTAGAGACTTCCTTAGGTCGTGTTCAGTTGGGAGGCCGAGCTTAAAGGAGCTGATGGTTACTTCGTCAAAATCACCCTCCATCTCGTTGAACATCTCCCAGTACCTGTCTGAATATAATTTTAGAGTTTCACCCTCTCGCATGCTTACAGACAATAAAGAGGCCAATGACTGAGGAACCCTGTGACACGTGACAAAATGGGAACCGAACGCTTGAGTGAGCTCTTAGAAAGAACTTATAGAGTCCGCTTTCAGGCTGTCGAACCATCTCATAGTGATTGATCCTAAACTGGATGGGAAAACTTTACACATCAAGACTTCATCTCTGGAATGAACAGCCATCCTCTGGTTGAAATGACTCACGTGTTCCACAGGGTCTGTTCGGCCGTTATAGATGGTGAATGTCGGCTGGTGAAAGCATTGAGGTAGTCTCGCATCTTCGATGTTACGTGTGAAAAGCGACCTGGAGATTTGTTTCAGGGCCCTACTCATAGCGTCATGTCCTACGCCTCGACGTGATAGGCTCCACACCCGCCATTGATGATGATGCTCTTCTTCATAGGTGAAGGATTCGCTGGGTGGGGTTTTAGACCTCCATCTGTAATCAGCGTCTCTCTTGTCGTCAGAGGAAAGGTCCGAATCCCTAGATGTTTTTCTCTGCTTTGCATGGCGTAACTCTCTTTTTAATCGATCAATCTCTAGCGGCATGTTCTTGTTGTCACTTGCATAGGAGATACGGTCCTTCCTTTGAGGTTGACTCTGGTCAGTGCGTGTGGTGTGGACACTTCCTTCGCGGTCACCTCTCCGCTCAAGGTTGAGGAAGAGATCACTGCGCGTAGAGCCCCTCGATTCTGCTTGTCGTGGACTTGGTCCAGCCATAGTTAGCCGTTATACTCACTATTACTCAAGCTCTTCCCACAGACGGCGCCAATTGTAGGGTCACAATTTGGAGCCTAAACCCAAATAGGGTCGAGTGATGGCCCAATAAGCCCAATACAATAGATTTGTAGAGAATGGGTTAAAAAGCTAGGTTCAAGCAAGGATTCCAGCGTTTACGTAGCTTTAATGGACAGTCACGCAAGAACTATTCATACAACTGGGTTGATGCTTTATCCGAGGAGGACACTCTTTGTATTAGCCAATATTGATGTTTACAAATACCACCTTTGTTACAATCCTTCCTCCTTCTTTTTCTGTCTTCCCCCTTCTCTCCGTGGGAATTCCTCTTATTATATATAGCCCATTACAGACAATCTTCACCCTACACTTGTCAATAATCTTTTTGACCACTTGAGTACCTGTCCCATCAGCCACCCTCTCTGACCTCTCTGTGAGTCACGGTGGCCAAGGAAACACTGTTCAGAGGTCTTCTCCACATAAATGCGGCATGAAAAGTAGCTGCAACGCATTTAATGCGGAGGTCACAGCCCATTCTTCAGATATCTTTTGTTTCCTTCCATCTTGCGAGTTCGTGTGACATGCCCTTGACGTCATTAGTTCCCTTGTTAGGTTCACTTCAATGGCTGGAACGGGTGAAAAGACGGTGCTGACATAGTCCGAGGAGACCTTTCTCCTCGGAACATCCATTTTCCCCCTGTTTGTGAGGCGTTGAGTTGCAATGCCCTTATATTGTTTGATCTCTCCTTGGACACACAAAGACCCAAGGTAAGGCCTAAGGCCCATTGTACTTCTTTTGGGCCCCGTCCCCACAGGTATAATTTGAAGGGCAAAACTTAGGTACAGTACCTTAGGAACCCCTTTTAAATTGCTAACACCTGTCCAATTAAATGACTCAATTAACGGAAGTTTAATGCTATCTTTCCTTTTCTTTTTCTTTTTTTCTTTTACTTTTTTTTTTTCACTCTCTCTTTCAATGAGAAAATTTGTAGTTTCTCAAACTAGAAACTTCTCACGCACAATCTCAAAAGCCAGAACTCAAAAGAACCCAATGACCATTATGCTTCTCAAACCCAAACGCTCTGAGTTCTAATCAAAACCAAGCAAATAATGGCGAAGGGACTGGCTTGTAAGCATCACATCGACAACAAAACTCATATTTTTCCTGCACAATCTCAGAAGAATCCAATGGTTTCTTTAAATTGACAATCCTTCAACAGTATTTGACTTCTCACACTCAAACCCTCAATTTTCTCAACAAAATCAAGCAAAGAAGGACAAAGGGCAATCTTCTCCATTAATCCCATTATTTTCATTATGATGCAAAGCCAAATCTAGTTGTATTCTTGGTTCACGTGGTGAATGAATGTTGGTTTATGAGGTTGACTTATTCGTCTCCCTTATTCCCTGTATTTACACTTAAACTCATTCTTTGCACCAAATTTTCCCTCTAAAGAATGCTAGGACGTTTCAATGATATTCTTTTTGAAACTTCACTTAAGCCAAATTTCTCCTTCTTTGAGTGTGAAAAGTCGAAGAGGATCGATGGTTTTCTTTTCTCCTGGGTTTTCTAATAATGGGTTTAACACATCTATGAGAAGTTTGACTATGGGAGATTTGAAAGAGACAGTGAAAAAAAAAAGATGTGTTAAGTGTTAACTTCCGTTATTTTAGTCATTTAATTGGATAGGTGTCTACAATTTAAAAGGGGCACATAAGGTACTATACATAAGGTACTGTACCTAAATTTTGCCATAATTTGAATATATATATATAAATATATATATATATATATATATATATATATATATAATTGTGATGATTTTGTTTTATTGTAATGTAGACTTATGCACGAATTATCAACCAGTTGTTATAGAAGCTGAGGATGTAAATTATAAATTATTAAAAAAAAAAGTTGATCGAAAACACTAGTTGAGTTGAGCATTAAGCTAAAAGGCACTAGAAAGATATAAAAATCGTTTTTTCAAAAAAAAAAAAAAAAAACTAGCTATATGCAGTATGCACTCAAGCCCAATTTGGTGCCACGTTTTATGTCAACGAATCCAAATTACCATTTTGGCCACTCCATATATTATAAATCTCTCCAAATCTTACCTTTCACTCTCTTTCTTTCGCAAATCTCAAACCTGTACTTCCAAATCAGAAACAATCCCATTCCTATCATTAGAATTTCAATTCAGAAAAAAAGGAATAGTGACAAACAAAAAATGGAAGACAACAACAACAATCAGAGCATTATATCGCGAGAGAAGCTGGACCAAGCCGCCAGCTGGGTGAGCTCCACCGTCGTCTCCGCCTTCTTCTCTTCCCTCGAGCGCTTTTCCTGTGTCAACGTCGCCACCACCGACCCCGAATACGAAGAAGAAAACGACACCAATCTACCCCAAAACGACACCCGAACCCACCTCCAAAACGGCACCGTCAATGTCCAACAACCAAACGACGTCACCAAGCTCCCCGTCTGATTCATTCTCATCCATCTTCTTCGGTATTCAATTCCCGCGTGCTTATGTAAAAATGTTTTAGGGTTTTTTTTTTGTTGGCTGAATCAAATTATAAGAGCTTGAAATAGATAATTTGTGCCTGAAAATATATCCATATGAATGTGTTCTTGTTTGGATAATTGAAATTTAGCTTATTTTCTGTGCATTTAATCCAATGATATAGAAAATTTTTTATGCTTTTTAAGTTAATTGATTATTGCGGTTTTTATTTTTGGTTTTTATTTATTCATAATTGTACATGGTTAATGTTTGTTGAACAAATTAGGAAGCAAATCCCTAATTTTAGTGAAAAGCTTAGTCTTTTAAATGTTTGATTATGAAAGTTTAGGGTTTTGCTTTTTATGTATTGGGGGTTTGTTTGGCTGGCATTGGCAGCATGGTGTTTGGAGCTCTCAAATTGAGATCAAATGGGATTCAAGGCTTCAATTCATATTTTTGATTCAAAACCCATTTTCATGGTGCCAAAAAGATTCAATTTTTAAGCTCCTATTGCTTGCTGTAGGCACCAGATTCGTCAAACGGGGCACTGGTGTTAAATTAGAAGATTTATATTTGTGGGTCTAGAATTTTCTGACTAAGGCTTTGTTGTTGTTGTTGTTGTTGTATATTTGTGGGTCTAGAATTGTGCTTTACTTTTGAGGTTCTAATATTGGTTTGAACTTGTTATTGTAGAATACCTATTAAGTTAAAGGGATTGTTCGGGAAAGTTTAACAAGACTTCTATAACACTAGCCATGCTATATGGTGTTGAAAGCTGGGCTATAAAATATTTTATGCGTATGAAAAGAGCATAAATGAGATGAGAATGTTAAGATGGATGAGTGGAAATATAAGGAAAGATCATACAAAATGAAGAAACTCAATTAAAAATAGGGGTGACTCTCATGAATGAAAAAATGAAGGGGGGGGGGGGGGGTATTTGAGATGGTTTGGTCATTTGCAAAGCAATTAATGCAGTGCACTAGTGAAGAAAAATGATTTATTCAAGTCAAGAGAATGAAAAGAAGTAGAGGAAGACAAAAAATGACCTGCTAATTAAGGAGGTGATATATAGTATGATTTTGGATAGGATAGAATGACGGAAAAGAATATATGTGAATGACTCCAATTAGTTTATTGATACTATTGCACTGGGTTTGGTTGTTTGCCTCGAGTTTTTCTCTCTCTCCTTTTTCCCCCCTCCCCTTTTTCTTTGCTGAGAAACATGTTTCCTTTTGTACTTTGTGTGGAACCCATATGAAGTTCCTCTTAGTGCCTTGATGATCTTCAAGTTGCATATATGGGTTATTAGAATGCAATCCTTCATCCAAAATGAGATAAGTGTTTTGATGCTTAGTAAGAATTTTATGTACATATATCTTTGATTTGGAGTTGATTATATTAGTTTTTTATATCAAAAGTAATGGGATTAATTTTTCCTAGTTTATATGATGTCAGAGGACAGGAATGCTTACATAATCTGTTAGTGTCACTACTCACTACACGTCATCCTTCACACAAATGACTAGTATCACTAATATTCTTTTTCTTCTTTAATGTATGGTGATAGCAACCACTTGTCTATTTAGTTCAGCTTTCACATTTGTCCTAGCAGATGTCAAAAGTTCTGTGTTCAAGTTGCTGTCGGTGTAACAGTGTAACTGCAACTTAAAACTTATGCATTGATTAGGAGGCTCCAGACCCTGTCTTTTTGTTTCTGAAAGAGAAAAGTAAAATAATAAAAAAATTAGAACAAGAAAACAGTTTAGGCTAATTAAGGGTGATAATATTCAATAAGTAACTCTTATTAGGATTGTTTTTTGATAATTTTTTCATGGATTAATTTGTTCTAATGACACCTAAAACTTTCTAGGATAGTTACATCAGCTCAAGACTCTTCCAGAAAGCAAAATGTTACTTCTTGAAATATTTCTTTGGAAAAGGCAAGAAAAAAGTGCTGCTTTTGAGAAACAGTATCATGCTAATCTTTTAGTTAATTGCAGAGAATCTGCTACTCGGTGCAGTAGTTTCTAGTAAAAACTTGATTGAATCTGGTGACAGTGAGAGTTGTTTGTACTTGATGTCCATATCAAATTCCTTCTTAGTTTATTATACTTGTAATATGAAATAACATAAAAATTTTCAATTACACTCTTAGATAACACAAGTTGATATCAAAGATAAATTTACTTTCCAACTGCTCTGTATAAGAAGCTTTGCTTGAGAACACCTCTGGTGATTTGTTTTTCATCTTTTACTCCTTTCTTATATTATGATCAGTAAGTAAAGAACTTTACTAATAGAGAAAGCATGCCAGAAAATCTTTCCTTTCAGAGAATATATAGAAAACTAATCAAGAGTAAAATATATATGCGTCTATTTATTTACAAGGTGAAGAAGTTTCAATTTGCATTGCCATATTTAAAACTTTACAGCAAGCGCATGATTCTCATCTCTCTCTCTCTCTCTCTCTCTCTCTCTCTCTCTCTCAGGTTCATCTATATATTCTACTGCTTGCTCCATAATGTATTTGCTATTTTTTGTTAGTCTGAAAGTACACACATTATAAACAGGGACATGCATGGGTGTTTAACTTTACCAGCATTGTTAATCTTCATGCTCCTTCCAACAAAGCAGCATGACTATGCAACGTCTGATTATGTAGAACTTTGTTTTCTTCTCCTTCAAAGTTCTCGCCTTTGGTACTCTCACCTTCGTTTGCCTTTGTGGGTAAGAAGTAGACAATTCCATTACCTTTGGCTTTTCTTCTTGGTTTCTTTTGCTAAACCACCTTGAACTTCGACTGTCTCAGATTTTCAGGATTGTCTTCTTTGTAGAAATCTTTTTATAGCACATGTAGGAATCTTTCACAGCACAGGAGTTACTACGGTTTGTTTCAGTTTTTCTTAGACGTCAGTAAATAATTGGTTTGTTCTGGCAAATGGCAATCCCAGAGCAGAGCTCATTTTCTGCTTCCAAATGCTTTCCAAATGCTGTCCTTTTACTTACGTGGCTTATTATCAGGAATTTAAGTCAACTGTCTCCTGAACAAACTAATTTGATTTATCTTTCCAGTATTTATTGCTAAAAAATCAAACTTCTAGTTATGTTTGGTTAGGGTAAAAAGAAAAAGGACAGAAAAGCGGAGGAGAAATAAGAGTTTTTCATTGTTTGGATGATGAGAGAAAGTGGAGGGGGAAGGAAAATGGGGCTGGTGATTTTTCATCTGGGCCCACAAACTTCAATCCCCCCAATTCGAGAGAAAAGTAGTGTGAAAATGTGAACAATAAATGGATTTATTATTTTGCCATTTGAAACGCATTTGACCAAACATAGAAGGTAATAAGAAATTAAAATCTTTTCTATTCTTCCACTTTTTTTATTCTCTCATTTTTTTCATCTACCAAACACACAAGGTAGGAATATTAGGAATTATTCTAATGCAGCTTCCTTGAAAAGAGAAATTAATTAAGAACTTGCATCATTATGACCTAAATTAGAGATTGGGAGGAGATGGCTCTTCCACTCCTTATTTGTTTTTACTTTTTACAACTGGTCCACAAAGTTTGTCTAGAGAAATTTGTGGAATTGAACTTCAAAATCTATGTTCCTAATCCTATAGCCTAGGAGCGAATCAATTGGCTTTTAGAACTCTGTTCTTGAATCTTTATCTTTTTTTTGGCTAAATTGTTCTAGAGTCATTTATAGGTTGAAGGTGTTTGATCTCTAATGCATTACTATTTCACGAATACTACTAGTGCTGGTGCTAGCTGTTAACACTATTCTAGAGTTCATAGAACTCTTTCCCCTGTTAAAATTTAGAAATTTTAAGAAGAGGATATCATTGTAATTGTCACAAATGCTGTACTAGGATTGTATATAGTAAGTTTTAGTTTTTAGCTCTTACGGTTTTACCTCTCCTTGAACAAGCTTCTCCTCTTTGTTAGGTGTTGAGGCTCATTTTTGACAAAGCCCAGCAAGACAAAAGGCCCAACAACACGGGCAGACCAAAAGAAATTGCAAACAGAAGTCATGGTAGGAATGAATGGCTCACGGGTCCATGAGATGGGTTCAGAAGAAGCAAACGGGCTTAAATAAAGCCTAGAAAGAGAAAAGAAACAAACCCATGGAAAGTATGAAGAAAAGTGAGAATGGGCCACAGCGGGCCCAATGCAATGTAAACAAAGAGAGTAAGAGGCTAATGGAAAACCCATGAGCCCTAAGGATGAGGTATGGAGTGATTGGGCCGAGGAAGCCCAAAATGAGTTAGCAAAAGCTCATGGGTAAAACAGAGTTGGAAAAATGGGTTAAGGATGCCCAAAAGAGAAAAAGGACATTAGAGCCCATGAGCAGTGAAAGAAAAGGCCTAGTAAGTATACTGGGCTACTGAAAAGAAAACATACGGCAGGCCCAAAAGGGTCCAGCAGGATTAAATTAAACAGGGACAATAATCTGGTATGACAGGAAACGCCAAGCTACGAAACAAACACCCAAACTAAGGGGAGGCCCAATGATCCAACAAGGCCCAACCCCTCAAGAAAGGGACAAGTCATAAACATTGGCCTGTCGGAGATGCAACCCACACTAGAAGAAGCCGAAAAAGGCGCATGACAGGATATGCACACCCATTTTCAGATCTTGGCAAACGTATGAAACAACAAGAATGTAAAACACGCGTACGACCCAGGCATCACTAGCCTGTACCCAGCCACTATGGGAAAGGATGAGGTCATGGGTGAGGGCACGATCTGGCGGTGGGGAGGAGTGGAAACCCATTCTTGTGGTTCTTTCTCAGGCTCTTTCGGTGGGTGCAGTCTTGCTGGGATGACATGCCACCCAAAAGAGGCAAGAGTGGGTAAGAATCACTGGGTGCATGCCATGAGAGACTGAGAGGGAGAGGGTACACATTGGACGAGTAGAAAAGGAACCTTCGTTGTCTAAAAGCCACAGGTTAGTGGTGGTAGTTAGAACCATTGACTCAGTAAGTGGTCGGCAAAAGGCTCCCATATCAGACAAGGGTCGTTAAGGGGCTAGAATAGTAAAACCGGTCACGGCAGGCTCTATATAAGGGACCCGTAGCTGTGTAAAAAAAGGAGGAGAAAAAGGAAAAAGAAAAAAAAAAAAAAAAGAAGGAATTGAAAGAAAGAATTGAAAGAAAGAAAAAAGAGAGAAAAACAGAGCGTTTTTATGGCAGACATGCATCCAAATGGGTTAACCCCCTCTCTCCCTCAATAGCCTTACCCTCTATTAGAGGCAAACAGTTTATACTCGGGCACACACCATTTAGGGCTTGCCTCTTAAGGCAACTAATTTCTCCTCTAAAGTTACTTGCGTTGAAGGAGCAGTTTTCCCTTCCCTAGTTAGAGCCTCGTGGTAATATTTGGTGTGGCAAACCCATTCTTTTGATTCTACTAACCCCGTTCTACCCCCTCGTTTAAGTTTTATTCTTTGAACGTGAGGCCTTTTAAGTCATTTACTTTACTTATTGTGGCAGAAATAGTGACTGTACTTTCTTTACATTATCTATATTATATCTGCCTGCCATAACCTCTTAACAGTGACTCTGCCTACTGAGAGTTTATAAAACAGACTTTGGCAGACGTGGTGTGGTTTGCGCACAAGCCGGGCCAAGGTGTGCTCCAATTGGGCCAGTCCTGACTCCTTTACTCAGAAACGACTCGGGCTTAGTACGGCAGGAAACAACCCAATATTCCGATCCAGGCCCACCACCTTACATTAGGTTTACTGGCTTAAGTGTTTGTGGGGGCCTTTTTTGTGTTTTAGGTTGGGCTGGGCTGCCTCCTACGGTGATGGGCTCGAGTATCTTTCTGAGTAGGAGAGTTGAGACCGGCCCAACTGTAACTCACTTTGGGCCGGCTTGTGCACAAACTGAGCCTTGTCTGCCAGGAACGTTCTCACAGCAAGCAGAGCTATTACAAAAAAGGTTACGGCAGGCAGATATAATAACAATAAAGAAAAAACAGAGTAGCGGCTTTTTCTTAATAACAAAGTCCGAATATTTCTATGGCAATCACAGTAATAACAATGGTAATAATAATAACGGCTTTTATAGAAAAGAATAACTGATTGAACGATGATGAAAGTTAATCAAAAAATAAACGTCAAGTCAAGTTTGAGTCTGCAGTGACAAAGAATCAAGGAGGAAGAACGCTTCCTCTCAATGAAACTAATCTCCTAGGAGAATATCCTGCCGCGGGGATTAATAACTCTGAGGGAATCGGACCTAGGTGATAAATGCCTGAAGGAATTCCTATTACTTAATTGCTCCTTAGAGAGTGGGATTTTTAGGAGGAGAAAAGAGAACCGATCTATTGGTGCATGCCCATTACCCTTACTCTTTATTTTCTTATCTTTTCTTCTTTCCTTTCTTTTTCTTTTTCTTTTTCTCCTCTTTTTTCCTTCCTCTGTTTTTCGGTCCCCTCTACAGCGCATGGCAAGGATCCTTTTATAGGGTCTGCCGTAATTGATTTTTTACCACTTTACCCTCCAACGGCCTTTGTCTGGTTTGTGCGTACTTGCCGACCACCGTCTGTGTGCTACTTACCCTCGCCAGACAAAGACAGGTTTGTGTTGTTTCTTAGTCCGCCGTGGCACTTTCTCCTGCCGCAGCGTAAATACTCTTTCTCTCTCCCTATGGCATGCACCTAACGTTCCCCCCCCCCCAACCTTGCCTTTTTTAGGCGATCTGTCATCCCAGCAGGATGTACCTCTCAAAAGGGCTTGGACAGGGAACGTAAAATAGATCTTTTCCCCTCTCCCTTCCACCAAACCACACCCCTCCTTACCTCTTACCACTGACCCATGGCCCCACCACGTCCCATATTGGCTGGGTACAGGCTGGTGGCGCCTGGGCCTTGCGCGTGCTTTCCTGTTATGTACGTTCAAAATCTGTCTGCGGCTCATGTGTTTGTTGTGATCTAGAGCTTTTGTTTGCATCGTCTGCCATGCTTTTTTGTTCTTTCATGTGGGTCATTCTATACATTTCACTGCTTCCCTTTGGGATTGGGCTTCCCTTAATACTGGGTTTCACATTTCTCTTGGCCCATTTCTTGGTTACACTCATGTTCTGTTTACTTGGCATTTCCTACCATGATAATATGTTCCTGCTAGGCCTCTTTTTAAGCCTGCCGTTTCATTCCTTCCCCTAGTGTCTTAACAGAGTCACTGGTGTTCTTACTTATGGGCTCCATTGTCCCTTTCTTTTTCTCTTGGGCCTGCGGCCCATTTACTTCTTTTGGGCTTCCTCGGCCCTTTTACTAATTTTGCATTCCCATGGGCTTTTATAAACTTAATTGGGCTTCCCCGGCCCAATCTCCTCATTCTCATCCTTGGGGTTCATGGGCTTGCCATCAATCCCTACTTTCTTTGTTCACATTGCTTTGGGCCTGCCGCGGCCCATTCTCACTTTTCCATACCATATACTGCCCATGGGTGCCATTTCTCTCTTTCTGGGCCCTTTGGGCCCATTTGCTTCCTCAAGACTCATTTATTCATGTTATAGGCATGTGCTCCATTACCCCTGCCGCCTGGGATTAACAGTCTTATTTTATGCCTGCCACTCTTATTGCCTGCTTTGTTGAGTTGGGCCTGCTTTACAAAAATGACCCTCAACATTTAGCCCCCTGAACATATGGAGCGTTCTTGCGGTTCATATGTGAATGAAGGACTTTTTTCATCTTTTACACTTTCCCTTCTTTTTTCTTTTTTTTTTTCTTTTTCTTCGCGGGCTTTTTTAAACCATGAACTCCTTCCTGCATATATATTTCTTTTCTTGCCGTGAACAGTGGTGACTCTTCGAATTTCCTAAAATGGCAATTGCTTTAAAACATAACTACCGCCTCATTAATTTCATCATTTTCTCAATGGCTGACCAGTCGCCTCCCTTCACGCCGGCCTTAATAACTCAGGTATTTAAGAAAAGAGTCCCTTCCCAACGCAGACACAAACTCCTTCTATTCCAAAATATTTTCCTTCCCTCACCATTTTCTCCTTTTCGAACACCCATTCCCCTCTTACTCCGATCAAATCCTCCTGCCATGGCACCGGTGAAAACTCAAGCTTCCTTCCGCCGTAAAGGGAAAAGCGTCGCTGTGGACCCTCCGGTGGAACAAGAAGTAGAAGAAGAGGACGTGCGCTCCTATTTGGACCATTTCGATGAGAAGGAGGCACGACGTGACCCGGACAGCGAGTGCGCCCCTCTGATCGACCCTTGGTACAATCTTAGTCCCCGCTTTCCCAAGGCTCCTGGAGATTATGCGTCGCCGTCGTTGGGCCGTGTGTGGCTCGTTCTTTGCCGGCGAAACCTTGATGTTTCTTGGGCTTCGGTGTCTTCCTTCATCTCCGATTTGGTCATTCGTCAAGGCGTCGCCCTTCCTGTACCCATTCATTTCGAGTTTGGGTTTGGCACTGCCTTGGGTTGGAAGGAGTGGGTTGACAGTGAGTTATCGGATGCAGACTTCATGGGTTTGCTTCAGAGGGCCGGTGTTCTAAAGGCCGTCGTTCTTTCCCGAAGCATGTCCAACTTTTGAGACCTCTACAATCTTCGCCATTTAGTTTGCCGATGGTGTGCCACCACTCACACATTCTTCTTTTCTTGCGGCGAACTCACTGTTACTCTCGAGGACATGGCTAATCAGTTACTTTTGCCTATTCTTGGAGATGTTGATCTTGCCACCATTGAGCTTTCCCCAAAAGAAGAAGACATCGAAGCGGAGTTGAAGAAGAGGATGGCTGGAAATGCTAAGTTGTCTTACTGGGTTAGTTCTTCTTCTAAGTTTTCTGCTGTTGCTCGTCGTGCTGCCTTTATTGCTTTTTGGCTTTCTAAGTTTGTCTTTGGGTCCCATCCCCATTATGCCATAAAGCCTTTGTATTTTCGTTTGGCCATTAAAATATTTGCTGGGGTGAGTCTGCCGCTAGCCCCCATGTTTTTGGGGCATTTATATGTTCAACTGGATATCCTGCGGAGTGATGAGAGTCAGGCTGGCTCCTGCCACATAGTTGCTTCTTCTGTACACAGCACCATTCTGCAACAGTTGTTGTTTGAGCGCTGTGCGCAATTCTTGGCGAAGTGTAGGCCCGTCAGATTTGCTAAAGAGAAGTATAAATCCTGTCCGCGGGTCATTACTGGTTTTTGTGGCAGATTTGAGTTTGATTTTCCTCTGGCTTTTCGTTGGTCTGGTTTGAAGCCCATCGATTATTCTGTTGTTGAGTCATTTGATGAAGGTGTTGGTTTTTCCTGGAGAGCTTATAGACATTTACGTCCTGGTTATACTTGTGCTGATTCTGTAATGGGTTCGTTTGTTGATACTGTTGGTACTACTACTTTGCTGGCTGGCTTTGATGAGACGGGTATCACTTATTTGGCTGCCACTAATCCTGGATGGTTGCCTTATTTAGCAGATGAAAGTGTCAGGTTCGTCCATTACCATGCCAACCGAGTGAGGAGACAGTTTGGCCTGGATCAGGATATTCCTAATGACCTCTCCTTCCTCGCAGAGTCTCCTACTTCAGCTAGATCCTTTCTGCAGCACACTGCTTTTGACTTTTGGAGGCAGTGCTTCAGTGCGGTCACAGTTGCTGGTTCTTCGAGGGAAGGCCTTTGCCCCCCTGCTATGCACAGCTATTGGCAGCTTGTTATGACCTCGTTTGATACAGAGTTGGTTGGCAGTCGCGGTTTCTCTCTTATACCTACTGAGGGACTTAGCATGGTTATCTCTCCCAATTCTCGGTTGCTCCTTCGTTCTAAGTCCGTGTTGGCCTATACTAGAAAACAGAACCGATCTGCCATCTTTGAGTGGGACGAGGAGAAGAAAGGATGGTATTGGCACACAGGTGATTACCTCTCAGGTTGGGAAAAGAAAGTTAAAGTAGTAAACATTCCTACGCCAGTCAAGAAAGTTCCTGCCAAGCTTAAATCTGCCAGCAAGTCTAAATCTGCCACTCCTCAGCCTCCCATAGGTGCTACTGCTGCCAGCAGAACACGAGGCAGTAAAAGGAAGACAACTCCCCATCCTGCGTCTGCCGTTCAACGAAGAGTAAGTTTCTAAAAAACTTTTTCTTGCTTTGTCTTCCAAGTACATATATATATACATATACTTCTTCCCTTTTTTCTTTGACTTTTTCTGAATCCTGACATGCTTGCTAACTCTTTTTCTTGACTTTTTTTCTTATCCCCTTTTCTTTTACAGTCTAAGCACAAGGAGGATACGTCAGCCGCCCGTCCTATTATGCTTGAGGAACCCGAATCAGAGGTATATTTCTTCTTGCTCCTGCACGTGTTTAGTCTGCTACATGTTTTTTGGTTACTTCACTCGCCCAAAGGGTTAATTCGGTCTTCATACCTCTTCTTTGTTTTGTCTTTTAGGATGAGCCTGAGCCTTTTTTCATATACCGCCCTACCGCCGAAGAGCTTTCTGCCCCCATGGGCACTCCTACGGAGGGCACTTTTGGTGGGGCCAAATTTGCAACATCTGCTCCTTCTGCAGCCACTACCTCTCTTACTAGACCGGTACCCATGGATTAGGGTACTCATATTAAGGAGGTTAGTGAGGCCACCCCTACTCCTGCCATGACACCTTCTGTGCAAAGAGGAACCACCCCTCTTGTAGTTACCCAGATCGAGGTTACTCCTGCTGCACCTCTCGTTATTTCCACTGGTGACCATTTTACTGCTCTTTCTCAGGCAGTGCAGGACGTTTCCTCTTTGGTAGTTACTCCCTCTTCTATTCTTGTTTTTGCCACACGTGGGCCTCGTGCTGAATTGTCCTCAGAGGAGTCTGAGGAGATCTTTGAGGATCCTGAGGATGAGCCTGGCCTGGGGAGGAGGATTTCTGAATCTGAGGAAGAGGAGAGTGTTCCACCCGAGACAATGGGTATGTGCTTTCTTCCTTCCTTTTTCTTCTTTCTCCGTTAAGTTCACTCTTCTCCCTTTTTATTTGCATGTCTATTTCTCTGTTTGTAGAGACTTTTGGGGAGTTAGGCATTTTAGCAGACGTAGGGATGTCTGCGGCAGCTTCTTCTGCCATGCCCACAACACCTATTCCTGCCACATCTCTTATACCAGTTTTCTCTGTTCCTGCAGTTCCTTCTGTTCCTGCCTCTGTTTTCCCTACAACCCCCGTTACTGCTAGCTCTAGTAAATTTTTTATCTCATTTCTTTACTTCTTCTCCGTGGGCTTTTCTTCTTTTTATTCTTACCAAGGTTTCTCATTTCAACCTTTGTGTTCTTCGACAGGTCCACCTCTTACAGTGCCTTCTCAGTTTGAGGTGGGCAGTAGCTCTGCCACCCTTCCAGATCCTATGAGCGAGGCTGCAGCCTTCGTTGTGCGTTTTGACCAGTCCGAAGTCAACGACCTTGATCCTGCTTCTTTCTGGGGCTCCGGACCCCCTTATATAGATTTTCATGGCCTCAGAGTCCCTGCAGACTGTGCTCCTCATTTGGTGATGATTCATAACAGTCGTGGGGACTTCATGCAGGGATTTCGACTTGGCCGATCAGTTAGAGAGCATTTCTTGAGGATGTTAGGGAGCGTGCTGAATGATATTGAGCATAACTTTGTTGATACCGTCTCCACTGAGAGGATCTTGCAGTGGAGAGCTGCAGTACATGAGCTTATCAGCGTTGGCTTTGTCGTGGAGTTCGTCTTGGATCACCTTTGAGAGATTGCTCGAGCAGTTTTCATGAGGAGAGTCCAGCCTACTGTTGATGCTTTTGACTCACGTCTTGCGGTTTTGAGAAAGGAAATGGCAGATTTAGAGGGTCGCCGCAAGCGTCTTCTTTCCAGTGTTGGAGGACTTGGTCGTTTTGGGGATCAATCACTTATTTCTGGACTTTATTGATGATGATGTAGTTTCTCCCTTGTTTTGTTGTTTTCTTTTACCTTATTACTCTGTTCAGTACATTATGTTTCCTATAGCACCTATTTGGGCTTGTTTGCCACAGTTTGGGTTTTGTAATTTAACTTTATGATGCTACACTTATGATGCTATACTTATGATGCTACACTTTGCTACTGTTTTTTTTTATTCTTTTGCTATGATATATGATAACAAATACTTCGTGCTTTTCATTGCAAGAAAGCGAGTTACAAAAATTTTGATTTGTGACATAGTCATTTGAAAGATAAAGAACAGAGTAAAAAAGGAAACATGACAGCTTTCGGCAAAACAAAAAGGAAGGGATAATCACATTGCTTTTCTCCTTAGGCGTAGTAGCGTTTCAACCATTTCCCATTGATGGGATCCATTAAATCACTTCCATCCATTTGAGTCAAGCAGTAATATCCACTTGGGTGTGCCTCTCTTATCACAAAGGGTCCTTCCCACTTCGGTACAAACTTCGATGGTCTTGCCAGGCCTCTCCTAACGTAATCTGCCACTTTTAGGACCAGTTGTCCTTCCGTAAATACTCTTTCTTTCATCATCCTGCCATAGGCCTCAGTCATTTTTTGCCTGTATCTGCGACTGTGTTCTTAAGCCTTTTCTCTTCTTTCATCAAGCCCTTTCAAGTCTTCACACATTTCTGCTGCAAAGACTTCTTCATCATTCTCATTTTCTTGCATCTGCATGACCCTCAGGGATAGGGTCATTTTTTCTGCTGGGCTCACTACTTCAGTTCCGTAGACCAAGGAAAAAGGTGAAAAACCTGTGGCTGACTTAGGTGAACTCCTGTAAGCCCAAAGAGCGTCTGGCAGATACGTTACCCATCCTTCCGTATATTCTTGGCTCATTTTACTGATGATTTTTATGAAAGTTTTGTTCGTTGCCTCTGCTTGCCCATTTCCTTAAGGGTAATATGGTGATGACTGGTGATGCTTGACTTGATAGAACTCTAGCATTTTCCTTACCTCACTATTGACAAAAGGCGTGCCGTTGTCACTGATGATCCTGTGGGGAACTCTAAACCTTACAATTATGTTTTCCTTAATAAAGTTTGCCACTGCTCCTCTTGTGGCTTTACGAAGTGGTACTGCCTCTGCCCACTTAGTAAAGTATTTCGTAGCTACTAGTGTCCATATGTACCCTCGCGACGGCGGATTCACCAGTCCAACTAAGTCAAGCCCCCAAGTATGGAATGGCCATGGTGTGACCATGCTATGCAAATTCTGTGGATGAGTGTGAATCAAATTGACTTGTACTTGGCAACTGTGGCACCTTTTCACAAATTCTGCCGTATCCTTTTTCATGGTAGGCTAGTAATAGCCCATTTGCAGCAGGCATCTGTAAAGCCTTTTCTTTCCCTGGTGTTCCCCACACTCTCCTGAGTGTATTTCTTTTATCATTTCTCTCGCCTCCTTAGGGCCCAGACACCTCAAGGGGTCTCCATCATACCCCTTTTTGAAAATGGTCATATTATGCAAAAAATAGCGCGTTGCTAACCTCCTGAGTTAATATTTTTCGCTGTGCTTTTGCGGTAGGATGCCTTCTGTTAGGTATTGTATAAATAGGCTTCTCCAGTCCTCACTAACGAATGCAGCGTAACTTTCTTCTCTGTCTGCCGCAAGTTGGCAGTTCCCACACTGGGTTTGGACTTGGTCTGCATCTTTGCTCATGGTTGGCCAATAAAAGCCTGCCCTCTCCCGTCAAAACTTCCTTCATGGGTATCCGCCAATCTCCTTCGCAGTGTTCCTCCTGGAACCTTTCTTTTAACACTTCAATTATGGATTCTTTTCTCTTGCTGACCTCTACACTAGTGCTCTCCCTTTCAAATATTATTTGCGAACCTAGTGCGGCCAATGCATTGGCAAACCGATTCTCGTTCCTCAGGGCATGTTCTATTTCAAAAGTTAAGAATTTTTCTTCCATCTTCTGGGCCATTGCTCTGTACAGGGCAAGACTTGGTTTCTTTAAGGAAAAACTCCCTTTTGTCTGGCAGACTACCAAGTTGGAATCACCCAGTACTTTTAAATGCTTAACTCCCATCTTAAGAGCTGTGGCCAGCCCAGTTAAGTAAGCTTCATATTCTGCCGTATTATTTGAACAGGGGAATTCCAGCTTGAATGATAGTGCTACTGCTTTATCTTCTTCATGATACAAAACTACCCCAACCCCTCCAGACTGGGCGGTAAAAGACTCGTTAAATTTCATTACCCACTGTTCTCTGAGTTCCTTTGCCATGGCTACTTCCCCTAGAACTTCGTCGTCCAGCGAAAATTCTTCCTCCTCTGGAAACTGTGCCAACAAATTTGCTATAGCTTGGCTTTTCATTGCTCTAGGCGCCCCCATTCTCAAGTCATACTGTGACAGTTGTAATAACCATTGTGATATCCTGCTAGAGAGGATTGGCTGCTGTAGTAAAGTTTTGATGGCATGGGACTTAGTCATCAGCCATACTTCATAGGCCAAGAAGTAATGGCGTAATCTTTGTGAGGCATACACAATAACCAAACATGCCCTTTCCACCCTCGGATAACGAGTTTCTGCATCTTTCAGGACACGGCTGATGTAATATACTGGCTGGTCGACGCCACCTCCAACTTCTTGGGCGATTAAGGCACCAATGGCATATGAATTGGTAGCCATATAAAGTAATAATGGCTTCTTGTGGATTGGGGCTTGTACTGTAGGGAGGTTCATCATGATCTGCTGCAGCCTTTTGAAGGCCGCCTGCTGCGCTTCCCTTCATACAAAACTTTGCCATTTCCTCAGTAGCTTAGTAAAGGCCAAAGTGATTAATGCCAACCCAAGAATGAATCTTCGGATATACAAGACCTTTCCTAAGAAACTTTTTAATTCTTTTACCGTGGTTGGAGATCTCATAGTTGCAATGGCCGTGGCCTTTGCTGAGTCTACATCTATTCCCCTACTGTGAACTAGGAAACCCAGGAATTTCCCTGAGGATACACCAAACGCACATTTGAGAGGATTCATTCTTAACTTAAAGGCTCTGTATCTTTCGAACACTCTTTTTAGCACATGGAAATGCTCTTCTCTCTTCCTTGACTTAACTACTATGTCATCCACATAGTCTTCTAATTCCTGATGCATCATATCATGAAATATAGCCGTCATTGCCCGTTGATAAGTTGCACCTGCATTTTTTAACCCGAAGGGCATCACGGTGTAATGGAAGTTTCCCATAGGTGTTCTGAAAGTAGTTTTCTCCGCATCTTTTGGTGCCATCCTGATCTGGTTGTATCCACTGAAACCATCCATGAATGAAAACATGGCGCTTCCTGCCGCAGAATCTATCAATAAATCCATATTGGGCAATGGGAATTCATATTTCAGACATGCTTTATTGAGATCTCTAAAATCTACGCAACACCTGATCTGGCAATTCTTCTTCTTTACTGGTACTATGTTGGACAACCAGCGAGGATGTTGAATAGGCTTAACGAATCCTGCGGCTAGCAACTTCTGTATTTCTTTGACTATCTGTCCTTCTATTTCTGTGTGAAATATCCTGGCAGGCTGAGCTACTGGCCTGGCCTGCAGGTCCACATTCAACGTATATGCCACTAACCCAGGGTCTAGCCCTGGCATTTCACTGTAGTCCCATGCGAACATGTCTCTGAATTCTTTTAGCAACAGTACCAACTTCCTTTTCTCATCTTTTGTCAAGCTTGCACTAATTGAGATGGGTCTCGGCCTTTGTGAATCAGATCCCAGGTCAACTTCTTCCATTTCCTCTTTTGCCATGACCTGCATCTCTTTTTCGGCTACAACTCCTTCGTATTCCTCATCGTTACTTCCTTTCTCTGAACTTTCTTGGACTCTGCAGCACGTCAAACCCTCGTGCTGCTCTTCCTGGGTGGGGCTCGTTTGGGTTTCAATTGCGGGCCTCGCGTACCTTCATAATTTGTAAATGATTCTGCCATCAGAGCCTCGGACTCTAATGCATTGGGGCGTGTCCTCAAATCCTGCGGCAGGAGCCTCTTTTCTCTTTCTCTTTCTTGCCAATAACTCCCTTAGATCAGGTTCTGGGTCATTCTGGACATCTTCCCATCTAGGCACGAAAGTACCTAGCGGCCTTGATACTGTACTCTCCCCAGAAGGAGCCCATTGATCGTAGAACATAGTTTCTACTAAGTGAGCTTCTGCCTGCTCGAATGGTGAGGGATTCGCAGCTATGTGTATCATCCTGCCGTTCAGTCTTCCTTTCACACATTGGTGATAGGTGGATGAGACCAGTCGGTGTTTGTGCAACCATGGCCTTCCCAGAAGCACATGGTAGGATATTTCTGTTTTTACCACATGAAACCGTGCTAAAGAGGCTATGGGGCCTACTTTCAATCACAGCTGAATGTGGCCTGCTGTGTACTCGCCCCTTCCACTGAACCCTGTTACTTCCATTGGGCATTCCTGAATCTTCCTTTCTGAAATTCCTATTGCTTGCAGAATGCTTAATGGAATGAGATTCACAGAAGCACCTGTATCTACCAAAGCTCTCTTTATGGGGATTTGATTTATGGATGCCGCTAAGTATAAGGGTCTTCTGTGGTACAGGTGCCCCACTTCCATATCTTCCTCACTAAAAGTGATTTCAGTTGACTCATGTAAGAGAGCCCTATCATCTGATATTTCTACTGATAGGCATTCTACTCCTGCACCAGAGGCAATGCTCACCAAAGCTTCTGTGGCTACCTTTCTTTCCTTTGCTGAAAGTCCCAGCTGATCGAACAAATTTTTGAACTTAGAACTCTGTTGTAGAGTGGTAATGGCCATCGCAGGCAAAGCCACGTTTTCTTCTTCATCCTCTCCTGGGTCAGCGCAAATTATCACTGCTGCTACACCCTTCCCTTTGTGGTTTAGGAGTGAGTTTCTTTGGACCTCCTGCTGGGACAGTTCTAAAGTCCCTTCCTTTATCCTACGGTGCACTAGTTTACGAAGCGCCCAACACTCTGCAGTAGAATGTTGGACATAATTGTGTAAACGACAAAAACATGAGTCCCTCCGCTCTTCCTCTGTGGGCTCCCTAGCAACCTGGTTAGGTTTGAAAATTTCGTCTGCTATCCATTTGTCTAGGAGTACATCTAGTTCCTTTGAGGTGCATGGTATTGGTGGGGGAGTATCGTACTCCCTCCCCTCGGTCTTCCTTCTCCGTTCGCCAGTGAATACCGCCATTGCCTGCGGGGCGTTTCTTTTGTCCGAGCTTGGTTTCACAGACTGTGCCGTCTTTCTGGCCTTCTGTAACAGCTGGGCAAATTGAGAAATTTCCAAATTTTCGAGAACTGCCCTGTATTCCCTGATCATATTCGTCATGCACATCTCCACCAGCGTCCTTTCCTCGTAATGGTTATAGCAGTCGAGTGCTATGTCCCTAAATCTCTTGATGTACTCCATCAAGTCTTCACCATTCCTTTGTTTGGTTGCCTGTAGTGTTACAAGTGTAATCGTTTCTTCTCCGTGGAAGTATTTGGTACAAAATACATCCACCATATCATCCCATATTGGGATCGTTCCTGGTTTTAACCCAATGTACCAGGTATAAGCCCGGTCACACAGTGATTTGAAAAATTCTTGAAGACATAAGTCTTTGTCTGCGGCATAAGGGCCAAGCGTATCAATGAACTTGCTTACGTGCTCAACAGCACTTCCCTTTCTACCATCATATTGTGCGAATGCTTTTGGCTCATACCTCTCAAGGTATGGTTTGCTGAGTACCCTCAGTGGGTAAGGAGGCCTTCATGCATAGAACCTCTCCTTAGGTGCCCTGGCCCTTTCCTGCTCCAAGAGGGCGGCCACCTCAGCCATAGTGATGAAGCGTTGCTCTGCATTGTAGGGGGCACCTCCTGCCGGTGTCTCTTCTTTGTCCGTCGCATGCTCTAGGTCATATTGGCTTCCTTTTTCTTTCGTCTTGTCAGCTTTCAACTGACGGATTTCTTCCATCATTTGCTGCTGCGAGTGTTGTAGTGACTGCAAGACTTCGATAAAACATTGTCGGTAGGGATTCTTGGTGGTGGTTGGGGGTCAGCCCCCGTTCTGTTGGTACCTTTTGCCTGGTTAGGCTGTGGTTGGCGAGGCGTTGTAGGCCTTGACTCTGCTTGTGGGTACGACACTCATATTCCGTGTTATCCTGGATTTCGGTGGCATTCACTTGTGTGGGCTTTCGTCCCTGTCTGTTTCTCAACTCCCCAGCGGAGTCGCCAATTTAATGTAGGGGCCTTTTTTGTGTTTTGGGTTGGGCTAGGCTACCTCCTGCGGTGATGGGCCCGAGTATCTTTCTGAGTAAGAGAGTTGAGACCGGCCCAACTGTAACTCACTTTGGGCCGGCTTGTGCACAAACTGAGTCTTATCTGCCAGGAACGTTTTCACAGCAAGCAGAGCTATTACAAAAAAAATTACGGTAGGTAGATATAATAACAATAAAGAAAAAACAGAGTAGCGGCTTTTTCTTAATAACAAAGTCCGAATATTTCTATGGCAATCACAGTAATAACAACTGTAATAATAATAACGGTTTTTATAGAAAAGAATAACTGATTGAACGATGATGGAAGTTAATCAGAAAATAAACGTCAAGTCAAGTTTGAGTCTGCAGTGGCAAAGAATCAAGGAGGAAGAACGCTTCCTCTCAATGAAACTAATCTCCCAGGAGAATATCCTACCTCGGGGATTAATAACTTTGAGGGAATCGGACCTAGGTAATAAATGCCTGAAGGAATTCCTATTACTTAATTGCTCCTTAGAGAGTGGGATTTTGAGGGGGAGAGAAGAGAACCGATCTATTGGTGCATGCCCATTACCCTTACTCTTTGTTTTCTTATCTTTTCTTCTTTCCTTTCTTTTTCTTTTTGTTTTTCTCCTCTTTTTTCCTTCCTTTGTTTTTCGATCCCCTCTACAGGGCATGGCAAGGATCCTTTTATAGGGCCTACAGTGATTGATTTTTTACCACTTTACCCTCCAACGGCCTTTGTTTGGTCTGGGTGTACTTGCCGACCACCGTCTGTGTGCTACTTACCCTCGCTAGACAAAGACAGGTTTGTGTTGTTTCTTAGTCCGCTGTGGCACTTTCTCCTGCCGCGGCGTAAATGCTCTTTCTCTCTCCCTATGGCATGCACCTAACGTTCCCCCCCCAACCTTGCCTCTTTTGGGCGATTTGTCATCCCAGCAGGATGTACCTCCTAAAAGGGCTTGAACAGGGAACGTAAAATAGATCTTTTCCCCTCTCCCCTCCACCAAACCACACCTCCCTTTACCTCTTACCACTGACCCATGGCCCCACCACGTCTCATATTGGCTGGGTACAGGCTGGTGGCGCCTGGGCCTTGCGCGTGCTTTCCTGTTATATACGTTCAAAATCTGCCTGCGGCTCATGTGTTTGTTGTGATCTGGAGTTTTTGTTTGCATCGTCTGCCATGCTTCTTTGTTCTTTGATGTGGGTCGTTCTGTACATTTCACTGCTTCCCTTTGGGATTGGGCTTCCCTTAATACTGGGTTTCACATTTCTTTTGGCCCATTTCTTGGTTACACTCATGTCCTGTTTACTTGGCATTTCCTGCCATGATGATATGTTCCTGCTAGGCCTCTTTTTAAGCATGCCGTTTCTTTCCTTCCCCTAGTGTCTTAACAGAGTCACTAGTGTTCTTACTCATGGGCTCCATTGTCCCTTTCTTTTTCTCTTAGGCCTGCGGCCCATTTACTTCTTTTGGGCTTCCTCGGCCCATTTACTAACTTTGCATTCCCATGGGCTTTTATTAACTTAATTGGGCTTCCTCGGCCCAATCTCCTCATTCTCATCCTTGGGGTTCATGGGCTTGCCATCAACCCATACTTTCTTTGTTCACATTGCTTTGAGCCTGCCGCAGCCCATTCTCACTTTTCCATACCATATACTGCCCATGGGTGCCATTTCTCTCTTTCCGGGCTCTTTGGGCCCATTTGCTTCTTCAAGACTCATTTATTCATGTTATGGGCCTGTCTTCCATTACTCCTGCCGCCTGGGCTTAATAGTCTTATTTTATGCCTGCCACTCTTATTGCCTGCTTTGCTGAGTTGGGTCTGCTTTACAAAAATGACCCTCAACAGTGTTCATTTAGCATAAATAAGTCTGTGAAGTGTGAGCTATTAAGCATATTGAATCAACTCCATTTGGTTAGCTATGACTATTTTTTAACATTAACCAAATTAGCATAAGCCATTATAGCCAAATAGCATGTACATTATATAGTCAAGGTGAACTAGTATATACACTTTTTCCTTAGAGAGTGTGATGTTAGTTCAAATTATAGACTATTATTGCCTTTGATCATCTAAAATCATTGGTGTCCTAGGTGGTGGTGTTGTCAAATTATGACTTAGCTCACCTGAGTGTTTGTAGCTCTTCATCACCGTTTAAGCTTTTCAGGCATTGATTCTTTAACAAGTAGAAGAGTTATTATTGTTACACTCACTCAAGTAAGATAGCCACAACTAGTTGCCCGTCCACCCTCTATCCCAAATTTGGGAGTGTTGTTTATGACCTATGAGGGAAGGTAAATGAATAAATAAAGGAATGAGAATGGAATGGATTCAATGGAATGAAATTGTTGCCTTTTGTCTTTCTCAAAAAAAAAAAATTGTTGCCTTTTGTCCAATTGCTTTGTTCTCGTCAATAATAGAGGAAAGATTACATTTTTTACTTTTATTTCTTTAAAATACATATAAAAACAATATAATGAACACAATGCTGCAATTTATTATTCCTTTCGTCTTACCTTTTTATTTATTTATTAAACTTCAAAACATAAATATTAAAAAAAAAAATCCTAAGTGGTACCAAAGAGAAATGAAAAGAAAAAATTTATATATCAATAAAACCAAAAAGAAGAAATGAAAAGAAAAAATTTATATTAATTATATGAATTTATGATCTTATTGTTGTAATTTGCATTCTAAATAACTCTGTTAATTCTTTTAAACTTTCGTTATTTTTATTTAATTGAAATTTACCACGTGAGCATATGTGTTAGGTGATAATTAGTTACTGTGCATGTGTTTTGGCTTATGTTCATACCTACATGATCATTTTTGTTGTCCAATAAAAATGATGAAAGTCTAATAGAATGATACTTGAGTTCTTTTAAATATCACGAGTTTTTTTTTTTTCATCAATTCATTATTACAAGTGGAAAAAACATTTGACAACCCAGGTGATGATTATATATGTGAGCCTCCTTTTTTTTTTCCTTAAAAAAATTTCACTAATGTTAATGGAGAGAAAAATAAAATAAAATAAGAATAAAAGGAAAAGCATATTTGAGAGGAAAAAAAAAGGAAGTATTTTACTTAACAACAAGCATTGAAGGGAAGAAGTGAAGAACCTTGTACACACAACGAGACGAAAAAAATCTTCAAACCGCTTTTAGAATAAGAGATCTTCTTTTCCATAGGAGAAAATAAGAATTCATATCTCGCATGCCTATTATTCAATTCATTTGATAAGAAATAAGTAATTATTTTGCTTGGGTGGTTTTCTCTTTATTCTATTCAATTTTTACTCTAAATTAGTTATATTCCGTGACAAAACAAAAGAAGCCAAATTTATGTTTTTTACCCTACAAGTTTTTAATAAAATTATTTAGTACATTCAGTGTATTATATATGCACACTCCTCATATAAGGTGAATCTTATACGTGAGTTTCATATATAGGATCTAACTTTATATGTTATAAAAAAAATAAAGATCCAACTTTATATAACAATGACATTTTTTTTTATTTTTTTGGCAGAACAATGACACTTAATATAGTTAATGTATGAAATAATTTATATTTTTCCTAATACGAGCTTTTGCTCAATTTGCTTGAGGTGATAAATTGTGGTTGAACAAATATTTATCTCAAGTGGTACATCACTAATATAAATAAGGGATATAATATATTTTTTACTCTAACATCATCCGTTGGATCTCGGCTTGCTGTGTATCATCCTTTCAACGGTCAAGATTTTCCCAATCTACCTTGAAAATCCACGACACAAACGCTGGCTATAAAAACCCAGACACATTACATTTCTGTGTTAAACACCATTCATAAACACATGGTTCTGGGTTTTCTTGAATGCTGGCTTTAGGTGAGAGTGGCTTTGTCTTAAACCTTGATTCTTAATATTTTTGTTTTTTTTTATCCTTCTACTGTGATGGAAATGAAGTTTATGAGATATTAATTGCTCCAGGGATGAATTTCAATATTATTTTTCCTATATCGTTCCAATTCCTGAAAGCTTTATCAGTTAAAGTTTAAAGCTTTGCATGTGGAACAGAAGGGACAGCTGAGGAGCTTTGAAATCCATAAACCCATTAGCTTAGAATTTGATTTTCATGGTTTTCTTTTGGCATTCTATTAAAAAAAGTAGTATGTTTTGGTTGTTGCTGGTGATTGGCAATATGGGTATGGTTTAAGATTTCTCATTTTAGTTTAGGAATTTCAGAAGCTATTATGTTGCTTGTATTAATTAGCCCTTTTGGTTGTTGGTGCCAATGGGAAATCAAGGTATGGTTGTTTTTTTTTTTTTTTTTTTTTTTTTTTTTTTTTTTTTTAATTAGGCTAAATATTCTTTTGGTCTTAAAATATAGCCTGGGTTTTATTTTCATCCTCAAAATTAAAAAAAAAAACAAAAAAAGTTTCTATATTTTAACTTTCCTTTTACTCTTATTAAGTTCTAATTTTCAGTAACAATATATGCCTTGATATTTCAGGTAAATAGAATACTGCAGTATTTGTCTCTAAGATATAGTGTAGGTTCTAATTTTGTCCCTAAAATATGTATTCTGAACAAAAAAATTTCAAGAAAATGGACCATGGGATGAAATGAATGGCAATACAACTTTTTTAATTTTAATGATGAAGATAGAACATGTACTATATATATATTTCCTTTCTTTTAGGTGTAGGAATAGCAGAAACTACAATGGTGAAAAACTGCTCAGGTAATTTTCCGAGTACCCAGAACTATTAGGGTAACCTTTGAAGATTTTAACTGGATTCTTAATGGCATAAACTAGCATAATGCTTGAGTTCTCTATCTCTTTTGATTGGTAAGTCATACAAGCACTTATTTGTAGGTTCCCAAGAATTCGTCTTCCACCCAATCTTGTGGGGGAGGAGGTACCATTTGAGCCAGGCTTTGTTGGCTAGCAATAGCATAGAAGAGTTTGCTTTATCTTTATTATTTGCTCGGTGATGTTCAGTTTGAAATTTTTTCTGGCAATTTTCTCAGGTGGTGTTTGTGGTTCAAATTCAGATTTTCGTTAAGGTGGTTGGTGTGTGGGGGTGTGTGTATATATATATATGCTTAACTTGACATAAACCATTCCCATGCTTTATACTGTTACAAATATGGCAACGATGAGCCTGGGGGTGAATTTGCATATGCTAATACCTCCATTGATGAAGAAACACAAGGACTGCTAATTGCAAAACATTAACATTTGATTAATGAATTGCTTCTAATGAAGGGCAAAGACTAATCCATCTAATTTCTTGTATGGCCATTATGGCTGGGAAAATTATTTGGTTTCTATGCTACTTCTAGAAACTCTTACAGAAGGTAGTCAATTAGTTCAATGGTAAACATGTTTTCTAATTATTCAAATCATGTTAGTTTTCTTGCATATGATTGTGAGGTGGAGAGAAAAAATGAAGAGAAAGGTCTACTTAGTTGCTCATTAAAAATTGGTTTGGGACCATTTAGTTTGTCGGCTTTAGGAGCCATCATTCTTTATCTAGTTTATGGGCTACAAGGTGTTCACTCAAAATACCTTATGTATATCTCTCTATAAGTGGATAGAAGTGAAATTTAATTAGCAAAGTAATTGTGAATACATAAGTAGTTTCCTCAAACATCCTCCATTATAGTATCTCATTGGCTTATTAAGATCATATAGTTTTTTCTCAACCATTATTTCTTGGGGTCTGCTTTGGGGCTAGAAGGTGCTCACTTAAAACAATTTTATGTATGTGTCTGTATATGCACAAAAAAAGTGGAACTCAACTAGCTAAGTAATTGTGAATGCATTACTAGTTTCCTCAGACATCCTCCCCGATAGTAGCTCATTGCACATGAAGATCTAGTAATATTTATGAACTATTATTTCCTTGGCAGGT
Source organism: Quercus glauca (assembly GCA_023736055.1). NCBI lineage: Eukaryota > Viridiplantae > Streptophyta > Magnoliopsida > Fagales > Fagaceae > Quercus > Quercus glauca. Next base: position 70,800,653 of record CM043316.1, on the reverse strand, counting down.
TCTCTTTGATCAAGAGAGCATTACTGTCTAGCATGGTATGAACATCGAACTTTTTAAGTATTTGGAAAGCCTTGTTGGAAATATGTACCTTGAGTGGTTTCTGCTGCCACTTGGTTTGCCAAGTTGGTTGGTATTGTTTGCACTATATTCATGAGTCATTGACAAATGCAGATTTGTCTTCAATATTGTCATTGCTAATATTGTATGGTCAGACTCAGACATATGACCACCTATTGTATGCTATTTCATAGAGTTGAAGGTTTCTACCTTTTCCAATGGATACATTCTTTGGGCAGCATCTCTGTTTAAAGTCGTGCCCTTGTCAGAAATGACTTCATCCGATGGTGAGAATTAATTACATAATTTCATTCAAGTACTGTATATGCCATAAGCAATATGCTGGCCTTAATCTTGTTTATTGGTTTTAATCTTTTGACCTTCTTTGTGTGTATAATTTTTATCCTTGCAGTATGTACAAACATATATCTGTTTCTTCTTGATTATGGCTGAACAAATCTGGATAAATACAGGCTAGACGAATAAGGAACCCTTCCAAAGTATGATCCTAGAAGGCTTTTGTGTAAGATTATTGATTTGGAACTTGCATTGTGTGTGGTTAATCATTACCTTGCACTCAAGAGGATTGTTATCAATCCATCCCTCAAGAGTTTGGTGGACAACAGATGCGGAGGAAAGATCACTGCTGGTTGTCTGGAAATGTTCCTACAGGTGTTAAGTTGGTTGGTAGTACCATTTTCTATTCCATTTTTTCTCACCAATGAACTATTAAAGGTAAAATTTCAGACATTCTTGCCACAGTCCTCAGTCCTCACTATTCAATGAGAAATTTGGCCTTGTGATTAAAAAAAAGGTCAAGTTTGTGTGTGTGAAATAATGCCGTTAAATTCTATTGCTGTTTTGGGAGTAATACAAACTCTCATTTGGAATTGAGTTCGAGTTGGTGGTGTTGTGTTCATAGATTGTTAATTTCTGTTGACAGTCAAAGTCTGAGTACCAAAACCACTGGATTTATAGTTTAGCGGTTCTCTCTCCTTTATAAAAAGGGGTGTGTGAGGTTTAATCGATACTGTATTAGTGAGAAAGAAAGGAGTTCCACGTATTTTAGAAGGACTCAATGACATTTGTCCTAAATTATAGCATTTAAGAAACTGTGTGAAATAGTTATCTAAAGCAATGACATTGTTGTCTTTAAAACAACCAAGTAGTAGAGCTACTACAAATCTTGAAGTCTTTTGTGAGGATACGTGGGAGGCTAATCTTGCTATGCAGAATATAGGAATGCAGAACACTATATTTTTGGCATCATATAGAACATAAATAGCGGTCAGGCCTTAGTGCGATGGCAAATGCCTTCCACCAAAAGCAATAGGTTGCAGGTTCGAGTCCAGGAAGCAGCCTCTCTAAAAAATTGAGGGTAACGTTGCCTACCATGAATTCTCCCAAATCTTGCAGAAGTGGGAGTTTTGTGCACTAGATATGACCTTTTTTTATATAAACACTTAAAATAGATTTGGTCCAAGGTCTTTTATGTATGTCAATGGGAAACCGCAGGTTCAGTGCTTAGTAATGTTCATAATGCAAGCTTTTATATTCAACAGCAGGCTTCAAGTACAAAGGATCTGGTTATATGGAGTTTTGGTCATATGAATCAATCAAAACCGGGTGTGGCTGCGTTTGTAAAAAAGCCTGAAAGGTTTGAAACTTTGATATCAGTGCATTTCTGAGTGTCTTTTTATGTGTTATTGTCAGTAGTTGGATAATGGAGTTGAAGTTAGTTTGCTGCGGTGTGAATGCTTGAGCTTAGTTTCACTGAAAGCTATCAAAACTCTTCTTCTTAAGGACTTTGTCTTGAGTGATTATACAATTGATATATATATCCAGGCGCCCATTGATTGAGATTTTGTTAGTAGGCTTAAGTTAGCTATTCGCCATGTGCTGTTAATCAGTAGCAGATAATGTATAAATAGCTCTAGTGCTGAACATATACTGTACTGATTCATTTATCTCATTTGATCAATATACAGAACTTATATTCTTCCCTAAAAAAAAAAAAAAAAAAAACACAATTTCTAATCCCGAACGGGTTGGATCTGCTGTTGAAAGCCTGCAGGAAGAATTTGGGGAGCAGAATGTGTGAGTACCTCCTCAATAACTATATTAGTTGCATTTGCACAAAGAAATCTGAAAACATCTCCATCACATGAAGAACAAATATTGTATATGTGCAAAAGGTTGAAGTCGCCCGGAAGCCATGTTTTATGAGTGCCCAAGATGACAAAGAGACATTGCAGGCACTGTGTTTTTGGAGTTAGATGGAAAAAAACCCCTAGTGGGGAAGTGGAATAGTTAGCAAGTTATTTTGGTGTATATATTTTTTAACAGAAAGAAGTTACTTTGCCAAGATATATACATTTTTTCTCTATCTACACAGTTGAAGTAATTATAACTCTGGGTAGTTTAATGTTCAAGTAAGATAGACTTCACTTTCTTCTTTACACGGATTTAATTTCAATTTTTTTTTTCCATAGTTTGGATTAATGAATATTTTTAGAAGGGGGTAATTATTGAGTACTTCTAGAATATTATAAATGCGTATTTTTCCTTCTCATATAATTGTGGGTTTCACTAATTAAATATTTAGTAGGACTCACAATTCATGTGTGAGGGTAGAGTACACATTTATGGTACTCCCGGAGTATTCAATAATTTTTCTTAGGCGGGCTACCCTTAAAGCATTTGTTTTCATCTTCTTTAGAGCATTCTCATCAACTCTCTCAAAAAAAAATGCCATTTTGACACATCAAAAACTTACTTTACTATTTTAGCACATCATTTTACAGCATACCATTTATCAGATGTTCTATTATTCTATTCTAAACATTAAAATAATATATACAACACATTAAAATATCATTAAAAAAAATTCAAACAGTAATATACACTACACAACCCCCCACCACCACCACCACCACCACTGCCCATAGCACCACACCACCACCACTGTCCATAGTAGCCCACCCCTACAACCACCATAATCCACCACTGTCGACAACCATAACCAAAAGCCAAACTCAACCAACCAACCCACTACCACCGACCACCATAGCTAAAATCCAAAATCAACCAAACCACCAAAATCAGCATAACACCACCACCACTGCCCATAGCACACCACTACCACTACCCATCCGAGCCCACCCGTTGCCCAACCCACCCATCAAACCACAAAAAAAAAAAAAAAAAAAAAAAAAAAAAAAAAAAAAACAGAAAAACCATAACCAAGACCTACAACCCACAACCCATTCAAACTCAAGCCTCAAACATCGATTCAACAAACCCATGCCCACAATAGCAAAACCCAGACCCACGGCGAGCAAAGCCCACCATCCATGGCAAGAAAATCTCACCCATGACACACGGCAACAATGGCGAGCCTAGGCGGTCTATCTCTCGGCGTGGCGAGATCGGTGATGGAGAGTCGGCGTGGCCAAACAGCGATGAGAATGCCAGACGGAGAGAGAGAGAGAGAGAGATGGGTTGTAGACGAAGAGAGAGAGAGATGGGTGAGATGGGAGAGAGACATCTAATAGGAGGAGAGAGAAAAAACGAATTAAATAAGCTAAACAGTGTTTGGCATTTCTGTCCATACGCTCTCAAAAATGAGAGCGTACTGTAGCATGTTTCATAATTTTGAAACATTTAATACACCTGATGAGGGTTCGTTTTTGTGTTTGGTGTGTCAAATGTGCCAAATATTTGGCATTTGGCACATTTGAGAAAGCTGATGAGAATGCTCTTACACGGGCCACCTTTTAGTCAATTTATTTAAAATCTTTTAAAGATCAATGACAAAAAAGGAGTTTAAAAAAAATATCTAAAAAACAATGTAAACAATGGACCATTCATGTGTACAGTTGCTTAGAGATGAAGTTAGTGATTATGCCCATCAATAAATTCAGTCACCACATATTTGCTGCTATCTTGATTAAGTGTAAATAACCATACGTGCTTCACACCCATATTCGATATCTTGTTTCTGCACAAAGCTTTTTAGTTTTAAGATCTTGGTTGTCTGTGCTCTGAACTCCCTCCTTACTGCACACAAATTTCCTCGAAGTAACTTTTCCATATTTTTTTGTGCATTTATTCATGCATTCTTTTCTAATACTATAACCGGCGTAAATGCACTTTTAGTCCTTATATTTTGACTTTTTTTTCATTTTAGTTCATACATTTTAATTTTACCACTTTTAGTCCCTAAATCAATTAACGTGTTCCATTTTGGTCCTTTCCGGTCATTTCTATTAGCCCATTACTGGAAATTGCTTTGGTGACAACCGGAACTATTAAAATAATAATAATAAATTTTATTTTACTATTAAAAATGCCATGTTAGCTTATAAATTAAAAAAAAATTATTTATTAATTTTAACTAAATAAAAAAAAGTTAAAAACAATTCATTTAAAAAAGAAATTAAATTTAAAAAAAATTATTTACATTATGTTCTTCCCAGTTCCCAGTCATCATGAAGAACATGTTCATGTTCTTCCTCAAATAATATGTTTGGTTGCCAAGGAAATTAAAAAAAAATCAAGAACATGCCATCATGGAACACATAAAATCAAAGGGCACAACACAAATCTACAAAATACAAAAATGTTCAAAGATTCAAAACTCAAAAAACACAAACCCAAACCCAAACCCAACCCTCAATCTCTAGCAAACCCAGAACATTGCATGAAAAATCAAACCCTCCATACAAACATCAAACCCAGAAACAAACCCATAAATTTCAAACCCAAATTCGAGAAACCCGTAAACAAACCTAGAAATGTTAAACCCACTGATCTAATAGAGACCCACAAACCTAGAAATGTTAAACCCACTGATCTAATAGAGACCCACTAATCTGTGAGAGATTGGAGGTAAACCACCGCTGACCTCAGCCCTCCATTGTCACCGATCAGTCCATCAAGCCACTGCAACCCACACCAACGTCAAACCCATCCAATGATCCACCCCTACCGACCACCGGACCAACCACCACTTCACAACCATTGATTCGAGAGAGAGCTTCAGAGATTTTTCCAAATCCACGATTTGAGAGAGAGAATTTAGTGCTTTAGAGCTTTAGAAAGATGAAAGAGAGAGGGAGATTTTGGTCTGAGAAAGAGATCTTTAGAGATATTCGTTTAGGTAAGCAAACCCAGATCTACAATCTCTCTCTCTTCACCCAACCTCGTCAGCACTATCCTTGTCGTTTCTGCTCTTTGGTGACCCAGACCCGTGCCCATTTTTCAATGTGGCAGATCCGAAGACACTTTCCGGGCTTTCTACTCAAAAGGTGACAATGGTGGGAGCTTGGTGGAGTGGCCTAAGCTACTTGGGTTTGTTGGTATTCACACTGGGTTTGGAACCTCTGATCGTTGCTTGGCTTTGAGGGAGACTTGGTTTCCTTCTGACCCAGATGGGCTTTTGAGGTATCTCAGCTTTATGTTTAGCTAAATTGTTGTTTTTTGGAAAATGGGTTGTGATCAGATTGTGCGTTGGCATTGCAAATGGAAATCAATGGTGGGTTTTGCTTGCATGTGATTGTTTGTTCTTTGTTGATCTGAACTAAATTAAACTATCTGTTTTTAATTTTTTTTATTTAGTTAAAATTAATAAATAATTTTTTTTAATTTATAAGCTGACATGGCATTTTTAATAGTAAAATAAAATTTATTATTATTATATTAATAGTTCCGGTTGCCACCTAAGCAATTTCCGGTAGTGGGCTAACAGAAATGACCAGAAATGACCAAAATGGAACGCGTTAATTGATTTAGGGATTAAAAGTGGTAAAATTAAAATGTAGGGACTAAAATGAAAAAAAGCCAAAATGTAGGGACTAAAAGTGCATTTACGTCTACTATAACCTTCCCGTCTTCCCTACTCATTATAAAAATCGTAGGCAACCTCAACTTATTCAAACTCCACGGCTTTTGATGGTGAAATTTCCATGGGCACGCTAGGAATAACATTTTCTTCCATTGAGTCATCCCTTGGTTATTAAGACCGGCTGGTTTAAAACAAAATAGAATGAAAAATAAAATAGCAACTAGAAGAAGGAGATACGTGGTAATCTGCTTCACTGTTCTATATATAAATCAATTTTTATTTTTATTTTTAATCAAAAGAAGACCATTTTTAGCCCATGACAAGAAAGGCAACCCAGAACAGGGAGGGCAAACACAAAACAGCAGCAAAACAGGGAAAACATCAAAATAACTTGTGAATGAATTTACAAGTGACCAATGAGACAGGGAATATGCAGCCATGTTTGCACATACAGGAACCCAATTAAAAACCTAAGCTTTGAATTGAGACTACAACCTGCACTTCTGCAACAGAGTTTGACAGTCTTGTGTATTTCATTGGTTTTACATTTCACATTATGTTTGTAGTTGATATATCAATTGGTTTAAGTTCATTTTTTAAAAAAAATCCAATTTAATCATTCATCTACAAATGAGTAGGCAAGTATACAAAGTTCCTTTTGGGATAATTACAGATTAACCACCTGTGGTTTAGTCCGAATTTAATTTACCCACCCGTGGTTTCATTTTTGACACTTTACCCACCTGTGCTTCCCTCCGTTACTACTCTATAACCCATCTCCCTTTCAGACGTTACTCTAACACATAACTCATCAAAAACAAAACCCAAAACAGATCAAATAGAACAAAAACTTTTAATAATATTGTCTATATTCGTGTTGTGGTTTGTGTAGATGAGCTCCTCCTCGATCTTGTCACTGTTCTGGAGCTTCGCGGCCATTACTTCTCTCGGTGATAACTCTCTTCAGCTAACTCCAATGACAATTGGCATGTCAACGTATGAGGTATGCCTTTCCTCTTGTGCAATACTTTCCTTGGCTTCAAGAATGAACTTACCAAAGCCCTCTCCTCAGATGAATCAGTAACAGAGATTAATGATTCCAGTTCATTTACATTTGTTATCTTCATAAGAGTTTTCCTTCTTTGTTGTCATCGAAGGAGATTTGGGTCTTTATGTGAGAAATCAAGGTTCAAGGACAGAACTGAGAGAGTTCCAGCGCGAGATTTGTGATCTGCAACACAGATCGGAGAAAGGATCTTCAGATGAGCCGACTCTTTGTTAAGCGAGTAATTTATTTGGCTATTTGGCATGTGCAAATTGCTTAATCTCATTATCTTTGGATGAATATTGAAGCTGGTTTCATTGTTGATTTTTTTTTTCATTTATTTTACTTATTTTTTGTGGATCTAACTTGTTTGGTTGGTGAGAAAGTGTGGGAAAGTTACACACAATTATCTTTAGATGAATATTGAAGCTGGTTTCATTGTTGATTTTTTTCATTTATTTTATTTATTTTTTGTGGATCTAACTTGTTTGGTTGGTGAGAAAGTGTGGGAAAGTTAAATATAATTTTTGCCAATTTTTTTTGCTGTAATTTGCACATGTTCAGATGGGAGTGTGTTTTGGGAGTGAAGAGTGTTTGATCTGTTTTGAGTTTCGTTTTTGATGAATTATATGTTAGAGTAACATTTGAAAAGGAGGTGGGTTACGGAGTAATAACGGAGGGAAGCACAGGTGGCTAAAGTATCAAAAATGAAACCACGGATGAGTAAGTTAAATTCGAGCTAAACCACAGATAGGTAATCTGTAATTATCCAATTCCTTTTTTTTAATTGGGAGTTGGGACTGTCTTTTGCAGTTGATATATTTATATTAATTGCAATACTCTACAAGTGCTAGAGTAATGAGGACCAAAATATACATAGCAGGGACCACAATATACTAATCAATTGCAGCAAAACTTATTTCAATGTTGCAGTAAAGCATATTTAAATGTTGCATGTAATTTTATACTCCTTTTTTTTTTTTTTTTGCTGAATCTTGTAATTCTATACTGAAAGCAATAAAGATTCTACCTTTTAGTTCAATAAAAAAAATTAAGAACCTCGATAGAGAAGTTTTTTTAAGTCACCACATTTCCTATCTTTTCCTCTGTTCACTTAATGATAGGTTCAACTTCAAACCAGCAATCAGACCAACAAACTCTCCGAATCAAACTACCAAACTCAGTCTTTTTGTCTTCCCGCTTCCTTTTCTTTCTTATTTATTTTATTTTTTAAGTTAACATTAAGCGAAACCAAATGCCCCTTTAGCATCTACAATCGAAATCTCATCTCATCCTATTTTACCATCTTAAATAGTTATTTTATCATTTATACCATCCCTTTTTTCAATACACTATACACCAAATATTCTTTTTTTAATATTTCTCTTTTTCCCTTCCTTTTCCTCTCTTTCTCCCTCAACCTCTAGCACCGGCCTCAACCTTTAGCAAACCCATACCCAGCAAAATCACAAGAAGCAAATCACAACAAAAAATCACCCAAATCAAACAAGCACCAAAAATCCACCTGTCACCCCAGCAAAATCGCAACAAAAAATCACAACAAATCTAAAAATCCAGACTCTCCACTTCGGCGGATCTCAACCCAGATTGCACACACACAGAATCCAGACTCTCCAGAAACACACACACAGAATCCAAACTCTCCAGAAACACACACACACACACACACACACACACACACAGAACCCAGATCGCAACCCACTTCGGCAGTGCCGTTTGACCCAGATCGAGTCGGAGCTCTCCAACATCTGCGACGAAATCCTCAAGCTCCTTGACACCAGACTCATCCCCTCTGCCACCACCGGCGACTCCAAGGTCTTCTACCTCAAGCACCAGCACAAAGAGAGACGAGAGAAGTCAGAGAGAGAGAGGGAGACGAAATACTCAGAGATGCTGAGAAAGAAATTTTGACACAGAGGAGAGAGAAAAAATAAAAGGATTAAAATATATTATTTTGACATTTCTCAGTTTTAGCCTTCCAGTTGCTAGCATGTTTTGGGCCTAAATGCCAAATGTACCTTACATTTGGCATTTGAAAGGCCCACTGCTGATGCTTATATGTTAACATTGATAATGTTACTTATAATATAGTCCTACCATAGTCACAAATTGTGCATTGGAACAAGTTGCAATTGCAGAGTTAAAAGGCAAAAAATAAAATAATAGGGGTAGAGAATCTAGAGATACAATAGACGGGAGGCATTATAAAATTGATGTCAATACTCTAATCATAATCGATCATATTATTGATATCAATGGTTGCACCCAAAAAAAAAAAAAATCTCAAACTAAACTTAATGTTCTTTGCTCATAATAAAGTACCGTAATTGCCTCTACCACTCTCTATTGAGATTTTGGAAATTATGGTTTTAAAGTTAAAAAAAAAAAAATTCAAATACATAACAAATTGTGATTGATAAAAAATAAAATAAAAAATGGAATAGAAGATTTGTATTCCTATTATGTAATAGTACTCAAAATAAAGTGACAAGAACTATAATAGTACCCAAATAAATTTTTTTTTTTGTTCACCAAAAAAAAATATTTGGCAAATATTGGTAATTATTAAAACAAAAGAGTTGTTAGAATTATGGTTAAGAGATTAAACTCACCGTTTCCTAATAGCTTAAACTTTTGGAACAATCGTTAATTTAACATGGTATCAAAGCAGGAGATCCTGAGTTCGATCCCTATCTTCACTCTACCTCCCATTTAAAATGTTAAATTCTCATTTGTTGGGCCCCCACTTATTAAGGGAAAGTTTAGGCCCACAAGTGAGGGAGAATGTTAGAATTATGGTTAAGAGATTAAACTCATAATTTCCTAATAGTTTAAGCTTTTGGGACAATCTGTAATTTAACAAGAGTAATTATGTCTATAGTCAACACAATTATAGTTTTATCCCTATCTTCACTCTACCTCCCATTTAAAATGTTAAATTTCCATTTGTTGGGCCTCCACTTATTAAGGGAAAGCTTAGGCCCATAAGTGAGGGAGATTGTTAGAATTATGGTTAAGAGATTAAACTCACAATTTACTAATAGCTTAAGTTTTTGAGACAATTGGTAATTTAACAAGAGTAATTGTGTCTATAGTCAACACAATTATATTGTATAACAAGTCATTCCTTTTCTTTAATTTTTTTTAAAAGAAAAGTGAAAAACAACAAAATCATAATAGTTAATTAAAATTAAAATTAAAATATTTTTAAAATATAAAATTTAATTGAAATAGGCTTTTAGGGGTACCTTTTGTCATAATTCTATGCCTCTATATTGTAATCAATAGTGAGCGGTGTGGAAAAAAAGAGGAAAAAAAATTTATCATTTGCTCAAATTTATGAGGCTATCCTATTTGAACATATTCTGCCTTTTCCTGGATACCCGGGATCAAATAGTCATGGATTTGTTGTTTGCGCTTACTAGTGTCTTCATATAATTCAGATAGTTTTCTCGAAGGCCGAAGCCTCTTGTTCAGATCTTTGATCATTTCAATTATTTGGACAAAAATTTTGGTCATAGGCTAAAAACATACAACAATAAAAAGCAAAAGAAATAAAACAGCAAATAATAAACAAACACTTCAAGCAAGCAAACGTACGCTTTATATAGCTGACGCAGACAAACAAAAGTGAATGCTTAGAATCTGTCGAGGGTCTGCTTATTTTGTTGAAACTTGAATTTTTTTTGCTAGAAATATTGTATATAAAGGTAAAAGTTAGTTGAAATAGTATAGTAGGACCCATTAATAGTAACAACAAGTGTAGTAAGACCCATGAATAGTAGTAAAAATAAGCTGAATAGTAAAATAAGTTGGCAAAAATAATCTTTGCCAAATCGACACTTAGGGCCTGTTTGGGATCTGCTAATTTTGTTGAAACTAAAAACTTTTTACTGAAAGTACTGTAGATAAAGGTAAAAGTTAGCTGAAATAGTACAATGAGACTCATGAATAGTACCAAAAAGTGCAGTGGAGCTCATGAATAGTAGTAAAAATAAGTTGGCAAAATTAATCATACTAAATGGACACTTTTTTTTTTTTTTTTTTTTTGAGAATCCTAAATGGACACTTAATACTTATATATATATATATATATATATATATATATATATATATATATATATATATATATATATATTATAATTTAAATCAAGGAAGTCAATACCGTACCAGAAACTGTTTTGGTTAGGTCAAGAAAATGAAATATTTCGGTATTGGTGTACCGTTTCGGAATTACCGCAACACATAAAAAAAATCATATTTAAATTAATGGACAAAACTTAGGTACAGTATCTTAGGTGCTATTTCTTAAGTTCCTCTCTTAATATTCAACCATATGACTACTTAACTAAAAAATACACTTCCATCCCATGAGAGATTATCCACGTGTCAGAATTTTAATAAAGGAATCTAAAGAACAGTACCTAAGTACTGTACCTAAATCTTGCGCTAAATTAATATATTTATTTACATTTCAAATTTTTACCTCTTTTGTTCAAATTATTTTAAGCTAATGCCTAGCCTATTTCACTAATCAATAAAAAAAAAAATAATAAAAAAAAATTGAGCAGGAAAGTCTCTGATGAGGTCCAGAAGCGACCAGAGTTGCATACTATTCTTCCTTTGCCTGAGCAGGTGATCATTCCGGGATCAAGATTTCGAGAGGTGTACTATTGGGATTCTTATTGGGTAATTAGGTCAGTGTTGCTTTCTTTCTCTGCTTTTGTTTTTAACCAAAGTTCTTATACGACCACAACTTTTGAGAGATAATTTTTACTACAATTTGATGTGACACAGACGGTATAAAAGTCAATCCCTTTCGTATGGATCTATTACTCACGATGGTAAAAGTTGTAGTAATAAATTTTGTCTTTCAACAATTAATGACCTGCATTATTATTTTCAGAACCGTTTTTCATATTTTAGATGACATATTGTAATTAGTATCATTTAATTTTCACATAGAATACAGTAGACCCCAATGCTTATGAAAAAAGTTGTGAAATTTATTAGTGTATCTAGATTCATTGTATTGTTTTTTACGTTGTTTTTTTGTTTTGTTTTATTTTTTCAAGGGTAGCAAGGTTTATGCTATATATTGTAGGTCCATGTATATGCAGTAATTTAGGTTTAGTATAAGGTTTCATTGGAAAATGCACAGTTCTACATATAGTAAAAGTCTAAAAGATATCCTATAAAAATAATAAAAAATCTAAAAGATACAACTGGTCGAGGGCCATTGTGGATGTAGCCCGTGAGGTGGATCCACGTTCTACGTTCTTTCACCAATTATTTCTCTTTTTTTTATGATGCAGAATGAACCAAACACCTGGACTCAATTAAAAAGAGTTCAAACTCACAACCGAATTGACCCAACAAACCTTTTGCTTTTACTTTTCATCTTATGCATCATATGATGTTGATAATTGGTGGGGGCTGCCTTGGATTTTTGCTGTACAATGGTAGATAGTATAGTACTTGGGGATTCTGATGCATGCCAATTGGAGTTGTATCTGCATTGGGTTGGCCAGGGCAATCTAATAAGTTTATATCAACATTCAGTTCAATAAATTTGAAAATGTTAATTTTTTGTTTTTTGCCGTGTTTATTCTTTTTGTAATAAGCAAGTATAAAGCCCAACAAATTTCTCAACTATTAAAATGGTAAGTTGTGATTGATGATTTGATATACAATAAAAGTGATGTCAATGATGGTTTCATATGAAAATAATGTTACACAAAATCGCTATCTACTTTCTTTATTATGAAAGTTGAAGTTGTTGTATCTGTTTTATTGTTACTTTGTAATAGTATTGAATGTAAGCTCAAAATAATTATGATCAAATAAAAAGTAGTACAGTAGAGTAAAAAATGAGTTGTTTAAAGTAAATATTAGAAATCTAAATGTGTATCTAGGTCACGTCATTTAAATTTTAAAATGATGTGAGCATGAGCTCTCCACTCAAAAGGTTTATCTTCACTTTAGACCTTAATGACCTGTCTTTGTTTATAACCACATTCCTAAACCAAATAAACTTCATTTCCTTGCATTACAATTTACCCATGACCTTGAAATTTACAGAGAATGAAATATAACTCATTCCTCAACTCAACTGAACCAGAGGATGGCAGACAAAACTGCAAGAATTCTTTTTATATATATATATAGTTTGGCAGGTAACTGCAAGACTTCTATTTCTTAAATAAAAAATGTGAAATGTAAAAATCAGATTGAACACAAGAGCCATTGAAGTGTAAAACAGAAATCTAATCTGCCATTAGATTTCACATATCTATATTTCCTATTACTCAAAAGCAAACCTCAAAACTAAGAGAGAAACAGAGACTACAAAAGTGATCCACTACAAAATATGACCAAGCTGAATGTATCCTTGTGTATGATAACGATCCTCTTGGTATGAATAACACAGGTTATTATCTTACAGCAGACCCACCAAGCATGCATCAGCTGCTTTGTCTATCAACTTTTTAAAAATTGTTTGAATGTGAAAGTACTCTCACCTTTTCTGCATTTGCTTCAAGCTCACGTTTAATTGTGCTGCTTGTAGCAAGATTTATTTTCTTTTCCCTGAGAAATTATGTACAATTTAAAAAATACTTGATCTTCTTTCCTTTAGCTTTTATTTATTTATTTTGGGTTAGAAAGTGGCTACATTTAGCATCCCTTAATGGGTCAACATTGATATATATATTTGTGGTGCAGGGGCTTGCTAGCAAGTAAGATGCATGAGACTGCAAAAGCAATTGTGACTAATCTTATTTACTTAATAGAAGAATATGGTTATGTCCTAATGGTGCAAGGGCTTATTACACAAATAGAAGGTAGTTTTTCTTTCATTTCTGTTTCTGTTTCTGTTGTTTTATTTGTATATTTTGGTGTGTTGTATTCCACATTGCTCATTCTTCTTTTCCTCAGTATAACATTTTCATTGACCTTTTCTAGATTCCGGTTATTGTCATTGGCTTTCGCTCTTTACATGCCTTATCATTATATTTCCTTTCCATTTTATTGTCATTTTATTTTGGAGTATGAATTAATTTTTTTTAAAAGAAACTCTTTCTATGTTTTCAATGTGTTAATTGGAAACCAGCTTGATGAATGATGCACCTCATGTCACATAGCCATTATTGAAATATATTTATGCATCCGTGGTTTTAATCATGATGAAATTGATGCCTAAAAGTTTACAAAGCCATAAACATGACTCAGCCTATGTGGTTATAACCTTCTAAATTTTCACAGTCAATTAATATAGTCCAAACCTGAAATTTAAACTGTTTTTGCAACCTTTTATTATAAATAAAATGAATACTAGACCACTAGACTCCAGTTGAAAGATAGGACACATACAGTTTCATTTCATTAAATTTGGTATTAATGCTTCAGCTTTTATATAACACTTTCTGGCTAAATCATTTGATCCTCAAGTTTTTGTTTTTTTTTTCTTCTCCCTTTTGACATTTTGTCATATGAATCTCATTTTATGCAAATTTCATTATGAATCTCATTTTATGCAAATTTCATTTACATAATTTCCTTTGTAATCTAAATGATTATATAATTGGAGTTAAACCACAAACTCGGGGGCACCTTTTGCAGCCAGCCTCCCCTCCTGAGTGCTATGGTTCATGCCATATACAGCAGGACTGGTGATATGCAATTGGTTAGAAAATCTCTCCCTGCACTTCTCAAAGAGTATCACTTTTGGAATTCAGGTACCATGATATATATATATATATATATATTATTTAGATGATCTCTTAACCGTCTTTTCTTTGTTTTTAAGTGGACTTATGTTTACATTTCTTCCTTAGCTTCATTTTTTGTGGCTTGAACTTTTTTAACTATTTCCTTTTCTGCTGTTGTAGGAATCCATAAGGTGACCATTCAAGATGCTCAATCTTGCAACCACACCTTGAATCGGTATTATGCAATGTGGAACAAACCCAGGCCTGAATCTTCAACAATTGTATGTCCTTCTATTTAGCTTCATGCCTTAGCATAAGATCTTTTGTATATCTAAATGGTGGATAACATTTAGAGGTGTAATCTTTAACCTATTTTTATCTCGCAGGACACAAAATCTGCTTCCAACATCTCAAATGTCTCTGAAAAACAGCATTTTTACCATGAAGTTGCTTCATCCGCTGAATCTGGCTGGGACTTCAGCACTCGGTGGATGAGGTAATAATTTGCTCTTGAGAATTAGTCTATCCTATAAACCTTTTTAAATTTACACTCATGTCTATCTTAATTTAATCCATATCTGTGCTTTCTTAAAATTTAAATTGTTGTGTTTTATGTATATTTTGAGGTCTATGGAAATTGGTTTTGTTGTGCACATGCTCACCTACTGGACAGTTGAAATTCAAGCCAATCTCATTTTACTCTGCATCCAAAAACTTTGATAATTTGGGTGATCCTAATCATTTCCTGTATTTTATGTGTTTCTCACAATAGGATTCAGCTTGTATTTGATATAGATTATTGTATTCACGTAATAGGAAAGTTAATCATTGTGCAAACTGTTAGGATGCTCTTCAATTAGTTGCCTCACATCAAAATTGTTGGGCTATTTGAGAGGTTTTGAAAGCAATGGGTAAAGAAAAGGGATTCATGAGTGTTAATTCATGTTTATAAGCGTGGAATTCTTTATAGATGAAAAAAAAAAATTTGAGGGAAAATGATGAGTAAGAACTAATGAGCATGCAAAATGGTCAAATAAGCTCAGTGAGTGGTCTTTCCCAGTCATGAGTCGTGATTCTTTATGGAACTATTAGGTTTCACTGCCCAAATTTCAAAATGCTTAGGGGCAATGGCTTGTCAAATTTAACCTTTAAGATATGTACAAATTGATTAATGCTGTAAGGGATTAATTTTCTTGTTGCAGGAATCCCCCAGATTTGACAACATTGGCTACAACGTCAATTTTACCTGTTGATTTAAATGCATATATACTCAGGGTATGACTCAGATCAATTTTAGATAGAATCTGTGAAATTAGCAACCTATTAACATGACTAGGGCTGTCGTACTTGCTGATTCAGATGGAATTAGACATTGCCTTCTTAGCAAAAGTTAATGGAGATAATAGCACTGCTGAGCACTTCTTGAAAGCTTCTCAAGCCAGAAAGGAGGCAATCAAATCTGTTTTCTGGAATGCAGAGATGGGACAATGGCTTGATTACTGGCTAAATGATAGCACATGCCAGGTAGTGTCTGATGCAAAAGTTTCTGGCTTCCTAGAGTCAGTATTTATTGTGCAATTATTCTGACTCTTAATTTTGATACTTAGGAACCTCAAACTTGGGAAGCTCGTAACTGAAATCAGAATGTATTTGCCTCAAACTTCATTCCTTTGTGGATTGAGTCATTCCACTCAGGTTTGTGACTCTTAATGTCAACCAAGAATACATTTACATACGGTCTATCTCTTCTTGCTCATCTGATACCTAACTGTCTTGCTTATCTGAGATCAGTTCCTCAGCCTAGTGAACATTCAAAGCTGGAGCTGCTCATGAGTGGTTTGATTGTTTTTCAATATACAATTGACTGAAAGATCATAATATAAGGGCGAAATTGCTTTTCTGTTTAAAATTCCCTAGCCTGTGCCAATTCAGGTTCAATTGTTTAACAGTTTTACTAGCACTGATTCTAAGTACTGGTTCAGAGGTAACCGCAATGCAAGACAGGAAATGGGTTCAGTCTTTCTGCAATTCATGCAAAGATAATACTTCCTGGGAGTAAGGTTATGTTTGCCTGTGCTGCTAAGGTAGACAAGGCAACAAGAAAATATAACTGAACTGACTGCTGAAAACAATTACTAAGTGTTCACTGAGAGTGTATCTCATGGACAAATTAAAGAAATATATAATTACGTTTGGACATTTGTTCACAGATTACTTTTGCAACATACACATGTAATTTTTTTTTTTTACATGTTGATGAATACTGAACATTCTTTTGTTGTTTACATATATGAAGACAAATCCCTGGTGAAGAAAGTCATGGAAAGTCTTAAAAAATCAGGCCTGCTTCGTGCTGCTGGGATTGCAACTTCTTTGACAAATTCAGGAGAACAATGGTTAGTGACCAGTTTCTATTCACCCTTTGTCGGGTTCTTTATGCTGGACATAATTAGGATTCATTGAAAAAATGAGAGAAAGGGGGGGGGGGGGGGGGGGTGGAGGTTCTTTGAAGGGAAGGAAACATTTGCATCTTGCACTACCTTTTTCTTTAATTTAGTAGTCTATGACTATATAGAATTGAACAACAGGGACTTTCCAAATGGTTGGGCACCACTTCAACACATGATAGTTGAAGGTCTGAGTAGGTCAGAATCAAAAAAAGCAAGGTCAGTGGCTGAAGACATTGCTGTGAGGTGGATCAGAACCAACTTTGTCGGCTACAAGAAAACAGGCGCAATGCATGAAAAATATGATGTGGAAAAATGTGGAGAATTTGGAGGTGGTGGTGAATATGTACCCCAGGTATGTCTTTAACATTTGTGGAAATAATACTTGTTTCGATTAATGTCTATTGTTTGCTGGTATAAATATTCCTATTACATAAGAAATGTCCCATCTGTTTTTTCTTCATATCCAAATGTTTTTTTTTTGGGGTATGTTGCAATGCAGACTGGATTTGGCTGGTCAAATGGAGTTGTTTTAGCTTTTCTGGAGGAGTTTGGATGGCCTCAAGACCGGAAGATAGGTTGCTAATAATATAGGAGTTGGAGATACAGATTGATTGCTAATGGCCCCACTGGAAGCTTAAAGCATAACAACAATTAACAATGATCATAATCTTGGAATGGAAGATATATTATTGAGGAACTGAATAAATAAGTTTCAGCATACTGGGCTAACACATCTGTGTCACAATAAAAGAATCAATCAGTGAATGTGCTCAAATCTGTCTAATGATTGATTACACTAAGTTGGTCTTGTTTTCTTTGTGTTAATTGCACAAGAAAGGCTACTACAGTACCATTTACAGTGTGAAACCTTGCAGCTTTTCATATATAATTGTGCTCAACAATTGTTTACCACACTCTTCATCCAATTGAAAGAAAGACACATTGGATGGGCATAAGAGAAATTTGTTATATTCAAAAAAAAAAAAAAATCTGTTCTGACATGAAATGGATATTTGATACGATCCATATATCTCAAACTAATAGTTATGAGACAATAAAATATGGCAAAACCTGTACCAAGAATTGGTTTGTGTAGGAAAGGGGCAAAGCCAAGGCAGCACTCTTCTTGGCAACCTCATGCACCATTAAGGAAGGTTTTCACTGTGTCACTCTTGAAGGAGTTGCATCTAATGTTCTTGGACCGCTAAACAATTTAGAGAGGATTCTCAATGGATCATTAGTTCTATTTTAGAAGATATTTTGAACTTATTGAGCAATAGTTAATTTTGGTGTGTTTCTCATATCAATATATTAGCCCATAATAAATGTCAATGGGCTTTTGTATATGAATTTTGTTAATGGGTGACATTGTGATTCTTTTAAGGGGAAATTTATTGGATCCCATTGCATTAGAAAGTAACAAAAGCAAATAAACAAATCCTGCTACTTCTAACTCTCCCCTGGTAGGAGTTCTTTTCTCCCTCAAGTGAGGGTCTCTCTCTCCCTTTAGCTTATTCTATTGTAGGGGTTTTCTCCTAGATTACTTAAACACTTCGCTAGAGTATGATTCACTTATTCGCCTAGCATGGAGCAAGCAGTCCTTAACGGATTACAGAACCTGCAACTAACCAAGGAGGAGGAAGAGGACATTCGAATCACAACGCAAGGCAGAGCTGATCTTCTAGAGGAATGCTCTTTAAGCCTTTTTGGAAAACTCCAGTCAAACAGACAGCAAAACCAACGTGCTCTGAAGAGCACACTGAGGGTGGCATGGAAGATGGGGTCAGATTTGAGGATAGTGGAAGTGGGAAACGGAGTACTTCAGTTTAAGTTCAATTCGCAATATCAGTTGGAATGGGTCGAAAGAAATGGGCCCTGGAACTTTGATAATAACCAACTCCTACTATACCGTTGGAAAAAGGGTCTCTCTGTAGCAAATATTGTATTCACACACTCCCCTTTTTGGGTTCAAATATGGGGATTACCCTTTGAACTAATGGCAGAAGAAACAGGGAAGGATATTGGGTGTAAGATAGGCACCTATCTTGAAACAGACCGGAGGTCGTGGCAGACAGATCAGGCAAAATTTATGAGAATTCGTGTGGCACTGAAAATTGATCAACCGCTTCGTAGAGGTGGTTACATCACAAACTTGGAAGGAGAAAGAATATGGGTCACCTTCAAATATGAAAGGCTCCCAACAATCTGCTATACCTGTGGGAAGATTGGCCATGATGACAAGCATTGTCCAATACCACAAGATGAACAAGCAGCTAAGCATCAGTATGGAGATTGGATTCGAGCAAACGGTAATCACAGAGGAAACCAAGAAAGGGTAAAGTCTAGGGAGGAGGATAGCTACCCTTCCAGAAACGAGGGTGAAAGGTCAAGATCAAAGATAGTGAGGAATAGTACAGAGCATCCAACAGCTGACAGCAATGCAAGAAGTCAAAATTCAAGTGGGAACCAGCGGTTTGAGAATACTGTTAGTGTGGGTGCTCTAGGTGAGGATGATGGGACAGAGAGTCAGGCGGTTGGTCAGTCCATCAGATGGGACATACCTGATGTATGCCTGCCCGAGGCAAGGAAAGATGAGAACCTGCAAAAACCCCCTGTCTCGGCGATAGCAAAAGGTAAGGAAAAAGTTAATAGAGTTGAGTTTTTAGTGGTGGGCCACCAACAAAAACCCAAAGGAAGAGATGAGCCTAAAGTGACGAGTCCAATACAGCCCAGCCTGATTACTAAAGAAAAGGATGTAGTGGGCTTTTTGGATATGGGTCAAAATAAGGAAAGTAAGCCCAAGACCAAAGTCAAACTGAAGAGGTTGGCTAGAGAAAAAGGCCCATCTGACGATACCAACATGACTGACCGAGGAAATGGGCTTGGAACCAAGCGTAGAAGTGAAATACAAGCATTGGCAGTTAAGGAAAAGAGGGTGCCCAAGAAGATACGTGAAGAATTTCCTCTCTGTGATGAGCAACAGAATAAGGAACATGAGCTTGCTCAGTATGCCAGAAACACTGCCACGACTCAGACCTGGATAGGGGCTGAGCCTTCTATGCTTCATAGTCTTCTTGTAATTGATAGATCAAAATGCTAGCGCTGGCCTTTGTTGTATTTCGTTTTTAGTTTTCTTGAATGAATGCCAGGTTTCAAAAAAAAAAAAAAATCCCGCTACTTCTTTAACTAATATATGTGAAATTACACCCAAAAAGCTAATTGATTACAATAAAAAACTCAATCTTAACTACTGCTTTCAAGCACTTGTTAGTTGTACCCTTTGCATATAAATGGATTGAGCCTGTTTTCATTTCCATCCTTCTTGAGAGTATGTCCTTGCTTGAAATGGCTAAGTCCCTTTTTTTTCCCTATTTGGAGAAGATATCTCATGCATATGATATTTGTATCCTCATTCTCATTAAATATGGCAAAACGGGTTAGAATTTTTTGACCTGACCCGAAAAATACCTAACCCGAACTCAAATTTTTGACCTAAAGCAAAAACAGGTTGACCCGTGACCTAACCCGTTAAAAAATTTCGCTAAAAAATTATTTAGACAACGTCCTGATGCTAGGTGCATAAAGCACAAATCATCGAAACCAATAAATTATAGATAGATGTTCACACTTGACAAACATGAGACAAGACAAAACAACCCATTTATTTTTAAAAAAATGCTCATTCAATTTGATTCGACACTTCATCGCTCTGAGCTCACACACTTGACTCACAATTTCAATCAAACGTAGTCTGGTAGTCTAGTACACTAACCTACTCACTATTTACTAACATAGTAAATGGCTAGACTTAAGAGCTTGTATTTGATTCTTTAAAAAAAAAAAAAAAAAAAACCTATAGTAGCTGTAGTGAGTGTTTGGATAACGCGTTTACTGCGTTATCCAAGTTACGTTTTGCTTCTTTTTTTCTTTTTTTTTTGTTTTTTGCTGCCGCTGCAGGGAGACAACGGCTACTGTTCATAAACAGTAGCCGTTGTTTTTGACTTTTAACGTTTCTTTATCAGTTTTGTGGGTCCCATGAACAGTAAATGGGACCCACAAATTTCACTTTTTATCAACTTTTTCATTAAAAAGGGTCCCGCTGTACTATTCACATTTAAAAATTATTTTGCTACAGTGTTTTAAGCAACTTTCAGCAACTTTCAGCAATAATAAGCTGTATCCAAACGGACCCGTAGTCCACAAAGGCTGAAAGGCACAAACCACTAAGAGGTAAGAGCTTTCAGCCTTTCACAATTTCTTTCTTTCTTTTTTTTTTGCTTAACACCTTTCACAATTTCAGTCTCTCAGAGAAGACTCTTGTGCCTCTACTTTTGTAGGAATAATATTATTAATAATGTAAACTTAAAATATATACTTTTTAGTATTTTTTTAAATCTATTACTTTTTGGAGATGTAAATTTGTAATTAAATGTATTTTGAAAGTGAGTTATTAATATTGAAGACTTTTTCCATCATGAATTTATGACTATAAAAAATTTTTGTCATGGTCAAAATGTCAGAATTGTTTTTGATTTGTTTAATTGATTTTATTCATTCTTTCTAAATAAGTTTGTCATTGATTTTATTCATTTTCTCTAAACAGGTTGCCATTGATTTGTTTTTGTAATTGAAAAAAAAAAAAAAAAAAAAACTTGTTTGAAAAATACAGATCAACCCGACTTGACCCACAACCCAATTGACCCGTTTAAAAATGACCCATTTTGACCTGCGATCCGATTAACCTGTAAATCCAATTGACCCAACCCGACTCACCCGTTTTGCCACGTCTAATTCTCATCATGTGTGGAACTTGTGGGACCCACACACACTTATGATACATACATCAAATAGAAAAGCTAATTATCTTTTTAGTTTTAATAAATATTTTTTCTACTCAGCAAAAAAAATGGGTTGGGACAAAATCTTCCGTCAATGTTGATTATTGACTAGTCAATTCTGATGTGTTCATCAATTGGAAGTCCCTACGTAGTGTGGAAAAAAATTAATCAATCACATATTATATTATTTTCAACGAAAATAAATATATTAATGACAAAATTTAAATAAATAAATAAAAATGTAAATGCAAGAAATTTTGCAGGTATGCTAATTTTGGTTGTGGGGCCAAGACGGGGTCAAAATCTTCAGCCAATGTTATGTTAATTATTGACTGTTCATTAATTGAAAACCCCTAAGTACTATGAAAAAAAGTAACCAATCACATATTTCTATTATTTTCATAAAATATATATATATAAATTACAAAATAAAAAACGTAAATGCCAAAAATTTGCAGGTATGCTAATCTTGTTTGTTGGACCATGACGGGGACCCAAATTTTCAGTCAATGTTAATTATCAACTTTTTAATTTGGATGAGTTCATTAATTGGAAACCCCTACGTAGTTCGGAAAAAAATTTATCAATCACATATTATATTATTTTAATATTGTTTGTTGGACCAAGACAGGGACAAAATCTTCTACCAATGTTTGATAATTGATTTGTTAATTTTTTTAATACATACAATAGTCTATTCTTTTGATGATTACTCTTTAGTATTATATTAAGACATCAATTAGATTTTTTGTGTAAATGAAGTCTGAATCTAAATTTCTTATTCGATAATAAAAAATTTTATCAATTGAACTAATTAGTATTTAAAATTTTAGATTAGCTAGAGATTACATCACATCCTTTTTTTTTTTTTTTTGAGAAACCAAGATTACATCACATCCTTGATATTAAACAATAAACCACTTTTTCCCCGTCTCTATCAATTGAAGGTGTAACTATATGCAGTAATCACTCTATAATGATAAACATCAATAAATTTTTGGTGTAGGTGGAGTTCGAACTCAAAATCTCTTGTTCTTTTTTTGATAAATAAACACACACACAAAGGAGAAATAATAAGGTTTAATACAAAGAAATACCACAAACTCCACCCAAAAAATAAGTAATTATCCCCCATTTTTTAAGAGTACAAGTTGTGTATAATATAATCTCTTGTTCAACTACATGATATTTTATTTAACTTCATTTAAGTTTAGTATAAGGTTTCTTTTCATAGTAAAATGTGCACTTCTATATTGTAGATGTAGCCCGTGACTCCGTGAGGTGGATCCAAGTTCTTCCACCTACCATTAGTATTTATCTTTATTTCCGACGGAGACAATCCCTGAATGGCTAGACTGAGCCAAAACACTTGGACTTAAAGAGGTCAAACTTTGGACAGAACTGACCTAAACATACATTTTGCTTTTATTTTTTCATCATATCCTCCATATGATGTTGAAGGGTAGCAAGTTCAACAAGCTTCTCACTTAAAATTTTCATCACCTCCAAACTATCTTTTGGAGTCCAACCCAACACCTTTTCTGCTTTCCACAACAGCCTGTTTGGATAGTGGAGATTTAGGGGATTGAATGGAATTTCAAAAGGAATGGTAAAAAATTATTTTCATTTCAAATGGAATTATATTTCATTTCATTTTATTCATTCTTGTTAAAAGTAAAATTCATTTTTGTTGTAGAGAGGGAAAAAAATGAAATGAAATGAATTATAAGCGTCTTTTAGTAAATAAATAAATTGAAAATGATTATATATATATATATATATATATATTCTCTCTCCTTCCTAGTTTAAAAGTTTAGTAGAAATGAATGGAATAACTATGAAAAAATGCTCACTATATTTTATTCTCTCCTAAATATTCTTCCCAAAAATTGGAGGAATACTCACTTAGATGGAGGTTAAATATCAATTTTATCCTTGTTTTGAGAAAAGAAAAGAAAAAAAAGGTGAATGGTATAATATTAAAACTATATATTTATTTCCTTTTAATTTTTTTTTTTATTTTATAAAATCTCAAGCACACTAGAGAAAATAAATCATGCTCCATTCCATTTATTAAAAAAAAAACTTCTGAAGCATAAAAAAAAATGAAGGCAACTCTTACTTAGGGGGGAAAAAGCAAATAAACTATGAATGATATAATAATAAAATTAAAAACTTTAAATACTCAATCACACTAGAAAAAAATCAACCAAAAAAAAAAAAAAAATCTTTCTTTTTTTCATTTCATTTTATTCGTTCATGCTTTTATGCTATACAGCCTATACTCCTTTCATTCCATTGGAGACAATTTTTTTTTTTTTAATTGGCATCCTGGTATGTTTTAGATTTTACTTCTTGATTTAACTCTGTACATATTGTTGTATTATTTAAAATTTTAAAAACATCCCTTATACTAATCATAAAATTAGTCATTTAAATTTGTGAGATCCTAATCGGGTTAAATGAGTTTTTTTTTTTTTTTTTTTTTTTAACATATTTTGATAATTGGGAAAGGATATATTTGAAAATTCCTATAGAAACAACAAAAAATTCGGCAAAAAAAAAAAAAAAAATACAAAATACAAAATACAAAATGACAAAGATTCTCAAACCTTATTCCATACTGCCAAACTCTCATGCTCTGAACTCTAAAGAACTCTCTTTACTCTCTCTTGCGCTACTGATCTCAGACTCTCTACTAACAACAATGTCTGTCTCAGAATCTTTGTCACCTTGCAGTTCTGACATAGAACCTGTGATCCCCACAACCCCTTTGGTCAGCTTCTTTGAACGTCTCCAAGAAACCGCTCTCAACACCTTTGGAGAAACAAACTTTGATCCAAAACTTTACGTTGATCTGTCACTGAAATTCGATTTGCCAACCACTGAGGACGCTTTTGTCAAGCTTCCAAAGTCCGCAAATGGGTCTTTATCATCTGAGGATTTGAAAGGGTTTATAGAGAAGTACTTTGAGAGTGCTGGGAATGACATGGTGTACTGTGAGCCAGTGGATTTTGTCCCAGAACCTGAGGGGTTCTTGCCAAAGGTGAAGAACCCAGAAGTGAGGGCCTGGGCTTTGGAGGTGCATGCTTTATGGAAGAGTTTGAGTAGGAAAGTCTCTGATCAAGTGCAGAAGCGACCAGAGTTGCATAGTATGCTTCCTGTACCTGAGCCAGTCATGATTCCTGGGTCAAGGTTTAGAGAGATCTATTACTGGGATTCTTACTGGGTTATTCGGTTAGTTTTTGTTTTTGTTTCTGGTTTTGCATTTTGCTTTTACTATTTTTTGGTGGTCCTTTGAGCATTTTTCTGTATAAGCTAGGTAGTTCTGGTAATTCTGACTTGGGTGATACATTTCGTTTAGTGTTCTACTTGTCCTCTACATTTGAAATGAATCCACTATATAGTTTATGAAATGTTACAAATTTAAAGGTGAATCCAGTGCACACTCTATAAACAGTTAGATCCAAGAAATTAAATCTTTTTAATGAATTGGACTTTCTTCATTTCCAATGAAATAAAGGAGTCGTTGTTCTTTAATTAAATTCAAACATATGGTTGCATTGACCAAAGTGACACAAATAGTATTATCTTTCCCGAAAATAATTAAATTCATCCTTGTGGTAATTGGCCAATATAATCACATGGTTGAATTTATTGGAAACTTAAGGTACAACACCAAAGGAATTGTACTAAGTTTTGCCCTCTAACTTATGGTAATTGTGAAAGTTTCTGCATTTGAAGCTCAAGTTTTCTTGAAGCATCAATGCTGGTCAATCAGTTAAAGCAAGAGCTTTTTTCTGTGAAACTCTGTCTAATTTAGAGTTCTTATCTTACTACTTCTTTCATTTATTTGGTAATATTTTCCAATTTGGATTGAATTATTTGGTTTAAAGGTGGCTATAGGAGCATCCCTTAATCGGGTTAAGATTGATATGTATTTGTGGTGCAGGGGCTTGCTAGCAAGTAAGATGTATGAGACTGCAAAAGGAATTGTGGCTAATCTTATTTACTTCATAGAAGAGTATGGTTATGTTCTTAATGGTGGAAGGGCTTATTACACTAATAGAAGGTAAATCTTCTTTCATTTTCTACTTCTGTTGTTATATTGTATTTATGGTGCTACTGTGTTCCACATTGCCGATGGTGATTCTTCTCCTCTGTAAGGTTGAATTTAATCAACTATTTTGTTGGTTTTATTCCGTGTCAAATTTGCTTGTAATTCAGCATTTAGTAACCCTGTATTTAGGTGGGAATCATGTAAGGGTAGTGTGTGAGAGAGTGTGAAGAAATGTTCAACATTGTGCAAAGAAGCAGGGAACTGGCAAGCCGCCAGAAGAAGGTCACGTGTCAAGCATGCAGGAAGCTGAAGCATTATGCCAGCTGTTGCACTACAGGACAAAAAGTCCAGACTGGCAATGCAATTACCTCGCGGCTTAAACTCGTGACTCAATTAAGTCACGAGGCCAAGCCGCTAGCTAGCTCTGTTTTGGAAAAACTGACTCTTCGCATTCCAAACACACATCACTATATACAGACCCTTATACCCACGAAATGTAGAGAGCTTCTAGAGAAAATTTTGAGAGAGAAACCCTAAAGAAAAACAAGATTAATTTATCTACAATCTTCACCTAAGAGACTTTTCAAATTCCTCTACTCTCACCCTCTCCATTATTACATCCTTGAGAGGTTTTTAGCCAAATTTTTTTCTCATCATACCCATATCTATGAGAAGGTTTTTTTGGTACTTTGGGAAGCAGTTAGGAAGGGACCAATTCATATTGATTGATGCTATGGGCTATAGCGGAATCCAGTAAGTTAGAAAAGAAAAAGGTTTGGCGCAACCTCGTTGGAGCAAGAAGCTTAGAGGGCTTAGGTACACTGGGTAGATTAGGCTTGGAGGGTCTATTACTGTTCATGTATCCTAACTACATTTTCTAGTGGATTATTGACCGCTTGGAGGGCGGCGGAGAGGTTTTACGCTAAGGGCTTCGGTTTCCTCTTTGATAACACATCGTGTGTTGTCCTTGTGTTTGCATCTCTCTTCCTTATATCTTTACCATTTAATTACTGTTGTGATTGTGATTATTTATGATTTAGATTGTTTATCAATTCTGTTATTAGCTTATGTTCATGTTCCGCACATCTATTGTTTGATAATAAGCTTGAATTGATAATTTGTAATTTGGGGTCTAAACGTTCAAGGGTGTTTTATACACATTTTGAACATTCATCCTCATTGTAAATATAACATTTATAGTAACTCTTATTGAATTTTTGTTATTATCATTGGCTTTTTCTTGTTTACTTGCATTACATATCATTATTTTTTTTCTTCTGCCAGGTTTTTTTGTCATATTCTTTCTGTGTGGCATCTTTAATAATTCTTTGTCATTCAATTTCTTGATATGCACCAAGCTTGATGCATGGTGTACTTCATGTCACAACCATTATTATGTTAATAGTGACGCATTCATAGTATGAATAATGAGGGACTAGTGTTTAAAAGCATACAAAGCCACACATAAAATTCTTCCCAAATTTCATAATCCATTGATACAGCACGAATCTAAAATTAAACTGTCTTTGCTTTCTCTTCATGATAAATGAAATGAATACTGGAGCACTTATCTCAAATTGAAGGATACGAGGACACATATACATTCACATTATAATAGTTTGGGCATTAATGCTCTCAGCATGTGTGTAGCACTTGGTCACTTAATTATCTGATTCTAAAATTTTCCTTATTAGTTTTTCACCCCTTTGGGATTGTGTCATATAGATCTCATTTTATAGCAAATTCTTGTGCGTTCTAATTGCTCATATAATTGGATTTAAATTACAAATTTGGGGATATCTTTGCAGCCAGCCTCCCCTCCTGAGTGCTATGATTTATGAGATATACAATAAGACTGGTGATGTGCAACTGGTTAAAAAATCTCTCCCTGCACTGCTCAAAGAGTATTGCTTTTGGAATTCAGGTACTATGAGATACCCACTTAGATGACTCTCTGCTTGCCTTTGCTTTGTAGTTTGGAGGGGAATTATGTTTAGGTATCTTTCTTAGCTTCATTTTGTGGCAGAAACCCTTTTTTTATAACTTTTTTACCTGACTTCTGTTTTAGATATACATAAGGTGATCATTCAAGATTCTCAATCTTGCAACCATACTTTAAATCGGTATTATGCAATGTGGAACAAACCCAGGCCTGAAGCTACAACCAAAGTGTGTTATCTTCTGCTTACATGCCTTAGCATAAGATATATTATATGTGAAGTATAAATGGTGGATAATAACATAAGAGGTATTTTCATCTCACAGGACAAGAAATTTGCTTCCAAGATCTCAAATGTTTCTGAAAAACAGCAGTTTTACCGTGAACTGGCTTCAGCTGCTGAATCTGGCTGGGACTTCAGCTCAAGGTGGATGAGGTAATAATTTTCTCTTGAGAAGCAGTCTCTCTTACAAAACTACCAATCCTGATTACATCTTTAATTGTTTTCCATATCAAAGTTGATATTCAAATTTTAGTGTTGTGTATATTTTCCTATCAAAAAAAAGAAGTGTTACGTATATTTTGAGAATTATATGAGATTAGTTTAGTACACATGCTCACCTTCCAGCTTCCACACAGTTGAAATTCTTGCCAATTTCAAATTAGATTAGAACCAAAACTTGATATTCTGGGTATTCCTACAACCGTTAGATTTTCTGTACCATCATTTCCTGTATTTCATGAACTTCTCACAAACTGATTCAGCATGGGTATCTGAATTAGATTGTTGATTTTTTTTTTAATAACTTTTGTTGTATAGTCCACTGTACAGTGGGATGCCCTTAAGTAGCTTCCTCATATCAAAATAGTTGTCTTTTTGAAAGCTATGGGTAAAGAAAGTGTTGGCGGGTGAGTGCTAGCCTAGGACTAATGAGCCTCCAAAATGAAGTCACATTGGAAAATGTGTTCTTCCCCATTTTTAATTCAACTAGTAGAATTATTTGGTTCCATAGCAAAAATTTGAAATGCTTAATCCTTGTCGAAGTTGAGCTTTTGGATACTTACAAATTGATTGATGAAGTTATGATTAGTTTTCAAATTTCATGTTTCAGGAATCCCTCGGATTTTACGACATTGGCTACGACAACAATTTTACCTGTTGATTTAAATACATTTATACTTAAGGTATGGCTCAGAACACTTTTAGATAGAATCATTGAAATTAGAAACCAATTAGCATGTCTAGAGCTGTGGTACTTTGTTGATTCAGATGGAGCTAGACATTGCGTTCTTAGCAAAAGTTACTGGAGATAATAGCACTGCTACGAGCTTCATCGAAGCTTCTCAGTCCAGACTGAACGCAATCAAAGCTGTTTTCTGGAATGAGGAGGTGGGACAATGGCTTGATTACTGGCTCAATGATAGCACATGCAAGGTAGTATCTTGATGCAAAAGTTTGTGGTGTCTGACAGTTATTAATTCTTCTGCGGATCTAATGATTCTTCATTTTTACACTTTTAGGGATGTCAAACATGGGAAGCTTGTAACCAGAAGCAGAGTGTATTCGCTTCAAACTTCATTCCTTTGTGGGTTGAGTCGTTCTACTCAGGTTTGCTG
Source organism: Quercus glauca (assembly GCA_023736055.1). Classification (NCBI taxonomy): domain Eukaryota; kingdom Viridiplantae; phylum Streptophyta; class Magnoliopsida; order Fagales; family Fagaceae; genus Quercus; species Quercus glauca. The sequence goes on along the minus strand of CM043316.1, from coordinate 70,771,072 downwards.
ACTCTTAATGTTCACCAGGACTGGGTTCAAGCATGGCTAATTAGGTTTGGGTTGAGATTGTTGAGCTTTTATAATGCAAGTTTGAACTGCAAGTAAAATCAGCTGTTCTGGTCCAAACTGGGCTCATTTCAATCAGCTGAATCTTTATATGGAGCTAAATCTGTTTGTGTCTAATTGAGCCTGATGAGCCCATTGATTTGTTGATTTCTTTATCAGAAAGAAAGTCAAAGAAAAGCAATATCTAATAGATTTCTCATCAAATGAAAAACTAGAACTAATTCATTTTGAGTCACAGCTCTGATTTCCCGCTTCTAGGGCCTCAATAAGTGCTTCAAAAATTCACGAAACATGGACAACTTACTTTAATCTGAATTCATACTAATATGTGAAATTAATCTGTCATGTTCTGGAAAGTTATTTAAAATTGTTCTGTTATTAGTTTAACACACCCATATCTCCTGTCCACCATATTTTAGTTACAATAGACTTAATCTTAACTCATTTGATAGTTAGAATTAGCACTTTAGTTCATGTCAGCTTACTTAGGCTAGTGAACATGTAAAGATGGAGCTGTTAATTAGTAGCTTGGTTATTTTTGAACAATATATGATTGACTGAAAGATGGTAATATGAAGAGCAGCATTGTTTTTCTGTCGGGGTTTAGTTTTTTAACAGGTTACTAGCGTTGATCCAAAGTTATGGTTCATGTGTACTTGCAATTAGAACAGGGAAAGAGTGCACGTATTCTTCAATTCGTGCAAAAAAAAACTTTCTTGGGAATGAGGTTATGTTGGTGTGAACTGCTAAGACAGTTGCAACATGAAAGGATAAAAACCCACTACTGATTATTATAATGTGTTCAGCATGGGTTTTTCTCTTGGATATAAAAACATGAAATATATAATTAGATTTGGACCTTTGGTTGCAGTTTAGTTCTGCAACATTAACATTTATTAGTACCAAAAAATGCTTTTATTGTATGAAGATACTTCTCTGGTGGAGAAAGTCATGAAAAGCTTCCAAGGTTCAGGCCTGCTTTGTGCTTATGGAATTGCAACTTCTTTGATGAATTCAGGAGAACAATGGTTAGTACCCATTTTAAAATCCCATCTCTATGTCAGAATAAAATTTCGATTAATCAAGAAGTGGAGAGAGAAAGAAAGTGGGTGGAGCCGGAGGTTCTGTTTGAGAAGGTATCTCATGTATCAAATATATGCATTCTCCCTCTCACAACATGTGTTCCACACAACTATGGAACCTATATACTGTGAGAGTGAGGATGCATATATTTGATGAATGAAATAATCATTGGATTCTATGAAGTGGAGGAAATATTTGCATGTTACAATACTTGTTTTCTTTAATTTTAAATGTCTATGACAATATAGAACTTGTACTACAGGGACTTTCCAAATGGTTGGGCTCCACTTCAACACATGATAGTTGAAGGCCTAGCAAGATCTGGATCAAAAGAAGCAAGATCAGTAGCTGAAGACATTGCTATGAGGTGGATCAGAACCAACTATGTGGCCTACAAGAAAACAGGCAAAATGCATGAAAAATATAATGTGGAAAAGTGTGGAGAATTTGGAGGTGGTGGTAAATATGTACCCCAGGTATGTCTTAAGCTTTTGTGGAAAGAATATTTGTGTTGAAAACATTCTTGTTACACAATGAATGAGCCTATCAGTTTGTCACTTCTGATCTAAAGTCTTTTTTGGGGTATGTTGCAATGCAGACTGGTTTTGGCTGGTCAAATGGAGTTGTTTTGGCTTTTCTAGAGGAGTTTGGATGGCCTCAGGACCAGATGATAGATTGCTAATGATTTTGTAGTTTGAATGGCCTCACTAGCAGCTCTTTAGAAAAGATGCTGTTCATTATGACAAGCCAACAGCAAATAAAACTGTAGCAACAAATAAGAGTGATTTGCTCCATAATCTTGAAACCAAAGATGTATTCTACTAAGAATACTGAACAATTGAGTTTTGACATGCCTGGCTAATGCATGTCTCACATTCGAAGTGAAAAATTTATATAGATCCCTATATGATATATGCAGAGGAATTATTGGATTTAATGATCATTCAAGCGCTTATCATGAGTTAATCCACACAAAAAGATAACTCAACCCCAATTATGAAATACCGAATCTAGAGGCAATACAAAGAAAGCAATAAAAACAAAGATACAAGATTTGATAACGAAGTAGAAAACCAAAGAAGAACCTCTTCAATTAAAAAGCCACTCCAGGCACCCAATTCTGTAGAAAATTCAATATAGGAAAAGTAGTTACAACATTCTACTTATAAAATTTTTGTATAGCTAGACTTTCTTGTTTGACCTCTGAAAATGTTTTGCTTGCTTTCCTACCATAGTAGTCCTAAATCCTCTAAAATCTTCCTCGAGTGAATCTCCTCCAGGAACTCTTTATCCACACAAGCCAAAACCTCTAACACTCCAAGAAATCTCGAAGATTTGATGCAATGAACCTCACTGGAATTTTTTTTTTTTTTTTTTTGGTTTCAAAACAATCTCACTACCTCGCACTTTGGAATCACAAGATGAGCAGACAAAGAACAAAGGGTCTTTTAGTTAAGCATAAGGAGAAAAGGCACAAGTTTTTTTTTTCTTTCCTATTTTGCACAGGGTGTAGCGATTTTCTCTAAAGAAAAATCATGCACAAGTAGGAGTAAATGCAAGTAGCACGAAACCTATTCCTAAGAGATTTAGAAAACATGTTCTAGCACCACCGCGCACCCTTATGGCCTGCTGTTTGGAAGGAGGGGGAAGTAAAGGGAGGGAGAGTAACTTAACTTAATTACCTTGTTTGAAAGTTTTTTAAGGAAGAAGCGGCTTTCAACTATCTTTAACCCCTCATTTTTAATTACTCAAATTGGAGAGATTTGGAGAGAAAGTAGATTAGATAAATTATTGATCAAATAAATTTTTCAATTTATCATCCCTAAATTAACAAAATTACAAACTGATTATATAAATAATCTTTGTTTGTTTCCTAAGAAAATTTAAGGTGAATGAAAAAAGAAATTGAATCCCACTATTTATGAAGGATTTTTAAACACAAATATCTCATCCATTACATACGACAACAGCACCAAATATCTCATCTGTTTCTTTGTGTCTTTGCTTTGATTTAATTTTCCATTTCTCCTCTTCCTCCACGAATCTCACGCACACTACCTCCGTTTCAAACCTTACCAACTCATCAATCCCGAACTCGCACACGAAGTCTTGCAGATACATCATAACCTCTTGGTGACCCGGGAATAGTCTTGGGTCTCTGTCGGGTCGTCTCTGGCAACAAACAGGTAGTCCGAGAAGTCCATGGAGTCTCGGGGGAGGTTTGTGCGAAGGGAGTGGACCGTGGTCTGAGTCGGGTCAAGTCCAATCTGGTAGGGTTCGACATTCGGGGTGTAGACCCAGAGTCCGCCAACCTGGTTGCCTCGCTCGAAGACCACCACGCTGTGGCCCTTGTGGCAGAGCTCTCAAGCAGTTATAAGGCCTGCGGCACCGGCGCTGATGACTGCAATGTGGCGTGATACGATCGGCTGGGGTGCGTGTCCTAGGCTTTGAGGCATGGATGGAAAACTAGGGAGAGATGCATGAGAGATTTTGATTTATGATGAGATTAGTGTTACATTACAAGACAAGCACGTAGCTTTTTGTTTGGTTGGTGAGAAATACGAGGAAACTGTAAAAATTTATGAAGGATTTTTATTTTTATTATAATTTTTTTTAGGTAATAAAAATTATTTTTATAATAGTTAATAATAGTTTTATACTTTTATTAGTGGTATTTGATGGAAGGGTCGTTCTCCAGTACCCCACTTTTTTTTAGGGGGTACGGTACCCACCTGAATATTAGCCATTAGATTTATTTGTTTTAACCTTAGCCGTTTGTATCATTATAACAGGATATCAGTTACCGGTCAGTCAGGCTAACATATAAAACCAAAAATAGAAAAAAAAAACATATGATTCTTCTTCTCTCTCGCATCGCATCTGATCTGAAGCAGGTTCTTCTCTTTCGCCGTCTCTTCTTTCTAACCTTCGTCGCTGATGTTCTTGGGTAAATCACTGAATCTATTTGTTGGCATCCCCAAATCTTTGGATTTGGATTTAAGGGCCAAATCCAAATCCTTTGTTTGGATATCTTAAAAAGAGATGGATTTGGATTTGATCCAAATCCATCCAAGATTTGAGGCATCCAAATACCTTGATTTCAAAGCCTCTCACGTTTTTCTTCAAGGAAACGCTCTCTTCTACGTTCTGAAACTGAAGCCACCATCGTTCCCAGGGTTTGTCTCTCTCAATTCATCTTGTCCCCTTAAACGTCTCTATTTGTCTCTCCCATCAATTGTAAATCTGAATCACAAAATATTGATAGGATTGTCTAGGTTTATCTATGCCTCTGTGGGTTCCGTTTGATTTGTTTGTGGGTTTTGTTTGATTTGCTTCTTATTTTTTGTGGGCTTGTATCTATTGGTAAGGCTGGGAATTGGGTTGGTTTAGTTTTGTTAAGAAATTGTTGAAATGCAAAGTGTTTGATGAAATGCTTCTATGAGCTGGAATTTCTAGGAGATACTTGTATGAGTCAGTGATACAAATTTTAAAAGTTGTAGCTATAAAAATATTAAAAATACAAACTTTAACATGTTTTTTTTTTTCTTTTATTAGACCAAGAAATTATCAAAATCTTAAATTTTGTTATCTATAGTTAATTTAATGTCCAGATTACATATTCAAAGCATCAATATAACCATTCCATTCAAACTGCATTGAAAAATTTTCAAACTGAATTTATGCGAAGTAAATGATGTAGTCCAGATTGCCACCCCTTTCTCTAACTATAATTTGTATCCATCTAAGTGCTCCATAGTCATAATTTATCATATTCTTAGTTGTTTATAATCTTCATGATGATAATGTAAAGGTGGTACACCATTGTGATTGAATCTTAATCTTGCTGAAGGCAGACATCAGGTAATTTTGTTACTAGCCTGGTCACAAAACTCGCAATGAGGGATATTCAGAATAAGCTTGTGACAATTAACTCAAAGCCAAAAAACGCAAATTCTAAAATAACAAGGAGAACTTACCACTACAAAATATAGATAGTTTTCCCATTAAGCTTGCTAAGGTTGAAAGTGGTACTAAATTTCTTTTCTTTTCTTTTTTTCATATTTTTCAATGCTTTTGCTCCTCTTTTTTTGTGTGTGTGTGTGTTGGTTGTTTCTTAGATTTGGTTGGTTTTTGTATTAAATTTTACAAGCTCCAGGTATGCTAGGTCGTAGGCTTGGACCCTGGTTAGCTTCAAACTCCTTTGGTTTGTTGTAGAACACTGCAGAGTCATACAGGCAAGGTATACACATATACATGTACATATATTCTTTGTGTTTGTGTTTGACTGTTTTGGTTAGGTTGTATCAGTTGTATAATTTTATTGCTGGAAATGGTGATTAAATTACTAGAATGAGTTAGAAATGGTTTACTGTACTTTGCACTTTCAATTTTGAAGTATCAATTTTATCCCTTGGTCAATCAACGGGTAGTTGTCCCTATTATTAGGGGATTGGATTGTTGTCACTCTTCTAAAGGTACTGAGAAATTCCAAGAAAAATAAAATGCAATCTTTATTGTAGAGTGGTTTGAGTGGAAATTATTTCTTGGATTTTCTAGTTGTGGAAATTCTGTAATTCAAAGTTGTAGAAATTCTGTAATTCAAAGATGTAGAAAAAAATTTTTTTTTTCTCATTTTTTCAAGAGATAATTTCTGGAACCATTTTGGTCAGGGTCGGAGCTATGTTGAAGGGTGGGGGGGCCATGGCCCCCCCAAAATTTTGAAATATATATATATATATAATTATTTTAATGTTTTCAAAATTTACCCTACAAAAATAAGAGTTGGCCCCCCCAAGTATTTGAATTAGTCCAATGATACTTTTAAAAAAAATAATTGGTATAATAGTTATAGAGACATAACTTTATTTTTCTTAATTCTATTTTTTATTGTAAAATGTGTTCTTATATCTGTTAAATATTTGATAAAGTTTGGCACCGAGCATGCTTGAATTTATCTTTTTCAACACATTATGTGGTGATTAACAAGTTATTGACTCATTAAAAAAATATTGTCACTAAAATATTGAGTTCTATTTTATTTCAGTTTTCTGCGCTGGACTGGAGAGAATAATGACAGAATTTTGTTGTTTCTGTTTGAATTTTGAAAGGTGTACTGAATTGAGACACATTCAATCTTACCTCCCTTAAAACCCCATCAAAGAAAGATGGAATCAAATACAGTAACTTGGACAACCATCATGGTCCACGGTACCATAGCCACTATTTACTACTTTTGGCTCGATAAATATTCTAGTACTTCCAACTAATTTCCAAAAAACTAATATAAACAATTTGGGCTAAATTCATTAAATGCTAAATTCATTCATTTATTTAAATGGACAACCATCAGTACAAGGTGGATTTATAACATAAATGAAGAGAAAGAAAAAGGGGAGGGCGGATCTAATTATTTTCAGGTGAAAACAAGGCATTGACATTCTGTAAAAAAAAAGGGGGGGGGGGGGGGTTTTGCTTAACCAGTTCCATGGTTAAGCAAGAACTGAATTTGGAAGAAAGAATTTTAAAACCCAATTTTAAAACCCACTTTGGAAGAAGAAATTTTAAAACCCAATTTAGAACCCTAGATTTCGAAGATTAAAAAGCAAGAGTGTTTTGATCTACCTGCAATGGCTGAACAGAGGAGCAATAATCCTGATCTTCCTCGGCTCGGTTTGCTTCAAGTGAAGCGAAGCACATTGCACGATGGGAGTAAGTGAGTCTTGCTGCCACAGCTGAACAGAGGAGCTGTCTTCCTCGGCTCGGTTTTCATGCACGATGGGAGTGAGTGAGTGAGTGATTTTTGGGAGTGAGAGTGTGTGATTTTTGGTGAGCAAGTTGGATGAGTGTTTTAGGAGTGAGAGTGAGTTTTGGGAGAGTGTTTGATCTGAATGGGAGTGAGTTTTTTACCTATTTTTGTGTTAAAGTAACGGTGAGGGAGAGGTGGGCAAACGGCACATAAACGGTGACAAGCACAGGTGGGCAAAGTGTCAAAATTTGAACCACAGGTAGGCACATAGAATTAGAGGTAAACCACAGGTGGGTAAACTGTAATTATCCAAAAAAAAAAAAGGAACCACCAAATGTGACAAAAGTACAATCATATGTGATGTTAGTATTGCGCTTTGTGAGACTGGTACCATAAAATGTGAGGAAAAAAAATAAGGGAACCACCGTATGTGACAAAAGTACAGTCACATATGATGTTGGTACTGCGCAATGTGAGGATAGTACCATAAAATGTGAGGAAAAAATAAGGGAATTACTGAATGTGACAAAAGTACAATCATATGTGGTGTTGGTATTGCGCAATGTGTGGATGATACCATCAAATGTGAGAAAAAAAATAAAGGAATCACAAAATGTGGCAAAATACAGTCACATATGATATTAGTACTACATAATGTGAGGATGATACCATCAAATGTGAGAAAAAAAAATAAAGGAACCACCGAATGTGACAAAAGTACAGTTACATGTGATGTTGGTACTGCGTAATGTGAAGATGATACCATCAAATGTGAGAAAAAATAAGGGAACCACCAAATGTGACAAAAGTACAATCACATGTGATGTTAATATTACACAATGTGAGGATGGTACCATCAAATGTGAGGAAAAAAAATAAAGGAACCACCCAATGTGACAAAAGTACAGTCACATCTAAGTTGGTATTGCAAAATGTGAGAATGGTACCATCAAATGTGAGGAAAAATAAGGGAACTACCGAATGTGACAAAAGTACAATCACATGTGATGTTAGTACTACACAATATAAGGATGATACCATCAAATGTGAGAAAAAAATAAAAGAACCATCGAATGTGACAAAAATACAGTCATATGTGATGTTGTTATTGCACAATATGAGGATAGTATTATCAAATGTGAGAAAAAATAAGAGAACCACCGAATGTGACAAAAGTACAATCACATGTGATGTTAATACTATACAATGTGAGGATGGTACCATCAAATGTAATATTTTGGTAACTTGATATAACAGGTTGCCTACGAGTGGGTACCGTACCCTCTAAAAAAAAGGGTACTATAGAATTACCCTTGATGGAATGAGAATGTTGATTAAATAATTATTTAATCTAACAAATTAATTATAGATCAATATTGCAAGTCTATTTTTATATAGGGGTAAATTTGTCTATTTAAATTATTTCCTCTCTTTTTCATCCTAATTTTTAAAACATCTAAACAAAAAGAATGACTAATTACTTCCTTCCCCTTACTAATTTTAAAACATTTAAACAAGATGGAGGATAACCATTCTCCTCTACTCTCCTCCCCACTACTCCCCTCTACTCTCCTCCCTCTCTAAACTTCCAAATAGGTCATTAGTGTAATGGTCACTTCATAAGTACAAAATTCTTATGGGGTGAGGGGGGAGGTAAGGGTCGGGGTTCAAGTTTCCAAAAGGAAGTTTCATATACATACACATTTAAATTAAGTTAGAGCAGATTTCTATTATGTATATATATATATATAAAATAAAATAAAATAAAAAAACCATGTTCTAGCGATCTCGCTTGAGTGAGGGACAGACAAACTTTCAGGTTCCATTATATTTTTGCTCGAGTGAATCTGGATTTTGCTTCAATGAAATTATCTTTCAATGAAATTATTTTTTGAAAAAAAAAATTGTTGAATTAATCCTTTTCATCATTTATATTGCAAATTCATTAATTAATTCAACAATTTATTTTATACCTATATCTAAATTTGGTCCAATATGTCCAAAAATTGCTCAATACACGTGATATATTATGCTTTCCATATCTATAGGCTTGGGATATTACATTTTCATTCCGCATGAATTTTCAACAACTAAGACCTCGTTTGGGAGGAAGGAATGGAAAGGAATGAAGAGAATAATTTTATAATATTCTTCCCTTCTCTTGTTTGAGAGTTTTAATAGAGGGAATGGAAAGTCCATTCTCTTATTTGGGAGTTTAAGTGGGAGGGAATGGTTTGGGTAGGAGGGAACACTCATTCCTCTCTATTTCCTTTAAACCTCAAATTTTCTTTACCCCTGAAGTTGGAAGGAATTGAAATTAAATTTAATAAATTTTTTACTAAAACTCCCAAAATACCCCTATATCTTCAGTCATTTATTTTAAAATATGGATCTAATAGTAATATTGTCATAAAATGATTCAATTCATTTCCCTCTATGTTATCCCCAAACAAGTTTACATTCCATTCATTTGCGTTCTTTTCCATTCCTTTATTGTAAAACATCCAAACAAAGTTACTTAATTCCATTCTATTCATTTCTTTTCCATTCTTTTCATTGGGTTAAATACATTCCATTCATTTTCATTCCTTTATGATCATTTTATTCAATTCCATTCATTTCCCTTGTGAACTCCCAAAAGAACGTATTTGGCATAACTTCATATTAGTATCCAACTCATTAATGAATTGAGACTAAACTTAATATCATACATCGAGAGATCGAGAGAGAGAGAGAGAGAGAAAGAGGTTCAAGTTACACCTGGTGTAACTCTAAATAATATTACATCACCCAATAACTTGTTATTAAATTCAAATTTTATGAGTCTCATTGTTAAATTACATGTTCTATATGTGCTTAACATGCATGCCAATCTTCATGCCAATCAGATGTTATTTGTCATGTGATTTATAAACTCATCTTTTATTAATTGTTTTAAACTACAAAAACTTAAATTTAAATAATTGATTGATAACATGACTATTGATCTTTGATTACCGTGAAATTTTGCAAGCATGGAGAAAATATGAATATAATGTAATCCAATAGTAGATTTTTCAAAATTTACATCTAATAATAAGTTATTAAGTATTTCACTCAAAAACTAAAAAATTAATATCAACTAAGGTGGGGAAAAAAAAAGATAAAGAAAGATAATACCAAAAATCATTTAGTTATTTTTTTAATAAATTTGGATTTAGAATAAGTATTCTCAAACCCAAATTTTTTTTTCCCCATTCTTAAGTAAGTGCACCAAAATAGAATGAACAGAATGAAGTGGACCCAAATAGACCAAATGGACTGAAATTAAACCAAAGTGGACCGAATGGACCAAGTGAACCAAATAGAATGAAATAGACCAAATAAACTTAGGTGGACTAAATTATCGGCCACATAACCTTTTTTTTTTTTTTTTAATACTAGTTCCAGCCATCACACCTCAAATCAATTATCTGGCCACAATCCCTTGATAAAAAATTTTTAAAAAAAATGAACCATATAAATCTCGAGTTATTTTTGTTTCGAGATTCTACTGATCAAAGATTCAATCATTCAATTAGGTAAGAAACCTTGGATTACCTCTAGGAGCAGCACCTACTGATTGCACAATAATGTTCTGGTGGAGCTAGCTGCCGAACACTTGATAGGTTTATGTCAACGTCTTCCCCAATGAACTGACAAAGAGTTAACCCTTAATTAAATCAAACTAAATTACACATTACCTATATCATATTCCAATCCATTGGCATCTTTCTTTTCTTTGGCAAATAAATTCATTGGCACCTTTATGGACTCATTATGTCACAAAAGATTGAAGCACTACTTTGTGGGTAGTGGTGGGTCATTGATAGATCTCTTTCTTTTTCTAAGCCATTGACACCATTCTCCTAAAAAGGCCTATTCTGCAGTGAGATTGCTTAAAACCCAACTAATAAGATATTATAATTGTGACTTGTGAGATTAGCATGCCTTATTTCATTTGTTTTCTGTGGGGGAGTACAACTTAAAACCCAACTGAAAATATAAGTGAATTTATGACACAAAAAGACAGGCGCACATTTAAGTTTGTGTATTGCTTTGAAATTCCACTTCTCTTTAATCAAATACTTTGAGGAGCTTCTTCTGCTTGCTTTCTAAAATTGTCTTCTTCTTTTTATTTCTTTTCTAACAAATCACAATCTTTGTCTAGATATTAGGTTGGCTTATTTATTAATTTGCTTATTTGTTGAAAGTGGGTAAAACTAAAAATGTACCTAGAAAAAGTGAAACTTTTTAAAAATCTGTATGTAAAGAAATAAATTCTAGAAAAAAGCTAAACCAAATGCAAATGAACTAATGTGTGACAATTTCAAGATTTTCTTTCTTTCTTTTTTGTGTGGCCAAAGTGAGGTATGTGATGCCAAGCTTTTTTTTAATAAGAGATTCAAATCAAGGAGTTTGAAAGATGTATAATCTGATTAATCCAATATTAATTTAGATTAAGAGATTGGAAACCCCTTAAAAGCCTAATTTAAGGGAAGGGTCCCCCTTGCATGATTCCACGCTCCCACAGAAAGGAGTGGCAATGATTGAAAGAATCGTAGTATTCAAATCAAACCATTAATATTCATGTATGTTTGTGACATTAGACCAAATGGGTTCTAAAAATAGATCTGGAAAAATAAGTGGAAAGTATGACTAGACTTGCAAATTTGCATATATAAATATGAGAAATAATATGTACACAATATTTTCACAACATTTTTATAATAAATCTTAGGGTAAATTACATATTTGATCCCCATCCTTTACATTATATTTCAATTTAGTCCATAACATTTCAATTGTGTCAATTTGGTCCTTAACCTTTTATTGCTGTGTCAATTTAGTCCCTACCGTTATCTCTTGGATGGAAAAGTCTGACGTGTCAAACAGTTTAAATAAAAAATGCCACATCAACTGCCACTAGACTAACACATCAATTTTTTTTTTTTTTTAAAAGAGAACACATCAGTTTTTTTTAGAAAACCCAAATCAAATCTTCAGAATTTTGCTTAAAAAGGGGCAAACCCATCATGTAAAACACTATCTCCCTAAAATCCAAAATCCCTTCTCCTTCCTTCCGGCGGTGCCTTTCTCTTCCAACGGCATCAGGTTCGTCCCTCTCTCTCTCTCTGAGTAAACCAAACGACAATAGAAACATTCCCAAACCCATGACTCTTCCTCCACAATTCCCTATACCCATGTCTCTACTCCATAGTTTCATCACAAAATTGTCTTTCACGGTATAAAATTTCTATTCTGTCAAATCCTCATCAAGGAAAGTTGACTGTTAAGGCTGATCTTATTTTTGAAGAATACAGTACGGCCTTAGCCATTATATGTCTAACTTCAAAAAATAATCCAAGACATTTTTTAAGGTTTAGTCCCTTTCACTTACCACTTCTACCCCTAAATCAATGGAGGTGAGCCTGATGTTGAAGATAAAGAAGATGATTGCAAAATCATCACTAAAAAAATAGTATTTGATCACATACGTGAAAAATCCAAAAACTTATAATTAAAAGCAGTATGGTGAACAAAATTGGGGCTCTCTATTTCTTTGTACCCAGAAATCTGTACAATTAAATTTGCATAGAACTAAACCTTCACGTTTTGAGGAAAGGGATTTTTTTTGTGGTTGATAGATGTGAGTTAGAATTCAATTATCTGGTATTTTTCTTTTTTTCTAATTTAAAATTTTGCTGACATTCTATAAAATAAAATTTAAAATGCTGACATGTTAGTTCAGTGGCAGATGATGTGGCAATTTTTTTGTAAAAAAAAAAAAACTGTTTAACATGTCAGACTTTTCCATCCAAGAGATAACAGTGAGGACTAAATTGACACGGCATTGAAAAGTTAGGGACCAACTAGACACAATTAAAAAGTTAGGGACTAAATTGAAATTTGGTGTAAAGGATAGGGACCAATATGTAGTTTACCCCTAAATCTTAAATGACAAGTTGTTACTGATTGTTATTGTTGGGGCAAAAAAGTAATCTTAATGTTAGGTTCAAATTTGAACTAATAATAACTAACCACTTATAATTTATTGTGAAAATATTATAAAAATATTATAGACATAGCATCTCTTTATAAATATAGTCTCGTGGGATTCCTTCCAATTAGTCAAATAGAGTTGGCGAGCTAAACACCCAAATGAGAGGAAAAGAGCTTTTTTTTCATTAAGATAAAGAGGTACAAAATCCAAGGTTTGATACGTTTTTGGTGTATTATATATTCGAGACAAGTTGGTCTGAAAGAACAGTGGGCTACTAGGTCTATCTGAGGACGTATTATTAGACTTATGGACCTCTGGTTTTAACTTAATAAAATCACATACTCAATCAAGTTCTTAAATAGAGTTGAAGCAAATAATGAGCTCTGCTCAAGCATATTGTCCCCTTTGTGGCCAAACTTGTTACACGCATATATAGAAAGAGTGAGTGACCTAAGCTTGCTGTTGTGGAACAAAGCATGCCCCTTCTTTGTACAATGGATTGCAATCATATTTCTTATCTAAATTAACAATGATAAATGATTGTTTTTAGCGAGTTTTTTGGCTAAATATTGGTAAATTTAAAACATATTTGTGTCATAGGCACTGTTACAACTTATTTAGGGATTTGAGGAGAGAGATTGAATTTCGACAACAATGTTGCCGAAATTCCAAGAAAAGTAGGAGAGAGAATGAAGGAAAAGGGGGAGAGAGAAAATGTTGAATTACGGCAACACTGTTGTCGTAATTCGCTACCCAAATGTCTGTCCGAATACTGTGAGAAGAAGTGCTCTGAGTGGTGCCCCAAACAAACTAATTGTGGCAATGGTATTGCCGAAATAGGTGTAAAAAAAATTTGTCCCTATTGTGGCAATACCATTGCCGAAAATGGGAGTGGAAAAAAAAAAAAAAGTGAATGCCGAAATCTGGGAGGAATTAAAAAAAATATATAATGTGCTACGTACACAATATTTTTACAATATTTTCACAACAAATTACAGGTAACTGGTTATTATTAATTCAAATTTAAATTTAACATTGAGATTACTATTTTAATCCAACAATAACAATAAGTAACAACCTGACACTTAGAATTTGTTGTAAAAATATTGTAAAAATTGTGTGCACTTCATTTCTTAAAAAAAAAAAAAAAAGTGTAATGATTTGTGGCAATGGCATTGCTAAAATAGGTGAAAAAATTTTATGGCAATTGTGGCAATGGGATTGCCATTGACACAAATCATTACACTTTTTTTTTCTTTTTAGAAATGAAGTGCATACAATTTTTACAACAAATTCTAAGTGTCAGGTTGTTACTTATTGTTATTGTTGGATTAAAAAAATAATCTCAGTGTTAAATTTAAATTTGAACTAATTACATGTGATTTGTTGTGAAAAAGTTATAAAAATAGTGTGTACGTAACATTTTTTTTTTATTTTAATTCCTTCCAAATTTCGGCAGCCACCTTTTTTTTTTTTTTTCCCCTCCCATTTTCAGCAATGGCATTGCCGAAATTGTGGGGAAAAAATTTTCCCCACAATTTCGGCAATGCCATTGCCACAAACCATTGAAACAATTTTTTTTTTCCTCCTATTTTCGGCAATGGCATTGCCACAATTGCCATAAAATTTTTTCACCTATTTCGGCAATGCCATTGCCACAAATCATTACACTTTTTTTTTTTTTTTAAGAAATGAAGTCCACACAATTTTTACAATATTTTTACAACAAATTCTAAGTGTCAAGTTGTTACTTATTGTTATTGTTGGATTAAAATAGTAATCTCAATGTTAAATTTAAATTTGAATTAATAATAACCAGTTACCTGTAATTTGTTGTAAAAATATTTTGTACGTAGCACATTATATTTTTTTTTAATTCCTCCTAGATTTCGGCATTCACTTTTTTTTTTTTTTTTTTTCACTCTCATTTTTGGTAATGGTATTGCCACAATAGGGACAAATTTTTTTTACACCTATTTCGGCAATACCATTGCCACAATTAGTTTGTTTGGGGCACCACTCAGAGTACTCTCACAGTATTCGGGCAGACATTTGGGCAGCGAATTACGACAACAGTGTTGCCGTAATTCAACATTTTCTCTCTCCACCTTTTCCCTCATTCTCTGTCCTACTTTTCTTGGAATTTTGGCAACACTGTTGTCGAAATTCAATCTCTCTCCTCAAATCCCTAAATAAGTTGTAACAGTGCCTATAACGCAAATAAGTTTCAAATTTAACAATATTAGCCAAAAGACTCTAGAGTCTTTTGGCTAAATATTGGTAAATCTGAAACATATTTGCGTTATAGGCACTGTTACAACTTATTTAGGAAATTAAGGAGAGAGATTGAATTTCGGCAACAGTGTTGCCGAAATTCCAAGAAAAGTAGGAGAGAGAATGAGAAAAAGTTTGGAGAGAGAAAAGTTGAATTACGGCAATGACATTGCCGCAATTCGTTCTGCCCAACTGTGCTGACTGAGTGGCTGTGTGAGAAGTGCTCTGACCGAAAGTGTGAGTGCCCAAAAGAAAGTAATTGTGGCAATGATATTGCCGAAAATGGGAGGGGCAAAAAACAAAAAAGTGAATGCCATAATCTGGGGAAGAATTAAAGAAAAATATAATGTGTTACATACACAATATTTTCACAATAAATCACAGGTAACTAGTTATTATTAGTTCAAATTTAAATTTAACATTGAGATTACTATTTTAATCTAACAATAACAACAAGTAACAACCTGATACTTAGAATTTGTTGTAAAAATGTTGTAAAAATTGTGTGCACTTATCATTCCTTAAAAAAAAAAAAAGTGTAATGGATTTGCCGAAAATTTTGTGGCAATTGTGGCTTGCCGAAAATGGGAGGAAAAAAAAATGTTTCAATGGGTATGTGGCATTGCCGAAATTTTTTTTTTTTTTGGCAATTGTGGCAATGCCATTGCCGAAAATAGAAAAAAAAAAACTTTTTTTTTTTTTAAATGATAAGTGCACACAATTTTTACAACAAATTCTAAGTATCAGGTTGTTACTTGTTGTTATTGTTAGATTAAAATAGTAATCTCAATGTTAAATTTAAATTTGAACTAATAATAATTAGTTACCTGTGATTTATTGTGAAAATATTGTAAAAATATTGTGTACGTACATTATATTTTTCTTTAATTCTTCCCCAGATTTTGGCATTCACTTTTTTTTTTCCCTCCCATTTTCGGCAATACCATTGCCACAATTACTTTCTTTTGGGCACTCACACTTTTAGTTAGAGCACTTCTCACACAGCCACTCGGTCAGCACAGTTGGGCAGAACGAATTGCGGCAATGTCATTGCCGTAATTCAACTTTTCTCTCTCCAGACTTTTTCTCATTCTCTCTCCTACTTTTCTTAGAATTTCGGCAACACTATTGCTGAAACTCAATCTCTCTCCTCAATTCCCTAAATAAGTTGTAACAGTGTTTATAACGCAAATAAGTTTCAGATTTAGCAATATTTAGCCAAAAGACTCCGTTTTTAGCTGCCAATGTTCTCATTTAAAGGCAAAACAGTATATAATTGATTTCCAAAACCTTTTGGTGTAGAGGCATATCCCATGTCCAGGACAACTTCACTTTACCGAGCCATGTGTAAATATATCACATTAAAAAAATTAATGGAGAAAATGAGCCATTTTGTTTTGAACTCATAGGATTATAATACTATCTTTTGGCTCTATCCAGACTTCATGTATTTGGATCTACATTGGAATATTCTTTAGTATGATCTACTTTTGTTTCCAGATTTATTTTTTTGATTTTATATGAATGTGTATATATGTTGTAATTTTAGTTGGGTTATAAGAGAGAGCTTAACTTCAAAGCACATTGTTAAGTAAATTTATTGTTGCTTATAGGTCTTCTTTTTGTTGTAATTTGCATCTTCCTGGTGCAGTCCTGAATGCTTGCAGGAAGGATGCGGCTTTTGTTTCTCTTTAATAATATTCTCAAGCTTACCACACATTTTTAAACTCATTTTGTCATAACTGTTCTACGTGATATACTGTGATTGATTGCTTGTCACTATCACATAAACTCAATATTTTTTCTTCACTACTCACAGTCTACCACGTAAAATAATTATAGCAAAGTGTGTGATACTGGCATTATTATATTCTTAGTTATTAGTACCAAAAAAAAAAAAAAAAAACAAATTACTAAAATATTAATCCAATTGATATATAACATAAACAAAGAATTATATAAGGAATACCTCTAAAATGTTCTTGTGGTACTAGTTATGCGGGGCAGAGTGACATGCCTTCAGGTTTTCCTAACGATCAGTGTTAAATTGATTTCCCTGAAAAATACTTAACTCTTTGAGACTTTGAGCTCCCCAAACAAAGTAACAATAGCTTTTGCACTCATGTATGTATTAGTTTTTGTGGGGGTAAAGGCCCAAATTCATGTACTGGGCCTTGGGCCTTATCCGAAGACCCGATATGTCCAAGGAGGAGTTAATGATTGGGAAAGGCCTCAGAGTTGAAAATCATGTAAGGAAAGAAGGGAAGAATGTAGTCCGAGAAGTTTCTCATCCTCAGATACGATAAGTACCGGCCAGAACTGTACTTAAGCAGTGTAGGTGACCTCCCAGGAAGTTCCAACGATAAAGATGAGCCTCTAGCGCGTGCGAGGGCGATAAGAATCCAGAAATATCTAAGGGAAAAGCTGCTACCACCACATTAAATGCACTGCAGCTACTTTTCTGGCCGCATTTATGTGGAGAAGACCTCTGAACAGTGAAAACCTAACCACTGCAACTTGTAGGAAGCTAGAGAAGGTGTTTGATGGGACGTATACTCAAGTGAAGGCTTAGATAGTAGACAGGTGTATGATCAAGATGGCCTGAAAGGAACTATATAATGTAAAAGACCTCCCATGAAAAGGGGGAAGGTAAAAAGAGAAAGGGAAAAACAGAGAGAGAAAAAAGACTGTGTTAGTGAGGGTTATATTTAAAGAATCGCAAGAGTGATTTATATGAAGAATGGCCTCCTCGGACTTGATATTTATCCAGTTTCACATGTATATTTTTTGCCTGGTCGCTTGTTAAAAGTTATACTAGCCATTAGTAATCTTGTTTGAACCTAGTTCTTTAACCCGCTCTCTATAAATTTATTGTTGTGGGCTCATTGGGCCAATACCCTATTCGTCTTTGGGCTTGGACCTCAAATTGTGTCCTTACTGTTTCAATCAGAATTGGATTTATAAAAAAAAATTGTCTTTTTTTTTCCCTTTTATTTTACGAAAATGCAGAAAATCATTTTGAAAACTAATAAAGGTTTCTTTCTTTTTAAGTCACAAGCAACATGATAAACAAAGGACACAGATTAAAAAAAAAAAGGACTGACGAAGTGTCAGCTTCAGAAGGATAAGAACACTTTTTGGGACATAGACCATAGTGAAAAGCTAAAGAACAAAATAGAAGACTAGAGAGAGTCAGATAAATTTGGTCGGCCAGGGTTTCCGTGAATTTAACAGTAACTTTTTCATGGTAAGAGCAATGCTGCATACACCCAAAAAAAAAAAAAGTTTGTAACATTTTTAATACAAACTGATATAACAAGTTTGTACTAATTTTTATCTGATTAACCAGTAATATTATTATTTTACCTACAATTATCAATCTATCGCATTATCTTATGCCAAATTTTTTGCGTCTATGACTTTCACTTAAAATAATTGAAGCCATAAAGTTCTTTTTTTTCTTTTATATGTTGGGGATGATGAACTGGGATAGCAGAGTTAGGATCTGAGCTCCATGTACAGATGTAATTCCTCAAGTTCTATATCTTTCCCATGTACTGCTTTAAAAATAAAATTCATGACATGCATGCATATTGTACTTTGGATTCATAGATAGTTAATTGCTAATTACTAATTAGTCCAACATTTTATTAAAATAAAAAAAAAAATAGTCCAACATTTTATTAGCACGTATTTTCATGGAGCAACCAAACACAGTCTCACAGATTTATCAAATTTTGAATGGTATAGAACTTGCATTGGACTCTCAAATTTTGTCACATTAGTATTTTTCGTTCATAAGATTATGATAAGAACTTTTTTTAAAAAACAATTTTGAAAATATGTTGACTAAAGTGAGTGTTTTAAAGTATAAAGATAATTTTGAATGAAAAGTTATGCAGCTTAATTATGATCAAATATGCATTTTTACCTAAATAAAATAGGCTACAAAATACCAGAACCAAACAAATCTTACTGCGAAGTTTGTTAGTCTGGTACCAAAGATTTATCTCCTGCAAGTTAAGTGAATAATCTTTATCTCCTTTACGGTTAGGAAAATGTTAACGACTGCTCTTAGGGTATTGGTTTATGAATTATTTTTAAAAGCATTTTTTAGGAAAATTATAAAACAATTATTTTTTATGTCAATTTTTTATATTTTCCATAAAAATAGGGTTAAAACTTTTAAAATATAATTTATTAACAATTGCAAGCACCCGTTAACATGACCAGGTAAATCCAAGTTTTAGATCCAAGAACTTACCTAAATGCAATTGTTAATTTTAATATAAGCAGCACTTGTGGTCATAAAAGCATATCCGAATATCAAAGCGTGGGGACATGTACTAGTACTAGCACAACCAGCCTGTAGTATAGCAGGGTTGTGGAGAAACCAACACAGTAATATGATAGAATATGCCTCTATAAAATATGTTTATCGAAGAAGAGGAATATGATATCATAGGGTTCCTCCATGTGGGCATTGGTTGTGGGGATTTGTGGAAGTGCTTCAAAAAAAAACCTCAAGGGAGTGTTTGGTACATGTGTTTTGTTGTTTGAAAATATGTGTGGAAATACGTATGAGTGAAAAAGTATGAAAATGCGTGTAATGTTGTTTAAAAACTGAAAACATGTGTTTAAACATGTCTACTGATAGGTAAAATTATAGCATGAAAGACGCTCTAGATTTAACCCGTTGGCTTTCCTTGCGTAGTGGATCCTACAGCTTAAGACGACGGGATAAGTTGTGGGAAAAGCTGAAGACCTTAAGGCTGACGAACAGTAATAAGGTCGTAAGAAGAGAATCCATGAAGCAAAACGAAGGGATGACACCATCAAAAGGTTGACGCCGATATGGCTGAAGGGAATAAGGTAAGGTGACGGTCCGGAAGGTGACGACTCTATGAAACCTTGGCTTGGCCGCCACGCATGAGTATATAAGGAAATAACTTGTAAACCACGCTGAATGGTAGTCTCCTACAAAGAAAGGATTTCGCAATCTACGCTCATAAGGACTCCTATAAGGAAAAGACTTCTAGCCCAAGGAAGAAAGGTCAACCCTCTACTACTATAAAAACCTCAATACCCTTACAAATCAATGTACGCATAATAAACCCCTCTCTAGCACTCTAGAGTTGTAACAAGTTCTCACTTGACCTTCGGAGGGTATTTGGTCGGCACCACACCGGTGCTCTCTGTTAGGTCTTCTTCTTTTTGTTGTGTAGGTGCTGTTTGGAGTGTGTAAGTACCGTGTGGCTCACTGGTGGTTTTCTCGGCATCATCAGTTGGCGCCGTCTGTGGGAAGCCTTACGTTTTCTAGTTTGTAAGCCACAGCAAACAATTCCCAGACAAGAGAGTTGCATGGTGTTAACTCGCTTAATGGCAACAACGAACAACGTTCAGGGAGACGAAACTCGGGCGGCGACCCTTGAAAGGCAGGTTTAGACCTTAGCCGCCGCCGTAGAGCGACTTACCAAGCAGAACCGCGATCTGGAGGAGCAGCTACGCCAGAAAAATGCAGGTCACGGCACTCAAGAGCAAGACTAAGAAGGCACCAGTGCCGACAGAAGAGAACAAGAAGGGCCAGAGGGTAGTAACGCTCCGAGTAGACCACAGCGACAAAATTTGAGTTTGCCATCCCTCACGGATGCAACTCAACCACACATTGCCACGAAGATACAGGCAATCAAAGAACAGATGAGGTCATGATGAACGCCCTCAAAGGGCGGGTGTCTAGCAACCTTGATGACCTGGTTCATCGAACCGACTCGCCGTTCACTGCGTCCGTCAACTCCTTCCTTCTACCGCATAAGTTTCGCATGCCACAGATAGAGAGTTACGACGGAGCCAAGGACCCTCTAGATCACTTAGAAACCTTCAAAACCTTAATGCACCTTCAAGGAGTAGCAGACGAATCATGTGTAGGGCCTTCCCGACAACGCTGAAGGGCCCTGCAAGGGTGTGGTTCAGCCGACTGATGCCGAAGTCCATTAACAATTTCAAGGAGCTAAGCGCTCAGTTTACTACGCACTTTATTAGGGAACATAGGTATAAGAAGTCCACAACATGCTTGATGAGCATCCGGCAGCGAGAGGACGAGATGCTAAGATCCTACATAACCCGCTTCAATAAAGAAGCACTCTCGATTAATGAAGCCGACGATAAGATACTGGTAGTGGCCTTTACGAATGAGTTACGAAAGGGTAAGTTTTTATTCTCTCTATACAAAAATGACCCGAAGACCATGTCGGAAGTACTCTACATGACCACCAAGTACATGAATGCTGAAAACGCACTGCTGGCTCGGGAAGAAAAACCCAGAAAAAGGGAGCGACAAGAAGAGGTCCGACGGGACCAAGGATCGAAGAGGCCAAGAACGGGAGACCAAAGGGATGAGAGACACTCTAAGCCACTAGGTGGAAGGTTTACGAACTTTACCCCATTAACTGCCCCGATAGACCAAGTCCTAATGCAAATAAAGGACGAAGGGGCCCTGACCTTTCCCGAAAAGCTGAAGGGAGATCCTAACAAACGTTCTAGAGACAAATATTACCGCTTCCACTAGGACCACGGCCATGACACAGCCAACTGTTTCGACTTGAAACAGCAGATCGAGGCCCTCATCAGACAAGGGAAGTTGCAGAAGTTTGTCAACGAACAGATCCGCCGCCTCAAGAGCAGCCCCCCCGGCGGGATAATGAACGCCCAAGACCCCCCATTAGTGACATAAGGATGATCGTAGGGGGATTAGCGAGTATTGGGTTGTCCAAAAAAGCTCAGAAGACCTACCTTAGGATGGTCCAGAATGTGCAACTCACAGGATCAGTCCTAAAAATAGCTCGGAGGGAAGGCCCTGTCATCGCGTTCTCGGAGGAAGATGTGCGACGTCTTCACCACCCGCACGACGACGCGCTTGTTGTCAGCCTACGAGTAGGGGATTACAACATACATCGGGTGTTGGTTGACAATGGAAGCTCGGCGGATATCCTATACTATCCAGCGTTCCAGCAAATGAGAATTGGTAAAGAACAATTTATTCTAACGAACGCCCCGCTCGTCGATTTTGGAGGAACAAGGGTATTTCCCTTAGGCGCGATCACATTGTCTGTAACAGTAGACGACTATCCTCAGCAGATCACCAAGGATGTGATGTTCCTAGTGGTCGACTGTTCGTCCGCCTACAATGCTATCTTAGGGCGACCCACCCTCAATTCATGGAAGGTGGTGACCTCAACTTATCATTTAATGATTAAGTTCCCAACCGACTATGGAGTAGGAGAGCTACGCGGAAATCAGGTGGCCGCAAGCGAGTGCTACGTGGCTATGATGGAAATGGATGACCACCTCCAAGCCATGAGCATAGAGGAACACCGGAGTGCGACGGAGCCTGTTGAGAAGCTTGAAGAAATACCTCTTGATGACTCCAAGCCTAATCAGACAACAAAGATTGGAACCCTCGCTAGTCCCAAGGTCCGACACACACTTACAGCTTTCCTTAAAAAGAATCGGGACGTGTTCGCTTGGAGTCACGAAGACATGCCAGGAATAGACCTTTCAGTCATGGTGCATAGGCTGAATGTGTCACCCTCCTTTCCACCCATCCGACAGAAGAAGCGGGTGTTTGCCCTAGAGCGAGATCGGGCCATAACTGAAGAAGTTCGCAAGCTACAGGAGGCGAACTTTGTTAGGGAAGTTTACTACCCCGACTGGCTAGCTAACATAGTGACGGTCAAGAAAGCTAGCGGAAAGTGGAGGATGTGCGTGGACTTCACCGACCTAAACAAA
Source organism: Quercus glauca (assembly GCA_023736055.1). NCBI lineage: Eukaryota > Viridiplantae > Streptophyta > Magnoliopsida > Fagales > Fagaceae > Quercus > Quercus glauca. The sequence goes on along the minus strand of CM043316.1, from coordinate 70,748,105 downwards.
GCGAGCCTTAAAGACAGCTATCCTCTCCCAAGGGTTGACACTCTAGTAGACTCTACGGTTCAATACCAGCTGTTGAGTTTTATGGACGCTTTCTCCGGTTACAACCAAATCCAAATGCACGAAGTCGATCAAAAGAAAACTTCGTTCGTAACCAGCCAGGGCCTCTTCTGTTACAAAGTAATGCCATTTAGTCTAAAAAATGCAGGCACGACGTATCAAAGGTTGATGAACAAGATGTTCGCACAGCAAATTGGGAGGAATGTCTAAGTCTACGTTGATGGCATGCTGGTAAAAAGCCAAAGGGAGGAAGATCACCTGAAAGACCTCGAGGAAACATTCGACACTCTTCGCTCTTACAACATGAAGCTTAATCTAGGAAAGTGCGCCTTCGGGGTGACGGCAGGAAAATTCTTAGGATTCATGGTGTCGCAGTGGGGCATCAAATCCAACCCGGACAAGATTCGGGCTATAATGGAGATGGCACCCCCGAAGAACGTGAAGGAAGTACAGAGCCTCAATAGTAAGATAGCGGCGCTGAATAGGTTTGTATCAAGGGCAACGGACAAGTGCTTACCTTTCTTTCGTACACTGAAAAGATCTTTCGAGTGGACTGCCGAGTGCCAGCAAGCATTCGAGAAGTTAAAAACTTATCTCTCTTCCCTACCACTACTGAGTCCCTTGCAGCCGAGTGAAGAACTTTTTCTCTATCTCGCCGTCTCTCTAGCCGCTATTAGCACCGCCTTGATCAGAGAAGAAGAAAGAGTGCAGAAGCCTGTGTACTACACCAGTCGGGCACTTCACGGGGCTGAAGAAAGATACCCGCCCATGGAGAAACTTGCCTTCGCACTAATTACGGCAGCACACAAACTCAAACCGTACTTTCAAGCCCACACGATAATCGTCCTAACCGATAAGCCTTTGCGACGGACAATGAGCAACCCTGAAGCCGCTAGATAGTTGGCACTATGGGCCATAGAATTAAGCGAGTTTGACATCCAGTACTGCCCGCGAACCACCATTAAAGGACAGGTCGTTGCAGATTTCATAGTTGAATTCACAAATGGCAAGGACAAGGGGGCAGAGGAATCTCCTCAATGGAGCATGCATGTAGACGGATCCTCTAACAGGCTGGCTGGGGGAGCCGGCGTCGTACTACAGTCACCCGAAGGAGACACAGTCGAGTCTATGGTTTGCCTTAAATTCCCTACCACCAACAACGAGGCAGAGTACGAAACTTTGGTAGCAGGGCTTGATCTCGTCAGAGCGGCAGGAGCTGAAAGCGTGATCATCTACTACGACTCTCAGATCGTGACCAACTAGATAAATGGGGATTACGAGTATAGGGGCGAAAGAATGAAGAAATATATGGACCAAGCAAGGAGGAGGATAGACGAGCTGAAGGCCAAAATTATACAGATCCCCAGGGGAGAAAACGAGCAGGCCAACCGCCTAGCCAAAGACGCGTCAGCCGAACATATGGCCACCCTTAATAATGTACTCTCCTTTGTTCAGCTCTCTCCACTTGTAGATTCTGTTGATGTGCAGGAGCTTGGTTCCGAAGGCAATTGGACCACACCATTAGTCTCGTACTTAAAAATTGGAGTATTACCAGATGGAAAAAAGGCTGCAAGAAAGCTGAAGGTCTAAGTGGCGAAGTTCGTTTTAATAAGAGACGTCCTGTACAAAAGAAGTTTCTCCCGCCCATACCTAAGATGCTTAGGTCCTGAAGAAGCAGATTACGTCATGAGAAAGGTACATGAAGGAATCTGTGGAAACCATTCAGGGTCAAGATCATTGGTACACAAGCTAGTGCAAGCGGGGTACTTCTGGCCCACAATGCAGAAGGACGCCGAGGCTTATGTCAAGACCTGCGACAAGTGCCAGAGGTTCAGCAATATCATTAGACAACCAACCGAAGAATTAACCCCAATGACGGCCCCATGGCCGTTTGCTCAGTGGGGACTAGACATCATGGGACCATTCCTCATAGCGACACAACAGCTGAAGTTCCTGGTAGTAGGCATTGACTACTTTACAAAATGGGTGGAAGCCGAAGCTTTGGCCACCATTGCGGAAAAGAACATGCGGAGTTGGAGATGCATCATATGCAGGTTTGGCATACCTAGAGTCTTAGTCTCTGACAACGAGAAACAATTCGACAACAACTCCTTCCGAGACTTTTGCTCGCAATTGGGGATAAAAAACCACTACTCTTCCTCCGCCCACCCTCAAGCTAACTTACAGGTCGAAGTGACGAACCGATCCTTGTTAAGATATATACATTTTTTCTCTATCTACACAGTTGAAGTAATTATAACTCTGGGTAGTTTAATGTTCAAGTAAGATGGATTTCACTTTCTTCTTTACACGGATTTAATTTCTTTTTTTTTTGTCCCATAGTTTGGATTATGAATATTTTTAGACAGGATAATTATTGTTTACTCCCAGAGTACTATAAATGTGTACTTCTGCCTCTCATATAATTGTAAGTTTCACTAATTAAATTTTTGGTGAGACTCACAATTCATGTGAGACGGTGGAGTACACATTTATTATACTCCCAAAGTATTCAATAATTTTCCTTAGACGCACTACCCTTATAGCATTTGTTACTTCTACCCCATCTTCATCTTTATGAAGAATGAAAAAGAGAACTTTTAGTCAATTTATTCAATAAAACTTTTAGTTTAAAATCTTTAAAAGATCAATGACAAAAAAGGAGTTAAAAAAAAAATCTAAAAAACAATATAAACAAATAAACAATAGACCATTCATGTGTACAGTTGCTTAGAGATGAAGTTAGTGATTATGCCCATCAATAAATTCAGTCACCACATAGTTACTGCACACAAATTTCCTTGAAGTAACTTTTTCATTTTTTTTTGTGCATTTATTCATGCACTCTTTTCTAATAATATAACCTTCCCTTCTTCCATACTCATTATAAAAATCGTAGGCAATCTCAACTTATTCAAACTCCATGGCTTTTGATGGTGAAATTTCCATGGGCACGCTAGGGATAACATTTTCTTCCATTTAGTCATCCCTTGGTTATTAAGACCGGCTGGTTTAAAACAAAATAGAATGAAAAATAAAATAAAATAGCAACTAGAAGAAGGAGATACGTGGTAATATGCTTCACTGTTCTATATATAAATCAATTTTTATTTTTATTTCTAATGAAAAGAAGACCATTTTTAGCCCATGACAAGAAAGGCAACCCTGAACAGGGAGGGCAAACACAAAATAGCAGCAAAACAGGGAAAACATCAAAATAACTTGTGAATGAATAAACAAGTGACCAATGAGACAGGGAATATGCAGCCATGTTTGCACTTACAGGAACCCAATTAAAAACCTAAGCTTTGAATTGAGACTACAACCAGCACTTCTGCAACAGAGTTTGACAGTCTTGTTGTGCATTTCATTGGTTTTACATTTCACATTATGTTTGCAGTTGATATATGAATTGGTTTAAGTTCATTTTAAAAAAAATCCAATTTAATCATTCATCTACAAATGAGTAGGCAAGTATACAAAGTTCCTTTTTTTTAATTGGGAGTTGGGGCAGTCTTTTGCAGTTGATATATTTATATTAATTGCAGTACTATACAAGTGCTAGAATAATGAGGACCAAAATATACATAGCAGGGACCACAATATATTAATCAATTGCAGCAAAACTTATTTCAATGTTGCATGTAATTTTATACTCTCTTTTTTTTTGCTGAATCTTGTAATTCTATACTGAAAGCAATAAAAATTCTACCTTTTAGTTCAATAAAAAAAATTAAGAACCTCGATAGAGAAGTTTTTTTTAGTCACCACATTTCCTATCTTTTCCTCTGTTCACTAAACGATAGGTTCAACTTCAAACCAGCAATCAGACCCACCAACTCTCTGAATCAAACTACCAAACTCAGTCTTTTTGTCTTCCCGCTTCCTTTTTCTTATTTATTTATTTTATTTTATAAGTTAACATTAAGCGAAACTAAATGCCCCTTTTATATGTTAACATTGATAATGTTACTTATAATATAGTCCTACCATAGTCACAAATTGTGCATTGGAACAAGTTGCAATTGTGGAGTTAAAAGGCAAAAAATAAAATAATAGGGGTAGAGAATCTAGAGATACAATAGACGGGAGGCATTATAAAATTGATGTCAATAAAATAATATTACTCTAATCATAATCGATCAAATTATTGATATCAATGGTTGCACCCAAAAAAAAAATCTCAAACTAAACTTAATGTTCTTTGCTCATAATAAAGTACCATAATTGCCTCTACCACTCTTTATTGAGATTTTGGAAATGATGGTTTTAAAGTTGAGGTGGACCTTTTTCATAACTGCAGGCTGGGCTGCTTCTTGCCACGTTATGGCCCAATGGTTTTGGATAGGAGAGTCAGGACTGGATTGACTGCAACACACTCCAAGCCAGCTTGTGCACAAGCTAGAGCCCCTTTACTAAGACCTTGGACACATGCCCATGGCAAAGGAAACTGTTACAAAAAAAGTTATGGCAGGCAGATGTAATATGACAATAATAAGGAGAATATGCTTATTGTCAACTAGAAAAACGAAAAACACTAAATCATGATCTTAATAAAGGAAGAAGTAATGCAGCAATATAAATGCAACATGATTAGGATGATAACAATGAGGAAATGGAAATCACACTAATGCTTGATCAATAAAACAAAAAGGGAGAATGGTCAACCTGCCATACTTGATTTCTTTATGGAACTAAGTCCAGGAAGGGAACCACTCTTCAATGTAGGCAATCTCATAAGGAAATCCTGCAACGGAAATTACCCACTTTGAGAGAATGGGCCTAAATGGCTTATCCTCAAATCTCTTAATTCTCACTAGAGAGTAGGCTTTTAGAGGGAGAGAAGGGAATAGCCTATTGGTGCATGCCCACTATCACACTCTTGCTCTCTCTCTGTTTTTCTTTTTAATTCCTTTTTCCTTTCTAAGTTTTTTGTTCTATCTTTCACTTCCTTTCTTGCTTCCTTTTCTTTTTATTCTCTCTTGTACCCCTCCGTTATTGTTGTTCCTACCATGCACAACTGAGACCCCTCTTATACTACCTGCCATGACGGGTTTTTACTATGTTACCCCTTAACCACTTTTGTCCTGGCACGAGTGTCCTTCCCAGACCACCCACTGGTCTGTCAGCTGCCCAGCCATCACCACTTACTTGTGCTGGTCATGCCACATCCCATCCCAGACAAAAGAGTCTCATTTTGTTTTCTTGTTCACCGTGGCTTTCCCATCTGGATAAGGGTGGACATTCTCTTTCATTATCCCTCATGGCATGCACCTAGTGATTTCAACTCATCTTTTCCTCTTTTGGGTGGTATGTCATCCCAGCAGGACATTTCCTCCAAAAGGGCTTAAGCGGGAACCCTAGAATAGGCTTTTCCCTTCTCCCCACTGCCAGACCATACCCTCTCTTACCTCTAAACCGTAGCCCACCACTCTTGTATTGGCTGAGTACAAGTTGGTGGTGCCAGAGCCTTATGCGTACTCTACTTCCATGTGTGTCCATGGCTTGTCTGCTGTTCATGCGTTTGCCATGACCTGAGGGCTTGTTTGCACATTCTGCTATTCGTTCTTGACCTTTTATGGTGTGAATGAGTCTTTAAGCTTTCATTCTTTATGCCTTACTTCTTTCCTGGGCTGGGTCTTGCTTAATCGTGGGTCTTTCCTTCTCCAATTTGTTCCTTACCCTTTTTTGCAAGTCGGTTAATACTTCTGCCATGCCATCCTGATGTTCCTGTCATGCTATTATTTGACTTGTGCTTGCTGGGCCTCTTTTAGGCTTGCTGTATGATTTTCCTTTGCTCAATTCCAGTAACTCAGCACTATCATTGGGCTTGTACTCATGCTGTTTTGGGCATCCTTGACCCATTTCATTCTTTTGGGCATCCTTGGCCCGTTTCATTTCCTTGGGCATCCTCGGCCTATTCCAATTCTTCATTCTCATGGGCTTTTGCCAATTCTTTTGGGCTTCCCCGGCCCAAATTATCATATCCTTCACTTTCAGGGTTTATGGGCTTTTCCACCAACCCATTAGTTACTTAGTTCCTTCCTTTGGGCTCATTTGGCCCATTCTTATTTGCTTTCCATTTCTCATAATGTCCATGGGTTTACCACTTCTTTCTCTGGGCTCCTTTGAGCCTACTTACTTTCTTTGAGGCCCTTTTGCTATCTTTTAGGGCAATGGTCCATTATTCCTGTCATTCGGACTTAATGTTTTTCTTCTCAATTTACTAACTTTTCTTCTTTATTTCCCTCCCATATTGTTGGGGTTCTTCTTGCTATTGGGCCTTCTCGCCAAACTGGGCATCAACAAAAGTTTAAAAAATATATATATCAAATACATAACAAATTATGATTGATAAAAAATAAAATTTAAAATTTAAAATGGAATAGAAGATTTGTATTCCTATTATGTAATAGTACTCAAAATAAAGTGACAAGAACTGTAATAGTACCTATACGGCACAGGGTCCCCAGGCCCACTTGGGCCTTGAACTTCAACCCTATAGTGTGGCCTATGACCCCAACCCCTTCGTCCGAAGCTGGGTCCTAGGCCTGCTAAGGCCATGAGACTGAGCCTCATGCCACTATACTTGACCCAAGACCCATTGGACATGCAATCTTGATCTGTACACATCATGATTAATAATCCGGGGCTTGCCTAGTCAGCTACATCTTGGACGGGAAATTGATTGCTTAGGGATACTATATCTCAGCTACTCAGTATTGCCCTGGGGAATATCTCTGCCGAACATCCCTCTTCGGGTGGGAACCAATTCCAAAGCCACTACTACCACTTCCAATTAAACGCCCACTTAGAAGCAATGGAATTGGACCCCCTTGCCCACTAATAACCTAGAGTAATCATAACCCCTCTTCCAATCTTGAGCTATAAATAATAGATGAGAATGAGAAAGAGAGGGTGGTTGAAAGGAGACTAAAGGGAAAAGAGGGCTGAAGACATAAGGAGAACAATACGAGAGAAATGAGAGAAGTTGGTAGGATTAGGTTGAGCCGTTGGGTCTCTAAGTTAAGAACCGCCCATAGTAGGAAATCCAAAACCCACATTACAAATAGATTGTGAGCCCAAGTGGAGGACCAGCCCATCAGCCTCATTTTTGGCGCGCACAGTACCCAAATATATTTTTTTTTTTATTCACAAAAAAATATATATATATTTGGCAAATCAAAGTTGTTGTATTGGTAATTATTAAAACAAAAGAGTTGTTAGAATTATGGTTAAGAGATTAAACTCACCATTTCCTAATAGTTTAAACTTTTGGGACAATTAGTAATTTAACATAGTATCAAAGCAGGAGATCCTGAGTTCGATCCCTATCTTCACTCTACCTCCCATTTAAAATGTTAAATTCCCACTTATTGGGCCTCCATTTATTAAGTGGAAGTTTAGACTCACAAGTGAGGGGGAATGTTAAAATTATGGTTAAGAGATTAAACTCACCATTTCCTAATAGTTTAAACTTTTGGGACAATCAGTAATTTAGCAAGAGTAATTATGTCTATAGTCAACACAATTATTGTGTATAACAGATCATTCCTTTTCTTTAATTTTTTTAAAAAGAAAAGTGAAAAACAACAAAATCATAATAGTTAATTAATATTAAAATTAAAATATTTTAAAAATATAAACAAACACTTCAAGCAAGCAAACATACGCTTTATATAGCTGATGCAATCGGCAAACAAAAGTGAATACTTAGAGTTTGTTTAGGATCCGCTTATTTTCTAAAACTGAAAACTTTTTGCTAAAAGTACTGTAGATAAAGGTAAAAATTAGTTAAAATAGTACAATGGGACCCATGGATAGTACCAACAAGTGCAGTGAGACCCATGAATAGTAGTAAAAATAAACTGAATAGTAAAATAAGTTGGCAAAAATAATCTTTGCCAAACTGACACTTAGGGTATGTTTGAGACGCTTATTTTGCTAAAACTGAAATTTTTTTACTAAAAGTACTGTAGATAAAGATAAAAATTAGCTGAAATAGTATAGTGGGACCCATGAATAGTACCAAAAACTACAGTGGAGCCCAAAAATAATAGCAAAAATAAGCTGAATGGTAAAATAAACTAGCTTTTTAAGCTGTAGCCAAACACACACTTAATATACATTTTACGGAAAACGATGTTAAATATTGAAACTTAGGGTCTATTTGGGATCTGCTTATTTTACTGAAACTGAGAACTTTTTACTGAAAGTACTGTAGATAAAGGTAAAAATTAGCTGAAATAATACAATGGGACCTATGAATAGTACCAAAAAGTGCAGTGAGACCCATGAATAATAGCAAAAATAAGCTGAATAGTAAAATAAGTTAGCAAAATTAATCATGCCAAACACACACTTAGTGTGAGTTTGGATAACGTCTTGTGACAGGTGTTTGAGTTTTTCCCTAGGTCTTGCACACTGTTCACGGGACCCATAAGTACAGAAAACGCAAAAAAAAGCACTAAATTTGGGTCCCATGGGCACTATTCATAGTTTAAAATTTATTTTGCTACAATGTTTTGAGTAATAAGTTTTCAGTTTTCAGCTATAAGCGGTATCCAAACAGGTCTGCTTATTTTGCTGAAACTGAAAATTTTTTGCTGAAAGTACTGTATATAAAGGTAAAAGTTAGTTGAAACAGTACAGTAGGACCTATAAATAGTACCAAAAAGTGGAGTATGACCCATAATTAGTAACAAAAATAAGCTAAATAGTAAAATAAGTTAACAAAAATAATCTTGCCAACACAATTAATACTTATATATATTATAATCTAAATAGCCGGCAAGCTTGTAATTCGTCTTCTTCTTTTCTTGGGATTTTTTTTTCAAAATAGCATCCTTTCTCAAACAATTTCGTTAGTTAGCAATGTTTCCAAACTATTTAGGAAACTAACATCTCGAGTCTGAAATACTCGAGTTCACTGTAGTAAATTGAGTCTATTAAACTCAATTTCTATGTGGAAATTGAGTTTTAGGAACTCGAGTTCCAGTTCCTACGGGACTCTTTTCCATTCCAATTCTTTCTGTTTTTCCTTCTTTTTTCTTTCTTAACACCCAAATCAAAAATTAAAAAAATACTCAAAACTCAAAGACCCAAATCAAAAATTCTTCCTTCTTTTTTCTTTCTTAACAGCCAAATCAAAAATTCAGAAAATACTCAAAACTCAAAGAACCAAATCAAAAATTTTGAAAATACCCAAAACTCAAAAGCCATGTTTCTGCAAATCTGGTTTAGAGAGAGAGAGAGTGAGAATATGATTTTCTTTCTTCCCAAATCAAAATTCAAAAGATACCCAAAACCCAAAGGCTAGGGTTTTTGCAAATCTGATATATAGAGAGAGAGAGAGTGAGAATCTGAACTGTTGCTACGTTTTTGTGGGTTGCGTTGCTGCGTTTTCTGGGCTGCGTTGCTACGTTCTTGTTGTGGGCAATTTGCATTTTCTAGGTTGCATTGTTGTTACGTTTTTTGTTGTTGGAGTTGCTGCATTCTTGTCGAATTTGCTTTAGGGAACTCGAGTCTAAAGGTCTTGATTTCCATACAAATTGCGTCTCCAATACTTGAGTTCTGTGTAACTCGACTCTCTCACACTTGATTTGCTTAGTTTCCTAAATAGTTTGAAAAATTGTTGACTAACAAAATAGTGTGAAAATATGGGTTATTTTGAAAAAAAAAATCCTCTTTTCTTGTCCTTTTCTATATATGGTTTCTTTTCTCGAATGCTAAGCCTTCACTGTTTTCCAACAATGACAACCACTCAAGCTCTTAACTTCAAACGACTTTCTTTCACATATTTTGCTCTACTTTTCTCATTATTGCCACAACTAACAACAACAATGGCAGTCACAGAATCTTTATCACATTGCAGTTCTTCTGACAAGGGTCCTGTAGTTCCCACAACCCCTTTGGTCACATATCTTGAACGTGTCCAAGAAGCCGCTCTCAAAACCTTTAAAGAAACAAACTTTGACCCAAAACTCTACGTTGATTTGTCACTAAAGTTGAATTTTTCAACCACTGAGAAAGCTTTTGATCAGCTTCAAAAGTCTGCAAATGGGTCTTTATCGGTTGAGGCGTTAAAAGGGTTTATAGAGAAGTATTTTGGGGGTGCAGGGAGTGACTTGGTGTACGTTGAACCAGTGGATTTTGTGCCTGAACCTGAGGGGTTTTTGCCAAAGGTTGAGAATCCAGAAGTGAGAGCCTGGGCTTTGGAAGTACATGCTTTGTGGAAGAATTTGAGTAGGAAAGTCTCTGATGAGGTCCACAAGCGACCTGAGTTGCATACTATTCTTCCTTTGCCTGAGCAGGTGGTGATTCCGGGATCGAGATTTCGAGAGGTGTACTATTGGGATTCTTATTGGGTAATTAGGTCAGTATTGCTTTCTTTCTCTCCTTTTGTTCTCAATTAGCTAGAGTTCTTCTACCTTCACAACTTTTGAGTTATAACCTTTGCTACAATTTTAATGTGACAAATTATAAATAGAGCCTTATCACTTGCATATATAGATCTAATAGATTTTCTCTTTCAACAATAAATTTATAAGAATAGTGTACAATATTTTTAATGTGACAAATTATAAATAGAGCCCTTATCACTTGCATATATAGATCTAATAGATTTTCTCTTTCAACAATAAATTTATAAGAATAGTGTACAATATTGTACATTTTTCATGTAAATGTATATAAGGGCATCACCGTCAGTGTGCCAAATGTCACGCTAAACACCAAATATCATCTCTGATGTTCTCTCATCTCTCTCTGTCAGTCTCTTTCTCCTTTTTTTTTTTTTTTTCTCAAACACCGATCATAGCTCTCTCATCCCCTCATATTTTCTTCTCTCACCATCAGTTCTCTTCCACGCCGACGCCGACGCCGACGCCGACGCATCACTTCCACGCCGATCTCTCTCTAGCTGTGGTTTTTCTGTTTTTTTTTTTTTTTGGCTGTGGTTTGATGGGTGGGTTGGGCAATGGGTGGGTCCGGATGGGCAAATCGCCGTCCACCACGCAGCGCCGTCCATCTCAGATCGCCTTAGTTTTTTTTTGCTTTGGTGGAGGTGGGTTGAGTTTCATTGATTGTAATGAACTGATGTTGGGGGGTTATGGCGGTGGGTGGGCTGATTTTCATGGGTTGTGATGGGCTGATGTTGGTGGGTTATGGCGGTGGGTGTGGGCTGATTTTGGGTTTTGGTTGATTTTGGATTTTAGCTATGGTGGTCGGTGGTAGTGGGTTGGTTGGTTGGTTGATTTTGGGTTTTGGTTATGGTTGTTGGCGGTGGTAGATTGCGGTGGTTGTAGGGGTGAGCTACTATGGGCAGTGGTGGTAGCGTGCTATGGGCAGTAGCGGTGGTGATGTGCTATGGGCAGTAGCGGTGGTGGACTGTAATATATATTACCGTTTGATTTTTTTTAATGATATTTTAATGTGATATATATATTATTTTAATGTATGAATTAAAAAATAAATAATATATTGTAAAATGACATACTAAAAAAAAAAAAAAATTTAATGTGTTAAAATGATTTTTTTTTTTTTATGAAAAGCCAATGATAATGCTCTAATATTGTTTATATTTGTTTATATTACCGCGTAAGAGCATCCGCATCCGGATTCTAAATCCTATCCTATTTTACCATCTTAAAAATCTACTTTATCAATTATACCATACCATTTACAATATACTCAACATCCCAAAATTCTATTTTCCTATTCTACTCATTAAAATAATATATTTATGTAATAAAATATATTTTTTGTTTTTTTGTTTTTTCTCAATTTTCTACCCCAAACCCGTCCCTTCAATCCTCCGTTACTTTTCACCTTCTTCCAGATCAAGCCTCCTCCAGCAAACCAGCAAACCCAGAAAAACAAAAAACAAAACAAAACAAAAACCCATTAACACCCACCACAGCTCCACCGATCTCCGCCACCCACCGATCCACCACCACAACACAGCAACCCATAATACCGTCAACACCAAAAAAAAAAAAAAAAAAAAATCCCAGGCAGCAAATCCACGCCGCCACCCACTGACAGACACCCACCCCACCGTCGGCCCACCATCCACAACTACTTCCACCACCTCCACCGTCGGCCCACAAAAATATAAATACACAAAAGGAAAAAACCTCCCTCACCCACCGACCCAAACCTCAATCGAAATCCAGGAGAGAAGCTGAACCCATCCCCACCACCATGGACCTGCAGATTCACCGATACCCACATACAAAAATCAAAGCAAAACCCATCTCACCCACGCCCACCCATCACCATCTGTTCTCACCAAACCCAAACCCAAACCCATCTGTTCTCACCGGCAGCGATGGCGAGAGAGAGAGGGTCGCCGGAACGCCAAACGCTTCGACCCAAACGCCAAACGCCATCTTCATCACCATCATCATCATCACCATCTTCGACCCAAACGCCAAACGCCAAACAGCACCCCAACGCCACCCAAACGCCGGAAACCCACGACCTCCACGCCTCCACCGCAGCTTTTCTGATCGAGCCTCCACGCCGTTGCCTCCATTCCGTTGAAGAAGAGAGAGCAGCAAGAAAGAGAGAGAAAAGAAAGTGAAAAAAATGAGAGAGGAGAGAGAAGTTGGCGGGTTAAAATGAGAGAGGAGAGAGAAATTAAAGTAATAAAAAATTATTTTTTTTTATAGGATTTTGCTACAGTACTATCTTACATTTGAGATGGTACTGTAGCAAAATCTCAAAAAAAATTTGGCATATGGCATATGGCCTCCCAATTGCTGAGTGATTTGTGGCTGATAATGCTAAATATCATTTGCATTTGGCATTCCTACACCCGGATGCTGATGCTCTAAGTGTGGTGAATGTAAAACCATAATTTTTTTTTAATAAATTAAAAGTTGTGGCTTAAATTTTGGTCCAAGACTTAAACAAACATACAACCAAAAAAAAAAAAGCAAACAAAATAAAATGTCACACAACAAACAAACACAAAAAGCTCCTTTAAAAAAAATTAAAAAAGAAAAAGAAAAAAAGAACACACACAAAAAGCAAACAAAACTGTATACTTCACAGCTAACAAAACTTTAAATTAAAAGTTGTGGCTAAAATTTTTGGTCCAAGACTAAAAACATACCACCATAAAAAAGCAAACAAAATAAAATATCACACAACAAGCAAACACAAAAAGCTCCATAAAAAAAAAAAAGGAAAAGAAAAAAAAGCAAACAAAACTTTATACTTCACAGCAAACAAACGCGAACGCTTTATACCTATATTATATAATCTATAGATTCTACACAGCCGGCATGTTATAATTCGTCTTCTTCTTCTTCGTGTTTAATTGTTTAATAATCTTTTCTACTTTTCTCTTTCTGGACTCCTAAACCTTCACTGTTCTCCAAGAATGACAAGCACTCAAACTCTCACCTTTTTTTTGTTTTGCTGAAACTCAAACTCTCACCTATAAACAACCTTCTTTCACATCTTCTGCGCGCTACTTTTCTCATTGTTCTCAAAACTAACAACAACAATGGCAATCACAGAATCTTTGTCAAATTGCAGTTCTTCTGACACAGGCCCTGTGATTCCCACAACCCCTTTGGTCACTTTCCTTGAACGTGTCCAAGAAACCGCTCTCAAAACCTTTAATGAAACCAACTTTGACCCAAAACTTTATATTGATTTGTCACTAAAGTTGGACTTGTCAACCACTGAGAAAGCTTTTGATGAGCTTCGAAAGTCTGCAAATGGGTCTTTATCGGTTGAGGGGTTAAAAGGGTTTATAGAGAAGTATTTTGAGGGTGCAGGGAATGACATGGTGTACATTGAACCAGTGGATTTTGTGCCTGAACCTGAGGGGTTTTTACCAAAGGTTGAGAACCCAGAGGTGAGAGCCTGGGCTTTGGAGGTGCATGCTTTGTGGAAGAATTTGAGTAGGAAAGTCTCTGATGAGGTCCATAAGCGACCAGAATTGTATACTATTCTTCCTTTGCCTGAGCAGGTGATGATTCCAGGATCAAGATTTCGAGAGGTGTACTATTGGGATTCTTATTGGGTAATTAGGTTAGTTTTTCTTTCTTTTTCTCTTTTTGTTTTTAACAAGAGTTCTTCTACAACCCTAACTTTTGAGACATAATTTTTGCTACAATGTGATGTGACATAGACCATATAAAATTCTATTATTTTCGTATGGATCCATTACTCATGATGATAAAAGTTGTGGTGATATATTTTCTCTTTCAACAATTAATGACCTGCATAATTATTTTCAGAACCCTTTTTCATATTTTAGATGACATATTGTAATTAGTATAATATAATTTTCACATAGAATACAGTAGACCCCAATGCTTATGAAAAAAGTTGTGAAATTTATTAGTGTATCTAGATTTATTGTATTGTTTTTTTTTTTAAAGGGTAGCAAGGTTTATGCTATTTTAGGTCCATGTATATGCAGTAATTTAGGTTTAGTATATGGTTTCATTGGAAAATGCACGGTTCTCCATATAGTAAAAGTCTAAAAGATATCCTATAAAAATAAAAATAAATCTAAAAGATATAACAGGACGAGGGCCATTGTGGATGTAGCCCGTGAGGTGGATCCACGTTCTACGTTCTTTCACCAATTATTTCTCTTTTTTGTGATGCAGAATGAGCCAAACACCTGGACTTAATTAAAAAGAGTTCAAACTCATTGCTTTTAAGTTTACTTTTCATCATATATGATGTTGATAATTGGTGGGGCTCCCTTGGATTTTTGTCGTGTTTATTCTTTTTGTAATAAGAAAGTATAAAGCCCAACAAATTTCACAACTATTAAAACCACAAGTTGTGATTGATAATTTGATATACAATAAAAGTGATATCAATGGTCGTTTTATGTGAAAATAATGTTACGCTAAATCACAATCTACCATCCTTATTATGAAAGTTGAAATTGTTGCATCTGTTTTATTGTTACTTTGTAATAGTATTGAATGTAAGCTCAAAAGTAATTATGATTGGATTAAAGTAGTATAGTAGAGTGAAAAATGAGTTGTTTAAATTAAATATTAGAAATCTAAATGTGTATCTAGGTCACGTCATTTAAATTTTTAAATGATGTGAGCATGAGCTCTCCACTCAAAAGGTTTATCTTCAACTTAGACGTCAATGACCTGTCTTTGTTTATAACCACATTCCTAAACCAAATAAACTTCATTTCCTTGCATTACAATTTACCCATGATCTTGAAATTTACAGAGAATGAAATATAACTCATTCCTCAACTCAACTGAACCAGAGGATGGAGACAAAACTGCAAGAATTCTTTATACATACATACATACATATATATATATATATATATATATATAAACATAGTTTGGCTGGTAACTGCAAGACTTACTTACATAAAAAATGTGAAATGTAAAAATCAGATTGAACACGAGCCATAGAATTGTAAAACAGAAATCTAATCTACCATTAGATTTCACATATCTATATTTCCTATTACTCAAAAGCAAACCTCAAAAGTAAGAGAGAAACAGAGACTACAAAATATGACCAAACTGAATGTATCCTTGTGTATGATAACGATCCTCTTGGTATGAATAACACAGGTTATTATCTTACAACAGACCCACCAAGTATGCATCAGCTGCTTTGTCTATCAACTTTTTAAAAATTGTTAGAATGTGAAAGTACTCTCACCTTTTCTGCATTTGCTTGAAGCTCACGTTTAATTGTGCTGCTTGTAGCAAGATTTTTTTTTCCCCTTTTTTATTATTATTATTTTTTTGTTTTCCCTGGGAAATTATGTACAATTTAGAAAATACTTGATCTTCTTTCCTTTAGCTTTTATTTTTTTTATTCATTTTTCGGGTTAGAAAGTGGCTACATTTAGCATCCCTTAATGGGTCAACATTGATATATATATATATATATATATTTGTGGTGCAGGGGCTTGCTAGCAAGTAAGATGCATGAGACTGCAAAAGCAATTGTGACTAATCTTATTTACTTAATAGAAGAATATGGTTATGTCCTTAATGGTGCAAGGGCTTATTACACAAATAGAAGGTAGTTTTTTTTTCATTTCTGCTTCTGTTGTTTTATTTGTATATTTTGGTGTTGTGTATTCCA
Source organism: Quercus glauca (assembly GCA_023736055.1). Lineage (NCBI taxonomy): Eukaryota > Viridiplantae > Streptophyta > Magnoliopsida > Fagales > Fagaceae > Quercus > Quercus glauca. The sequence goes on along the minus strand of CM043316.1, from coordinate 70,731,938 downwards.
CATTGCTCATTCTTCTTTTCCTCAATATAACATTTTCATTGACCTCTTCTAGATTCCGGTTATTGTCATTGGCTTTTGCTCTTTACATGCCTTGTCATTTTATTCCCTTTCCATTTTATTGTCATTTTCTTTTGGAGTATGAATTAATTTTTTTTAAAAGAAACTCTTTCTATGTTTTCATTGTGTTAATTGGAAACCAGCTTGATGCATGATGCACCTCATGTCACATAGCCATTATTGAAATATTGATGCATTCAGGGTTTTAATCATGAGGAAATTGATGCCTAAAGTTTACAAAGCCATAAACATGACACAGCCTATGTGGTTATAAGTTATAACCTTCTAAATTTTCAGTCAATTAATATAGTCCAAACCTGAAATTTAAACTACCTTTGCTACCTTTTTATTAAAAATAAAATGAATTCTAGGCCACTAGTCTCTAGTTGAAAGATAGGACACATACAGTTTCATTTCATTTAATTTGGTATTAATGCTTCAGCTTCTATAGAACACTTTTTGGCTAAATCATTTGATCCTCAAGTTTTTGTTTTTTTTTTCTTCTCCCTTTTGACATTTTGTCATATGAATCTCATTTATGCAAATTTCATTTACATAATTTCCTTTGTAATCTAGATGATTATATAATTGGAGTTAAACCACAAACTTGGGGGCACCTTTTGCAGCCAGCCTCCCCTCCTGAGTGCTATGGTTCATGCTATATACAGCAGGACTGGTGATATGCAATTGGTTAGAAAATCTCTTCCTGCACTTCTCAAAGAGTATCACTTTTGGAATTCAGGTACCATGATATATATATATATATATATATATTATTTAGATGATCTCTTAACCATCTTTTCATTGTTTTTAAGTGGACTTATGTTTACATTTCTTCCTTAGCTTCATTTTTTGTGACTTGAACTTTTTTAACTATTTCCTTTTCTGCTGTTGTAGGAATACATAAGGTGACCATTCAAGATGCTCAATCTTGCAACCACACCTTGAATCGGTATTATGCAATGTGGAACAAACCCAGGCCTGAATCTTCAACAATTGTATGTCCTTCTATCTAGCTTCATGCCTTAACATAAGATCTTTTGTATATCTAAATGGTGGATAACATTTAGAGGTGTAATCTTTAAACTATTTTTATCTCACAGGACACAAAATCTGCTTCCAACATCTCAAATGTCTCTGAAAAACAGCATTTTTACCGTGAAGTTGCTTCATCCGCTGAATCTGGCTGGGACTTCAGCACTCGGTGGATGAGGTAATAATTTGCTCTTGAGAATTAGTCTATCCTATAAAACTTTTTAAATTTACACTCCTGTCTATCTTAATTTAATCCATATCTGTGCTTCTTAAAGTTTAAATTGTTGTGTTTTATGTATATTTTGAGGTGTATGGAACTTGGTTTTGTTGTGCACATGCTCACCTACTGGACAGTTGAAATTCAAGCCAATCTCATTTTGCTCTGCATCCAAAAACTTTGATAATTTGGGTGATCCTAATAATTTCCTGTATTTTATGTGTTTCTCACAATAGGATTCAGCTTGGGTATTTGATATAGATTATTGTATTCACGTAATAGGAAAGTTAATCATTGTGCAAACTGTTAGGATGCATTTCAATTAGTTGCCTCACATCAAAATAGTTGGGCTATTTGAGAGGTTTCGTAAGCAATGGGTAAAGAAAAGGGATTCATGAGTGTTAATTCATGTTTATAAGCATGCAATATATGGCAGAAATTCTTTATAGATGAAATACAGAAAAAAAAAAAAAAAAAAAAAATTTTGAGGGAAAATGATGAGTAAGAACTAATGAGCATGCAAAATGGTCTAATAAGCTCAGTGAATAGTGGTCTTTCCCAGTCATGAGTCATGTGATTCTTTATGGAACTATTAGGTTTCACTGCCCAAATTTCAAAATGCTTAGGGGCAATGGCTTGTCAAATTTAACCTTTAAGATATGTACAAATTGATTAATGCTGTAAGGGATTAATTTTCTTGTTGCAGGAATCCCCCAGATTTGACAACATTGGCTACAACGTCAATTTTACCTGTTGATTTAAATGCATATATACTCAGGGTATGGCTCAGATCAATTTTAGATAGAATCTGTGAAATTAGCAACCTATTAACATGACTAGAGCTGTCGTACTTGCTGATTCAGATGGAATTAGACATTGCCTTCTTGGCAAAAGTTACTGGAGATAACAGCACTGCTGAGCACTTCTTGAAAGCTTCTCAAGCCAGAAAGGAGGCAATCAAATCTGTTTTCTGGAATGCAGAGATGGGACAATGGCTTGATTACTGGCTAAATGATAGCACATGCCAGGTAGTGTCTGATGCAAAAGTTTCTGGCTTCCTAGAGTCAGTATTTATTGTGCAATTATTCTGACTCTTAATTTTGATACTTAGGAACCTCAAACTTGGGAAGCTTGTAATCGAAATCAGAATGTATTTGCCTCAAACTTCATTCCTTTGTGGATTGAGTCATTCCACTCAGGTTTGTGACTCTTAATGTCAACCAAGAATACATTTACATACTGTCTATCTCTTCTTGCTCATCTGATACCTAACTGTCTTGCTTATCTGAGATCAGTTCCTCAGCCTAGTGAACATTCAAAGCTGGAGCTGCTCATGAGTAGTTTGATTGTTTTTCAATATACAATTGACTGAAAGAACATAATATAAGGGCAAAATTGCTTTTCTGTTAAAATTCCCTAGCCTGTCCCAATTCAGGTTCAATTGGTTAACAGTTTTACTAGCACTGATTCTAAGTACTGGTTCAGAGGTAACTACAATGCAAGACAGGAAATGGGTTCGGTCTTTCTGCAATTCATGCAAAGATAATACTTCCTGGGAGTAAGGTTATGTTTGCCTGTGCTGCTAAGGTAGACAAGGCAACAAGAAAGGATAACTGAACTGACTGCTGAAAACAATTTCTAAGTGTTCACTGAGAGTGTATCTCATGGACAAATTAAATAAATATATAATTAGGTTTGGACATTTGTTCACAGATTACTTTTGCAACATACACATAACTTTTTTTTTACATGTTGATGAGTACTGAACATTCTTTTGTTGTTTACATATATGAAGATAAATCCCTGGTGAAGAAAGTCATGGAAAGTCTTAAAAAATCAGGCCTGCTTTGTGCTGCTGGGATTGCAACTTCTTTGACAAATTCAGGAGAACAATGGTTAGTGACCAGTTTATATTCACCCTTTGTCGGGTTCTTTATGCTGTACATAATTAGGATTCATTGAAAAAATGAGAGGAGGGGGGGGGGGGGGGGGGGGGGCGTTGGGAGATGGAGGTTCTATGAAGGGAGGGAAACATTTGCATCTTGCACTACCTTTTTCTTTAATTTAGAGTCTATGACTATATAGAATTGAACAACAGGGACTTTCCAAATGGTTGGGCACCACTTCAACACATGATAGTTGAAGGTCTGAGTAGGTCTGAATCAAAAAAAGCGAGGTCAGTGGCTGAAGACATTGCCGTGAGGTGGATTAGAACCAACTATGTCGGCTACAAGAAAACAGGCACAATGCATGAAAAATATGATGTGGAAAAGTGTGGAGAATTTGGAGGTGGTGGTGAATATGCACCGCAGGTATGTCTTTAACTTTCGTGGAAATAATACTTGTTTCGATTGATGTCTATTGTTTGCTGGTATAAATATTCCTATTACATAAGAAATGTCCCATCTGCTTTTTACTTCACATCGAAATGGTTTTTTTGGGGTATGTTGCAATGCAGACTGGATTTGGCTGGTCAAATGGAGTTGTTTTAGCGTTTCTGGAGGAGTTTGGATGGCCTCAAGACCGGAAGATAGGTTGCGAATAATATAGGAGTTAGGGTGTGTTTGTTTGGAATTGAAACATGGTGGATAGAAAACTTTGGAGAGAAAATGGAAATGATAACTTTTTTGGAGTGTGTTTGGTTAGGCAAGAAGGATGAAAAATAAATGGTGGAACCAATGTGTTTTCTCTCCTGGTCCATCAAAATATTTTCTCCCCAAAATGGAAAAAAAAAATTGAGTGGAGATAAATTTTTTCATAATTGACAAAAATGCCCACGTGCATGTGCACATGGGCTTCTTCAAGTTGCCTTTATGTTTTTTTCTTCTTCTCCCCCGGCCTGTAACGCGTTGCCTTGTTGCCTTTTTTATTTGTTTTGTTTTTTGTTTTTCTCTTCTTTTTTTTTTCCTCTTCTGGGCAGTGACTGTTGCCTTTCTTTTTCTTTTGATTTTTTAGGGTTTGGGCGTGATAGTTTTTTTTTTTTTTTTTTTAACTAGACAGGATTTTTTTTTTCCAATAAATTTCGGTGTTTGCTCTTTTTTTTTTTGCGGTTATTTGTTACTTTTTTTGTTTTAATTGGGCATCTTTCTTTAACATAGGTATATAAGTAAATTTATTCAAACTCATATTTTTCATCCCTCCTCTTTTCCACCCTCAACCAAACAAAAAGGAAATAACATAAAATTTTTTTTATCCTCCCACTATTTTCTAACCTTCTACTTTTCCACTCCTTCAACCAAACGGATTCTTAGAGATACAAATTGATTGCTAATGGCCCCACTATGAGCTTAGAGCATAACAACAATTAAACACTGATCATAATCTTGAAATGGAAGATATATTATTGAGGAACTGAATAAATAAGTTTCAGCATACTGGGTTAACACATTTGTGTTACAATCAAAGAATCAATCAGTGAATGTGTTCAAATCTGTCTACTGATTGATTACACTAAGTTGGTCTTGTTTTCTTTGTGTTAATTGCACAAGAAAGGCTACCACAGTACCATTTACAGCGTGAAACCTTGCAGCTTTTCATAGCAAGACACATTGGTTGGGCATAATAGAAATTTGCTATATTCAACAACAACAAAAATCTGTTCTGACATGAAATGGATATATGATACGATCCAAATATCTCAAACTATAGTTATGACTTATAAGACAATAAAATATGGCAAAACCTGTACCAAGAATTGGTTTATGTAGGAAAGGGACAAAGCCAAGGCAGCACTCTTCTTGGCAACCTCATGCACCATTAAGGAAGGTTTTCACTGTGTCACTCTTGAAGGAGTTGCATCTAATGTTCTTGGACCGCTAAACAATTTAGAGAGGACTCTCAATGGATCATTAGTTCTATTTTAGAAGATATTTTGAACTTATTGAGCAATAGTTAATTTTGGTGTGTTTCTCATATCAATGTATTAGCCCATAATATATGTCAATGGGCTTTTGTATATGACTTTTGTTAATGGGTGACATTGTGATTCTGTTGAGGGAAAATTTATTGGATCCCATTGCATTAGAAAGCAACAGAAGCAAATAAATAAATTCCGCTACTTTTTTAACTAAAAAAATATGTGAGATTATACCCAAAAAGCTAATTGATTACAATAAAAAACTCAATCTTAACCACCGCCTTCAAGCACTCGTTAACTGGACCCTTTGTATATGAATGGACTGAACTAGTTTCCATCTCCGTCCTTGAGAGTGTTTCCTTGGTTGAAATGGCTAGGTCCATTTCCGCCCTATTTGAAGAAGATACCTTATGCATGATACTTTTAATCTCATTCTCACCACGTGTGGAACTTGTGGGACCTACATACAGTTATGATACATGCATCAAATAGAAAAGCTAATCAACTTTTTAGTTTTAATAAATATTTTTTCTACTCAGGAAAAAAAAAGGGGTTGGGACAAAATCTTCCGTCAATGTTGATTATTGACTAGTCAATTCTGATGTGTTCATTAAGTGGAAGTCCCTACGTAGTGTGGAAAAAATTAATCAATCACATATTATATTATTTTCAACGAAAATAAATATATTAATGACAGAATTTAAATAAATAAATAAATGTAAATGCAAGAAATTTTGCAGGTATGCTAATTTTGGTTGTGGGGCCAAGACGGGGACAAAATCTTCAGCCAATGTTATGTTAATTATTGACTTTTCAATTCTGATGTGTTCATTAATTGGAAACCCCTAAGTACTATGAAAAAAAAGTAACCAATTACATATTTCTATTATTTTCATAAAAAATAAATATATAAATTACAAAATAAAAAATAAAAAATGTAAATGCCAAAAATTTGCAGGTATGCTAATCTTGTTTGTTGGACCATGACGGGGACACAAATTTTCAGTCAATGTTAATTATCAACCTTTTAATTTGGATGAGTTCATTAATTGGAAACCCAACGTAATTCGGAAAAAAAAATTATCAATCACATATTATATTATTTTAATATTGTTTGTTGGATCAAGATGGACAAAACCTTCTACCAACGTTTGATTATTGATTTGTTAATGTTTTTTAATAGATACAATAGTCTATTCTTTTGATGATTACTCTTTAGTATGTGTCTGGATTAGGTTCATTGTACAGTGACACTGGACCTATTGAAATTGTGACATGTGTCTATTTTTGGACACATATCACCATCTTAATGGGTCTAGTGCACTTGAAGCACTGGACCCAAATTGCCCTCCTTTAGTATTATATTAAAACATCAATTAAATTTTTTGTGTAAATAAAATTTGAATCCAAATTTCTTATTTGATAACAAGGAATTTTATCAATTGAGTTAACAAACACCAATTATTTTTTTGTGTAGGTGGGGTTTGAACTCAAAATCTCCTGTTCTTTTTTTGAGAAAAAAACACATACACACACAAAGAAGAAATAATAAAGTATAATATAAAGGCACACCACAGACTTCACTAAAAAATGAGTAATTATCCCACATTTGTTAAGAGTATACATTATGTATAATAGAATCTCTTGTCCAACTGCTAGATATTTTATTTAACTTCATTTAAGTTTAGTATAAGGTTTCTTTTCATAGTAAAATGTGCACTTCTATATTGTAGATGTAGCCCGTGAGGTGGATCCAAGTTCTTCTACCGACCATTAGTATTTATCTTTATTTCTGACAGAGACAATCCCTGAATGGCTAGACTGAACCAAAACACTTGGACTTAAGCAGGCCAAACTTTGGACAGAACTGACCTAAACATACATTTTGCTTTTACTTTTTCATCATATCCTCCATATGATGTTGAAGGGTAGCTAGTTCAACAAGCTTCTCACATAAAATTTTCATCACCTCCATACTCATCTTTTGGAGTCCAACCCAACACCTTTTCTGCTTTCCATAACAGCCTGTTTGGGTAGTGGAGATTTATGGGATTGAATGGAATTCAAAAGGAATGGTAAAAAACTTTTTTCATTTCAAATAAAATTATATTATATTTCATTTCATTTTATTCATTCTTGTTAAAAGTAAAAGTTATTTTCATTTCAAAAAGGGAAGAAAATGAAATAAAATGAATTATAAGCGTCTTTTAATAAATTAAAAATGATTATATATATATATATATATATATATTCTCTCTCCTTCCTAGTTTAAATTTTTAGTAGAAATGAATGAAATAACTATAAAGAAATGCTCACTATATTTCATTCACTCCTAAATATTCTTCCCAAAAATTGAAGGAATACTCACTTAGATGGAGGTTAAATATCAATTTTATCCCTATTTTGAGAAAGGAAAAAAAGAAAAGAAAAGGTGAATGGTATAATATTAAAATTATATATTTATTTCATTTTAATTTATTTTTTAATAAAATCTGAAGCACACTAGAGAAAATAAATCATGCTCCATTCCATTTATTAAAAAAAAAAAAAACCCTTCTGAAGCATAAATAAACTATGAAGGCAACTCTTACTTAGGGGGAAGAAAGCAAATAAACTATGAATGATATAATAATAAAATTAAAAAGTTTAAATACTCAATCACACTAAAAAAAAAAAAAAAAACTTCTTTCTTTTTTTCATTTCATTTTATTCGTTCATGCTTTTATGCTATACAAGCCTATACTCCTTTCATTCCATTGGAGACAATTTTTTTTTTTAATTGATATCCTGGTATGTTTTAGATTTTACTTCTTGAATTTATCTCTGTACATATTGCTGTAATATTTAAAATTTTAAAAACATCCCTTATACTAATTATAAAATTAGTCATTTAAATTTTGTGAGATCCTAAATCGGGTTAAATGAGTTTTTTTTTTTTTTTTTAAACATTTTTTTATAATTGGGAAAGGATATATTTGAAATTTCTTATAGAAACAACAAAAAATTCGGCAAAAAAAAAAAAAAAAAAAAAATTACAAAATAACAAAGATTCTCAAACCTTATTCCATACTGCCAAACTCTCATGCTCTGAACTCCAAGAGTCTAAAGAACTCTCTTTACTCTCTCTTGCGCTACTGATCTCAGACTCTCTACTAACAACAATGTCTGTCTCAGAATCTTTGTCACCTTGCAGTTCTGACATAGAACCTGTGATCCCCACAACCCCTTTGGTCAGCTTCTTTGAACGTCTCCAAGAAACCGCTCTCAACACCTTTGGAGAAACAAACTTTGATCCAAAACTTTACGTTGATCTGTCACTGAAATTCGATTTGCCAACCACTGAGGACGCTTTTGTCAAGCTTCCAAAGTCCGCAAATGGGTCTTTATCATCTGAGGATTTGAAAGGGTTTATAGAGAAGTACTTTGAGAGTGCTGGGAATGACATGGTGTACTGTGAGCCAGTGGATTTTGTCCCAGAACCTGAGGGGTTCTTGCCAAAGGTGAAGAACCCAGAAGTGAGGGCCTGGGCTTTGGAGGTGCATGCTTTATGGAAGAGTTTGAGTAGGAAAGTCTCTGCTCAAGTGCAGAAGCGACCAGAGTTGCATAGTATGCTTCCTGTACCTGAGCCAGTCATGATTCCTGGGTCAAGGTTTAGAGAGATCTATTACTGGGATTCTTACTGGGTTATTCGGTTAGTTTTTGTTTTTGTTTCTGGTTTTGCATTTTGCTTTTACTATTTTTTGGTGGTCCTTTGAGCATTTTTCTGTATAAGCTAGGTAGTTCTGGTAATTCTGACTTGGGTGATACATTTCGTTTAGTGTTCTACTTGTCCTCTACATTTGAAATGAATCCACTATATAGTTTATGAAATGTTACAAATTTAAAGGTGAATCCAGTGTACCCTCTATAAACAGTTAGATCCAAGAAATTAAATCTTTTTAATGAATTGGACTTTCTTCATTTCCAATGAAATAAAGGAGTCGTTGTTCTTTAATTAAATTCAAACATATGGTTGCATTGACCAAAGTGACACAAATAGTATTATCTTTCCCGGAAATAATTAAATTCAACCTTGTGGTAATTGGCCAATATAATCACATGGTTGAATTTATTGGAAACTTAAGGTACAACACCAAAGTAATTGTACTAAGTTTTGCCCTCTTAACTTATGGTAATTGTGAAAGTTTCTGCATTTGAAGCTCAAGTTTTCTTGAAGCATCAATGCTGGTCAATCAGTTAAAGCAAGAGCTTTTTTCTGTGAAACTGTCTAATTTAGAGTTATTATCTTACTACTTTCATTTATTTGGTAATATTTTCCAATTTGGATTGAATTATTTGGTTTAAAGTTGGCTATAGGAGCATCCCTTAATGGGGTTAAGATTGATATGTATTTGTGGTGCAGGGGCTTGCTAGCAAGTAAGATGTATGAGACTGCAAAAGGAATTGTGACTAATCTTATTTACTTCATAGAAGAGTATGGTTATGTTCTTAATGGTGGAAGGGCTTATTACACTAATAGAAGGTAACTCTTCTTTCATTTTCTACTTCTGTTGTTATATTGTATTTATGGTGCTACTGTGTTCCACATTGCCAATAGTGATTCTTCTCCTCATTGTAAATATAACATTTGCAGTAACTCTGACTGAATTTTTGTTACTGTCATTGGCTTTTGCTTGTTTACTTGCATTACATATCATTATTTTTTTCTTCTGCCAGGTTTCTTTGTCATTTTCTTTCTGTGTAGCATCTTTAATAATTCTTTGTCATTCAATTTCTTGATAGGCACCAAGCTTGATGCATTGTGTACTTCATGTCACAACCATTATCATGTTAATAGTGATGCATTCATAGTATGAATAATGAGGGACTATTGTTTAAAAGTTTACAAAGCCACACATAAAATTCTTCCCAAATTTCATAGTCCATTGATACAGCACGAATCTAAAATTAAACTGTCTTTGCTTTCTCTTCATGATAAATGAAATGAATACTGGAGCACTTATCTCAAATTGAAGGATACGAGGACACATCTGCATTCACATTATATTAGTTTGGGCATTAATGCTCTCAGCATGTGTGTAGCACTTGGTCACTTAATTATCTGATTCTAAAATTTTCCTTTTTAGTTTTTCACCCCCTTGGGATTGTGTCATATAGATCTCATTTTATAGCAAATTCTTGTGTGTTCTAATTGCTTATATAATTGGATTTAAATTACAAATTTGGGGATATCTTTGCAGCCAGCCTCCCCTCCTGAGTGCTATGATTTATGAGATATACAATAAGACTGGTGATATGCAACTGGTTAAAAAATCTCTCCCTGCACTGCTCAAAGAGTATTGCTTTTGGAATTCAGGTAATATGAGATACACACTTAGATGACTCTCTGCTTGCCTTTGCTTTGTAGTTTGGAGGGGAATTATGTTTAGGTATCTTTCTTAGCTTCATTTTGTGGCAGAAACCCTTTTTTTTTTAACTTTTTTACCTGACTTCTGTTTTAGATATACATAAGGTGATCATTCAAGATTCTCAATCTTGCAACCATACTTTAAATCGGTATTATGCAATGTGGAACAAACCCAGGCCTGAAGCTACAACCAAAGTGTGTTATCTTCTGCTTACATGCCTTAGCATAAGATATATTATATGTGAAGTATAAATGGTGGATAACATAAGAGGTATTTTCATCTCACAGGACAAGAAATTTGCTTCCAAGATCTCAAATGTTTCTGAAAAACAGCAGTTTTACCGTGAACTGGCTTCAGCTGCTGAATCTGGCTGGGACTTCAGCTCAAGGTGGATGAGGTAATAATTTTCTCTTGAGAATTAGTCTCTCTTACGAAACTACTAATCCTGATTACATCTTTAATTGTTTTCCATATCAAAGTTGATATTCAAATTTTAGTGTTGTGTATATTTTCCTATAAAAAAAGAAAAGAAAAGTGTTATGTATATTTTGAGAATTATATGAGATTAGTTTAGTACACATGCTCACCTTCCAGCTTCCACACAGTTGAAATTGTGGCCAATTTCAAATTAGATTAGAACCATAACTTGATATTCTGGGCATTCCTACAACCATTAGATTTTCTGTACCATCATTTCCTGAATTTCATGAGCTTCTCACAATCTGATTCAGCATGGGTATCTGAATTAGATTGTTGATTTTTTTTTTTTTTTTTTTTTTTAACTTTTGTTGTATAGTCCACTGTACAGTGGGATGCCCTTAAGTAGCTTCCTCACATCAAAATAGTTGTCTTTTTGAAAGCTATGGGTAAAGAAAGTGTTGGCAGGTGAGTGCTAGCCTAGGACTAATGAGCCTGCAAAACAAAGTCACGTTGGAAAATGTGTTCTTCCCCATTTTTAATTCAACTAGTAGAATTATTTGGTTCCATAGCAAAAATTTGAAATGCTTAATGCTTGTCAAAGTTGAGCTTTTGGATACTTACAAATTGATTGATGAAGTTATGATTAGTTTTCAAATTTCACGTTTCAGGAATCCCTCGGATTTTACCACATTGGCTACGACAACAATTTTACCTGTCGATTTAAATACTTTTATACTTAAGGTATGGCTCAGAACACTTTTAGATAGAATCATTGAAATTAGAAACCAATTAGCAAGTCTAGAGCTGTGGTACTTTGTTGATTCAGATGGAGCTAGACATTGCGTTCTTAGCAAAAGTTACTGGAGATAATAGCACTGCTACGAGCTTCATTGAAGCTTCTCAGTCCAGACTGAATGCAATCAAATCTGTTTTCTGGAATGAGGAAGTGGGACAATGGCTTGATTACTGGCTCAATGATAGCACATGCAAGGTAGTATCTTGATGCAAAAGTTTGTGGTGTCTGACAGTTATTAATTCTTCTGCAGATCTAATGATTCTTCATTTTGATACTTTTAGGGATGTCAAACGTGGGAAGCTTGTAACCAGAAGCAGAGTGTATTCGCTTCAAACTTCATTCCTTTGTGGGTTGAGTCGTTCTACTCAGGTTTGTGACTCTTAATGTTCACCAGGACTGGGTTCAAGCATGGCTAATTAGGTTTGGGTTGGGATTGTTGAGCTTTTATAATGCAAGTTTGAACTGCAAATAAAATCAGCTGTTCTGGTCCAAACTGGGTTCGTTTCAATCGGCTGTATCTTTCTATGGAGCTAAATCTGTTTGTGTCTAATTGAGGCTGATGAGCCCATTGATTTGTTGATTTTTTTTAATCAGAAAGAAAGTCAAAGAAAAGCAATATCTAATAGATTTCTCATCAAATGAAAAACTAGAACTAATTCATTTTGAGTCACAGCTCTGGTTTCCCGCTTCTAGGGCCTCAATAAGTGCTTCAAAAATTCACGAAACATGGACAGCTTACTTCAATCTGAATTCATACTAATATGTGAAATTAATGTGTCATGTTCTGGAAAGTTATTTAAAATTGTTCTGTTATTAGTTTAACACACCCATATCTCCAGTCCACCATATTTTACTTACAATTGACTTAATCTTAACTCACTTGATAGTTAGAATTAGCACTTTAGTTCATGTCAGCTTACTTAGGCTAGTGAACATGCAAACATGGAGCTGCTAATTAGTAGCTTGGTTATTTTTGAACAATATATAAGACTGACAGATGGTAATATGAAGAGCAGCATTGTTTTTCTGTTGGGGTATAGTTTTTTAACAGGTTACTAGCATTGATCTGAAGTTATGGTTCATGTGTAATTGCAATTAGAACAGGGAAAAAGTGAACGTATTCTTCAATTTGTGCAAAAAAAATATTTTCTTGGGAATGACGTTATGTTGGCGTGAACTGCTAAGACAGTTATTGCAACATGAAAGGATAAAAAACCACTACTGATTATTATAATTTGTTCAGCATGGGTTTTTTTCTTGGATATAAAAATATGAAATATATAATTAGATTTGGACCTTTGGTTGCAGATTAGTTCTGCAAAATTAACATTTATTAGTACCAAAAAATGCTTTTATTGTATGAAGATACTTCTCTGGTCGAGAAAGTCATGAAAAGCTTCCAAGGTTCAGGCCTGCTTTGTGCTAATGGAATTGCAACTTCTTTGATGAATTCAGGAGAACAATGGTTAGTACCCATTTTAAAATCCCCATGATTTGATCTCTATGTCAGGATAAATTTTCGATTGATCAAGAAATGAAGAGAGAAAGAAAGTGGGTGGGGCCGGAGGTTTTGTTTGAGAAGGTATCTCATGTATCAAATATATATATCCTCCCTCTTCACAACATGTGTTCCACACGACTATGGAACCTATATACTGTGAGAGTGAGGGTGCATATATTTGATGAATGAAATAATCATTGGATTCTGTGAAGTGGAGGAAATATTTGCATGTTACAATACTTTTTTTCTTTAATTTTGATTGTCTAAGACAATATAGAACTTGTACTACAGGGACTTTCCAAATGGTTGGGCTCCACTTCAACACATGATAGTTGAAGGCCTAGCAAGATCTGGATCAAAAGAAGCAAGATCAGTAGCTGAAGACATTGCTATGAGGTGGATCAGAACCAACTATGTTGCCTACAAGAAAACAGGCAAAATGCATGAAAAATATAATGTGGAAAAGTGTGGAGAATTTGGAGGTGGTGGTAAATATGCACCCCAGGTATGTCTTAAGCTTTTGTGGAAAGAATATTTGTGTTGAAAACATTCTTGTTACACAATAAATGGGCCTATCAGTTTGTTCCTTCTGATCTAAGTCTTTTTTGTGGTGTGTTGCAATGCAGACTGGTTTTGGCTGGTCAAATGGAGTTGTTTTGGCTTTTCTAGAGGAGTTTGGATGGCCTCGGGACCAGATGATAGATTGCTAATGATTTTGTAGTTTGAATGGCCTCACTAGCAGCTCTTTAGAAAAGATGCTGTTCATTATGACAAGCCAACAGCAAATAAAACTGTAGCAACAAATAAGAGTGATTTGTTCCATAATCTTGAAACCAAAGATGTATTCGACTAAGAATACTGAACAATTGAGTTTTGACATGCCGGGCTAATGCATGTCTCACATTCGAAGTGAAAAATTTATTTAGATCCCTATATGATATATGCAGAGAAATTATTGGATTTAATGATCATTCAAGCGCTTATCATGAGTTAATAAACACAAATAGATAATTCAACCCCAATTATGAAATACCGAATCTAGAAGCAATACAAAGAAAGCAACAAAAACAAAGATACAAGATTTGATAACGAAGTAGAAAACCAAAGAAGAACCTCTTCAATTAAAAAGCCACTCCAGGCACCCAATTTTGTAGAAAATTCAATATAGGAAAAGTAGTTACAACATTCTACTTATAAAATTTTTGTATAGTTAGACTTTCTTGTTTGACCTCTGAAAATGTTTTGCTTGCTTTCCTACCATAGTAGTCCTAAATCCTCTAAAATCTTCCTCGAGTGAATCTCCTCCAGGAACGCTTTATCCACACACGCCAAAACCTCTAACACTCCAAGAAATCTCGAACATTTGATGCAATGAACCTCACTGGATTTTTTTTTATTTTTTATTTTTTATTTTTATTTTTTGTGGTTTCAAAACATTCTCACTACCTCGCACTTTGGAATCACAAGATAAGCAGACAAAGGACAAAGGGTCTTTTAGTTGGATTCACATCCTGTAGATTTCTTAATGTACTATATCAATAGATTTCCTTAAATCTTAACTACTCTTTAATGATTTAATGGTTTAGATTCTAACATGTAAGCATTCCACTAACAATATTCTTAAAATAATAAAATAATGTTGCAAACAAAACAATTAAGAATATTGTTAGTAGAATGCTGACATGGTATAATCTAAACCATTAAAGCATTAAAGAGTGGTTAGGATTTAAAGAAATCTATTTGATAGAGTACTTAGGAAATCTAAAGTAAGAAGGAAAGACATAAGTTTTTTTTTTTTTTTTTTTTGGCACAGGGTGTAGCAATCTTTTGTCTAAAGAAAAATCATGCACAAATAGGGTTAAAAGCAAGTACTAAGTAGCACGAAACCTATTCCTAAGAGATTTAGAAAACATGTTCTAGTGCACCCTTAGCGTGATGGTTACTCCACAAGTACAAAATTCTTATGGGGTAAGGGGGGAGGCAAGGGCTAGGGTTTAGGTCTCCAAAAGGAAGTTTCATACACATGCATACTTAGATTATGCTAGAGTACATTTTTATCATGTATCAAAAAAAAAAAAAAAACATGTTTTGGCAATCTCGCTTGAGCGAGGGACAGGCAAACTTTCAGGTTCCATTATTGTTTTGCTTGAGTGAATCTAGATTTTACTTCAATGAAATTATTTGTTGAAAAAATAAATTGTTGAATTAATTAATGAATCTGCAATATAATTGTTGAAAAAAATTGTTGAATTAATCTTTTTTATCATTTATATTGCAGATTCATTAATTAATTCAACAATTTATTTTATACCTACATCTAATTTTTGTCCACTATGTCCAAAAATTGCTCAATACACTTTGATATGTTATGCTTTCCATATCTATAAGCTTGGATATTACATTTTCATTCCACAAGAATTTTCAACAACTAAGCCCTCATTTGGGAGGAGGGAATGGAAATGAATGAAGAGAGTAATTTTAGAATATTCTTCTCTTTACTTGTTTGGGAGTTTAAATAGAGAGAATGGAAAATCCATTCTCTTGTTTGAGAGTTTAAGTGGAAGGAAATGAAATAGGTAGAAGAGAACACTCATTCCTCTCTATATCCTTTAAACTTCAAATTTTCTTTCCCCTCGAAATTGGAGGTAATGGAATTAGATTTAATGAATTTTTTACTAAAACTCCAAAAATAATCCTATATATTCGACCATTTATTTTTAAATAGGAATCTAATAGTAATATTGTCATAAAATGATTAAATTCTTTTCCCTCTATGTTACTCTCAAATAAGATTACTTACATTCCATTCATTTGCATTCCTTTATTTTAAAACATCCAAACAAGATTACTTAATTCCATTTCATTCATATCCTTGGGTTAAATACATTCCATTCTATTCTTTTATGATCATTCTATTTCATTCTATTTATTTCCCTTGTGAACTCCCAAAAGAATGTATTTGGTGTAACTTCATATTAGTATCCAACTCATTAATGAACTAAGACTAAACTTAAAATCATACATCTTTAAGTTTCTTAACATTTTATAATATATATATATATATATATATATATAGAGAGAGAGAGAGAGAGAGAGAGAGAGAGAGAGAGTTACACCGAGTATAATTCGAAGCAATGTTACACCGCTCAATAACTTGTTATCTATATGTGCTTAAGATGCATGCCAATCTTCATGACAATTGAATGTTATTTAACATGTGATTCATAAACAAATCTTTTATTAATTGTTTTAAACTACAAAAACTTGAATTTAATCAATTGATTGATAACATGATTATTAATCTTTGATTACCATAAAATTTTGCAAGCATTAAGAAAATATGAATATAATGTAATCCAATAGTAGATTTTTCAAAATTCACATCTAATAATAAGTTATTAAGTGGTGTAATTCACTCAAAAACTAAAAAAATTAATATCAACTAAGGTGGGGAAAAAAAAGAATAAAGAAAGACAATACCAGAAATCATTTAGTTATTTTTTTAATAAATTTGGATTTATAATAGATATTCTCAAATCCAAATTTTTTTTCTTCCCATTCTTAAGTAAATACACCAAAATAGAATGAATAGAATGAAGTGGACCCAAATAGACCAAATGAACTGAAATTAAACCGAAGTGGACTGAATGGACCAAGTAAACCAAATAGAACAAAATAGACAAAATAAACTTAAGTGGACTAAATTATCGGTCACATAACTTTTTTTTTTTTTTTTTTTAATGCTAGTTCCAGCCATCACACCTCAATTCAATTATTTGGCCACAATCCCTATGATAAAAGATTTTTTCAAAAAAATAAACCATATAAATCTCGAGTTATTTTGTTTCGAGATTCTAAAGATCAGAGATTCAATCATTCAATTAGGTAAGAAACCCTGGATTAGCTCTAGGAGCAGCACCTACAGATTGCACAATAATGTTCTGGTGGAGCTAGCTGCCGAACACTTGATAGGTTTATTTCAACATCTTCCCCAATGAACTGACAAAGAGTTAAACCTTAATTAATTCAAACTAAATTACACATTACCTATATCATATATTCATATTCCAATCCATTGGCATCTTTCTTTTCTTTGGTAAATAAATTCATTGGCACCTTTATGGACTCATTATGTCACAAAAGATTGAAGCACTACTTAGTGGGTAGTGGTGGGTCATTGATAGATCTCTTTCTTTTTCTAAGCCATTGACACCATTCTCCTAAAAAAGCCTATTCTGCAGTGAGATTGCTTAAAACCCAACTAATAAGATATTATAATTGTGACTTGTGAGATTAGCATGCCTTGTTTCATTTGTTTTCTGTGGGGGAGTACAACTTAAAACCCAACTAAAAATATAAGTGAATTTATGACACAAAAAGACAGGCGCACATTTAAGTTTTATTGCTTTGAAATTCCACTTCTCTTTAATCAAATACTTGAGGAGCTTCTTCTGCTTGCTTTCTAAAATTGTCTTATTCTTTTTATTTCTTTTCTCACAAATCACAATCTTTGTCTAGATATTAGATTGGCTTATTTATTAATTTGCTTATTTGTTGAAAGTGGGTAAAACTAAAAATGTAGCTAGAAAAAGTGAAACTTTTTAAAAATCTGTATGTAAAGAAATAAATTCTAGAAAAATGTGTGACAATTTCAAGACTTTCTTTCTTTCTTTCTTTCTTTTTGTGTGGCTAAAGTGAGGTATGTGATGCCAAGCTATTTTTTAATAAGATTCAAATCAAGGAGTTTGAAAGATGTATAATCTGATTAATCCAATATTAATTTAGATTAAGACATTGGAAACCCCTTAAAAGCCTAATTTAAGGGAAGGGTCCCCCTTGCATGATTCCAGGCTCCCACAGAAAGGAGTGGTAATGATTGAAAGAATCGTAGTATTTAAATCAAACCATTAATATTCATGTATGTTTGTGACATTAGACCAAATGGGTTCTAATTTCTAAAAATAGATCTGGAAAAATAAGTGGAAAGTATGACTAGATTTGCAAATTTGCATATATAAATATAGTCTTGTGGGATTCCCTCCTCTCTCAGTGCTTATTAGTCAAATAGAGTTGGCGAGCTAAACACCCAAATGAGAGGATAAGAGCTTTTTCTTCATTAAGATAAAGAGGTACAAAATCCAAGGTTTGATACGTTTTGGTGTATCATATATTCGAGACAAGTTGGTCTGAAAGAACGTTGGGCTACTAGGTCTATCTGAGGACGTAATATTAGACTTATGGACCTCTGGTTTTAACTTAATAAAATCACATACTCAATCAAGTTCTTAAATAAAGTTGAAGCAAATAATGTGCTCTGCTCAAGCATATTTTCCCCTTTGTGGCCAAACTTGTTACACGCATATATAGAAAGAGTGAGTGACCTAAGCTTGCTGTTGTGGAACCAAGCATGCCCCTTCTTTGTACAATGGATTGCTATAATATTTCTTATCTAAATTAACAATGATAAATGATTGTTTTTAGCTGCCAATGTTCTCATTTAAAGGCAAAACAGTATATAATGGATTTCTAAAACCTTTTGGTGTAAAGGCATATCTCATGTCCTGGACAACTTCACTTTACCGAGCCATGTGTAAATATATCACATTAAAAATATTAATGGAGAAAATGAGCCATTTTGTTTTGAACTAAGGATTATAATACTATCTTTTGGCTCTATCCAAACTTCCATGTATTTTGATCTACATTAGAATATTCTATAGTATGATCTACTTTTGTTTCCAGATTTATTTTTTTGATTTTATATGAATGTGTATATATGTTGTAATTTTAGTTGGGTTATAAGAGAGAGCTTAACTTCAAGGCCCATTGTTAAGTAAATTTATTGACCTCAAAGGATTATAATACCATCTTTTGGCTCTATCCAAACTTCCACGTATTTTGATCTACATTGGAATATTCTATAGTATGATCTACTTTTGTTTCCAGATTTATTTTTTTGATTTTATATGAATGTGTATATATGTTGTAATTTTAGTTGGGTTATAAGAGATAGCTTAACTTCAAAGCACATTGTTAAGTTAATTTATTGTTGCTTATAGGTCTTCTTTTTGTTGTAATTTGCGTCTTCCTGGTGCAGTCCTGACTCCTGAATGCTTGCAGGAAGGATGCGGCTTTTTTTTTCTCTTTAATAATATTCTCAAGCTTAGCACACATTTATAAACTCATTTTGTTACAATTGTTCTATGTGATAGACTGTGATTGATTGTTTGTTACTATCATATGAAGTCAATATTTTTTTTTCACTATTCACAATTTATCACGTAAAATAATTATAGTAAAGTGTGTAATACTAGCATTATTGTATTCTTAGTTATTAGCACAAAAAAAAAAAAAAACAAATTACTAAAATATTAATCCAATTGATAGTAATATAACATAAACAAAGAATTATATAAGGATTACCGCTAAAATGTTCTTGTGGTACTGGTTACGCGGGGCAGAGTGACATGCCTTCAATTTTTCCTAACGATCACAGTGTTAAACTTAAATTGATTTCCCTGAAAAATACTCAACTCTTTGAGACTTTGAGCTCCCCAAGCAAAGTAACAATAGCTTTTGCACTCATGTATGTATTAGTTTCAATCAGAATTGGATTTATAAAAAAAAAAAAAAAAAATTGACTTTTTTTTTCCCTTTTCTTTTACGAAAATGCAGAAAATCATTTTGAAAGCTAATAAAGGTTTCTTTCTTTTTAAGTCACAAGCAAGTAGCAACATGATAAACAAAGGACACAGATTAAAAAACAAAGGACTGACGAAGTGTCAGCTTCAGAAGGATAAGAACACTTTTTGGGACATAGACCATAGTGAAAGGCTAAAGAACAAAATAGAAGACTAGAGAGAGTCAGATTAATTTGGTCGGCCAAGGTTCCTGTGAAATTTAACAGTAACTTTTTCAAAGTAAGAGCAATGCTGCATACACCAAAAAAAAAAAAAAGTTTGCAACATTTTTAATACAAACTGATATAACAAGTTTGTACTAATTTTTTTCTGATTAACCAGTAATATTATTATTTTACCTACAATTAACAATCTATCGCATTATCTTACTGTGAAGTTTGTCAGTCTGGTACCAAAGATTTATCTCCTGCAAGTTAAGTGAATAATTTTTATGTACTTTACAGTTGGGAAAATGTTAATGGTTGTACTTAGAGTATTAGTTTATAAATTATTTTTAAAAATATTTTATAAAATAATTAACTTTTTATTAATTTTTTATATTTTTTATAAAAATAATATTAAAACTTTTAAAATATAATTTATTAACAATTGCGAGCACCGTTAACATACCTGATAAAGCCAAGTTTTAGATCCCAGAACTTACCCAAATGCAATTGTTAATTTTGATATAAGCAGCACTTGTGGTCATAAAAGTATATCCGAATATCAAAACGTGGGGACATGCACTGGGCTACTAGCACAACCAGACTGTAGTATAGGCTGTATAGCAGGGTTGTGGAGAAACCAACACAGTAGTATGATGGAATATGCCTCTATAAAATATGTTTATCGAAGAAGAGGAATATGATATCATAGGGTCCCTCCATGGGGCATGGGTTGTGGGGATTTGTGGAAGTGCCTAAAAAATTTAAAAAAAAAAAAACTCTAAATTTTTGTGACTTCTTTTCCTTTATTTCAAAACCTTTTGGCTCATAATAAAGTCTTCACCTTCCTTTTCCCACCCTATCACAGATTTCGACAGCCAACGTGCTCTAGGAAATCATATTCTCTTCCTAAATTATAATATTTTTAGCTAAACTCCTAAATTATAATATTATATGTTCATCAAAAAAAATATATATATAATATTATATACATGCTTCTTAAACATCTTTATAATTCAATTTCAAATTATGAGTATGGGGTTTCTTTTGTTCGGATTTTCCAAGGATATGCTAGTGTACAAAACACCCTTATCTCAGTTAACCCAATAATTAAAGGAATATTTATCATATAATCCATTTTAACAAATGATTCACAAATCCTTCTTGTTTGCTAAATTACATAAATTTGAGCTGTTCAATCAAGTATTGTCGATTAAGTGAAAATATAACAGAATTACATTCAATTCTTATTTTGTAAGAAAGGTACAAAGAACTAACTTCATTAAAGTGTGTGTGAAGGTTTGATGTGGCCCATGTGGGTATGATAAGTTTGCTCATAAGCCTACATCAGAGAAAGTTAATTGTTTTTTAGCTTCTTAATATATATTTTTTCCAATAATTCAATAGTTGAGGCTCTTGAGAGTGAGAGGATTTAAATTTGAATATTTTCACTAAAAACATCAAGGTTTGTCAATAACCAATTTAAGTTATAAAACTCTTAGCTGTTCTTTTCAATTTATTATTTATTAATATCACATACATATATGTGGGTGCGAGTTAACTAAATAAATAAAATATTTTATCATCAAACAAGGAACTTTAAATTTAATTTTACTTGAACAAAAAAAAAATACTTATTCATATATAGACTAAAATCTTACAGTCCCTATCAAGAGTCTTGTAATCATAGGTGAAGTTAAGGGTGCTAAGGGGGGCCCATGACCCCCCTAACATTTGAAATTTTCCATTAATTTTCTTTTATATTTGGTAATAAATCTAAAAATTACACAAAAATGTATTCACCGGCCCCCCTGAGAAAATTTCGTGACTCCGCTATTGTTTGTAACTCAATTAGTTGACATTTTTTAATATTTTTAAATAAGACATACAGTGTTCAATTCTCCTCTCATTTCCATAATATTTATATATATAATTTTTAAAAGTCCTAACATATGTATTAAATATATATATATATATATATATATATATATATATATGAACAACTTACTAATCATGAGATGATGAGACCAACAATCTGTTGTTACCCAACATTTAAAAAAAAAAAAAAAAAAAAAAAAAACCACACCTTAATGGTTATCTTTTTCGCGCTCCTTGGTCCAATTTAATCTAGTCCACCCGTATTTGCTTGCACTATAAATACAAATTGTGAACATCTTTTCCCATATGGCCCCATAAGAAAACAAACATCTTTTTCTCAACAAACAAAACTGCACCCCACAAGTTTACCCAAAAGAAAGTCTCTCCATTTTCAGTCGCTTGATAAGGTTAATGCTAAAATCTTAGGCGAAAATGCAAATTACGTAAGTTAAATTTGGTCGATCAATTGTCATTTTAGCCTTTTTAAGTTTCATTTTTATCATTTTGGTTTTGTAGTTTGCATTTATTGTCTCCGTTAATCCTTCAATATCTATAGCTCCCATTAACTATTAAAAAAATGCTAGATTTTTAAGACCTAAAAAAAAAAAAATTAATGCTTTCTTTTTAGGACAAAGTTTAGATACAAAATTGGTTGTAGAACCTAACTCAATATTTTTTTTTATTAAAGGTAAATTTTAACAAATCCACCATTAGATTACATTTTCTTCTTATATTCTCCATACTTGCAAAATTTTTAGAAAATTAAAGATCAATAACTATGTTATCAATAAATTGTTCAAATTGCAAGTTTTTGTAGTTTAAAATTATACATAAAATATAAATTTATAGATCATATAGTAAATAATATTTAATTAACACAAAATTTGACAAGTGTATTAAGAGCGTAAAGAACATGCAATTCAACGGTTAGATTTTCAAAATATGTAATAATATCTATTTTATTGAGTAAAGTTGTAACCTTAGGTTACAATCAATTTTATAACTAAACTTTGTCATTTAAAAAAAATGCAAAAAAAAATCCTTTAAGTTTGTCAATTGTCATTTCACTCATTTGGTCCAATAAGTTTCAATTTTTTGTCATTTTGGTCATGTAAGTTTACATTTGTTGTCACCATTAATCATTCTTAACTATAAATTTTTTAACAAAATGGAGCAATGACTAATGGTGATTGTAATTTGCAAATGTGAACCTACAAAACTAAAATGATAAAAATAAAACTTATTTGACCAAAATAACAATTTACCAAAGTTAACAATGTAATTTGCATTAAAAATCCATTAGTCATTTTTTTAAAATAGAAAAAAGGGGCTTACACATGTGATAATTAGCTCTACACCACATTCTTCATGTTGTATCATGGCTTGGGACCACTTGAATATTAATGAAACTTAATACTATTCGAACTTATAACTCCTGAATTAGCAGTAAAACAGATTACAACTTCTTACAATTATATTAACTCTCCAAATGGTTATTTTATTTTATTTTATTTTGCTGAATAATGGTAATTTTAGTTAAACCTTACTTTTATATATTTTTATAGAGAGAGAGAGAGAGAGAGCTGTGCATATGTAGTTGAACAAGAATGATTGACCGGGTAAGTGTTTTTCCCGATGAAATGACAGATTCGAGGCCGTAGGATTGACCGATCTGAAAAACTCTGAAACCCTCACGTGCAATTTCCTTTTGACAATTCTTACATAAAAAATCGTGCCCATCCCCATATTTTATTACTCTAAATTAATCGCCGACTCGTTTCCAACCAACCAACAAGCGCCACACACACACACGCTCGCGGACCATAACATACAAGTAAGGGGAAATTGCAGTTAATCCACCTTTGGTTTGGCCTGTTTTAATAGTGCCTACCTGTGATTTGAAATTTGTCACTTAACCCATCTGAGGTGACCTCCGTTAGACCCCCGTTACCCACCTCTGCCCTTTCCGTTAGAAAATCCCCTTTACTATATAACCCAAAATTAAAACCCAATTAGAACCCTTAAAAAAAAAAAAAAAAAAAAAAAAAAAAAAAAAAAAAAAAAGGAAAGAAAGAAAAAAGAGCTCTCTCCCTCTCTCTCTACCTTAGAACCCTTAAAAATCCACAATAACAATCACAAACCCAGCAACAACAAACACAAACCCAAACCTAAACCCAAACATCTGTTTTAATAGTGCCTACCTGTGATTTGAAATTTGTCACTTAACCCATCTGAGGTGACCTCCGTTAGACCCCCGTTACCCACCTCTGCCCTTTCCGTTAGAAAATCCCCTTTACTATATAACCCAAAATTAAAACCCAATTAGAACCCTTAAAAAAAAAAAAAAAAAAAAAAAAAAAAAAAAAAAAAAAAAGGAAAGAAAGAAAAAAGAGCTCTCTCCCTCTCTCTCTACCTTAGAACCCTTAAAAATCCACAATAACAATCACAAACCCAGCAACAACAAACACAAACCCAAACCTAAACCCAAACATCTGTAAGAAATGGGTACAAGGAGCTAACTATAATGGATTTCTTCAAATCCATCTTCTCCGAAGACCCAGACCAACCCCAAAACGACGACGCTCCCGAACTGAACCTGGACCCAAATCCAAACCTAGATCCGGACTCGGACTCCACCGCGATTTGGAGTTTCGGCGGATTGATCAAAACGATCGCGTCGAAATCAAAGTCAGTGATCTAGATCTACCGGCGCGATGTAGAGAATTCGGGTCCGGGTTGAAGAAAGAAACGTCAGTGATTCGAGAAGTCGCGTCGCGTGCCGTCATGGATTTCTCGGCTTCGCTCGACGCCGACGCTTCCATCCCTCAGGAATCGCTCGAGTTGGTCGGTCAAGCCATCGACTTAGGTTTGTGTTTCTCGGCTTTGCTCGATGCCGACGCTTCCATCCCTCAGGAATCGCTCGAGTTGGTCGGTCAAGCCATCGACTTGAGTTTGTGTTTGGACTTGAGTTTTTTTTGGACTTGGGTTTTGTGTTTGGACTTGGGTTTTTCGGGTTTTCTGAAGATGGATTGCAGGTTTTGTGAAGATGGATTGCTGGGTTTGTGTCTGTATTTTTACTGATGTTTGGGTTTGTGTTTGGAAGATCTGTTGTTGGGTTTGTGTTTGTGTTTCTGGGTTTGTGATTTTTAAATTTTAATTTTGTGTTCTTAGATCTGGGCTTGTGATTTTGTTCAAGACATAGATCCCAATTAATGTAATTTTTTATTTTTATTTATGTTTTTAATTTTTTTTAATTTAAATGTTGACGTGGATTTGTGGCTTTATTTGTGACCGTAGATGTATTGGTTTTCTTGTCATTGTAAAAATATGTTTGGCAATTGCAGTGGGCATTGGGTAAGAACGTTAAATGCACATTTCTGGGTTTTTTTTTTTTTTTTTTTTTTTTTTTTTGATGTGAACATTTCTGGGTTTTTAATTGTGAAGAAGAAGAAAAGGAGAAAAAAGAGGAGAGAGACATAAAACATAATGAAAAAGACACATTTACCCATATTTTTAACGGTGAAAAGGGAGAGGTGGGTAACGGGGGTCTAACGAAGGTCACCTCAGGTGAGTTAAGTAACAAATTTCAAACCACGGGTAGGCACTGTTAAAACGGGCCAAACCACAGGTGGGTTAACTGCAATTTCCCCTATAAGTAATTATCCCTATGTTTAGCAACAACCAAAAAAAAGTAATTGTTCCTATTAATATTTTCATCATTTGTTTTTATGTTGGTGATTAGTGATTACACGGTGTACTTTCTTTTCCATTAGAATTTAGCCATGCGTTGGCCACGTTCTGATAGGATTAGGATGGTTTGGTTGGTTTAATGGCCATCAATACGAAGGTTTAGGAGTGTTTGATCCTATTATTTAAATAACACAACACGTATTTTTAAAACTCTTTTTAACTTACACATATTTCTATAATATATATTTCTTTGCTACTATTATTTAAATGATAGTTTTCAGTATTTAAATAATATCACACGTATTTTTACACACTTTTTTATCTACACGTATTTTTAAAAAATACAAACAATTTTACTAGAATAACATTACCTAACGAGCCCTATAATATTTAAACAACGATACTAGAAATTTTTTACCAAACAACTCTTATTGTGCCAAGGGTGGTGAGGTAAAAGTGTTGTTAGGACACAACTCGAGTCCTAAGCCCAAAAAGGAAGTGGATCTAGGCTCAATAAACCCAATACAATGACTTTGTAGATAGTGGATTGAAAAACTAGGTTATAATGAGCTGGGTAACAATTATAATGGATCCAGAAGACAGTAAAACAAGAATGGACTGGTGTTATCTAAGGAAAATTATACTCGGCACAGTCTGAGGAGATCAGTTCTTGTATATATTACTTGAAGTTGGTTACAAATATGGTTTTAATTGCTATAGTACTTCTTTCTTAATTTTTCAATCCCTTTCTCTTAGGGCATTCCCTCTAATTTATACTATTTCTCCATTCTCATCTCCACCCTCCACGTGGACAGTAGATTGTTTGTGTTGAGTCTTGTCCCATCGGCATCCTCCTGAAATCTTTGGGGGTAGCTGTAAGGCTGAAAAAACACTATTTAGATATCACTTCCCCATTAATGCGGCCAGAGAGTTAGCTACAAAGTATTCAATGTGGTGGTAGCAACTCTCTCTTAAATATTTCTTAACTCCCATTTGTCTTATACGTTCATAGTACATATCCTTATCGATAAAACTTCCTGAAACGTAATCTTGGATGATAGGACACACGTTTTGATCTTTGTTTCGTTTAGCCGAGAGGATATTCCTCTTAGGCCTACCTTCCCCAACCCCCTCATTTGTAGCTTACTCATAGGGGTCTGAGTCTTACATCTTCAATAATGTTTATATGTCCTCGGACCACTCAACGTCCTTGGCCAAGGTCCAAGACCCAATATATATACTTTTGGACCCCTTATCCCTACAAGTGTAATTACCTTGTGTGTAACAGTGCAAGAGAATAAATTCAATAACTTTCAACTTTGTGGTCTCTTCAACCCATTAATGGCTGTATTAATAGTTTTCAATGTGGTCTCTTCAACCTATTAAAGAAAAGGTGTCTCTTCAAAGAGGTAAAAATTCATGTTTGATTTATCAGCTCTCATAATTTTACTATTATTAGGGTCAGTTTGGATACCGATTATTACTAAAAACTGAAAATTGAAAACACTGTAACAAAATAATTTTTAAATGTGTGGATAGTGCCATGGGACTCAGTTTTAATGAAAATTTTACTGAATTAGACAACTTGTGGGTCCCATAAACAGTGCATGGGACCCACTGACAGAGATGCAAACGCGAGCGCAATCCAAACGGTCACTTAGTGTTCTTACTCTACAAACCATCTTCGTTTCTAATTGGATGTAAAATATACCAAAAGAATTGACATGGTTTTACTTGATCAAGGATAAATCTTTCGGTTAGCTTGGCTAGGATAATAATTATTTACTCAATTCAGGCAACGTAATAGTTGTTTACTTTATCCCATGAGAAGATACATACTCGACAATGTGATATATACCTAACTAAGTCAGGACACTAATTTCCTCCTACTTAATCTTCTTAATAACGGATTGGAAAAAATATCAATCAATATTGTGGTACTCAATTCACCATGGATCTTACAATCACCATTTAAGAAGCCAATTGAAGATTGAGCAACTAATACTCCAAAATTAATGCCAACAATGACAAGTTGTTGCATGCCATTTATCACAACAACAAGATTCCAAGAAACTAATCTCATCAATAACTTTCATAATTAACCTTAAAAGGGGAGGAGGAAGCTTAGAGAACCAAGTATGCACAAGATAATCTAAAAAAGAGGCCTCCCGTTTTACTAGAAAACTGAAATTTCTAACTTGACTATTAGAGGACTAGTTATTAACGCCATATTGGTGTCCGCTAACTTTCTTCCATACATATGAAGGAATCTATTTTCAAATCAATTGTGCAGCCCATTCTATCGTTAAGACATTAATTTATTTCAATATGCTAAGGTATGCGCACATTTTTTTTTATTTAAAAAAAAATCTAGAAATATGATGATAAGTTTATAATTTATGAATTTTTATAAGACTCTCATATACTTTCACACAACTTTTGAAAGAGATTTCTTCATATTAACATTTAATCATATCTTAATGACTAACTTGCCTCATTAACTTGTATATATATATATATATATATATATAACATGCGATTAGAGAAAACTTTACACATGAATTTGCTTAATTTAATTACTGAATAATTGATACTAACAAATTTCCTATATAACATAAAATTAAATGAAACAAAGACAACTCACTATAAATTTTTTTTTTTCAATCTCATTATGATTGAGAGCTATACTGTCACAATCATATTTTTTTTTTGGTGGTAAACTTGTCACAATCATATTGTGCCATATTACGTAAAACTTACACAAATCCACAAAATCATATAGAAGACATGCAAAATGATGTGATAAGGTCTAAATATATGTCGTTTTAATGTGAAGAAGCATCCACCGAAACGCCAAAAGAGACAACGGCGATCATATCCCCCGATCTTTTCGTCTGTGCCCACGTCTTTTTGGATCATCTCTAAACTCACTCACACCAATTACAAATAATAAACAATTGGTGAATAAAGTAACCTCCATTTTCTAATTAGTCAAGTAAATTAAACCCTCCATTTGGATTAAGTGTTGGATTCGACCCACTAACAAACAACAATAGACCCAATCATACGCACATTTTATCTCAATCAATCAATGACAAATATGTAATCCTCTCTCTCTCTCTCTCTCTAATTGATTCTCCACCTAGCTACTACACCAATAAAATCCCATAAAAACCTTTTCTTTTTCTTTAAGCTTTCAACTAGCCCTGCAAAAGCAAAACCCTCTTTCCCTTCTCTTCTCTGGGATCATCTTAATTAGGCCCCCATCAGCCTCTCTATCTTTGAAGCACGCATTCATAGAAACACGGTAAATCCAAAGCGGCGTAGGCTGCAAAATCTGACAAAGAAAACACAACCTTTCGCTCTCTACTCAATACACCAAAACTGACAAGTAAGTACACGTACTTTGGGGTTTTTTGACAGTTTTGTGATACTCCAACAGTGTACGTTGTCAACTTAGTTACACACTCACTCACACTTTAACCAAAACACACAGAACCCATTACCCCAACTTCCCAACTGAACCAAAAAAAATTCAAGAATACCCACCATAACAAAGAAACTGCTAGTTACTGCTAGAGAAACCCAGTTAAAAAAAAAAAAAAAATGCTTGAGACCGTGAAGTACCTAATCGGCTCAGCCGGTGCTAGTGGCTACGGCTCAAAGTCCACGGCAGAGCAAGTCACCGAAAGCTGTGGTGATCTGAGCTCCATCACAGCCATCATCACAGGTAATCAATCGTGACCGTTCAATCAAAATCCAGTATATATAAGTATGTGTGGGAGCTAGAGTGAGAGTTTGACTTGGGTTTTTTGTGATTGGCTAGGGGCTACGTCGGGGATCGGAGCCGAGACAGCTCTGGTTTTAGCCAAGCGAGGAGCCAGACTGGTTCTTCCGGCTAGGAGCCTCAAGGCCGCTGAAGAAGCTAAAGCTCGTATCGTGTCGGAGTGTCCTGAGTCCGAGATTCTTGTCATGTCGCTCGACCTTAGCTCTCTCACTTCTGTCCGAAATTTCGTCTCCGAGTTCGAGTCCCTTGATTTGCCTCTCAGTCTTCTCATGTAACTCCAAAAGTCCTCCTTTATTTTTTTGTCGTTTTTTATTTTTCATTGTACGTTTTCGACAATGTACTAGTATTGTTATTAGAATAATATATAAAACATAAACCGTAGACTGTAATTTTGTTATAATAATTTGATAATTTAGAAGGGTGAATTTGAATCTTGTACGTGGTTAAAAATATTAAGAAATTTTTAGTAAGCGGATTATAATTTTGTATAATTTTTAGTTTCTTGATAACCAAAATACATATATATATATATATATATATATATATATATATGCGTTCGATGGGAGATTGATCTACATATACAAAAGAATATACAAAATATATTAGAATAGACTATGGTTTTGTATTCTACTATATGACCCGATTTCCATAATTTCTCGATGACCAAAAACAATTATAAGTGATCGATGAGAAGTTGGTGTTTATAAGAAAATAATTGTAGACATTTTAGACTATGGTTTTGTATAATAAGATGTGACTTTGTCTTTGTATTTGATCTTAGAAACAACGCGGGCAAGTTTACTCACGAGCATGCAATCTCTGAAGACGGAGTAGAAATGACCTTTGCCACTAATTATTTAGGTAAGCTATATTGAAACATATTATAAAAAATGGTGGATTTGTTTGTGGGGTTTTAGCAGAGCTTCAATAAAGAGCTTTTCTTTTTTCTTGTTTTGTTTTCAATGAATATATGCAGGTCATTTTCTGTTGACGAAGCTGTTGCTGAATAGGCTGATCGAAACGGCAAAGAAGACCGGCGTTCAAGGCCGAATCGTGAACGTGTCGTCGAGCATTCACGGCTGGTTTTCCGGTGCCTTAATCCGATATCTCGGTCTGATTACCCGAGACAAAAGGTGAATATAGAATAAGGAAAAAAAAAAAAATTATGTGTGTGTACTATATATGTATATGTATGTACGTATGACTTTGATTTGATTGAAATTTGTCTTGGTCTCTACAGCCATTATGATGCAACACGTGCTTATGCGCTTTCGAAGCTTGCCAACGTTTTGCACACCAAGGAACTTGCTTGGAGGCTTAAGGTTGTTTAATTATTTGATTTATTAGTTAGTTATTGGATTTGGAGACAGAAAAAGAAAAGTGAAAGTTTGTTTCTTTTGTTTTTAACTTGTTCTTGTTCAAATTGTTTTGTTCATTTAACATTTACAAAAATATTTTACAAAAACTTGCAGCAAATGGAGGCCAACGTGACTGTGAATTGTGTTCATCCAGGAATAGTGAGAACCAGACTCACCAGAGAACGTGAAGGCTTTGTCACAGGTTAAATTGGAACCCCCAAACAAATAATAATAATATGTTTTAGTAGATTCCACTTTCCAATAACTTAATTGGTAAAGGTCTTTGTTGTCAAATAAGAGATACTCTGTCTTGGCTTAATATCAAAAAATAATGATTGTGCGTCCAAATCATATGGTATTTATCAATACATAGGACTATAGTAGTATGTATATAGTTGAGACCATTATTTTAACTTTTAATTCTGAGTTTTTGGGTGTTTGATTAATATGCAGATTTAGTTTTCTTCTTGGCTTCCAAGCTCTTGAAGACAATTCCTCAGGTATGTGTAAGCTAAAATATTGGATATACAATTCAATTTTAAATGAAACTTTCATTTGTTATCCTATGATTTCTTAGAAACTGTCAAACCATATGACTGGAATACGATAATATATGTTATAGGCTGCTGCTACCACATGTTACGTTGCTACTCATCCAAGACTGTTAAATGTGTCCGGAAAGTACTTTGCCGATTGCAATGAAGCTACAACTTCAAAATTGGGATCCAACTCATCCGAAGCTGCACGATTATGGTCTGCTTCTGAAATCATGGTTTCTAGTGACCCAAAAGCAGTGTTTAATCCACTCAACGCCTTGTTTTGAAAAAGATATAAACAAAAGTAGAAAAGAGATGTATAAGAAACAAAAAGAAAGGAAAGAGAGAAAGAGAAAGGAAAATAGTACACACTAAATCTAGCTAGAAGAAATACGTTTGTATACTGGGGTTTGAGTATTGTAGTAATAGATAATTAGATATGATATATATCCTTTGTATGTTATAAGATATATATATATATATGTGCACCTCTTAGTTGATACAGGTTAAGCTCTATGTTAAGACTTATAAAAATGAGAGTATGAAATAGAGTATGGTATGGTGTTATATTAGATTGCTATTATCATACAATGATTATGGGATTACAGTTTATATATGTTGATGGGGTTTTTGATTGGGAAATGAAAGTGCTTGAAAACCCTAAGATTGTGTTAATAATACAATTAGTACGCATGTATATTGGTTTTTTTAAAGCAAATATATTTGTTAAAAAAAAGAGGAATGAGTGGACAATAAGAACATGGGGTCGGTTCGTACCATGTGGTGGTGGTTGATTTTTGAGGAGTATCTTTGAGAGTGTTGGTATGGGTCCTAGTAACATGCGTCATGGGGGAAGATACACGCGTTTGAGGGCATGTATGCCTCTCCTTCATCATACTCTGATATGATATCATCACAAAATCATTTTATCCATTTCTTTTTGGTGATAGGAATTGGACCTGAACTTAGTTAATAGTAATTTTTCTCCTCTTGGCCATGAGAAAGGGTGATATTTCACAAGACATTTTGGATAAATCAAGCAACAAAACTCAATCCATTAGCCAAAACTATCCCTAGCTACCATATTCCATATAGCAATCCAACTAGTTGATTACACCCTGTGAATTACATCACGATAGTTACAAGTGGATTATACAAATTTTCTGTTCCATTTTTTGTGATTAGTATAGCATAAAATGGTATACAAAAAATAGTTCAAAAAATTTGTATTCAAATTTTACCTTAAACATTTGGAACGTCACTAGTCGGCACTACACTCGTTCATTCTTTTTGCAAGCATCCTTTTCAAATGAACCGTAAACCAAATGCATCAACACCAAACATAGCATTGAGCTCTACTCATGGTGCTCGTGATACAATCAATACTCAATTAACTTTAAACGATGTACATGTTTATATGCTGCAAGCATTGAAGTCCATTATAGAAACAGTTTCTAGAGTTTTGATAAGGTTTGACTAGGGTTTTAAATATATTTCCTGTTTCTCAAAAAGTAAAATTGCGTGCTACAACTACAATGGACCAAGTCAGTTATTGATGTCCCTTTTTCCAATAATATATGCTATTCTCTGCCCCTCATGGCTATTATATCAGGCAAACTTTTGACTTCCATTATTTCCTTGGGACCAACATAAATATTGTTAGGGTCAATTGTTGGATATCATTGACTGTTTATTACCCTAAACTAGTTAGCCATAATTAATAAAATATTAGCAATTATCCCAATTGCGTACCTTATCAGTGAAGCATTATCTGATACGATTAACTTAAACCAAAGTCTGAAAAAAGGACTCATCCAAAAAAAAAAAAAAGTGTGAAAAAAGGATGTGCATTAGGAGCAAGTGTGACCTAACATGAATCTTTATGAATTCTACTCCTACCTCAAACTCTATAGTCTATAGGTGATATTATTGCTAAAAGCTTGTTGCAATGGCTACAAAATTAAAATACTTTAATCCCCTCCCCCTCCCAAAATAATGAACTAAAAAAAAGCTCCAAATTAAACCACCATCCCTAAAACCAGTAAACCTTTTTTTTTTCTTTTTTTTTTTTAATTTAGATGAGTAGATAGTGGGAGAGGGAGAAATGGAGTTCAAATCACATACACGTGACACCACAAAGAATATCATTACCATTGGATTATCACAAAAACCCATTAAAACCAACAAATTAATCACTTAATATTTGTTAAATATTTATTGTGGGCGTTAAAAACCAATTACTAAAAAATATTCAAAAAGCTAGATAGAGGGTGGTGTTGGTATGACAACCACAATTTATTTATCTAAAACATATAAGGGAAGTTCCTACAATACGAAACTCAAACAATTGATTTAACCATATAACACAGCTTGTATTCCAATTGAAACTTGCTCATTACAATAGAGAAAACTCTCTTTCCCGCGGTATTCAACTGTAACAGATTGGAATTTCTTTTTATTTTCTCTCTATCCACTCTCCCCCTCTCTTTTTTCTGATCCCCCTTCTATTTGCCAGTCCCTCCCCTTATATAGGCATATTTTCTGCCCTTATCCTCCCGGTTGTCCTATCTCCAGCCGGATTCTCAGGGATATTTTTCATCTTCTTTATTGGGTTCCACCATTCCTTTAGGAGTGTTTTCACTGTTCAGGTTGTCTCATATGTATTTAATGCGGCAGAGGTTAGGTGGAAGACCCCTCATTAATGCGAAGGTAAAGATCTCTGCTAATCTTATCTATTTAGAGGGTTTCCTGGGGTTATATCCGCCAATTCTGGGCACGTCGTTGATTATCCATGTTCGATACCTCAGATAAGACTTTGTTAAATG
The DNA here is from genome assembly GCA_023736055.1 of Quercus glauca. NCBI lineage: Eukaryota > Viridiplantae > Streptophyta > Magnoliopsida > Fagales > Fagaceae > Quercus > Quercus glauca. Next base: position 70,697,730 of record CM043316.1, on the reverse strand, counting down.
TAGTGTATTGTCAATTTTGCAGGAACGATTCGTAAGGATTCCCTTTGCTTCCTAAATATATGGACTAGTCCCATTCCATTCCATGAGGTCTTCTTGGCTATTGGGCCTTATCTTAAGCAGATGGGTTTGGTCCATTCCCCTTCACAGGGTCTCCTAGGTGATTGGGCCTCAGGTCTGGGTGAAAATTCTTCAATCCCCCTGCATTTATGAAGACAATAAAAAATGTATGTTGTATTGGGAATATGAACCTCTCTATTTTGATAAGACTCTATTTCATGATTAAGATTTTGTGTGTGTATATAATAATATACTTAGAGTAATGCTACAGTCACAAACTACATTTTACAACATTTTTACAAACTGTTGATGTGGTCAACTTCTTATTAGTTTTCATCTATACACACCATTAATATCACTTTTTTATTTGCCAATAACTACTGTGCGTGCCCAAAATATCTTTAACGGGCTAGGCCTAAAAATTGGGTTCACAACTTACTTGTATAGTGGGCTTAGTGTTTCCTACTATGGGTAGTCCCTCGCCAGGCGACCCAGCGGCACTCACAAGTTTTCGTGAACCTCACTATCTTTCTCTTTAAGTTACTTTCCCTCCTGACGATAATAGTACTATCACTCTTTTACCCTCTGTTCTTTTCCCCAGAATTGCCAACCCCCTTCTTCTCCTTCTATTCCCCTATTTATAGTTTGAAATGGGTGGGGGTGTTATGATTGCTTTTTGATCTCACTTGTGTGGATGGAGTTCAATTTCACTATTTCTGATAAGAAGATGCTCTGTTAGGAACGGTGGTAATGGCATTGGAACTGGTTCCAACCTCCAAGAGACTACTCGGCAGTGATACTCCCCAAGGCAATACGAAGCTGCCGAGAACATAGGCTGTTCTGAGCAAGCGCATTCCCAACCAAGGTATATTTGTTCGGAGCGTGCTTGCTTATGGCGCGTTCAAGATAAGATGGACCTATTATGGTACTTGGGCTTAGATTGGGCCTTAAAGTGGGTTCAGACCAAACCCAAGGTTCGGTAAGTGTGGGATCATGCCTTATGCGCGTGGAATCATGCATCACACCATAGGGCCGGGGCCATGGTCCAATGGGCTTGAGATCATCCCCCATAGAGCCGGGGCCAAGGCCCAATGGGCCTGGGATCATACCCCATACAATAGCCCCTCTTAATTCGTACCCAGCCTTTAGGAACGAATTAAGGACGGCTCATCAAGCGCTAGTGATCCCTCGGGAAGCCCAATCTTTAGCCGTTAAATGAACAAAATGGTCATTAATGCCGTCTTAAAAGGAGCGTTATGCCAAACTGTCGTATCTATTCGTAATCATAGTCTGACGGTTCATGAACTGAGGCCACGCGAGTGGAGGTTACAAAAAGAATTCAGAAAGTTTTTCCCGCCTCTTTTCTCATTAAATGCCTCAGCCCTATAAATAGTTCTTTCTGAGTTTTCATTCTACTCTTTACTTCCTTTCTCATTCAACTTCCTCTCTGCCGAGCGTATTTCTTCCATGCATAAATTCTTCACTCGAGATCACCAATTCCTAGAGCCCATAGTAAGTTTCTCTATTCCTTCCTCTTCTTTCAATTTTTTCTTCATTCTAGAGTGTCAAAATGGGTTATTCTCATCTCCTTGTTTCTGAGGTGTCTTTGGCTAATTTTAGAACAGCTTATGATGTCCCTGGGGATGTTGATATTGCCTACTGTCATAAGGGTGATATCGCTTTCCAGAGACGCTCTAATCCTAACGTAGTGTTTTTCCCTTTGATGGCTATTTTAGAGGGAGGGCTTAGGTTTCCTGTAGACCCTCTTATACTCGGCACCCTTAGGTTTTACGGCTTATGTCTTGACCAGCTTCCCCCCAATTTTTACTGAGTTGAAAGTTGTGTCAGTAGGTTAAATCGAATGTACGTGCTTCAACTAAACCACCACGACATAAACTTTATATATAGTTTGTGTGGCAACATTAGGTCCGATTATTATTTAAAAGCTAGGGACGTACGGGTACGGCTTATATCATGCCTTCCCGATTCTAACAAAAATTCTACAGGAGAATTCATTCAGGTGAGCGAAAATTGGCTTGCTGATGAGCTCCCCTGCCCAACTTCGCCGCACGACGTTGGTCGATACCAAGTATTTTTATTTGCTTTGAATCTGATTCTTTTCCTATACTTATTTCACTTACACATATACTAACTGGTCTTCACGTTGTTTTGGTGCAAATACCAAAAGATTTAAATCGGACCTTAAAGTTGTGCACATGAGAGATCTCAATTTTGTACTCAGGTTGGAGATTTTTGTGCACTCTGATGGTCAGCTCTGGGCGTCCCATTTAATACTCGGCTGTAATCCTGTGTACTCTACTTGGCAGTCATTTAGCTAGGCCTTACTAGTGGACAGCCCTCTACTGTCGTACATTGACGTACGACACCCCAATTTGCTCCCTCCCTTTCTGACGGTTGGTGAAGCTCGAGACTTTGGCCCCCGTATAGTTAGAATGGAGTCACTAGCACCCCTTAGAGACGCCTCAGTAGAAACAGTCTCCTGAAACCGCACAATTCATAGACCTGTTAAGGAGCCTCAGGCTCAAGTCCAAGTTCAACAAGCCAAACAAGCACCGGCCAAATCAGTAAACTCCTCAAGAGCTAAACTTGATCATAGTGAGGACGAGATGGTGGTCAGACGAACAATGACCATTGACTGTTTCCTGCCCGGGTCTTGTCCAGCGGTGCAGCAGCAGCATCCCCAGGGCAGGACCCCCACTCCCTAGAAAATCTTAGTATTAGGTTTCCACTTGTTCGGTGAATAAGATCGAACCGAGAACAGGCTTTTATCTTTAGAGAAAATTTTAGTATTTGGTTTCCACCTGCTCGGTGAATAAGATCGAACTGATAACAGGCTTCTGTCCTTAAAGAAAATAAATGCTAGGTTTCCAGCTGTTCAGTGATTAGGATCGAACCGAGCACAGGCTTCTGTCCTTAGAGAAAATAAATGCTAAGTTTCCACCTGTTTGGTGATTAGGATCCAACTGAGCCCATGTTTCTATCCTTAGAGAAATAAATGCTAGGTTTCTACTTGTTCGGTGATTAGGATTGAACCGAGTATAGGCTTCTGTCCTTAGATAGTCGGCAAATTAATAACAGTACAATTAAAGAGTATAAAGGCACTTGCATGCACAGACATTGATTATATATCGCATAATATTATACACGTACGGCCTTATGCTCAACCCGAGTTACTACATGCCTTCTGTCAATGGTAAAACTTTTTCAAGTTGTGAATATTCCACGGCCGGGGAAGTGGTCTCCCGTCCAAGTCTTCTAGGTAGTATGCTCCTGCTCCAGCAATGGCGGTAATTCTATAGGGCCCTTCCCAGGTCGGGGCCAACTTTCCCGCATTGACATCATGTGTGTTTCCCACTACCCTGCGTAGTACCAAGTCTCCAGCACTAAACTCTCTCTTCCTCACATCCCTGTTGTAGCGCCGAGAAAGTTTCTGTTGATATTCTGCTAGCCGAATGGTTGCTGACTCTCGGTATTCCTCTAATAAATCCAGCTACCTCACCATTAACCCATCATTCTCGGCAAGGGCGAATCCTGAAACCCGTGCACTGCATAAATGCACTTTGGCCGGTATGACTACTTCCGTTTCGTATGTTAGAGAAAAAGGAGTTTCTCCCGTTGACCTCCTAGGATTCATCCGGTGTGCCCACAAAACGTTGGGCAACTCTTCCGCCCACCTACCCTTGGAACCCTCCAATCTTTTCTTCAACATGTTCACAATTGTTTTGTTTGTAGCCTTAGTTTGACCGTTACTCTGTGGATACCCCGGGGTGGAATACATGTTCTTGATATCGAGATCGCTATAGAACTTGCGGAAGGCCTTGTTATCGAATTGCAATCCATTATCAGATACCAAGGACTCTGGCACTCCAAATCTTGTTACTATGTTTCTCCAAATAAACTTCTTAACATCTACATCTTGGATATTAGCCAAAGCCTTGGCCTCCACCCACTTAGTGAAGTAGTCCACGGCTACCAGAACAAATCTTCAGTTTCCTATAACCCGAGGAAATGAACCTACAATGTCTAGCCCCTGCTACATGAAGGGCTATAGGCTACTGATAGGATTCAAACTCCCGGCCGGTTGCTGAATCAACGGGGTGTGCTTTTGACATTACTCACTCTTTTGTACGTACTTGGCAGCATCCTTATGCATTTATGGCCACCAAAATCTTTGAGTCATTGCTCGGTGGGCCAATGAACGTCTTCCAACATGACTGTCGCACACCCCTTCATGGAGTTCGGTCAAGAGCTCAACAACCTTACTGGGGGGTAAGCACCGAAGGTAAGGCCCCCTGAAAGACCTTCAGTAGAGATTACAGCCGGCTGATAACCAATACCGAGCGGCTACCCTGCGTACCCTCTCCTCTTCCATTTCATCAATTGGCACCTAGTCTTCGGGCAAGAATTCAATGATTGGATCCATCCAACACGGCTTAGGCTTTGTTATCATTGAAACATTTGTCTTTGTGTCAATACTCGGCTTTGCCACCACTTCTACCTTGATTAGTCGGGGTACCTCCTTGGTCAGAGAAGATGCCAACATTGCCAAAGAGTCGGCGTGTCGGTTTTGCCCCCTGGTTATTTAGACCACCTTCACCTTCTAGAACTTGTTTATAGTTTGCTTTGCCAATCATAAGTACTCCATCATTTGTGCATCTTTGGCCTCAAAACGGCTCTGCACCTGATTGACCACCAACGGAGAATCCGAGCAAACTTCCACATCCCGGGCGCCCAGCTTTAGGGAAGCCCTCAATCTGGCGAGTAGGGCTTCATACTCAGCTTCATTGTTGGAAGCCCTAAAACCCAATCTAAAAAGAATATTCTAGCTTTATCCCTTCCGGGGTGATGATCACAATTCCAGCCCCAGCCCCAGTGTGCTAGACGCATTATCCACAAATACCTTCCACGGTTGGACCTCCACATGACAAACTATCTCTATCTCCCTTCTTAGGGAGAATTTTGCAATGAAATTAGCGAGAACCTAACCCTTCACCGAACTCCTCAATCTGTACCTAATGTCAAAAGAGCCCAGCCGAGTTCTTCACGTGGCTATTCTGCCTGTGAAATCTAATCTCTTTAACAACGACAGCAAGGGATACTCAATTAATACATAGACGGTATGAGCCTGAAAATAATGGGGCAACTTCCTTGTAGCATGTACTAGTGCTAACACCAACTTTTTCAGGGGCAAATACCTCGTCTCGACATCGATTAACGTTTTACTGACATAGTATATTGGCTGCTGCATACCTTGATATCTCAGTAACATGGCACTCATGGCATGTTCGGACATCGAAAGGTACATGAATAAATCCTCACCGGGCTTTGGGGTCGACAACATAGGCGCAGTACCAAATATTCCTTTAAATCCCGAAAAGCCCTTTCGCATTCTTCGTCCCACTGGAACTCCTTCCACTTCTTTAGTAGCTGGTAGAATGGACGGCATCGGTCTGCAAATCTGGAAATGAACCGATTTAGAGCAGCTAGCATGCTGGTCAACACCTGGACCTCCTTTGGGTTACTCGGCGGCTTAAGGTGCTCTACCACCTTAATCAGATCAAGATTGACCTCTATTCCTCGGTACGTGATCATATACCCAAGGAACTTGCCAGCCCCCGCTCCAAAAGCACATTTGTCAACATTGAGGCGCAGCTTTTGTCGCCGAAGCACTTCGAACACTTCTTTAAGATCATCAATATGCCCCTTCTCTTGTTTGCTTTTAACCACCATATCCTCAATATACACCTCCACCATACATCTAATATTATCCCTAAACATCCTCGTCATCATTCGTTGATAAGTGGCCCTAGCATTCTTAAGCCCAAACGGCATCACGGTATAGTGGTAGTTGGCCTCAAGAGAGATGAACGTCGTCTTTTTCTAATCCTCGGTGGTCAGGGCAATTTGATGATAGCCCTGGAAAGCGTCCAGAAAACTCATTCTCGGGTGCCCATACGTTGCATCTACTAGTCTTCACAACCATAGTATTCGCTAGCCATTTTGGGAAGAAAACCTCCTTTATTGCCCCTGTCTGTATTTGCCAGCCATTCTGGGAAGAAAACCTCCTTTATCGCCCCTGCCTCTTTCAACCTTCTGACTTTTTGCTTAACTACTTCAATGTGTTCCTTAGCCGATTTTCTCGGCTTTTGCTTCTTGGGGGGGGGGGGGGGTACAAGGGATCCACGTTGAGCTTGTGAACTATAAACTCGGGGTCTACCCCAGGTACTTCGTATGGACTCCAAGCAAATACGTCCACATTCTGTATAAGCAGTAACAGCATCTCTACCCTATCTTCATCCTTCATACCTGCTCCTATTTGGAAACCCTTGTCCTCGTTCGGTACTATCCTCACTCTTATTAAGTCGTCGGCATAGCTAGCCCCCATTCCCCTCTGGGATTCCTACAATTGCTATAAGGGAACCTCTTCGGCTGGTTCCTTTTGTTTAATCTCTCGGTTAATAGCGGCCACCAGGCATTGCCTAGCTACTTGCTGATTTCCCCTCATTATAGCAATACCGTGCTCGGTTCGGAATTTGACCTTAACATGCAGGGTAGACGGAACTGCCCTCATCGTATGGATCCACGGCCTTCCAAGAATTGCCGTATACAGCAAAAACGAATTGACCACTATAAAGGTCACCATTACCTCCTTGCCTTCCATTTTCATGGGGAGCGAAATCTGCCCTTTCGGGATCGCCACGTGGCTGTCAAACCCCACCAGGGGTGTGTCGTACTTAGACAAGTCCTCTTTCTTTAATCCCAGCCCCTTAAACAGGTCGGGATACATCACTTCGGCACCACTTCCCTGGTCCACCAACACCCTCTTCACTATAAAATCGTTTATCCGAGCTGTAACCACCAAAGCATCGTCGTGCGATTGGATTGTCCCATCTAGGTCGTCATCATTGAAGGCAAAGGGCTCCTGAGTGAACTTCAACTTCTTCTCGGAGGGTTAATCATTCGAACAACTCTCTACCGGAACCATTGCTAGTACCCCTCTCCCCTTGGTCACTAAGGTACCCCTTGAAGCTGCATAGATGACCTCTATCACCCCCAAAGAAGGCAGAAGAGGATTCCTTTGAGGTCGAGCACCTTGCCCGGCATCTTGATTTCTTGGGTCTACAATGAACTCCTTCAAGTACCCCGCCTTTACTAATTGCTCCAGATGATCTTTTAACACCCTGCATTGCTCAGTGGTGTGCCCCTTGTCTTTGTGATAAGTGCAGTACAAGATTTGATTTCTCCTCAATGGGTTACCCCCATCTTATTTGGCCACTGGAAGTACGACTCGTTCTTAATTCGATTCACAATTCTGTGTACTGGCTCCTTGAACGTCACGTTTACTTCCCCTGCTTGCGCGCTAAGTTCCTGGATCCTCAAATCCTTTTTGGGCCTTGACTGAAAACCCCATTACCGGGGCTGGCTCGTGATTGGGGCTTTGCCTTTGTTTTACTGTCGGTCGTCCTCTAACCTTTTATACTCTTCTATACGCCTCATCAACTGCCTCATATCCTCGAGAGGTCTCCTTGTCAATGAATCTCATAATTCAGAATCCTCGGGCATGCCCAACCTAAAAGTGCTTGCTGCGATTCTCTCATTACCCCTACAAATCTCATTGTATAGTTCCCAGTACCGGCTAGTATAGCTACGAAGAGTTTCCCTAGCTCCCATCTTCATTGATAGCAGCGCGTCCACGAGTTGCGGCTAAATCGGACCTCGAACTCTTGAATCAGCTCGGCAAAACTATTAATAGAGCCCTTCCTCAACCCATTGAACCACCTTAAAGTGGTGGGTCCGAGGCTTGAAGGAAACACCTTACACATCAATGCGTCATTATTATTGTGCAAAGACATCATCTGGATATAATGGCTTACATGTTCTATCGGATTCGTTTTCCCATCATAGGAGTTAAATGAAGGTCTAGTAAATCTGCTGGGCATCGGTGCCAATTCTATATCTCCCGAGAACGGTGATCGAGCACCTCTATGCAACGCTCGGCTCAAAGCATCCATGGTAGCATTGCGTGGCCGTCACCCTTCCGGAGAGATTGATTCTCGGTCTACATACTCCCGAAACCGATCATGATGTCGATGGGGACCGGATTGATGGGACGCTTCTCCATAGCTGCCTCCCACACTAGCTGACCCCTCTGCACGCTCTTCGCGGTCTTTTCTCCGACACTTTCCTCTTGCTTCCAACTCCAAATCCCTTACCAACCTACGCAAGCATTCGAGCTCCTCATCCCTTTTGTTAAAATGCTCATGCCCTGAGGTACCTGACAATGTTTGGTATGTCTGAAATGACCCTTCTTTAAGGCCGGACTGCTCCTCCCCCTATTCATACTCCCTATCTTCGTACCTCTTTTGCCTCCTTTCTTGCTAACTAGATCCCCGAGAGGATCCTTCAGAGCCACTCTCAGCGTAACTTCCTGTCCGCCTCTCGGACATTCTCCTTGTATGTGAGTCCCGACAGAACCACAACTGTGTAGGAGATTCCCACAGATGGCGCCAATTGTGCGTGACTAAAATATCTTTAACGGGCTAGGCCGGAAAATTGGGCTCATAACGTACTTGTATAGTGGGCTTAGTGTTTCCTACTATGGGTAACCCTTCGCCAGGTGACCTAACGACACTCACAAGTTTTTGTGAACCTCACTATCTTTCTCTCTGAGTTGCTCTCCCTCCTGACAATAATAGTATTATCACTCTTTTACCCTATGTTCTTCTCCCCAGAATTGCCAACCCCCTTCTTCTCCTTTTATTCCCCTATTTATAGTTTGAAATTGGTAGGGGTGTTATGATCGCTTTTGGATCTCACTCGTGTGGATGGGGTCCAATTTCACTATTTCTGATAAGAAGATGCTTCGTTAGGAACGGTGGTAATGGCATTGGAACTGGTTCCAACCTCCAAGAGACTGCTTGGCAGCGATACTCCCCAAGACAATACCGAGCTGCCGAGAACATAGGCTGTTCTGAGCAAGCGCATTCTCGACCAAGGAATATTTGTTCGGCGCGTGCTTGCTTATGGCGCATTCAAGACAAAATGGACCTATTATGGTACTTGGGCTTAGATTAGGCCTTAAAATGGGTTTGGGCCAAGACCCAAGGTTCGGTAAGTGTGGGATCATAACTTATGCGCGTGGAATCATGCATTACGCCATAGGGCCGAGGCCAAGGTCCAATGGGCCTGGGATCATCCCCCATAGGGCTGGAGCCAAGGCCCAATGGACCTGGGATCATACCCCGTACAACTACCTACCACATCAGCAGTTTGTAAAATTTTTTGTAAAAAAGTTTGTATCTCTAGCATTACTTATATACTTGTTGTTAAATAGGCTAAAATGAAAAATTCACTCTCCCTGTTTCACCAAAATTCATTTCAGTCCTCTAACTTTACTTTCATTCATTTCAGTCTTTTAACTTTTTAGTTTATTCAATTAAAACTTTTCCATCAATTTTTGTTATATTTTATGATTAATTCTCCAATTTTTTAAATTTTCCTTCAAATTTTTTAAATTAAAAAAAATTACATTAACGATTGAAAAGTAGTTTCCAGATTTTTTTTTTTCAAAAAATTATAACAAAAGTTGATGGAAAGACCTTAATTGAACAAATTTGAAACTTAGAAAACTGAAATGAATGAAAACAAAGTTAGAGGACTGAAATGAATTCTAAAAAAACATAGAGGGTGGGTTTTGCATTTTAGTCTTAAATGTATGTAGATTCTATCAACATTGAAACCTACAGTCCAGTCACCACCGCACACCCTTGGTGCTATGGTCACTCTACAAGTATAAGTGCTTGTAGGATATGAGGGGGTAAGGGCTGGGGTTCAGGTCTCCAGGAGGGAGTTTCACATACATATACACTTAGATTAGGTTATAATAGAATTTTTATCTTGTATAAAAAAGAAAAAGAAAAAAAAAAAAGAAACCTACAATCTAGTCACTTGTGGCATTATGTGGGCGTCGTCACATAGTCATCTTTGCCAAGCTCAAACCAAGGCTCGATTTAGTTGGACATTGGGTCACGGTTGTTGACCATGCAACCTCAAGCATTAACATGAAGGTACTCCAAGATGTTCATTCAAGAAAGATCTATCTCTAGGGAGGAAATAGAGAGAGAAAGAGAGATGTTCATTCAAGAAAGATCTATCTATGAGAGAGAGAGAGATTTGTCTGTGTTGGGAGATAATACAAAATTAGCCAGAAATAATTTTGCTTTACTAGGTACTCAACAATGGATTTGGCCAATCAAAATTTAGAAAACTGTTGGTTTATTGCCTTCAAACTGAATTCTCTAATAAGTTTAAAATCGTGACCTTACTCTCCATAAGAAGAGGTGCTTATTTATTTATTTTTAAATAATTTGATAGTTCTAACAGGAGAGAGTGGATTTGAACCCACAAGAAGAGGGGCTCAATAATGACAAAATGAATTTAGCTTTGTTATCTAAAAGCTATGTTTATTTGGACCTAGTGCCCAGACTCCAAACTGCAGATCCAACCCAAGCACTCCATACTTCACCTTCAAACTATGGGCCTAGCATTGGCCCATAAGTCCAAACCCATCTTCAATCCCCAAACCCCTAAAACCCCCCAAAAACCCACACACCCAAACTCATACACTCGCAGAAAAAGCCAGTTCTTCCTCACAGCTCCACTAACATACTCCACAATCTCCACGCAAAAATGACGACCCTTTTGCCGGAAACCTCTAAAATCCCCCAGTGCTGCATCGTCCTCCTGGTCCGTTCACGCCGTGCCATCAGAACATATCTCCAAGGTACCCATTTACTCATTTCCAAATACTTCTGAGAATTGTTGATATGTATTTATGTATGTATGTTCTGTTTCTTTGTATGTATAAGTATTTGATATTTTGGAGGTGGGTTTGGGTTTGGGGTCACAAATATGTACGTGTGATTCTTTGTTTATATAAGCATTTCAATTTTTGGAGGTGGTTTTGGGGTTGCTACATTGTTAGAATAATAGTTAAATGATTCAATTTATCATTTCGTAATAGCTTAAACTTTTGGGACAAATGGTAGTTTAACATGGGAACTGGTGTTCTTGAGTTCTGACCCTGTCTTCACTTTATCTCCCATTTTAAAAATTAAAAATACCGTGTGTTTGACCTCACTTATCAAGGGGGAGTCCGCACTACACTTGAGGGGGAGTGTTGGAATTATGGTTGATTAAATCGACCAATTCTTAATAGCTTAAGCTTTTGGGACAAATCGTAGTTTATCATATATGGTGGTATTGGGTGTACAGAAATGTATGTGTGCTTTTATTTTTGGAGGTGGGTTTGGGTTTATGGATAGATATGTATGCTTCATTGTATGTATATTGTACAAGCATTTGAATTTTGGACGTGGGTTTGGGTTTATGGATGGATATGTATGCTTCATTGTATGTGTAAGGATTTGATTTTTGGACAAGGGTTTGGGGTTACAGATAGGTATGTAGTTATGATTCTTTCTATGCATAAGAATTTTAGTTTTGGAGGTGTTTTGGGGGTTACAAATATCTATGTATATATGCTTCTTTCTATTATATGCATTTAATTTTTGGAGGTGGGGAATTGGGGATACAGAGCTTGAGGAGCTGCACATGAAGAGGAAGGTGCTGAGGCTGTCACAGTCGCTGAACACAATCAAAGATATGAATGCACAGCTAGTGACAACAACATCGAGGAAGCTGGCAGAGGACCTGTTGAAGTTAGTAGAGCAGTTGAAGCAGTGGTGGAAGATCAAAAGCTCCTATGGTGACGTTGGCTTCAAGTATACGTAGGATGAGACCGTCGCTTATGTTGCGTCTTGGATGCCTGCTGTGTTCTAAGCGTGTTACCAAATTCAGTGAAAGATAGGAAATTGAATGGGTTCTTTTTGTGTGGAATTGCTGGTATTGTTTTCCGTTTGGTTGCTGAAATTTGAGACTTAGATGAAGTGCTGAGCTTAACTCAGTCAAAGAGTTGAATTTGGCTTAACTGGGTCAAGGCTTTTAGTTTCCTCGAGTTCTAATTGATTAATTCCCCCCTTCCCCCCTTTTAGCCCTTTTTTTTGTACCTGTTCTTAGCAAGCAAATGAAGCTTTTGGGATTTGAATATTTTTCTTATAATTTTTGTACATTTTTCATTTTTAGGTTTGTAGAAGGCTACCAGGTTTCTCTCTAGCTAGAGTGTTAGGTTTTGGTGATGGCATGGGTTCAGCTTTCTGGTGAAAAGCTCATTTCGTTATCTCACAATATGGTTACCTGCATACTGGCATGCATATTGGTTCATTGTTATCTCTTAGTAGCTGCGTTTTTGACAATTTGAACAAAATTTTGTAGGGCCCTGCAAGTAGTGTGGCCACAGTCCTTGGAGAAAGTTAAATTAGTAGTGTCATCCCAGTCAATGCAGCATGCTGGCTGGAGCCTTATACAAGGTAACTGACATTTTCCCGTTTCAAATAGTTGATTTTTCTGTGAGATTATTGTATGTTTAATATTTCAAAGAGCAGTTGGTAATTAGATGAAAAATTACTGTTGTTTGAAGGGACCATATAGTAATTTTTCATTAGCCCATTGTATTTCATTAGGGTGCTAAATTGTATTGGTATCCATTGAGTGCTAAATGGGTTTGGAGTCTTGGATTTTGAAGTTACGCAAGCTTAGTATTTATGTATAGAATAACCTTATAATACAATATCTATGATTTTTTATTCATGAATTAGCTCAGGCCAATGATATTTAGTGATTTGCATTAGGTGTGTGATATGGTGCTTATATGCATGAGCTCAATTTGAGTAAAACCTTTACGTAACCATGTCCATAGTGGACTCTTTCATAGATCCTAATTTCGTTTAGCAACTATCGTATGTCATAATTTAATTAAAACTTAGAAAATGGAATCTAGAGTGGAACCAGAACCCATAAGTCCTCATTTTCCGTTACTGCTATATTCTTTTAGAATTATCATTGTGATGCTGCCTATTTGTATTGCCACTGATTCATCAGTTCATTATTCTAAAGTATCTCCACTAATGATTCCTTCTAAAATTAAAACATGCATTATGGCTGTGAATAAATGCTCAAGAATTCCTGTTAAGAAATGAAGGGATAGACTTAAGATTAACATATGAAATTTTATTTTTAGGCACAATTTAGATTTAAATTTCATTTGACATGCTATCATTGTGTGCCTTGAAAATTATTTTGCCTTATTAACATTGTTCCTGAGAAATGTGAAGTATGTTTGCTGTATCACTAGGCTTCTCCATATGACCATCCTTTGTTCCTCCTCTCCCTCCCCTTTTCCCTTTTTCCCCTTGCAAATTCATGTGATCAAAATAAAACTATGTTACAATTTTTCCTAGGTATGAAGAACCTGCCACTTACTCATAGTTATGGTAGCATTAAGGCACTTACTAAAAGCATCAATAAGTCAGAGAGAGGACATGACCTTGTGATTGCTGTAAGTTGCATTCTTCTAGTTCTCTCCCTAAAACATTTCCCTGAATTATTTGTATTTTGCCTAGGCGTGAATGTAGGAAGTAGCATGTTTCTATATGATATATTATTTTTTAAAGTACTGCACCTAAGGAATCTTTCATCAAATTTTTTTTTACCATATTTATTTTGTATTATAGCCCATTAATAATAATATAACATGAATAAGGATTCCATCACTCTATTTGATTTATAAGAGAGTGTACAAATATAATTGAATATCTGGTACTAATTGATATTTAATGGCTGTTGGCTCTGGGGTGAAGTCCTACATGCTTGGAGAGATACCATCACTGAAGGACAGAATCACTATAGTATGCCAGCTTTGGGATCTTTCACGGGATGTTCTCGTATGATTCTTGCTTAAGGAAATTTTCGTGTTTCATCATGTTTGTACATGGCATATAGATAGGGGTGGCAATTCATGTTCGCGTGTCGGGTTCGTGTCGTGTCAAGTCATGAGTATTCGACTACATAGGTTAACACTAACCCGACCTGTTTATTAAACGGGTCAAGATTTCTCAACCCTAACACGACCCATTTATTAAACGAGTCAGTCGTGTCGACCTGTTTATCAGATTTTATCAAAATGAAAAAAAAAATTATGAAAAAACAAATATTTTTAATATAAAATTCAGAACTAACGAGTAATTGCATCACAAATAATCATTCAAAACTAAGTATATCCCAATATCACAAATAATCAATCACAATATGTCAAAGAAAATAAATCACAATAACTAATATGTTTATATACCTAGAATTTGAAGGGTATATTGGTAAAATATCAATTAATTAAACGGGTCAGACGGGTCAAACAGGTTCTATGTGTTCAACACTAACCCAACCCGTTTATTAAACGAGTCAGCCGTGTCAACCCAAATATGACACGAACCCGTTAAGCCTCAACCCATAACCTGCTAATTTCATGTCGTGTCGTGTCGTGTCGGGTTTGCGGGTTGTGTCAAATTTTGCCACCCCTACATATAGAGATAGTGATGATCTCACATTATTGATGAATTGTTTTACTTGCTTTTACAGTCTTGAGCTTTTGAGCATTCAAGTTTTCTCCTTTGATGTTTATGAAATGCAAATATGGAGTAGGTTTCGGTTGAACCTGGAACACCTCATGGATTTAATGCCATATCTCATATGTGATGTCACATATTATGGATGGAGAAAAGGGTAAGTTTTTCATTCTTCAGGACAAGATTTTAGTTAGGGTAACTATTCAATATTTGTTGCAAGACTCTTGCGCTTCTGATTAATTAATGTGCTTTATTAACTCTGCTTATGTAGAGTGTCATATTCATGACTTCTTAGAAATTTCGTAAATCTAAAGCTGCAATAATACAACTCCAAAGGACTTGGTGGTGGCTCAAAAAAGTGGAGCATACATGGTTGCCCCTGTGAGTACTATAGTCCCACCCTCTCTACCTCTCTCATATAGTTCTCTTTATGCAGTGTCCTCATGATGGGCAATGTCCATTGGCAAAAACTAGTAAATACTGTCATTGTGTCCAACACTTGGAGAGGACATCATCACAACAAGCATAAAAGGTTCCTCCTTTAATCCATATCCTACGCTTTCCGCCCCATGTGGCTATTGTTCCTTTGCTTAGTTAACCATTCGGTTTATCATCTGTAAGTGGGCCAATCCACTACATGTTTATATGCATGCCATGGTTTTTAAACCTAGGCAGTTATGAGAACCTGAAAACTGAAAAGAGAGAGGTTCAAGGCTCTAAAGTACGACCAACGTAAATAATAAAATAAGTTAATTAAAGAAAATGCAAATCCCACATGGAAAAAATGAATGAAATATATATATTTAAAGTCTTACAAGTCTCATATTGAAAGAATAAAGGAAGACGCTAAGATTTTTCCTCTATAAATAAGAAAGAGATTTTATGGTACTCAATTGCAGAGTTCATTAATCTTTTCTTTTTAATAAAAGGCTCTGATGTTGCCTTGTCAACATTCCATTAAAAAGGAAAGGTCAATATTTAAGGAACTTTTATGGTAAAGTACCCTAGGAACTCTGGAAGATCTTGATCCTGTTACAAGTCTCACATTGAAAAAATAGAGGAAGATCTTATACTTTTCCTCTATTAGTTGCACAATCCTTAAAGTATGTGAAGTGTTCAATGCAAAAGCTAAATTTTGTTGGGCCTAGCATTCTTTAGTTAAATGAATAACTTAGTTCATTTAATTTTAATGCATGCATTTTTTTTCAATGGTCAAAATCTTTTAAGAAATTGTCCGTTCTTTTTGTTTGGACCAGATCGGCCTAGACACTGGTTCCTATTTAACCCTGTCAGACCAGTCAGTCCTGTCTGGGTTGTAAAAACATGATGCATGCAATGTCATATTTGATTGACAGATGTTCTAAGCATGTTTCAAGAGTTACTTATGAAGAGAGTATTAGATCCATGCGTTTTAATGGTTTATCATGGGTTCAATACTAGTCCTAACTTGCAGGCTGCTTAATAATGTAGTGACTTAAAAAAAAGTTGTCAAAGAACTATACTCATCATGTTGTTCTCTTCTTATTTGCAAGTTGCCTTACAGTTCTATTCCTATGATTCTTCTAGTTCGGGGAAGTTTTTTTTTCTTTTATAAAATAGGCAACTTGATGCATTAAGGAAATTAATGTCATCAATATTACCTTCCGTCTTATCAATGGACAGGGCTGCTTTCAAAAAGACAGGGCTGTTTATGGATTTTTCCTCATAGACAGCAACAGCTCAATCCTAAAATAGTTTTAAAGCATACTCTTTAAAAAAAAGTACAAAAGCATATAATACTGTTAATTTGATGATTTTTATGAAGTTCATTCAGAACGAAAGTAATTCTTTTATATCTTAATTGTTAATTAGCTAAGTGATTTTTCATCACAGGTTTTTTCTATCAATCTCTATGATGAGTATATTTACCAAAACTGCACAAATATGATTCCTCAAGTTATTTTTGAGCTTTTATTTTTTCCTATTTACTCCACCTTGCAACTCCTAGACATTTATATATTACATGACTGTTTAATTTGATCAGGGAACCTTGGCCCCTTGATGGCATGGAATTTGAGACATTGAAGGAGCAACATGCAAAAAGAAATCCAAGATCTTGAAATTGACTATGGTACATCTGAATACTCTATTTCCACTGAAAACCTCTCCGAGAGATCTTCATAATTAAAACATGTTTTTGCTATAATGTGATTACTAGTATACATATGCTAATCAACTAGCATTCCAGTGTGATCTGGGAATTTCTGAACTTCAATTTCTTTCTGATACCATCTCTAATGACCTTGATAGAGGACCTAATTAATTTACAACAAGAAGCTGATAATATTCCATGCGAAGAAGTTGATCCAGCTACCTATGATTCTGTTGTAATGGATTCTGATGCTGCTGACCAGAAGAAGAAGAAACTACCTATGCTGATCTTGGGGGGTAGTTGGGGTAGGCTTATTTTTTCACCTGTTAGTCGGGGCAGGCAGGTCACAATCGATGTTTGTCGATCAACCAAACAAGATGGCTCGGAGGATTCGTTTGAGCATGTGGTGTGATCACTCAGAGTAAGCATCTCACATGTAAATTTGTCCCTGTAATACTAACGAAAAGATCTCTCTGGGGTGACTTGTGGCCCTTTTGAAGTGATATTTTCATTTTTAATTGTCATTTTGTATATGGCCTTCGGAAAAAAATGAAGAGGACAAGGTTAGATTAGATGGACCAAATGAAGAGGTTAATCTAACAAATGTTCATTGTGCCAACGTGATGAGTCTATAAAAATTGGTAAGCTACGGAAGTCTCACCTTTGTTTTTTATCCCGTTAGTCAAAATATTTTTGCTTTTGGTTTCAATGATGAGTGGGGTTCATAACTTATTTTGAATCTTTGGATTGTTTAAGCCTGAATTCTGCTATTTTGGCTTTAAGCAGGTTTTCCACTCTTCAAAGCCGTAATTTTCTCTAAATAACAATGTTACAATTATTATTTATAAACTAGCCATAGACTCATGCGATGCGTGAGAATATAAATATTATGTAATAAGGTGTAATATATAAAAAGTAACCATTACTTCAAGTATGGTCTATTTTTTTAAAAAGATTTCTACATGTATTTTTTTAAAAATTATTTTTATCTCTAAACATATATCGTTTATTATTATTATTATTATTATTATTTTTTTTTTTTTTTATGTTTGATTAATATTTTTTTTAAGGTGAACCATATTCATCTAACTTCTATTGTGGTGTATTATATTTGCTTACTATGCAACTAAACTTTATGAGTATCAAATTTATTATTCAAATTTCTCATCTTTTAAAGAATAAGGAAATTATCATTATAATCAAAACTCATTACAAAATTACAATGTTATCTTAACCAAAATTAAAATGAAACTAAAGGAATAAATAATAGGCCTTATAATAATTTATTACTCAAACAATTGGTAGGCATATTCAAATTCTTGATTCCAAAAAAATTAAGTATTAACCCAAACTAAAATTTAACCAAAGCTAAAAAAGGAA
This sequence comes from Quercus glauca, assembly GCA_023736055.1. NCBI lineage: Eukaryota > Viridiplantae > Streptophyta > Magnoliopsida > Fagales > Fagaceae > Quercus > Quercus glauca. Next base: position 70,679,622 of record CM043316.1, on the reverse strand, counting down.
AAAGAAGACTTTCTAATGGGATATTAAAAAACAAAAAACACAATATCAAAACAAATATTAAAAAAAAAAAAAAACCATCAACCTTAGTTAGAGTTATAAGAAAGAACAAAAATTCACCAAAAGAGAGAGAGAGAGAGTACTCACAGTTTTGTGTGGGAAAAATATGGATTGAATAGGAAAAAAAAATCAAATTTATACAAAATAAAATAGGTAGAAAAAGAGTCGAAATATAAAAAAGAGGAAGGAAGTATAACGGTAAAGAAGTGGGGAGATAAAGAGGCAAAAAAGAAAGGAAAATGTTGGAAAAAATGTAACAGTAGGTGTGTGAACTTATAGGAAGAAGAAGACTTTTTTTTTTTTTTTTTTGAAAATAGGGGGAAGAAAAGTTTAAATAAAGAAAAGAAAATATAAAAAATAAATGAATGATGTGGCTGCTGATGTGGCTCGATAGGAGCGTAGCAACAATAAATTGTACGTTTTAGCTTTTAGTAATATATAGATATAGATATAGACTAGTAGCATACCCGGTGCGTTACGCATAATAATTTTTTTAAGATGATCTCATTAAATATATTTTTTATAAACATTATTATTTTAGTTATTAAGGTTTTTCATTATTTTTTAAGTTAATGAAAACCTTAAATATACCCTTTTTTTTTAACCTTTATATATATATAGAACTGTTGAACAAACATTTTCTATCTCTAAAACTCATGAAAAATGTTGTTTGTTTTCTAAAAGAAATATTAATGATTTTCTTGCTAAAAAACTCAATTATTTGCATATTGGTCTTGTTCAAGTTACTGTTAAACCACTTACAAGAAAATGTATTAATGCTTCTATTCTTATGTGTTTAAGAGATGCTAGATTTAAGAACTTTAATGATAGCATTCTTGGCATGATTACTGCATCTTTGTATGATTGTCCTGTTTATTTTGACTGTTTTCCTGATATTTCACTTGCTATGGATGATGTTAATATTGTTAAAGCCTTGACATTTAATATTCTGACATCTGGTTATGACATGGAAGAAGGTAGTAAACCTTTTGCTCTTATTTACCGAATTTATTATAGACTTTTGGGTTCCCAGTTGAATCCCTGTGCTAGAATAAAAGATCCTGCTGGTAAAACCATGCTAATTCAATGTTCCATTCCTGATGCTAAGATTCAAGTCCCAAAAATGATTCAATTGCAAGATGTTAATCTTCCCAAAGAATGGTTGTTGGAACGAGAATCCCCTCCTGCTAAACATGTTTTTAATGAATTGAACCTTGCTCATATTCAACAATATATTGATGGAACTATTAAAATAAGATTTCATGATGATAAACCTTAACTGATCAACGAAGGAAGACATTCCTGTGCTGGATCTGAAAGTATTTCAAAAAGAGATCAAGATCTCGATGAATTTTTGCAAAAGAATTTTGAAAAACCTAATTTAAAGCTAAAAGGAGTTTCAAGTAACAACTCCCAAGTTAGCACTGCTTTCTACTCTACTAAACCAAAACCTTCCTCTCCATATAGCAAAATTGCTATTGAAGAAGAAGAAGAAGAAACTAAACCTGTGTCTCCATCTTTTTCTGATTTCCAAACTGAAACCCTTGTTTGTTGGAAAAGTAAGGTGCGCAGTGGAAAAAATTAAAGGATCTATTTCATTCACAATTGATAACATGTACTATGTAAGTTTCAGAATATAGAACAAGAGAGTGTACCTTGGTGCGGTGAATTTCAAAACCAAAGATTTGAAGTACTCGGGAACACTTTCAATTTTCACTCCAATTCCACTAATGCCCAAGATGTGTGGTCTCTCAATCAGTTATATGTGTTTGTTTTAGAGAAAATGAGAGTGTCCAACACTCACATACAAAACGTTTCATGCACTTGTAATTTTTCAAAAATCTGTATGTTTCTCTCTTATAACTGATTATCTAATTGGGCAAGCCTTTTGGGCATTTCCAATTGGGCTTTAATATGTGGCTTGGAGTGGGACCAAAAGGGAACAAATAAGACACTAGCTCCAATAGGCATTGGGTTTTTCTGTCAATTTTTTACAAGTCCAAAGTTACTATTAATTATATTTAATACCACTATAAAAGTATAATTGCACTCTAGACCTTATTAATAAATTATATCAGACTTTATTGTACATGCAACCCCTTCATAAAATATTCGTAGTAATGCAAAGTCATAAATGAAGACTGCCACTTTGTAGATTACTACATCTTAATCCTTGAGTACCCGGTTTAATCCTTTTAAGTTATTCATTATGTATTTATAAAATCCAATTTCATAAATATATACTTTAATAATTTCTTACCAAAGTGGTTAGGCCTAACTTTCTGAATAACAAACCCATTAAACTTATCTCAAGGGAATATTTTGTATCTCCGTTAAGAGATTATGAATTCCATCTTAAGAACATGTGTTCCATCAACACTAAATGTGGTTGCCCAACATACTGAGGTTTTGACTGTTACTTTAGATCCCACTCCTGATATATCAAAGCAACCTACACTTTATGATCAGGTCCATTATTCTCTCAAGATTAAGAGTTCATGTAAATAGAAGTCATGAGATTTATTATTCAATTGACAGTAGTTAGGAGAATAATAAATCTCATAGCTGTCTAGTTCAATATGTCTTAACTCTTAAAACATATCAACATATCAACTAGAAGTCTTCACTTCCATGATCAAGTCAAATTATCTTAGTTGGTATGTTATAGTTTTCGCAGATGAAATACCCAATTTCATCACTGACTACGAACTAAAATTCTGAGTTTACAAAAAACTTATGACTTATATCTTATGTGACTAAATCACATAAATCACATACTATGCATCTCATGGACTATATGATAATGTCCAAATATTTATGTTACCATTATTTCAGATAATAATAAAAAAAATTTATTAAATACAATATTAAGTCATACATAATGTCATACATAATGTAATACATAGCATCATACAATAGGATTCTAGGACACAAATCCCAACATTGTTTTCCAAAGTCAATTAAGAGTTTTGAATGCTTTGAATGAAAGCTTTGAAATTGATATGGTTTCCCTGTATAATGAATTTGTTTCTGCAAAAAACAGAGATAAAAGAAAGTATTACCAAAGTACTTTTGCTCATTCTGAAAAAGTCCGCGTTAAAAGGAAATGGATAGAAAAAATGAACCAATTGAAAAAACACATCTTGTTTTTTGATTTTCTTGAAAACTATTATGTTTTAAAGGATGAAGTTTCAAAAAGTCATTTGAATGTGATAAAGAAATCAAATTTTGTTAAAGAAGATAAAACCATTGATCGGTCTAGCCATCCGCCCCTTGAGACAATTCTTGTAAGCTGTAAAGGGACTGAAGTTAAGGCCTCCCCTTTCAAAATTACTAATGAACAAACTCCTGTTATTAGTGTTATTGAACAAAACAATTTTGTTGGGTTCTAAGAAATTAGGAATTAATGTATTAGAACTTCAATTTGTATTTTGTTGGCAAACCATGATAAAAACATTTAGTCTAGGTTTAGACTTGCTCAAAGTATATTTATTTGTAAAATTGCAATTGAGTGATTACAAAATTTATTAGACTAAATCTGCAAGGCTCGATTGATCGAACCATGTGCAGATTTATTTTTCTGCAGAATTTCAGTTCAGCCCAAACTCTATTTAAACGTATTGGGTTTCAAGTAAAACACTCCTATATAGAAGGAAAACCCTAAAACGTATTTAAGAGATTTTTAGAGAGATTAGAGTGCCTCTTGTGCCTCTTTTTGTATTTAGGGTTTTGTACCCAAAAGCTCTCTAAAGGTTGCTCTATTTGCTGTGTGTGTGAATTTCTTGTGAGATCTGAGAGGTGGTTGCCTTCACACATACTTAGGATTATCAAGAAGGAGATTTCATTGAGAGCTTGATGATCATTTAGTTGCTGCACTAAAGAGCTTAAAGATACACAAGCGAGTGTGCTTGTACTTGCTGGAGAATCCAAGAAAGAAGGAGTCCGTGGTCTCGGAGCTTGCACGTGGTCGTGTCAGTAAGTTTTCTACTGGTGGGTAGCAATAGGATGTTAGTGGTCTAAGTCGCTATTGTAAAACTTCGATTCTTTCATAGTGGATTCAGTTTTACCTTGAGGATAGCTAGGTTAAATCCTCCCCAGGTTTTTTACCTGTTTGGTTTTCCTGGGTCATCATATTTTTGTGTTTTTTATATTCCGCACTTTACATTGATATGATTATATGATTGTGTTAACCTAGATTTGTTTAATTTGGACTAAGTAATAACTTGGCTAATAAACTAGGTTAATCCAATTGTGTTTTAAGGGGTCTAAAAATAAAAAAATTTTACAAATGAATCCTTGCATATTATTGGTTAACAACTTGACCGCATTGAAGAAAAAATTGTTGAAAAAACTGCTACTTCAAAACCTGAGAAACCTTTGATTGATTTACCCAGTCAAAGAGAAAAATTGAGTTTTAAAACTTCTCAGGCAAAAACTCTTGAGATTGTTGAGAAAATGCTTTCTGATTTAAAAGTTAAAACTGAGAGTACTTCTACAAGTGCTGCTTGGACTATTTCAAGAAATGAGAAAGAACCTATTTTTGAGTAAGATTTTGAATCATTATCTTCTGTTTTTGCTAAAAAGATTTTTGATGATGATTTACTAGAAATTAAAAGATTTGTTGGAAAATCTAATCCAGTGTCTTTTACAAAAAAACTAGTATTCAAAACATACTCCTCCTGATATGTAGTTTGAAGAAAGATCTTTTCAAACCCAATTTTCTGTTTTTGCTGATAAAATTTATGAATGGAATATTGATGGTTTTTCTAAACAGGAAATCATTAATAAAATGGGTCATATGTCTATGGTTGGATTTGCTTATATGAATAACCATAATCTTGACCACCCTGAAATTGTTGACCTTTTTGTTACTGGGTTTTCTGGCACTCTTCGTGGATGGTGGGATTCATATTTCACAGAAGATTCCAGAGAATCTATTAAAATAGCTATTAAAAAGAATGATGAAGGTTTCCCCATTTTTGATGAAAGTATTGGTTGAGGTATTCCTGATGATGTCAATACCTTAATCTATACTATTCTTAAACATTTTGTTGGTACTCCATCTAATATTTCAACTCGAATTTCTGATTATCTGAACAATTTGAGATGTCCTACTATGTCTGATTACAGATGGTACCAAGATGTTTTCATTTCTAGAGTTATGCTTCGGAAAGATTGCTACAAGCCTTATTGAAAAGAAAATTTTATTGATGGTTTGCCTCCTATCTTTGCTCATAAGGTAAAACAAGAGTTAATTGGTAAAAATGATTTTATTGATTATGATAATTTAACTTATGGTGATATTTTAAGCACTATTAAGAAACTCAATATTAATATGTGCAATGATGAAAAACTGTTAAAATATCAATTGAAGAATAAAAGAAAAGCTAAATATGAAATGGGTAATTTCTGTGAACAATATGGTTTGCCCCCTAATGCTCCTTCCAGGAAAAAAGGGAAAAAACATGATAAAAGCTACAAAAATTATAACCATAAAAAAAATAAAAAAAATATAGAACCAACTTTGTTAAACCCAATAATTTTTATGCTAAAAAGAAAATGTTTCTAAGAAATATGATAAACAGAAATCAGGTAAAGGCAAATGTTTTAACTGCGGTAAACTTGGACACTACAGTAAAGATTGCAAGCAAAAACCTAGTAAGTTAAAAAATAAGTTTAACATGTTAAATATTGATGATAAAGATCAAGAAGATTTATTCCAAATCCTTGAATCAAACAATTCGTCTTATTTCTTGGAAGAGGATTTTTCTTCCTCATTTGATTCCTGTTATCAATCTGCTAATGAATCCTCTAGTTCACCTAATATTAAAATTGGTTGTAGAGATTCCTGTTGTAATGTTATTAAAACTGTTAATGTTCTCACCAAAAGTGAAGAAAATGAAAGTTTGTTAATTACTTTGATAAGCCAAATTGAGAATCCTGAATTAAAACAAAGAGTATCTCAATAAGCTTAAGAAGAATTTAATAAAAGATGAAAATGTTAAAAAACTAAAATCAACAATAAGTTTTGAAGAAACTTTGGAAAGATTTAATAAAAAGAAATCCAAAGATTTGACCATTAATGATCTTCAACATGAAATTACTGTTGTTAAACAAGAAATAATTGAATTTAAAAATGAATTTAAAAACACTAAAAGTGATAACAATAATCTTAAACAAGAAATGTTACTATTAAAAATTGATAAAAACATTGATAAACATCAATCTGATAATGAACAAGATGAGCACAAAGATGGAGATAAATCCAATCAACAGGCTCTTCTTTCTGATAAAGGTATTGCTGATGTTTTCACTGATTCTCAACTTAATCTTGTTAATAAAATGCTTCCTTCAAAATGGTTTACAAAAGTTAAAATTGTTGTTTCTTATGATTATCACTTCAATGTTATTACTATGATTGATTTTGGTGCGGATATGAACTGTACCCAAGAAGGATTAATCCCTTCCAAATATTTTGAAAAATCAACTAAAAGATTGGTTTCTGCTAATGGTACTCAAATGAAAATTAAATATGAATTGAATCATGCTCATGTTTGCCATGATAATGTCTGCTTCAAGATTCCTTCCGTTCTTGTTAAAAACATGATTGATAAAGTGATTCTTGGACTTCCATTTATAAATGCTTTGTATCCCTTTCTTGTTGAACATGATGGAATTACTACTGATCCTTTTGGACAAAAAGTAAAATTCAAATTTGCTTCAAAGTTTGAAATTAATACTGATGATGCTTTAAATTTGATTCATGCTAAAACCAAACATCTTAACTTCCTTAAGCAAGAAGTTAGATACAAGAAAATTGCTGAACAGCTTTCTAATAAATTGCTACAATCTAAAATTGATAATTTTCAAAAAATTCTGATGATGTTTGCTCTGATGTTCCTAATGCTTTTTGGCATAGAAGAAAACATATTGTTAACTTGCCTTATGTTAAAGATTTTGATGAAAAGAACATTCCCACCAAAGCTCGCCCTATTAAGATGAATGCTAAGGTTGTTGAATTTTGTAAAACAGAAATCCTTGATTTGCTTAAGAAAAAACTAATTAGGAATAGCAAGTCCCCTTGGTCTTGTGCTGTGTTCTATGTTAAAAAAAAATGCTGAGATTGAGAGAGGAACCCTTCACCTAGTTATCAATTATAAGCCCTTGAATAAGTTCTTAGAATGGATGAGGTATCCCATACCCAACAAAAATAATCTTGTTCATAGATTGAGTGAGGCTGTGGTATCTTCCAAGTATGACATGAAATCTGGATTCTGGCAGATCTAGATTAGTGAGAATGATAGGTATAAAACTGCTTTTACCACTCCTTTTGGACATTATAAGTGGAATGTCATGCCTTTGGTCTCAAGAATGCCCCTAGTGAATTCCAAAACATTATGAATGATATTTTCAATCCTTTCAGTCATTTCACCATTGTTTATATTGATGATGTTCTTGTTTACTCCAGCTCTATTGATGAACACTGGAAACATTTGTATTCGTTTCTGGATACTATCAAAAGAAATGGTCTTGTTGTCTCTGCTAAGAAAATCAAATTGTTTCAAACAAAAGTTCGTTTCCTTGGCTATGACATCTCTGAAGGACAAATTCGTCCTATTGATAGAGCCATTCAATTTACTGATAAATTTCTTGATGTTATCACTGATAAAACCCAACTCCAGAGATTTCTTGGGTCCCAGAATTATGTTGCTGATTTCTACAAGGATATGAGGAAACAATGTAAACCCCTTTTTAACTGGTTACAAAGCAATCTGCCACCCTGGTCTGATGTCCATACTTCCCTTGTTAAACAAATCAAATCTCATGTCAAGACATTACCCTGTCTCGGTATTCCTACTGTTAATGCCTTCAAAATTATTGAGACCGATATTTCTGACATTGGTTATGGTGGTATTTTGGAACAAAGAGTTTCCCCAGAGTCATTTGAATAAATTGTTTGCTTCTATTCTGGAATCTGGAATACTGCATAGTTAAACTATAGTACTATTAAAAAGGAAATTTTATATATAGTACTATGTATTTCAAAATTTCAAAGTGATTTATTAAACCAAAAGTTTTTGTTACAAATTGATTGCAAAAGTGCCAAATATGTTATTGAAAAAGATGTTGAAAATATTGCTTCAAAATATATTTTTGCCAGATGGCAAGCTATTTTAAATGTTTTTGATTTTGATATTAAATATATTAAAGGATCTCAAAATATCATCCCTGATTTCCTTACCCGTGAATATCTGCAGTGTCACAATGGCAAGTAGGCGGTCAAAAGACAAGAGCCCTGCCACTGAGTCAAATAGGGCTTCTATTACTGATCCCTTTAGACTTGCTACTAGCTACTTTTCCCCAAAGTTTCATTGGATCCCTAAACATAGTGAGAAGACTGTGCAATACTATTCTGATATTTTGTGCCATGAGAATTCAATCACTATTAAAGCCATACATGATAAGAATAACACTACTAAGATTATTTATTACAGTGTTTTCCTGAATCATATTATTTCTGAAGAAATGTGGGGCCCCAACCTTGCCTCTACAAGAAGATTACCAACCTCACCTGTCCCTTATTCCTATCATGATTATCTCACTGCTTGGTTCAGATTCATGCTTCATCAGAATGAAAACATGTCTCATTCATGGTTTGTTAATTTTGATAAGGATTTCAACTCCAATTTGCCTCTCTGGTTCATCCGATGGTGGAATCAGTTTGGCTCTGCTCCTAAAATATTCCCAGAACCATTGATGGGTTCTTTCCAATATTTTACAAGTGTGTTCAAAGTTGATTCTTATGGTGCTAAATTCCTGCTTTGCTCCATTTCATTAAGAGATATAAGGTCCCTTGGATCTTGAAATGGCAATATGATAAGGAAGGTGATGTTCTCACACATCGTTGGTATGTTAAGTGGTGGGATAAGTTTCCTCACACACAAGGAATTGTTAACAATGTTACCAAAGATTTCCTATCCCCAAATACTCTACCTGCTGTTAAGATTAATACCCCAGTGCAAAAAGTTGAACTAGTTGATTCCCCTGCTTTTACATTTACTAAAACTGTTAAACCCTCTGCTAAGCCCGGAAAGAAGGGTTCTCCTTTGGATGAAATTTGCAAGGACCCTGATGCTTTGTATGCCCTCATCAAGATGATATCGAAGGAGAAAGAAGCTGCTGATGATTTAGGAGATGAACGGTCCTCTGAAGCATCTGTTGGAAATAACCCTTACTACCTCTACAATCAAGAATGGTTTGGTCATGACGAAGAAGACATTCCTAATTTGGTGGAAGATTGATTCTCCTATTTGTCTGGCTTGCACAATGGCCAAAATGCTACAATATTTTCCCCTGGTAAAACCCGATGATTGCGCTGCTAGCTCCCACAAAAGAAGCTGCTTTTGATAAAGTTGATTCCTCATGATTATAGTTACTTGGTTATTTTCGGCACAAAATGCCAAATGGTGAAGTTGAACTGAAGTTCTAGACTCTACTTCAGATTCTGAGTTGAAAAGTGAAAATTTACTGTTCACTGGTATTGTTCACTGTTATTGTACACTACGCTTTTTTTGCCTATTTAAGTGGGGATTTCCCTTATGTTAGACCCAGAACTCTTTTTCAGAACTTCCTTTAGTTTTCTTAAAGAGTTCCCTTGAGCTTAGGATTTTCTTCTAGAATTTCCACTGTTTCCCTACAAATCTTGTAACTAGAACTAGTTTCGAGCCTTGTACTGTTGAACTGTTGAAATCCTGTAACTACTATTGATGTAAGTACTGTTGTCTATTTTAAATTACTTTGATTATATCTTGCACTACCGCCTTCTTGACTGGTTTTATTATATATATATATATATAATATGTGAATCTTTACACATACCTTTAAGTAAACTCTATATATTCCACTTCTTTAGATGCATAAAATCATGTATTACTGCTCCATAATGATAGTGACTAATTAATTTTATCATTTGTTTAATGATCTCATTTGTAACGCTTCTTACCATTATTATATATTTCTGACAACCACCGCCATTACAAGTATAAGTGCTTGTGGAGTGTGAAGGGTAAAGGCAGGGGTTCAAGTTTCCAAAAGGGAGGTTTACACACATATATACTTAGATTAGGTTAGAATAGAATTTCTATCTTGTATCAATATATATATATATATATATATATATATAATTTTTATACACTATTACTTTTGAAAATCTAATGAACGATACTACCTCTCATTTAACGTCTTTGTTTTGTTATGCAAATCATTAGTTAGTAAATATATGATAATGGTTTGCAAAACAAAACAAAACAAAGACATTAAATGAGAGGTAGCATCAATCATTAGATTTTCAAAAGTAATAGTGTATGAAAATTATATATATATATATTTATAAAAGGTTAAATGAAATGTCAAAAAAGAGATTTTCTAACTTTACTCTCAAAATTTTTTATTTTTTTCTAACTTTATTTCTTATGTAATTTCAATTATTACCGGAGAACATATCTTTTCTAGTTATGATTAGAAATATGGCTTTTATGGTTAGAGTTTGATTAGTTTTAAGTTTAAATTTAGTACTATGATTGCATTTAATTGTTGATTATTGATTTAATTTTTTAAGTAAATGTAACAGTTTATTTTACTACATTGTAAAATTTTTAATGTTCTCTGTATGGTCATCTCTATTTTATTTTTTACTTCTCCTTACAACCACTTTTTTTTCAAATTAAAAGTTACTAATTAATGTTTGATTTTTTTTTCTTTATCTACTCTTTATTATTTTGTATTGTTTTTTTCTTTACCATCTCTCTCTCTGTCTCTCTCTCTCTCTGTCTCTCCATTGGCAACCGATTGTTTTCCTAAATTTGATGATGATTTTATGACATTAAATATGCATTATTAGCTTTTTTTTAAATGTTATATTTGGTTAGATATCCTCATTAATTTTTTTTAAAAAAATTTAGTGTTTCTAAATTGAAATTTGTTTTGTATTCCATTTTTCCTTTGATGCATTGGGTATGAGAATGAGTGTTTTCCTAGCATCACTCCACTTTATGAGAACAATTTTATTTATTGAATTTAAGCAAAATCTTATATGTTTAATTTTTTTTTAAATAAAAAATGAAGGGAAATATAAATAATTTAATGATATGTATGGGGGATTTGATTGAATTTAAATGTTGAATAAAATAATAAGAGAAGAAAAAATAAAATATATAACAATAAACACTAACTTATCCAAATCATTCTATTTAATATAATAATATTACATTCTTATATACTATTTTTAATTTTTTATAATGCAATAGGATAACATTTAATAATCAAAGTGAACCAAAAAAAAAAAAAAAAAAACTAAAAACACAAAACTAAATCACATCAACCTAAAATAGAGTTCTAAAAAACACAAAATTTTATCAAGCTAAAGTAGAGAAGCAAGAAAATTAAAAAAAAAAAAAAAAATCCGCCAAAAAATTGAGGGAGAAAGAGTGGGAAATAACCCTTTTCTGTGAGGGAAGATTATGCAAAGAATGGAAGAGTGAATTACAAATTAATACTAAGAGGATGATAATAAAAAAAAAACAAAATAAAGGAAGATAAAGGAAAAGAGGAAGAGTGATATTTGTTGGAAATAAAGGAGAGATAATACCTGAATTTTCCTTGGAAATTTACACAATTTGATTTTACCAAGAGAGGTGGCAGAGATGAGGCATGGACCAAGTCACTGTCTTGAGACAAATCGTGCCGTCTACGGTATATCCGATGTAGTTAGACAAATAGTTTTTGCACGTTGCCCCCAAGATACAACAGCCCAGCCACCTTTGCTGATTATCCTTGCGAGCCTATACTGCTCGTAGGATATAAGCTCTCTATAGTACTTTCTTTTCCCAGAAAATTTTGTAAATATAGAATATTTTTGTGAGTAGTAAAAAACAATAGATGATAAGTGTTTACGACAATAAAAAGTTGTTTTTGAAAAGTCTGTAGCTTTCTAAAAAAAATGTGTTTTTTGAAACTTTTATTTCTTTCCATATATATAGAACTAGATATGTTGCTTGTCTTTAGCCAGAAAATAAAACGTTTGATATCAATTAAATAGTCAAAACGTTATATATAATCAATGGCTTTCTTTTTATATATATATATATATATATATATATATATAACCGGTCAACAAAAGCTACTGTACGTTGAGAACAAAAAAAGAAAGAATCAAAATGTCCCAAGATTACGTTGCTGAACAATAAAAGAAAAAGTCATAGTGCCAAGCATTTAATGGCCTATTATTATAATATCCTTTTTTAAAGTTTCTGAATATATATATATATATATATTACAATAAATTGCTAGCTATTTGACCACTTTTCAAATAATAAATATTTGTATATATATATGTGGTAACTTATTAGAGCATAAAATAATTCAGCAATAACTGTACATTTAAGTTCTGAAATTCTTCCATATATGACGTTATTATGTCATATTCAAATAAGATAATAAAACCAAATATACTGGCAATTATGGTATTAATATTACATTAATGTTCATAAATTTCCTGATTAAAACCATTGACAAAAGCTATTCAAATTTTGAATTAAATTTGAATTTCAAAATTTAGTATTCAACATATCTGACATTAAGGGATAATTGATACACATTAATGAGTATCAAAATAAATATAATATTTTTTATAAAAATATCCAACAATCCCCCACTTATTTTTATAGAAAATAAATAGGTAAATATATATAAGAAATTTTCTGGGTTAAGTAGAACATTATGCATAATGGGAGTGCCAATGGCTTGAACCCTCATTTAGTGTTTCAACAACATTGTTCCAAAGTTAATAGTGATTTAAGTCTTGAACTATAACTTTTTCTATGGATACAAAATATTACATCACACACATAATATTCCAGTACTCTACTACGAGCTTTTAAGCCAGCACATTACGGCCTTGTGCTTTATCCCAGCATCCATGAGCTATTTAGAGAACTAGCCCCATTCTCAAAGGAAGCAGCCTCACTTCCATGCTCACTTAGGTGTGGCTATCAAGGATGTTCTTGTAACTCTAACATCCCACTCATAAGAGCTATAGTCCACATTAAGAGTTTTTATAAAAACTCATCCTATATAACGTTACAAGATACATGCACGCACACCATAGGGAGGGACATGAATATTATTACTCATACATATATTTCGTGCATGTTAATCAAACTACTCTATGATTAGTTTTTCCCTTTGAACCTAGTTCTTGGGATCTCTAGTCCCTAGGTAGGGTATCCTCATAGGTAGTTTATTCTTCTTTGGGCTTAAGTCCCATCCCCCTCGATGCTATCCAGATCTTTTCTCTAGCTAGAGCTTTAGTTAATGGATCCGCAATATTATCATTTATACTAATATAATCAACATTTATGGTACCATTGTTTATGTATGATCTCACAGTACTGTGTTTTCTTCTAATAGATCTGGATTTACCATTATAGTATTTATTGCGCACTCTACCAATTGTGGCAGTACTATCACAATGAATTAAGACGGGTGAAATAGGTTTCTTCCACATGGGAATTTCAGATAATAAATCTTGTAACCAACCCGCTTCTTCACTAGCTGAAGATAAGGCAATTAATTCTGCCTCCATGGTGGATTTAGAAATAATCTGTTGTTTTTTAGATTTCCAACTTATTGCTCCACCACCTATTGTAAATACATAGCCAGTGGTAGACAAAGAATCACCTAATAAGGTGTTCCAACTAGCATCATTATATCCTTCAAGAACAGCAGGATATCTTTGATATAGCAAACCATAGTGCGCCGTTCTTTTTAAATATCTCATTAATTGAGTCATGGCATTCCAATGCTCAAAATTAGGTTTGCTAGTAAATCTTGCTAGAACTGCTACGGCATAAGCAATATCAGGTCTAGTACAATCAGTAGCATATCTAAGACTACCAATAATACTAGCATATTCCTTTTAATTGTAAATATCATTTTCATCTTTAGTAGGAAAAAGATGCACACTAGAGTCAAGAGGAATACTTGCAGGCTTACAATCAAAGTAATTATATTTTTTCAAAATTTTTTCTATATAATGAGATTGATCTACAAATATGCCATTTGAAGTTCTAGAGATTTTCATGCCAAGAATCACATTAGCTTCTCCTAAATCTTTCATATCAAAGTTAGTTTTAAGAAGCATTTTGGCAGCATTTATAATATCCATATTAGGACCAAAAATTAGAAGATCATCAACATATAAACAAATTATAACATGAGCATCATCAAATGTTTTATAATATATACATTTGTCACTTTCATTTGTTTCAAAACCATTAGAAAGCAAACATTGATCAAATTTCTCATGCCACTGTCTAGGTGCTTTTTTTAGACCATATAAAGATTTTAATAATTTACATACCTTGTGCTCATTACCTGGCATTGTAAAACCTTCTGGTTGGTCCATGTGGATTTCTTCTTCTAAATCTCCATTTAGAAATGCCGTCTTTACATCCATTTGATGTATCATCAAATTATGAATAGCTGCTATAGCAATCAATAATCTAATAGATGTAACTTTAGTAACAGGAGAAAAAGTATTGAAAAAATCAATATCTTCTTTTTGTTTAAAACCTTTAGCTACAAGCCTTGCTTTGAATTTTTCAATAGATCCATCAGGTTTTAATTTCCTCCTAAGTACCCATTTACATCCAATTGTTTTACAACCTGGAGGTAAATCTACAAGTTTCCAAGTATTATTAGATATAATAGAATCCATCTCATCATTGATGGCTTCTTTCCAAAAACCTGAATCAGGAGAAGATAAAGCTTCTTCTAAAGAAGTAGGGTCACCTTGTAAATTATACACATAATATTCAGGACCAAAATCTTTTTCAATTCTAGGTCTTTTACTCCTCCTAGGTTCAATCTCATATTCATTGACATCTCTTGACTTAGATGTTGAACATTCAAATTTCCCTTGTTGTTCAAAACCCCCACTATTTTTATATTTAAATGGAAATTTATTTTCATGAAAAATTGCATCTCTAGATTCAATTATTGTATTATTATCAATATCATAAAATCTATAAGTTGTGCTATATAAAGAATAACCCAAAAATACACATGTAGAAGCCTTTACCCCAAGTTTAGGTCTTTTGGGATCAGGTAGCCTCACATATGCTAAGCAACCCCAAACTTTGAAAAAATTAAGATTTGGTTTATATTTTTTCCATAATTCAAAAGGAGTTAAAAAAGTCTTTTTATGAGGTACTCTATTTAAAACAAAATTTGCAGTTAAAACAGCTTCACCCCAAAAATATTTAGGAGCCCCAGAACTAGCAAGCATAGCATTAGTTAAATTTATAAGAGTCCTATTTTTACGTTCAGCTACTCCATTAGAAGATGGAGAATAAGGGGCAGTAGTCTCATGAACAACACCAAGAGATTGAATATAATTATTAAGACCAAGAGTATCATATTCTTTTCCTCTATCAGTTCTAAACCTTTTAACCTTTTTATCAAAAGTATTCTCAACTTCTTTTAAGAAAATTGATAATTTTTCAAAAGCATCACTTTTATTTTTCATAAGATAGACATATGAATATTTTGAAAAATCATCTATAAAGGTTATAAAATATCGATTACCTCCACGTGTCAAATGTCCTTCAAATTCACAAATATCACTATGAATAAGTTCTAGTAATTCAGTATTTCTTTCAACTGATTTATAAGGCTTTTGAGTAATTTTAGTCATGCTACAAATTTCACATTTTTCAAGTTCATTTTCAAGTTTAGGAATTAAACCTAAACCACTCATATTTTTCATATATTTATTATTAATATGACATAATCTACCATGACAAACATTCACACAAGAAACAATATAAGCAAAACTTGAATTTTCATTCATCTCAACATTAAGTTTAAACATGTCATCACAAGCATAGCCTTTGCCAACAAACATGCCCTTTTTAGAGAGTACATATTAATCAGCCTCAAAGATTTGTTTAAAACCAGCCTTATTCAACAAAAAACTAGAAACTAGATTCTTTCTAATGTCAGGAACATGAAAGACATCTTTGAGAGTGACTTCTCTCCCAGAAGTAAATTTGAGAAGCACATCTCCAATACCATTAACTTCAATGGTATGAGAATCACCAAGCATAATTTTCTTTTTCTCATCCAAGATGGTGTAGGTCTTGAACCAATTTTTATCATAGCAAACATGTCTAGTTGCCCCAGAATCAATCCACCACCCTCCTAAGCCTTCGAGAATATTAATCTCGGTAACCATAGCCACAAGAGGCTCTTCAATGACATTGGCTTGAGCCATAGGCCCATGTTTTCGAAAGTGACAATTTCTAGCCGAATGTCCAGGCTTTCCACATACAAAACATGCATAATTGTTATTATTATTGTGGCTGCCATTATTTGGAGCATGCTTAGGATGGTGTGCTTGATTCTTTCTTTGATTAGAGTGGTTCTTATGTTGAGGCTGATTTCCATTTGGCCTACGTTTGAAGTTTCTTTTCTTAGGCCTTACATAGTCATTATTTTTTGCATTGGCTTTTGACATGTTTTCATTTGAGGAGATGAAATTTACCTTAGGACCATTTGCTCCATGGAATTCAACAGCTTTGTCTTGGTTCCTTGCCTCTTCCTTCACTCTCAAACGGGTGATAAGGGATTCAATGGAGAGTTCCTTTTGCTTGTGTCTCAGAACTTTGGCAAACTCCTTCCAAGACTCAGGCAGCTTGTCAATGATGGCTGAAACTTGCATTTGTTCATCTACTTGAATGCCTTCAGATCGAACATCTTGTGAAATCATTTGGAGTTCATAGGATTGTTCCACCACGGACTTGCCTTCAACCATCTGAAACCTGAAAAATCGGCTACATGCATATTTCTTGGATCCAGCTTCCTCTGTATCATATTTTTTATTCAATGCCTTCCATATCTTTTTGGCTGATTTGTAAGCTTGATCATAATAATCATACAAATCATCAGAAAGACAATTAAGTAAATAATTTCTACAGTAAAGATGATCCTTATCCCATTTCTTAACATCTTTTTCATGTTGAGAAAGTTCTTCTTTAGTCAATTGTTCAGATTTCTTTTTCTTTGGTTTTTTCTCAGTTAACACATAAGCCACATTCAAGAGAGTAAGATAAAACAAAGTCTTTTGTCTCCACCTCTTAAAGTTAGCACCACGGAAGCGGAATGGCTTATTAAGATCACCCGCTCCAGAGGAATTAGACATAACATTACTATTTTCCAAGGATGATTTTGTGTTCTCCATATCGTTTTGTCTCAAATTGTTGGAAATAAAGGAGAGATAATACCTGAATTTTCCTTGGAAATTTACACAATTTGATTTTACCAAGAGAGTTGGCAGAGATGAGGCGTGGACCAAGTCACTGTCTTGAGACAAATCGTGCCGTCTAAGGTATATCCGATGTAGTTAGACAAATAGTTTCTGCACATTGCCCCCAGGATACAACAGCCCAGCCACCTTTGCTGATTATCCTTGCGAGCCTACACTGCTTGTAGGATATAAGCTCTCTATAGTACTTTCTTTTCCCAGAAAATTTTGTAAAGATAGAATATTTTTGTGAGCAGTAAAAAACAATAGATGATAAGTGTTTACGACAATAAAAAGTTGTTTTTGAAAAGTCTGTAGCTTTCTAAAAAAAATGTGTTTTTTGAAACTTTTATTTCTTTCCATATATATAGAACTAGATATGTTGCTTGTCTTTAGCCAGAAAATAAAACGTTTGATATCAATTAAATAGTCAAAACGTTATATATAATCAATGGCTTTCTTTATATATATATATATATATATATATATATATATATAACCGGTCAACAAAAGCTACTGTACGTTGAGAACAAAAAAAGAAAGAATCAAAATGTCCCAAGATTACGTTGCTGAACAATAAAAGAAAAAGTCATAGTGCCAAGCATTTAATGGCCTATTATTACTGTAGGGAGAATTTTTGTTCAACCCTGCATCTAATTGTTATACGACGCGGTGCCAGGCGCGATGCGTCTTTTGCCTTCGCACCGAGTGTAGGACCAAGAGGCCACAGGCATGCTTAGAGTGCAATGTCCTGTGCTTTGGCTTGAATCCCACATCGGATAGAAAGAGCGCCCCACTACCCTTTATAACACTTCTGGAGCTTGGGTAGTGTACCATCACTCATGCGTGAGTGATGGTACACTACCCAAGCTCCAGAAGTGTTATAAAGGGTAGTGGGGCGCTCTTTCTATCCGATGTGGGATTCAAGCCAAAGCTCAGGACATTGCACTCTAAGCATGCCTGTGGCCTCTTGGTCCTACACTCGGTGCGAAGGCAAAAGACGCATCGCGCCTGGCACCGCGTCGTATAACAATTAGATGCAGGGTTGAACAAAAATTCTCCCTACAATTACAATATCCTTTTTTAAAGTTTCTGAATATATATATATATATATATATATATATATATATATATTGCAATAAATTGCTAGCTATTTGACCACTTTTCAAATAATAAATATTTGTATATATATATATATGGTAACTTATTAGAGCATAAAATAATTCAGCAATAACTGTACATTTAAGTACTGAAATTCTTCCATATATGACGTTATTATGTCATATTTAAATAAGATAACAAAACCAAATATATTGGCAATTATGGTATTAATATTACATTAATGTTCATAAATTTCCTGATTAAAACCATTGACAAAAGCTATTCAAATTTTGAATTAAATTTGAATTTCAAAATTTAGTATTCAACGTATCTGTCATTAAGGGATAATTGATACACATTAATGAGTATCAAAATAAATATAATATTTTTTATAAAAATATCCAACAATATTAAGGTAGAAGATTTGGGGAGATGAAAAGGTAAAGGAAAGGAAAAAGGTTAGAAAAAGTGTAAATATTAAAAAAAATGAGTACAATTTGATCAGGACAATTTTTTTATTTGAATTTAAGTAAATATTATTTTTTTCTTAAATTTTTAAAACAAAAAGGGAGAGAATATAAATAATTTAATGATAAGGAGGATGTTATTGAATTTCAATATTGAATAAAATAAGATGAGAAGAAAAAAAAAAGTAAAACTAAAAGATATAACAATAAATACTAAATTATTCAAATCATGCTATGTAATAGAATAATATTATATTTTTATCTACTATCTTTAATTTTTTATAATGCAATAGGATAACATTTAACAATCAAAGAGAAAAAAAAAATTTTAAACAAAAAACTAAATCGTATCAACCTAAATTAGAGTTCTAAAAAGCACAAAAATTTATCAATCTAAAACAGAGATGCAAGAAAAATAAAAATGCACCAAAAAATTGTGAGAGAGGGAGAAAGAAATAACTTTTTTGTGAGAGAAAACTATACAAAGAATGGAAGAGAAAATGACAAATTTATAGTAAGAGGGAGTGAATAAGAAGAGACAAAATAAAAGAAGATGATGGGAAATATGAATAGTGATATTAAGGTAGAGAGTAGTGAGGAGATGAAAAGGTAAGGGAATGAGAAATGTTCGAGAAAGTGTAAATATTTTAAAAAATAAGTGAATGTTAAAAAATATTATAAGAAAATTGGAAAGAAAAAGGATAATGACTTGGACGCTGATATGGCTTAACTGAAGTGTAGCAACAATAAATGCTACACTTAAACTTTTAGATAGATAGATATATATATATATATATATATTTTAATTATCACATCAACTTTAAAAACCACTAACCACCAAGTGTAGTCCAGTGGCTTGTCCATCACTGGGTAAGGCTCTGGGGTTCGACTGGGTTTGCTCCCCAGTTTGAGTCCCAACAGCTGCAACACCTTGTGGTCAGCGGCAAGCTCCCACCACGAGTGAGGATTAGTCGAGATACGCGTAAGCTGGCCTGAACACCCCGTGGGAAACCAAAAAATAAAAATAAAACTTTAAAAACCACTAACCCTCTATGGGCTACCCGGATGCTGGGCTCATTGATTTAGATGAGAATGGCTTGTACAATGCCAATTTTAATTTGGGATGAGAAGAATACTGGATTGGACAACAATGAAAAAAAAATGAATAAAGGATAACAAGGTATGATAACGTCTTGTGCAAAGTGAACTTGTTTTAAAATGTAACTAAAAAGCTGTCCCATTATTATTGATTTGTTTTTTGTTTTTAGGACATCCCAAGATGGAATACAAGACCAACAATTTAGAGTGGAGAGAGCATCTTGTAGTCAGTATTTTTTTTTTCTTATTGCGTTGTTCCAATATTAACTCAACATTTACGATGATTTAGATTAAAATAAATTTATTTCGAATGTTCAGAAGAAGGGGCCAAAGCCATTATAATTTCCGGTCAGTTGGTCCTCCTCCCATGCATAAATATCGTCGAAGTCCATGGGTTGTGAGTCACGACCCACAACGCCACCGCCACCATAAAAGATAAAACCAAAACTAAGAAGACTGGCTTGACTCCACAGAAAGACCAAATATGAACTTATGGTGGTCATAGCCTTTCAGCTGATTAATAATGTTCTTGTGATGTCAAAACCTATCCAAAATGATTTTTGTTTTTATAATAAATTCAATGGTTACATTGGTGATAAGAGATTTGCACCTTGAATATTTGTGTTAAAAACACCAAGAAGTGCGATTTGAACTACAATACTCTTGTCCAACCCAACTTGATTTGGCACAACAACATTATAAATTAGAGTTTTAAGGTGTAATTGGAGCTTAGGCATGTAAGCAGGGACGGAGCTGTGCATTGGCCTTTGGCCCCCCAAAATTTTTTATTTTTAAATGCTAGGTATATGTGGGTTGAGTTTTAATTAGAAGCTGAGCTCTATAAAATTAAACCTCACCCCTCTAAACAAAATCGTTGACCCCCTAAAACAAGAAAAAAACCTAAATAACAAACAAATTAGCCCAAATACAAAACTAATCCAAAAACAAAGTGGCTTGTAGTGCCTGTTGGTAGTGCCGAGTGGCCCAGTGAGTGGGTGTTGTGTTAGAATAATTAAAATAGTGTTTCTTTTTTTTTTTAATAAGAATTAATATAGTGTTGTTTGTGGTGTTTGTTTAAGCATCTTCGTTGTACGTTTTTATAAGACCCCTTAAAAACACATGTTGTTTAACCTAGTTATTTAATCAAGTGATTACTTAGGTAAATTATTCAAATCTAGGTTAATACAAGTAAATCATATCATGTAAACAATGCGAAAAATAAAGAACACAACGATATGATATCCCAGGAAAACCAAACTGGTAAAAAACCTGAGGAAGATTTAACCTAGCTATCCTTAAGGTAAAACATATCTACTATGAAAGAATTGAAGTTTTACAATAGCGACTTAGACCACTAACATCCTATTGCTACCTCAAGTAGAAAACTTATCACCACAACCACGTGACAGCTCTGAGTTCACGAGTTACTTCTTTCCTTGATCCACAGCAACCATAAGTACTCCCACTTGTGTTTTCTTTAAGCTCTTGAAACAGCAACCGAAGTGATCATCAAGTTCTTGACATCAATCTTGATCTTGATAACCCTAAGTGTGTATGAAGGCAAACACCTCTAGATCTCACAAGAGATTCACACACACAGCATATCAACAACCTCTAAAACGTGGCTAGTGTTTTTCTTTTTATACTTGAAGCCAAACATAAAACCCTACACGTCATATAGGCTTGGGCTGAGTTAGAAAATTCTGCAAAAAAACAATCTGCACGAGTTTCGATCGATCGAGTTTAATTTTCGATCGATCGAGCCTTGCAGAAATTGAATAGTAATTTCCTACAATTACTCGATTCCAACTTTACACATAACCACACTTTGAGTAGCATAAAACTAGACTAAATGTTTTGATCATGCTTTGCCAACATTACATATTGAAGTTCTAGTACATTAAGATCCTAAAGTCTTAGAACCTAACATTCGTAACTATATCAAAGAGACAAAAGAGTATTTTTAGACATACATAATTAATCTTAGCCAATAACAACAATCTTTGTAGCATATTTTATATCAAACTCTCTATTTCACAGTCTCTTTTTATTTATCTATTTAAATGTTGTCAAAATTAGACTTCACAACAACTTAAAAGATTATTTTCAATATATTTTTTTTTAAATGTCGAATTCTCCTTTAATAAATAAATGCTAATTTGGATTTTCACGATATATATATATATATATATATATATTTCATATTTTGGCTCCAACTCAAAATCCTAACTTTGTCCTGCATATATATATATATATATATATATATCTTCTCCTTCTACTTTAGCCCCCCACCCAAAAAAAAAAAAAAAAAAAACCAACAACGTGTATATTGTAAATTCAAATAAAGGCGAAGCTGAAATTATTAGAAGTGTTCTTGAAGATCGCAAACTATAGTAGTGGTAAGTGGCAACCCCAATATATGAATGTAGACATAGTGTTATGTAAAAGACCGTAGCTTTTGATGGTATTATATTCCACTGGTCCGTTGTTTTTTGGACTTTGCAAGTACTTAACATCAGCAAAAATTAGTGTCACAGTTCGGGGAAAAATGGGTGAAGGAAAATATCAAATCCCAAATCGAGGGGTCACCATGTGAATTTCCAAGGCCTACTAGGATTCTGTACTTTTTAAAATCAATAAGTTTAAAGTCACAACATATTTTACATTAAATTTCATACCTGTGAATATGACATTTTTTTTTTTTTGGACAAACGAGAGTATTTTCATTGAAATGAGGGGTTGCCATCTGTGAATTTCCGAGGCCCACTGGGATTCCATGCTTTTCAAAATCAGTAAGTTTAAAAGTCACAACATATTCCAAATTAAATTTCAAATTTGTGAATGGCATTTTTTTTTCCCAAATGAAGGTATTCAAACTTCTTTGAGTATCTGACCATTTCCTTAAGTGTATGCAGTTCCCCCATTTCACATACATTAGGTTATTATAGGAAGGAATTCCTTGGGATGGCCTCAAGATGTTGACAAGAGTTTTTGAACCCAGGATCTCATAGATATTAAGAACCACTTAGCCAATCACTTGTTAATGCTTAATAGTGGATAATAAAGTGGTGTTAGTAGTGGATCCATTTAAAAATCAATAATAACCTGCAAACTTAGTAGTTGTGAAAAATAGTAAACAAAATGAAGCAAAGCCGTTTGAACTTACCCCGGATAGTGAACCCTAGATACATGTAAATGTAATCACCCTTAAATCACAAGTACCAAGTAAGTGAGGGTATGTTGTATGGATTTGAACCAAGGCACTCCTACCGGAGTGAGGTTTGCCACACCCTCACGGGCTACATTACTTTAATTTTGTGATTAAGAGGAGGCTATGAATGCCAATAGGTTTTGAAAATTATGCAAAACATTAAGTTAGCTAAACAAACTCTATGCCTACCTTCACACGCAACGTCAACGAATTATAACCACACTAAATACTCTGACAAATCTCATAAACATAAACTAACCTAATTTTTTCTATATTAATAGGATCAGTGTAATATATACATATATATATATATATATATATATATTTTTTTTTGTTGAAAAGATAGTGTATTTCTATATTATTATTCCTGTTGACGTAGTATTTATATTTTAAAACTAAAAAAAAAAATCTCTGAACATTTCTCGACTAAGCATTTTACAAAACATCGCTTTTGACAAAAATATTGAAGTTTGACAAGCGAGATAAAGTAATGTTAAAAAATAAGCTGCCTTTGAAAAATTGCACTAGCTTTAAGTAAGCGTGTTGGCATGTACGTAGCGCGTTAGATTAGATGTTTAAGAAGGTTGATAATTCAAATAGACACAGGAACAAGCTCAAATTCGAATAGTTCTTTGACGAACCAAGTTGATTTGTTTGATTAAGCTCACATCAAACTCGAGCTCAAAATTCAACTATAGTCTATAAGACTTGCACACAAATTACTTTTAAATCATCCTAGCTACTATAACTTGCACACACACACTAATACCATAGATGAGACAAAAAAAAGTCCCTTTCATTCATGTTTTGAATTGGCACCTCTCCATGCACAAAGTACTTAGAGATTTAGGAGAGGGGGAAAGGGTTCAAACTTCGAGATTAACAACATACTATAATTATCTTTCTAAAAAAAGAAAAAAGCTCAATAATCCATACTTTAGTAGTCACTCAAGCATAGTTAGTAAATACCCATTTTCATTCCAATTGCTAGGAGTAAATCAACGAGCATGCTTGCACTTGCACATATAGAACATTCATGTTAGGAGAGTTAGCACCATAGAAGGCTAGCTAGCTATATGGAATTTTCAAACAAAATTAAGGTATTAATTTGCTTTATTTTAAATTTTAGGGAGATATTGCAACTCGATTGATAGTTTAGGGTAGATAGTTTGCAATTTCTACCTTTACTTTTATCAAAACTATGTTTGATGATGCTAATTTTGTTGGTGTATTTCAATTTCACGTGCATATTAGTTCATTCATCTGTTTAGATAACTTAAAAAATAAAAAACTTTCTAATAATGGGCTTTTTAAAAAGGTTGTAAATTTTTTTAAAAATAGTTTTAAAAATTGTACTATAAAAAAATGTCATTTGTCACTGCCTTACCATAAAGGCAAAATCTCATCATTCATTGGAATTACAACTCATTACATGGTTGTTAATCTAATAATTGGGCAAGGGTTACATCTGCTACTCCTATGCACTAGATCTATTGTGATAAGGGAAGGGCTTGTGTCCAGTGAAAGTTATCACTGGACACATTAGGATTCGGACATCATTACACGGTTGTTAATCTAATAATTGGGCAAGGGTTACATCTGCTACTCCTATGCACTAGATCTATTGTGATAAGGGAAGGGCTTGTGTCCAGTGAAAGTTATCACTAGACACATTAGGATTCAAACACGACACATGTCCGAATCTTAACGTGTCCAGTGATAACTTTCACTGGACACAAGCCGCACTCTTGTGATAAATGTCATATGTCCACATCTCAACAAGTACCAAGCCGATTCCAAAGCTAATTATGATTAATTTTGTGACTTTTTGTGATAAGCGAAGTACATAATTGTATAAATAGTGGTTCCACTTGTACAAAGTACAAACCACTGCATAAATAGTATTAAGGGTCCGTTTGAATACAACTTATTTTGCTGAAAACTGAAAACTGAAAATACTGGAGCAAAATAATTTTTAAATGTGTGAATAGTGCTGTAAAACCTATTTTTAATGAAAAAGTTGTTGAAAAAAGAAGTTTGTGGGTCCCGTGAACAGTGCACGGGACCCACTGATGGGCACTGTACACTAAAGAAAAGTCAACAACTGCGGCAAAAAAAAAAAAAAAAGAAAGAGAAAACGCGCAAACTGAAAACGCAGACATGAATAAGCTTAATCCAAACCGGGCTTAAGTGTATGTACTCTGCACGAACTTGTGTGGTCGATGGTGCAACTTGATTAGTTGCCATTTATAGTAATTCCCTTTGCCGTGAGTGTGCACTCAACTTTCACTGCAAAACTAGAACAACAATAAGTCTAGAGCACAAAATTTTTTACAACAATTGAAGTGACAAGTTGTTATTATTAGATTAAAAAAAATGATATAATAATGACGAACCAATAAAAGCCACTAATAATCAACTCAATAGATGTTAATTCTTTTTTAAATGATTGTCTGTAATATTAATCAAACTAAAATACTAGTATTTGGTAGAAATAGCTGGGTAGTCGGCACGTTAATTTATTTATGTGCATGTAGATCGAGAGGGTGGCGAGTAAAAGAGGAAGGTAAGCACGTGAATGATACAAATATACAATCACTAAACACCATAATCCACATGATCCATGAGCTAATAACTTAATAAACACATAATGTTGCTCTTATTTTTAGTACAGCCAAATCCATAATAAACCTAACTAGATAGCAACTTCCATTCATACAATGGAACTTTTTTATTATTAATTAATACACAATCAAATCAACGAGGATTTTACAAATGAGTCCAAAGGGAGTTCATTTTCATCCTCTAGAAGCTGCTGATATTCCTCAAATATCTTGTCAAGCATATTCTCTGTGGTCTCAGAGTAGTTTTGGCCTGAAAAGTAACGTGCATCATCAAAATCTTTGACAAAATCACTATGGTTATTCTCAAAAACCAGAGCCTCTCCACCATTAATATCAGCATCTTTGTGATCAGACCAAAACCAAGGACAATTCAGACCCTCTGCATGATCGAGTCCATTATTATTATTGTTTACATCTCCATTACTAGATGAACCGCCTACCATGCTTTCAATACTATTATTCCTTGTAATTGAAAAAGGTGAAACCCTCACAGCCTTTGGTTGATGAACTTTTGTCTTTATTATCATTTCTCCATTAGAGTTATCTTGATTATCATTCTTCTTCTTTCGCCTGTTTGGATCTTGAACACATTTTGATGCTCCTTTGTGGTCGTTTTGGACATTCTTTGCTGAGTTCTTGACCTTTTTGCTTAGATGAGAATTCCAGTAATTTTTTATCTCATTGTCAGTTCGGCCAGGCAACCTTGCAGCAATAAGAGACCAACGGTTGCCAAGAAGTGAGTGAAGCCTGATAATTAGGTCATCTTCATCAGGAGCAATGTTTCCTCGCTTTATATCAGGTCGAAGATAGTTCAGCCATCTTAGCCTGCAGCTCTTACCGCATCTAAGTAACCCTACAAGCACAAAAAACACCAAATCTAGAGTAAAAACAAAAATTCAACTTGTTTTGCTTAATATCTCATATACTTGAATCATATTATCAAAGTTATGTTGAGATTTTTTTTTTAACAAGTTATTTTTATCTTTCTAATACTAACAAACAATTCATCTCTATATATTAAGAAACAGAATGCAATTAGTCATACATTATTGTAGTAGTAAACGAAGTACCTGCATTTTTAGGCAAAGATCTCCAATGGCCCTCACCATGAGCCTTAATATAGTTCATGAGCAATGTGTCTTCTTTGGGAGTCCACGGACCCCTATTCATACCAATTTTTGAACAACATGGGGCTCTTCCCATTTCTCTCTTCTCTCCTAGGATATCATAGAATCATGTGCATGTAAATGAATGAGAGAGAGAGAGAGAGAGAGCGAGAGAAAGGAAAAAGAACACAAAGATGAGAACCAGCTTTTCTACTCTTTTATAGTTGGTTTGAGCTTGAACCGTGATGAACACTCTAGAGTAAACTCGTAGAGCATCTTAAAAACACATAATGATGAACACTCTAGAGTAAACTCGTAGAGCATCTTAAAATTAAACACATTATTAGATTACTTAATTAGTATCATGTAAATAAAATAACAAAAACAAATGAAGTGTCTAACACAAATGATATAGTGTTAGTGTGGGGTATTTCAGTTCGCTACGCAATGGTGGCTTTAGAAATTTTTCTCATGATGTTCTTTAAGAAACATAAATTATACAATCTAATAAAAAGAGAAATTCATATATTGACAACAACAACAATAAAAAAAACACGCAAATACATAAAGTTTACAATTACCTTCTATGAGTTTTCATATTTTGAAATAGTGCATAATAGTCTCACTATCAATGCTACAAACTACATCTCTTTCACATCATTTATCCATTGAATATAGAACAAATTATAGAACAAAATTTAATTTTATTGGCATAAAAAAAACTGAGAGTATTTCCAAATTTTTTTTGAAGGGTAGACAAATAAAAATTTTAAATTACTATATATATATTAAAAAAAAAATTTCAGGTTAGGGTGGCCGTGACCTTAATTAAGGTGGCGCCGCCCTGTCAGTACAATGTCTAAAACTAAATGGATAGGTTATACATGTTGGCAAAATTGATGACAAGTAAGAAGAAAACTCAACCGTCATTCTTCCCTCTGATGATCTGCCCTTCCTCCAAGCATTGACCATTGACCATTGACCACATCCCTTGCCTATTGTTTCTACGGCATATATACGTTTATACTTATGATACTAAGGTCAATATATGGGCTACATGCACACTCAATCGTTTCGATTAAAATGTGGTAATGATTTTGGAAATAATCATTAAATTATTTTAGAAATTATAGAAAATTGTCACGTTTGGTAGGTTGTTGTTTTCAAGAATAAACATTTTTGGGATACAATATTTTTTTTCGTAACCATTGACCTGTAATTACTAATTAGTGCATAAAACAAGTAGTTTCATGCGCTAGAAATTATTGAAGACAATCAAGTTTGATAGGTGGTTGTTTTTCAAGTATAATAAATTTAGGGATAATTTTTTTTTTACAATTGCTAGCTAAGATAACACCTTCCGATTAATGCATAAAACAAGTGGTGTTAGTGATTCGGTTCATATAAAAGTGATATTGGAAACTATTAGCCCTACATGCATGTGAATAAGTTACCAATCATAACTTGCTCTCTTGGCAAGATTTGAAAAAAGTTACGTTCTTAGGATTATTTTTTTGAGTTTTAATTATCTTTTTTTTTAGGGGATAAATTTGATAGTTACATCAAGAGAGGAGAATTCAAACTCTGGAGGTTTTCATTAGAAATACCAAAAAATATCAATTGAGTTATATGAAACTTAGAAAGTTTATTTAATTAGCCATTCTAAGGAATAAATATCTATATTGTACTTTTACATAACCAAACAATAGAGTGACAAATTCGATTGTTAAAAACTATAAATTCCTATAGAGAAGAATGTTTTGTTTTCATTTCTAAAAGTGATAAATTCTCATTAAACCCTAAATATTTTTAAGAAGTTCTAGTTGAGTTACAATACTCTTTAATATAAATAGATTGTTATCTTTTAGAATATTCTAAGAGATAACAATCAAAATATTGTGCTTTTATATAATCGAATTGAGTTATGAACTACACTGGTCTTAAAGTCCCCTGCGTAGGCTTGCTATACCTAGAAAACAAGTCTCAAGATTTGTGAGTGTTAAATTACCGATTCTCTCAAAATTTTTAACTATTGGGATATGGTAAATTTAATCATTTAATCACATAATTCTAATACTCTCTCTCACGTGTGGGCCAAAACTACATTTTCATAGGTGAGGCCTAATACGTGAGAATTTAAATGGGAGGAAGAGTGGAGGAGACAAAGATCGAACTCAAAATCTCATGATCTGAAAACCATGTTACATTACTGATTCTCTTAAAAGTTTAAACTATTGAGATTTTTTTTTTTTGAGGAAAAACTATTGAGATATGATAAATTTAATTATTTAACAATATACTTTTAACGGTGAGAACCATATTCATTATTCAAGGTTTGTCACTCCTTTACTTTATTTTTCAACCTTTGGTACGTTTTAATGCACCCCTTTACTTTATTTTTCAACCTTTCATCGTTTAAATAGCACATCATAAATGTTGAAGGGCTTGATTGGTGGTGCCCACTGAACCCATATTCATGCTTGTATCAGTTTTCACAATCCGATTTGCTTCAAAGTATCCATCTAGTATACCAAATACGGGGTAGAGCTAGAGCATATATTCTTTCAGCATTCTCAATCTCATGCTGGTAAGCTTGGCATTTTTTTCAAAAGCGCCAAAAGCAGCCAAAAATACTAAATAATAGGAAAATAATTATGCTACGTGACAATTCAAACAATTCCCAACTAATCCATTCCTTATCATATTTGGCAATTGGAATAAATAAATAAATCATCCACCATGGTGGACCATAAATAATTTCATAATATTTCCCCTTTTTCTTTCTTTTTTTTTATTTAAAATAATTGATTAGCTTATTAGTTTTTTTTTTTTGAAAAAAATATATCTTATTAGTTACTTTCTTCCCCTGCTTCTGAATACAAATATTATGTCCTATTTTTTGTACTCTATTTTATGTTCCACCTCCTTCCGAAATACATGATAAGTTGTAATTGATGAAACATAAAGTGAAACACAAAAAATTTGTATTTTTTGCGTCATATTTGATAAACCTCCTTGTTAGCCATAATGACTGAAATCTAGGGAATTACAAAATTTTACTATCGCCATCAATCTGTATTAATAATACATGATCGATTTATCATAGTGGGGCAAAATCATAAATGTTTTCTCCCCCTTAATTTAAATGTCATTTTTTCCTTCTTAATTAAAATTTTTTAAGACACTTCTTCTAAGTAAATAGGAAACCCATAATCCCTTTGAAAAAAGGATAGTTAGAGTATGTGGGGCCTAAGAATTTGGCAATCCCAGCCTACTTTATATTAAGCCCAAGGGCCATGCCGATGAGGTAGAAACGTCCGAGGATGAAAATCGGAAGCCCAAGTTCCCAAGAAACATCGCCGAGGACGATCTTGTCCTCGGCCAGCCAAGATCACAGAAGGGAAGAGCAGCACGCCACAAAAGGCAGCCTCCCAAACCATCCCAAGGGAAAGACAAGTACAATGGGTCAGCCATGGAAGCATGGTGGAGGAGCAAGTCAAGGAGAAACTATCATCTCCACATTAAATGCCCACAACTAACATTCTGGCCGCATTAATGATGAAATGACTCTTGAACAGTGTTACCTCGGTTACCACAACTCACAGAACGCCAGAGAGAGAGTGTTTGATGGGACAGACACTCAAATATAGGCTTGGATGATCAACAAGTGGAAGGCCAAGATCGTGTAAAGAGGACTATATAATAGGAGAAACTCACCTCATAGAGGGGGAGGAGAAATAGTACTGTAACAACCTCAAGAACTCTTGTAATCAGAATCATTCAATATTTCTTAGAACAAAACTTCTCAGATTGTGCCGAGGACAACTTTTCTTAGATAAACTCAGTTCATCTCTGTTTGATTGTCTTGAACACCATATTAACTGTTGTCCATGCCTAAAGCCTAGTTCTTAAACACACTCTCTACAAATTTTTTGTATTGGGCTAGTTAGGCCTGAGTCTACTCACCCAAAAGAAAAAAGTGCTCAAACCCAATCCCTACAATTGGCGTCGCCTGTGGGAAGAACTTATGTGATAGCGAGTGCAACAGTTAGTTAAGGTGGGATTAAGCCCCCATCAGCAAGAGTCCCTAGGGAAAACCATTATGGTGGCTAGTTTACTATGTGAGTAAGACACTACATGGGTCACAGTTCTAGAGGCTTCTGACATCAGGTACATACCTCGTACCTCTGTCAAGAGTCATATCCTCGCGAATCTGGTGGCCGAGTTTGCTGGACCTCCATTGGAGGAAGTGGCAGCAACACAAAGCGATTTAAGGGGGCTTCGCAGCGGGGCTAGTTTTGGAAGGTACATATGGATACCTTCTAATCTATTGAAGTGGTTAAACGGAACCTTAGCTATGACGGGTCCTCGGACCTCCTGCTTTGGGGAAATCAACACACACTGAGAATTATCTAAAGTATTAGACAGAATCAAGGTCTTGCATGGCTCCTCGGACCACAAACCTATGGGGAAACTAATAACTTTTGACAATTATCTAAAGTATTAGACAGAACCAAGATCTTGCATGGCTCCTCGGACCACATCTGTGCACACATGATATATGTCGCCAAGTGAGACCCAAACTTTGTCGCACCAAAAGTCTGATGCGATTTACACCTGCTTTGGTTCTTGGCTGAAGGAGGAGGGTCTTCTTTCTTGCTCGGTTGAAAGGTAGGAACATCTTTAGCCTCTACTTTCTTTGTCTCAACTGCGCCATCTAGGATCTGGGCGGCATCCTTGATTTCTGAGGGAGGCTTAATTTCCTTGCCCTTGCCTTTATCCACGGCCACCTAATTCCCCAGGCATTGATCACGATCTTGGCAAGGTCCTTGGGAATGCCTGAAGGGTTGAGAACTTGAGATTCTTGCAGAACTCAAGGATCTGTAAATGAGAAAGAACGATTTCCCCAGGGTGCCTTATATAAAAGGCGAGATCTAGTGGAAATTAATTCGCACGCGATTTAAAGAACGAGTTACGAGCGAAATAAATCCCGCCCAATTTCCAAAGAAATCCTTAAAAGTTGGATCTGCGTCACCTCATAAAGATATTAACGAGGGCGCGCCTCGTATACCGAAGCGCCAGGAACGTGCCTTGGGCAAGTGAACAGACTCTGGTACCGACGAAGGACAATACTTGACAAGCCATGACAAAGGCCTAAGGACATCAAAATCCTCCTCTCTGTTCGAGGATCCGGACAGCAGGATTTTGAGGGGCTATTGTGGGGCCTAAGAATTTGGCAAGCCCAGCCTACTTTATATTAAGCCTAAGGCCCACGCCGAGGAGGTAGAAACGTCTAAGGATGAAAATTGAAAGCCCAAGTTCCCAAGAAATAGCGCTGAGGACGATCCTGTCATCGGCCAGCCAAGATCACAAAAGGGAAGAGCAGCACGCCACCAAAGGCAGCCTCCCAAACCATCCCAAGGGAAAGACAAGTACAATGAGTCAGCCATGGAAGCATGGTGAAGGAGCAAGTCAAGGAGAAACTATCATCTCCACATTAAATGCCCACAACTAACACTCTGGCCGCATTAATGAGGAAATGACCCCTGAACAGTGTTACCTCGGTTATCACAACTCACAGAACGCCAGAGAGAGAGTGTCTGATGGGACAGGCATTTAAATATAGGCTTGGATGATCAACAAGTAGAAGGCCAAGATCGTGTAAAGAGGACTATATAATAGGAGAAACTCACCTTAGAGAGGGGGAGGAGAAATAGTACTGTAACAACCTAAAGAACTCTTGTAGTCGGAATCATTCAATATTTCTTAGAACAAAACTTCTCAGATTGTGCCGAGGACAACTTTTCTTAGATAAACTCAGTTCATCTCTGTTTGATTGTCTTGAACACCATATTAACTGTTGTCCATGCCTAAAGCCTAGTTCTTAAACACACTCTCTACAAATTTTTTGTATCGGGCTAGTTAGGCCTGAGTCTACTCATCCAAAAGAAAAAAGTGCTCAAACCCAATCCCTACAATTGGCGTCGCCTGTGGGAAGAACTTATGTGATAGCGAGTGCAACAGTTAGTTAAGTGGGATCAAGCCCCCATCAGCAAGAGTCCCTAGGGAAAACCATTATGGTGGCTAGTTTACTATGTGAATAAGACACTACATGGGTCACAGTTCTAGAGGCTTCTAACATCAGGTACATACCTCGTACCTCTGTCAAGAGTCATATCCTCGCGAATCTGGTGGCCGAGTTTGCTAGACCTCCGTTGGAGGAAGTGGCAGCAACACAGAGCGATTTAAGGGGGCTTCGCGGCAGGGCTAGTTTTGGAAGGTACATATGGATACCTTCTAATCTATTGAAGTGGTTAAACGGAACCTTAGCTATGACGGGTCCTCGGACCTCCTGCTTTGGGGAAATCAACATACACTGACAATTATCTAAAGTATTAGACAGAATCAAGGTCTTGCATGACTCCTCGGACCACAAACCTATGGGGAAACTAATAACTTTTGACAATTATCTAAAGTATTAGACAGAACCAAGATCTTGCATGGCTCCTCGGACCACATCTGTGCACACATGATATATGTCGCCAGGTGAGACCCAAACTTTGTCGCACCAAAAGTCTGATGCGATTTACACCTGCTTTGGTTCTTGGCTAAAGGAGGAGGGTCTTCTTTCTTGCTCGGTTGAAAGGTAGGAACATCTTTGGCCTCTACTTTCTTTGTCTTAACTGCGTCATCTAGGATCTGGGCGGCATCCTTGATTTCTAAGGGAGGCTTAATTTCCTTGCCCTTGCCTTTATCCTCGGCCACCTCATTCCCTAGGAATTGATCACGATCTTGGCAAGGTCCTTGGGAATGCCTGAAGGGTTGAGAACTTGAGATTCTTGCAGAACTCAAGGATCTGTAAATGAGAAAGAATGATTTCCCCAGGGTACCTTATGTAGAAGGCGAGATCTAGTGGAAATTAATTCGCACGCAATTTAAAGAATGAGTTACGAGTGAAATAAATCTCGCCCAATTTCCAAAGAAATCCTCAACTGTTGGATCTGCGTTACCTCATAAAGATATTAATGAGGGCGCGCCTCGTATACCGAAGCGCCAGGAACGTGCCTTGGGCAAGTGAACAGACTATGGTACCGACGAAGGACAATACTTGACAAGCCATGACAAAGGCCTAAGGACATCAAAATCCTCCTCTCCGTCCGAGAATCCGGACAGCAAGATTTTGAAGGGCTATTGTGGGGCCTAAGAATTTGGCAACCCCAGCCTACTTTATATTAAGCCCAAGGCCCACGCTGAGGAGGTAGAAACGTCTAAGGATGAAAATCGAAAGCCCAAGTTCCCAAGAAATATCGCTGAGGACGATCCTGTCATCGGCCAGCCAAGATCACAGAAGGGAAGAGCAACACGCCACCAAAGGCAGCCTCCCAAACCATCCCAAGGGAAAGACAAGTACAATGGGTCAGCCATGGAAACATGGTAGAAGAGCAAGTCAAGGAGAAACTATCGTCTCCACATTAAATGCCCACAACTAACATTCTGGCCGTATTAATGAGGAAATGACCCCTGAACAGTGTTACCTCGGTTACCACAACTCACAGAACCCCAGAGAGAGAGTGTCTGATGGGACAGACACTCAAATATAGGCTTGGATGATCAACAAGTGGAAGGCCAAGATCGTGTAAAGAGGAGTATATAATAGGAGAAACTCACCTCAGAGAGGGGGAGGAGAAATAGTACTGTAACAACCTTAAGAACTCTTGTAATCGGAATCATTCAATATTTCTTAGAACAAAGCTTCTCAGATTGTGCCGAGGACAACTTTTCTTAGATAAACTCAGTTCATCTCTGTTTGATTTTCTTGAACACCATATTAACTGTTGTCCATACCTAAAGCCTAGTTCTTAAACACACTCTCTACAAATTTTTTGTATTGGGTTAGTTAGGCCTGAGTCTACTCATCCAAAAGAAAAAAGTGCTCAAACCCAATCCCTACAATTGGCGTCGCCTGTGGGAAGAACTTATGTGATAGCGAGTGCAACAGTTAGTTAAGTAGGATCAAGCCCCCATCAGCAAGAGTCCCTAGGGAAAACCATTATAGTGGCTAGTTTACTATGTGAGTAAGACACTACATGGGTCACAGTTCTAGAGGCTTCTGACATCAGGTACATACCTCCTACCTCTGTCAAGAGTCATATCCTCGCGAATCTGGTGGCCGAGTTTGCTGGACCTCCGTTGGAGGAAGTGGCAACAACATAGAGCGATTTAAGGGGGCTTCGCGACGGGGCTAGTTTTGGAAGGTACATATGGATACCTTCTAATCTATTGAAGTGGTTAAACAGAACCTTAGCTATGACGGGTCCTCGGACCTCCTGCTTTGG
Source organism: Quercus glauca (assembly GCA_023736055.1). Taxonomy (NCBI): domain Eukaryota; kingdom Viridiplantae; phylum Streptophyta; class Magnoliopsida; order Fagales; family Fagaceae; genus Quercus; species Quercus glauca. Next base: position 70,644,260 of record CM043316.1, on the reverse strand, counting down.
GGAAATCAACACACACTGACAATTATCTAAAGTATTAGACAGAATCAAGGTCTTGCATGGCTCCTCGGACCACAAACCTATGGGGAAACTAATAACTTTTGACAATTATCTAAAGTATTAGACAGAACCAAAATCTTGCATGGCTCCTCGGACCACATCTGTGCACACATGATATATGTCGCCAGGTGAGACCCAAACTTTGTCGCACCAAAAGTCTGATGCGATTTACACCTGCTTTGGTTCTTGGCTGAAGGAGGAGGGTCTTCTTTCTTGCTCGGTTGAAAGGTAGGAACATCTTTGGCCTCTACTTTCTTTGTCTCAACTGCGTCATCTAGGATCTGGGCGGCATCCTTGATTTCTGAGGGAGGCTTAATTTCCTTGCCCTTGCCTTTATCCTCGGCCACCTCATTCCCTAGGCATTGATCACGATCTTGGCAAGGTCCTTAGGAATGCCTGAAGGGTTGAGAACTTGAGATTCTTGCAGAACTCAAGGATCTGTAAATGAGAAAGAACGATTTCCCCAGGGTGCCTTATATAGAAGGCGAGATCTAGTGGAAATTAATTCACACGCGATTTAAAGAACGAGTTACGAGCGAAATAAATCCCGCCCAATTTCCAAAGAAATCCTCAACTGTTGGATCTGCGTCACCTTATAAAGATATTAATGAAGGCGCGCCTCGTATACTGAAGCGCCAGGAACGTGCCTTGGGCAAGTGAACAGACTCTGGTACCGACGAAGGACAATACTTGACAAGCCATGACAAAGGCCTAAGGACATCAAAATCATCCTCTCCGTTCGAGGATCCGGACAGTAGGATTTTGAGGGGCTATTGTGGGGCCTAAGAATTTGGCAACCCCAGCCTACTTTATATTAAGCCCAAGGCCCACGCCGAGGAGGTAGAAACGTCTAAGGATGAAAATCGAAAGCCCAAGTTCCCAAGAAATATCGCCGAGGACGATCCTATCATCGGCCAACCAAGATCACAGAAGGGAAGAGCAGCATGCCACCAAAGGCAGCCTCCCAAACCATCCCAAGGGAAAGACAAGTACAATGGGTCAGCCATGGAAGCATGGTGGAGGAGCAAGTCAAGGAGAAACTATCATCTCCACATTAAATGCTCACAACTAACATTCTGGCCGCATTAATGAGGAAATGACTCCTGAACAGTGTTACCTCGGTTACCACAACTCACAGAACGCCAGAGAGAGAGAGTCTGATGGGACAGACACTCAAATATAGGCTTGGATGATCAACAAGTGGAAGGCCAAGATCGTGTAAAGAGGAGTATATAATAGGAGAAACTCACCTCAGAGAGGGGGAGGAGAAATAGTACTGTAACAACCTCAAGAACTCCTGTAATCAGAATCATTCAATATTTCTTAGAACAAAGCTTCTAGGATTGTGCCGAGGACAAATTTTCTTAGATAAACTCAGTTCATTTCTGTTTGATTTTCCTAAACACCATATTAACTGTTGTCCATGCGCTAAAGCCTAGTTTTTAAACTCATTCTCTACAAATTCATTGTATTGGGCTAGTTGGGCCTGAGTCCACTAATCCAAAAGAAATAAGTGTTCAATCCCAATCCCTACAGAGTGCATTTGGCAAACGCAAAAACTGTCCTTTAAACAAAAAAAAAAAAACCTTTTGAGCTTATTTTGATAGACCCCCAAGAAAAGAGAAAGAAAGAAAAAACATTTTCCTCCTCTCTCTTCTCTCTATTGTGTTTTCAATAAATAAATAATCAATAAAGCGTGTCTAAACACACTAACTTATTTTTAAAAATTTTGAAAACAAATTATTTTAAAATGTTATGCCTAAAAAGGTGAAATTAGGGGGAAATAAATATTTTACAGAACTGCAGTTGCTAGTAGTTGTGCAATATTATTCACCTAGATGACAAAACCCAACTTTCCTCCTTTGGAAGGTTGTGTCCAACAAATCTACAGTGACGCAGCAATGAGTTCGGAAGATTCAATTATTGCATTAATAGCTAGAGAATGGAGAGGGAATCTGGTGTTTGCTTTTTCTTGTAAAGTGAACACCATCCTTGTCCAAGTGGAGGCAGAAGTGTTACGATGGACAACTTCCATTGCTGTGAAATACAATCTTGTTAATGTAATTATTGAAAGTGACTGCCAAACTTGTATTCAAGGCCTCTCTACCTCTTATGCTTCTATTCCTTGGCAAATTACTAATATTTTGTTAGAAACTAAGGCCTTAGCGCATTCTGTTCATTCATTTTCTTTTAGTTGGGTTCCTAGGAGGGCCAACAAAGCTGCTTATGAACTTGGACGATGGTCTCTTTGTAATAGTGTTTTTGGATTTTTTTGGTTCTAACTTCACTCCTCCTATAGTTGTGAATGCTTTGTTGGAGGATTCTTTCTCTGTATCTTAGCTTGTTCTTTTAATAAAAATCTTTGTTTAGCAAAAAAAAACCTCTCCTCCTTTGTTTTTTCCCCTCTTTTTTTTTATTTTTTTATACTATTTTATGGGAGCAGCTACAGACAACAATTTTCACAATAGTTAAGCTTATTAGTTCTCATTTAAGTTTGTTACTAACATTATATTTTTACCTTCTAATACTAACTTGCCACCTCGATAATTGTCAATAATTTTGTGTTTGTAGACTTTTTTTTTTTTTAATTATTTTATGGTGTTCTTACTTCTTAGTCCAAACTCCAAAGATTTCTTTTTCTTTTTTTTTTATTTTTTTTTTATGGAATCAGACTCCAAATCTACCCTTTTGGTTACAATTTTTTGGGAAATTCTTAGGTGATCCGGGACAAGAAGGTTAGTTGCTAACATAAAACATAGTTGCTATTTCTCTATGATGGGCTCTATGATTGACACATGAAGCCCATTGATGCAAAGCATTTTGGAAGGTCCGTGGTGCATCTCTATGGGCCACAAGTCTCAAGTATGTTAAGTCCTTATTATCCCTATGGTACAATTTGCCATTTGAAGGTAAAGGTGACAACCCTTTATTAGACTGTTTCCCATAATAACTAGGTTAGAAACTAGGGGAAATTCTTAGCTAGTCTGAGACTACAAGGTCAGCATACTGACCTTGTAGTCCCAATCAATAAGAAGAAGACAGATCACCAAAATTGATGACATAAGCTTATTTGCCACATCACCCCATTCCAGCTTATTATTCTCTAACGTCCGTCTAACTTCTTGAAAGCAAATTCAAATTTAAGATGTGAATGGGCGAGTACCGAAAATTTCATATTTGAAATCCTTTTCAAAATTTGTTTTACATATCGTGGGTCATTTCCCCAATGCCAAACAAAATGTTTTTTTTGCTGAAGATGGGTCATTGTCTCCAACTTCTCACTCGGCACTACCCCGCTCACCGCCGCATGCCTCCTTCACATTTCCTCCTTGTAATCCCTTGCTTTCGGATCTAGATATTCAAATGCTTTGATGAGCAATCCAAACTTTTAAATCTGAGAGGTAGTTGTTCCTCTAACAAAGGATGAGAATGCTTGCTCTAAGATTCTAGCAATCACCTATCCTTTCAAGCAATAAATAGGGTGAGTCTACTTTCCCTTTCTTTTGGTAAGATGAAATTCCCAGATTTTCTAGCTGATGAAATTTTCTACCATAGGCATTCTTCATGATTTTTACTTTTTGCTTTTCTTTGATACCCATGTAGATCTCCTTCACGATTATGGTTATTCTATAATGGATGGTGTTTCTTGAAAAAAAATTTTTTTTTTTTGGGTGTTTAGGAATTCATGGCCAATGGATATCAAAACTTATGTTCATTCCTTTTGTACTCTACGTGTTTGATAAAATGCCCAATGTAAAGACTTTGTCAATCTTTAAAGAATTTGGGTTTATACCTTTCATGAAATTTGTTTATTTCCATGAGAAAAGCTTAGTTCAATCATCAAGACTCATTCTTGGACATATCATCATGTGAACTCTTTAGTTTCATGAACAAGACATAAACATGCTACTTTGATTTGCAAGTCATTTTAGTTTCTAGATTTGAGGTGCAATGCTATATGCACTAGAACAAGATTAGTGCTATTACCATGCTCTAAGTTTTACTTTGCTTATGCATGAGTAGTGGTGTTTAGTCATATCATCAATTGAGGACCAGTTTTGTAAACTAATAAGAAATATACTTCTTATCAACATGATTTTTAAGACTTATGAAACTATTTCTTAATTCAATTTTACTTTGTGCCCTATTTGGCTACTAAGAAATTGAGGGAATATGAAAGAATCCAATCCCATGGAATGAATGTCAACAACAAAGCAAGGGAGAATCAAATTCCATGAAATGAAGTTAAGTGTGCATTATGGTTTGCCAACTTCAACAGTTATAGTGAAAATTTGGATAGGCAAAAATATTTTGAACTTCTTCTAGCTATTTTGATATTAGCTCTTATGCCTTGTTTGAATTTTAAGTTATCCTTACTATGAACAAAATCTTATTTTCACAACTAAAGTTAATAATTGATAGGATAAATCATTCATGTTATGCCTTCTGCGTTGCCTGCTTTGCTATTAAGTTTCATTAAATAAGGATAGAAATTGTGAATCATTAGATTGACGAGCCTTTGTGTTAGCAAACTAGTGTGCATTTTAATACACTTTTGAATACAGTTAATGATGCAATGGTGAATACTAGATAGATATTACCTTGAGGTGGTTATACAATAGATTTTCTTGATGAACAATAACATGATGATTCTTTGCAATGTTTTAGACAAACTTGGAGCAAAGTGAGCCTCGACTTGCCAAGGATGAGGATCAACAAGTTGAATGTGAAGGAGCTGTCATTATTGGCTTGGATGACAAGATGAGATGGATAAGTGATGAAGTTCCAAAATTGAAGTCTGGCTGGTCTCCTTAAACAATAGGATTCTTTAGTTAGAGATAGGAATTATTAATAACTTATTTCCTAGACTTTTGGAAGTGTAGAGTATAGGATTAGGTTGTTTGCTAGTTAGTTGTTATCAAGTTTATGTTAATAGTTGCTGCTTATCATAAGTTGTATTGCACATATGTTGTGCATTGAATGCTATTTAAAGGGGAAAAAATTAATAAAGATGGAAGTAGAAAATTAACACTCAAATTCGTGAGTGATTGAGGTCACATATCTTTAAGTTATTGAAGTTTTAGATTTGATATATGTTAACTTCTTTTTAGTTTGAAACAAGTAATGTGGTAGAAAGAATTAAGTATTATGCTGTATTGTCCAATTTTGACATTGTAGCATCTTTGTTTATTTATACAAAATCATTACAAGTATGTATCGTACAAACCAAGAGAATGTAATAAAATGTAGTTATTCTTTTCATGATCTTTCAATTTCTATAACAATGTTTGTGACTTATCTTTTGAAATGTTATCAAGCCAATTATGGTAGTTTTGATTTCATAAAAAAGATGGTAAGAGATGACATACATTTTTTTCCCATCAAAATTAGTAGAAAACACATAATTGAATAATCAATTTAGTGACAAATGCAAATATCATTCTCAACTATTGGTCATGTCATAGAAGATATAAGAGTATAATTTGAAATGTATAATTTGATTACAAGGACAACATAACAAAAGTTCTATTGACATATAGACTTATATTACAAGACTTATAATTTTATTACAAGGACAAAATAACAAAAGTGTGCTTCAAGATCAATTGCTTTGTCGATCTCAAATGGATAAATGCCACCCACTTTTGTCCAAAGGCTCTACCTATAACCATGCCGAGAATATTAAGCACTTGTATAGCCTTTCTTCGGTACAAGTTTAAACTCAACACTGCAAAAAGGCTTTGTATCATCTTTGACATCTTGTAATAAATGACCAAAGCTGTAAGTATTGAATTTGGTTGAGTAGAATTGAAGCACTTGTACAGCCTTTCTTTGGTACAAGTTTAAACTCAACACTGCAAAAAGGCTTTGTATCATCTTTGACATCTTGTAATAGATGACCAAAGCTGTAAGTATTGAATTTGGTTGAGTAGAATTGAATACACCAATAGCTAAGCACATTCAATATTAAAATCCTGTAAGTCAAGTTCTTGACTAACACAAGAGCACCTTCCAAGCGCTTGAATAGCTTCATTAGTTAGCTCACTCTATTGTTGCAAAAGCAAAGGAATGGAAATAAGCAAAGCACAAAATAACAAACTTGAGCAAGCCTAATATGCAAAAAAATCAATCCTTAAAATTTGGTATCAAGGTTTTGCAATTAAACATCAATTTTAGTGAACCAAAAATAGTAATTGAGCACCAATTTCAGAATGCCACTACCCATCACACAAATTCATGTTAGGTTCTAAGGTCTTAGGATTTTATGTATTTAGAACTCTAATTTGTAATGTTGGCAAACCATGATCAAAACAATGTATTTAGTCTTGTTTAAGTTGCTCAAAGTTGGTTAAATATTGAAAATTTGGAATCGAGTGACTGCAGAAGCATTGGGGCTTCTCGGCCTGGCTCGATCGATCGAAGGTTAGACTCGATCGATCGAAAGTCGGCCCAGATGCGTTTTTCTGCAGAATTCCAACTCAGCCCTAACTCTTTAAACGTTTAGGGTTTTATGTTTTTGCCCTAGGTATATAAGGCAAACCCTAGCTACGTTTTTCAGAGTTGCACAAGTTGTATTGTTGCTCATACATTGCGGTTTTGTGTAAATCTCTTGTGAGATCTAGAGGAGCTTTCCTTTACACAAAGCTTAGGGTTTTCAAGATTGAGATCACTTCAACATCTTGATGATCAACTTGGTTGCTGCCTTTGAAGCTTAAAGATAAACAAGTGAGGAGCTTGTAGCTGATTGAAGGGATTCAAAGAAAGAAGTAGTCCGTGGATTCGGAGCCTGCGCGTGGTCGTGTCAGGAAGTTACTACTGGTGTGTAGCATTAGGAAGTCAAGCGGGGAGCTTGTAAGTCCTTTTGTAAGAACTTCAATTCTTTCTTAGTGGATTCCGTTTTGCCTTGAGGATCGGTGGGTAAAATCCTCCCCAGGTTTTTTACCGGTTTGGTTTTCTTGGGTGATCATATCACTGTGTTCTTTATTATTTCCGCTGCTTTATATGTTTATATACATGATATGATTTTGTGATTGTTTTAACCTAGAATTGCATAATTTGACTAAGTAACAACTTGGCTAATTAATCTAGGCTACGCAATCTGGTTATAGTTTAAGGGGTCTAAACCGTTCAATTCAGAACTAAAGTACAACAAACCAAGTAATGTGGCAAAAATTTCTTACAAATCTTGATATCAAATGAAGTAAAAATTATGATCAATAGAACTATAGAAATGAGGTAAACACAAACATGATCAGTGTATCTAAAAGTTATAAAGCTAGCTTCTATGGCAATGACCCACTTCAAATGGTCTCATCAAAGAAGGATTCAAAAGGTGAAAATGAGATACACCCAACTAATGAACAAATACTTGCTTCTTCTTTTTCCCTCTAATCATTGCTGCAATAGCAGAAACATAAGACTACACAGGTCTCATGTACATGAAATTTGGGTGTGGTATCAAAACAACCTATAAATCCCATAGCTTTTGGAAATTATAATACCATAACATGCTTCAGAACTAGCCAAAAATATATTATTATATTCTTGTATTGTTGCAACGCACCTATTTAAAATTAAAGATTTGAGTGACTGTTCCACAATTATAATTAAGTTACATTTTCTTAAACAGCTTATATGCAAAATTATCAAACACATAAACACGTTTAAATAGGGAAAAATAGAGTCATGCCCTCACAAAGACCTCATTCAAGGCAAAGCTTGGATTCACATATTGGTAATAGAAATAAAAATTAAAAAACTTAACAGTTCAACCAGGCTAAAGACATAAAATTTTTAGAACAAAAGCAAGAACCAAAATGAAATTTTGAAACAAAAAGAACAAGAAACTGCAATTGAAATCCAATGCATTGGTTCTTAGATCTAGAAGGTTTGGATTGCCCAAATTCGTACTCAAAGAAACAAGATGAAAGAATGAGAGAGAAAAACATACTCTTCATTAAGATGAGAAAACGCGAAGGAGTCCTGCAGCGATAAGCAAGGCAGTGTTAAGATCACCATCGCTGCTGATTGGGAAGTTAGAGACGGTAAGTTCAAGGTTGGGAGAAAATGATCCTAGGATCCCAAGACATATTTCATATTCTTTAAAACAAATTTGAAAATTTTTTGGATGCTAAAAATTTTCAGGGACCCGCCCATTCCCATCTTAAATTTGAATTTATTCTCAGCATTAACAGATTTAAACTGACGTTAGAGTAAGTCACATGTGTCTATTGACATAGCAGGAAAGCTTATGTCATCAATTTTAATGATCTGTCTTCTTTTTATTGGTTGGAACTACAAGGTCAGCATGCTGACCTTGTAATCTTGGACTAGCTAAGAATTTCCCAAAAATGGGACTAGAACCTTTATTTTTACTTTTGGGTATGTTGTGTAACAATTATGCTACGATTAATATAATTCCTAGATCAAAAGTAGTTTTGCCTTTTAATAGTAGGCAAATATTTCATTTTATAGGCTTCATTATCATTGTATTTTCTCATCTATCTAAGACCACTTCGAACCCAGCTCATCTTCATTATTATTTTTATTAATTAATTCAACCATATTAGCTACAAAAGGTTGTTACATCTACTAACGAGATGCTACCCGTGATTTGGTTTCCAAAATAATAACTTTGGGAAAATTACAATTTTTTTGTTGAGATTTAGTATTGTTACAATTTATTCCACAAACTTTTAATAACTACATTTGACCCCTTAAAGTTTGGATTAAAATGTAACTTAGGGATTAGTCCAAATTAACAGATTTTGCATTTTTTTTAGACAAAACAAATTACTGATTTGTAGTTTGACCAATAATAATTTAGTCCCACATTTTTTTTTCAATTGTTACATTTTGATTTCCAAAATTTGGATTAAAATAAAATCATTACTTTGAACTGAATCCTAAATATTTCCTCTTAGTCCAAATTTTAAGGATAAAATATAACAATGAAAAATTTGTAAATTGAATTGTGGTAAGATTAAACCGCCAAGGATAAATTATAATTGTCCTAAAGATTAAAATTATTTGTTGGAAGTTTCTCCTGTTTTGGTGTTGATAATAGAGCTCTAACATTCTTATAGTGCATGAATCTCTCCAATATATTTAATCGTTTACATACATTATTGTTGCCATTACCACTTGGACATAGAAAAAAGCATATGCAATTGTTTGTTGTTAAATAGGGATAGTGACATGTCATAAGCGTTTGCCAAATTGTATAGCAACTCAGATTGGGTTCACTTTGCTCCCTTTGGAGAATTTGTATCATTTTACTCGTCATATGATTTATATTCACACTTGGAAAATTTGTATCATTTTGCTCGTCGTATGATTTATATTCTCACTGGGAGAATTTGTATTATTTGTTGCTGGAAGGATTTCTTGACGCTATGTTGTTTTGGACCTTCTTAAGGCCATGTTGTTATCTACATTAAGTAGTACATGGGCTTGCCAAAATTTAGTTAAACAAGAATTTTAGAACAATTCATACATGAATAATAAGTTACCCAGTCTAGGTGGGCCTTTTTCTTATGGGGCCAAAATTCTAATCAGACCAATTACTTTCTTGTAATCATAGTGCTTTACCTCTTTTATAATTCATCTAGTAGTACATACATTTTTGCATGAAACCTTACTAGGTGTAAGTTTTATAGGCGATTATCAAAAAGAAAGAAATAAATGTGTTACCTTAGATGATGACATCATTTTGCCACATACCTTGATCTTTTTTTTGCTGGGATCTTCTTGAAGAACTCTTTGTTTTTGAACTCTTACTTATAAAGCTCTTCTTTGTTGAATTTGTATTGGCTCCATAATTTACATGAGTTGAACTCGGCATTTATGATGAAGATGGAATTTTTCACAACTTTTAGCTATACTCCCATTTTCTTCTTTAAGGGTTTTTCATCGTTAAATTATGACATCCCTTTAGAAAATTTTGGATTTCTGCATTCTGCATAATTGAAGCTAGTAATCTCGAAAACCTCTTATAGGTTTACACATTATACAAAATTTTGGATGAATTGACATAGCTTACACCCAAACAATATTATTTCATGTTAAAAGTATGAAAACTTGGATAGTGACAATTAAAGGCATATTTAATGCCATGCAATCAAATAGACATTGGCTTATTTTATGTATGAAGCACATGCTCTATTTGTCATTATGTCTAAAATTTGACTTTAAACACTATTTAAAATACTTGGAGAGCTAAAAGGGAAAAGAAATGCTTAAACCTAACCTTAAGACCCAGGAACTGGGTTGCATTGTTGCAATACGTCTCCTTCACTCTATCACTTATTTTGTTCATGCTATTTGAAGACGTCAAGAGGTTTTGTCCCCGTTCAAACATGAAAGGTGCATTCGCTATTTGACAATGACCAAAAGAATGGCCTGTCATGTTTTGAACCTATATTTTTCTTTCTTCGAGCTTAATCTTAGTTTTGATGAGATTGCTTTGAACATAGCCATTTAAGACGAGTCACTTCGATAGAGCTAGCTACATTTAGGAATAACAATGTACAAATAGGCAATTGCATGTTGCACAATTCTATATGAATCATAAAGATTTATTCTATGATATATAAAGATTGAAGCTATTGAATATATATGCTTCTTTAAACTGAGCTTTGTTAGGAACTAGCACTGTATATAATTTTTAAGACACTTTAAAAAGGTCTTGGTGAGTTAACGGAGACAATGGAAATTTATAGAGACTTAAACTCATGACCATATTGTAAACAAGATCGTCTAGCATTTCAAGTCTAGGAGACTTAATCGAACTTCTCAAATTATTGATAATGAGCCATATGCTACTAATCATATAGCCATATTAACTGTGATAATTGTAATAATTTTATAGCAATATTTTCAACATGTTCTATATATACATATTTGTAGATAATCATGCAAGCTTGATTTGCACTTAGTTCCAATAAGATAATATCTGGCATGACTAATTAAAAAGAAATAAATAAATGAGTTACCTTGACAAGAGACCTTAAATCACGATACTATTGTGTATGTACCTTGATCTTTTCATTGTTGTAGCCTTCTTGACAAGCTCCCTCTTCTAAGATCTATTTTGTTAAGCTTAACATGCTATTTCATGTTTGAGAATTAGATCTCTTTTGCTTCATTCTTTTGAAGGTGCAAGGACTAGGACATGTTGTTCGTTCGAGGTTATATTTCCCTCCTTTAGGGACGAAGGTTATGCCAGGTGCTTCTATTGTTACATGCCTAATGGGTTACACATGTACTACAATTAAAAGAGAGTGCTTATGCTAGACACGTGATCTAACATCATACTTTCACATTCAATAAATATTCAAGCTAATGTTTTAACATCATGTCTCTTACATATCATTGTGTGAGCCATTATGTAACAGACATATAGCATACCGATATAGCATAATTTTTTTTTTAAGAAAGTAATATTCATGATGCTATGGAAAGAGTCTAGGCTTTTCCATGATTTTTGGCCTTGATACAAAATTACCTTATAGCAGTGTCAACAATTAAATATAGATAGACATGGGGTGGGATGATGCTATCATGTCATATACCTCTGTTCTCCTTTTTGGTAAACTCTTCTTGATAAGTTCTCACTCTTAATCCTGTGGATTTGAGAGTATGTGTACAGTCGAGATAGTCTAGTTGTTGTACTACATGTACTCTTGTTGTGCAAATTGTTAGACTAGGACCAACGATATCAATAAAAACAATTCACAAATAATATTAGCCACAAATGTATAAAATTTTCTCTAATTTAAGGGCGATATATGTTGATGCGTCTATGACATAGTTAATAGCATAATATCCCTTAAAGTGCATAACACAAATATATTTTGAATTCCTTCTCAAAATTAAAGCAGCCAATATCATTTAGAAAAGTTTGGAATAGTGGGTCATTATTATTATTTGTGAATTCATAATCAATCATATGCTCATGGGATTTCTCCTAAAAAGAGAGCTACTGAGAAATATTTCTTTCACTACTTGCGTGCATTAGTGTATAACATATGAGAAATTGGTAGAAAACAATGTTTTGCATATGTAATTAATTAGTTGTGCATATGCTAAAATCTAGAATTTAGGCATGTCGTGCGCCATTAAACAAGCAATTAAGGACTTCAAGCTCAAAAATATCTGGTTTCATGCTTTTAATTACCCAAAATTGGGATCTTTAAACTTAGGAAAGTCAAAAAGCAGCATCTCTTATTTTTAAGCTTATGAGGCAAGTATAAAATTGACGATTTTTTCTTGAAACTTTCTTTTTAAGTTTTTGGCTTTTGATGGAATAATAAGAAGGACTATCTTAAAATCATTTAAGATTGACAGTAAAAAATAGGCCTATTCTCATGCAAATAAATTACACTCAGTAAAGTGTTTAAAAATCTTTGAAACCCGATGCGTTAGCCTATTCCTTTACGGATGTGAACCATGTGGAGTTCTTGTGTGAGATAAATAAAATGTAGAGTAATGCTACAGTTACAAATTATTTTACAATATTTTTACAAAATGTTGACGTGGTCAACCTCTTATTGGTTTTCATCTAGACCCACTATTATTATCACTTTTTCATTTAACAATAATCACTTACCACATCAGCAGTTTGTAAAAATTTTTGTAAAATAGTTTGTATCTCTAGCATTATTCTAAAATGCATTATTTGAGTTATGGTGTAAGAGCAAAATTGATTTGTGATTTGCCTATGATTGGCCTTGTGAACAATATGCTTAGAATGGTTTAAGTCCAAACTAAAAATCATTTGAACTTCTAGTGAGAGCTTAATTGTGTTTTATGTGGCTTTTCAGATTGGGACAAATAAATTTGGGTAAATGGTTGGGGTTTGCTACCCACAACCTTTGGCGTAACAATATTTTATGGGACATAAATTTTGATTTGATTCCATATGGGATACACATAATTCTTTTCCGCAACAACAGTTATGGTAAATATTTCAAAAGAATTTGATTTGTTTTGTATTTTCTACCATTTTCATGGTTGACTTCCTTAATCCTTAATAGGCACTCTCCTTAATTGGTACCATTCTTTACTAAGCAACTTTCCAGAAATTACGTTGCTTAATTCAATAATGAGTATACAATTAAATTTATATACACGGCAGCTGGCTTTACTCAACCGTTTTCTTCTTTTTATTTTTTATTTTTGTTAAATTTCATAGACAATTAATGGTCTTTTAATGTGGCAAAACTGTACTGATATTTGTTTTATGCCAAAAACTCGTATTTTCAAATGCAATTTGACCTCACCTCTTTAATACCCAAAATTAGGGTCTTTTAAGTTTGGTAGGACAATAGACAACTAGGCTTATTCTAAAGCCGGTGAGGAAAGTATTTTAATTTAGAAAATTTTCAGAGTGAGGCGATCCAATATTCTTAAAATAGTTTAGCATGAAATAAAAAAAGAAGCCACATGCCAAAACAATCATATAAACACTGTTGCAATTTGCAAATATTTGGAGAGCTAGAACGGGAAATACATAAATTTGACCTTAAGACCCAAGAATTGGGTCATACCCTTGAGGCCTATTGAGGTCGCTTGAACTTTGTGGTCGTCTTTTGTTTAGTCCATGCTTCACAATGAGCCACCCACTTGATTGCCTCTACCTTTAGACCCAAATGGATGTTTTGTTTCTCTGTTTCAATGGTGTGGACCCTAAAGATAAAGGCCAAATGATTTGAGACATTGCGTCTTGGCTCTCACATCATCGTCTACTTGTTTGGTTGACAAGTCATGCTTTGAAGATGAAGGTGTCTTGGTGATGCCTCTTTATCTCCCCCATCTCAGTCCAATTGTAGATTACATGAAATGAGCACGGGCAGAATGAAGAGATGATCGCAGGGTATTATCCTGTGGGGTACTCTTAGATCGGTACTTTCATATTCATAATTCTCGATTTAATTGAGTGACCCTTTGTGGCAGGAAAAGCTTAATGGTTGATCTTTCCACAGACGGCGCCAAACTGATGATGCCAAAAATTTTTAGCTGGGTCACTCGTCCAATCCAAAGTCTTTGACGATTTTGTGAGATTTGCAAGATAAAGAGAGTTGATTAAAGAGACCACCGGGTTGTGCCCAGTAGGGGAGCCTTCGATGCTTAAGTCAATATCAACCCATATATTTTGTATATAGATGGTATTTTGTAGTCTTTTTTTATGTACCTTAGTGAGTGAAACATATTGTCCATTTTATAGGTGACTTAGGTAGCTGTTGCACATAAATGAGGGTGGTTATTACCCTAGTTGTAACGTTCTTTGTCTTGATAAGAGTTTAAAACCTTTGATGGTCATTATTGAATGTGTTGAGTGGTTACTCATCTTTTTTTGATGGCCTACTAATGACGCAATGGTCGTCCATTAAGATAGACGATCTTAATGACTTTTATGGACTCATCAACTATTATGATATAGTACTAGATTATACAAGTGTTGATTATAAATCTGTATATTCATATGAAAAGCAATATGTTCAAAACATGAAAGGTCAACCACAAAACCAAAATTATTACAGCCAAGTCCATGTGTCAATTAAAGGAAATGGTTTGAGAGTTGACAAGATGAAACCTATTTCTAAAGAAAAATTTGAACTGGTTAAAAAGGATCAAGACTTGCAACAAGTTATTGAATTGAAGATTAAAGATACCACTTGTCAAAAATTTGATGAAGAGGTCAAAGAAACGAAGGTTGAGTTGATTGTGGATAATGACAAGAATGAAGAGATGGTAATTATTGAGAACATTGTGGAAGATTCAATTGAGGTCAAATATGAGGATGAGTCCATAACTTACAACCCTCGGATCTCAGTTGATTTATTGAAGATGACTACACAATATGTTGATTTTCTTGGAGTAGAAAATTTTAATTTTATTATCAACCTTTTATTGATTGATGTTGCAAATAAATTGAAAGTAGATGAGAAGAAATTTTATGTTACACTTTATGAAGGATTCAAGTTTCAGAACCGGATCAAGTTATTAAAGCATTCGAAGTATTTGTTTATTTGGAGCATAAGATTTCAGATTTCAAAGATGAACTCGAGGACGAGTTTGTTTCAAGTGGAGGAGTCTGATATAGGACACAATCTTTAAATTAATTTTTGTAATTTATTATTTTTGGTATTTTTATGTAATTTTCGTTATTTTAGGTTTAGGGCGTTTACTTTCTTGTTTTTAGGTGTTTTTAATACTTTTTAGGTCAAATTTGATTCTTGTTATTGTTAAGTATTAATTAATACTTATTTTAGAATATGTTTTCTTATCTGTCAAGTTTTATGAATCCCTTAAATAAGACTCTAAATCTATAACGTTTTTCAGAGATTAGTATTAATAAAATTGCAGAGTTTTTCTCAAACTTTTCTCTGGCACATTCTAGTTTATCACCTTATGGATTAAAGGAACTCCTCATGGATTCAAAGAGAGTATTGTATGTGCTTTCTTCAGGCTTCCGCAACATCAATTTAAGTAGCACAGCATAAATGTCAAAGGGCTTGATTGTGGTGCCCGTTGAACCCATGTTCATGCTTGTATCAGTTTTCACAGTCCGATTTGCTTCAAAGTATCCATCTTGTATACCAAATTTCTTTATGGGGTAGAGCTAGAGCTTATATTCTTTCAGCCTTCTCAATCTCATGCTGGTAAGCTAGGAATTTTTTTCAAATGCGCCAGAAGCAGCCAAAAATACTCAATAACATGAATATAATTATGCTACGTGACAATTCAAACAATTCCCAACTAATCCATTCCTTATCATTATTGGCAATTGGAATTAAACAAAATCATCCACTATGGCGGACCATAAATAATTTCATAATATTTCCCCTTTTTTATTTAAAAAAATTTATTAGCTTATTAGGTTTTTTTTTTTTTTTTTTTTTTGGAAAAAAAATATCTTATTAGTCACTTTCTTCCCGTGCTTCCTCCGAATACAAATATTATGTCCTATTTTTTGTATTCTATTTTACATACCACCTCCTTTTGAAATACAGAACAAATTATAATTAATGAAATATAAAGTGAAACACAAAAAATGAGACATAAAATTTGTATTATTTGCATTATACTGCATTTGATAAACCCCCTTGTTAGCCATAATGACTGAAATCTAGGGAATTACAAAATTTTACTATGCCATCAATCTGTATCAATAATACATGATTAATATATCACAGTGGGGCTAAATCATAAATATTTTCTCCCCCCTCAATTTAAATATCATTTTTTTCCTTCTCAATTTAATTTTTTTAAACACTTCTTCTAAGTAAATAGGATACCCATAATCCCTTTGAAAAAATGATAGTTGGAGTGCATTTGACAAACGCCAAAAATGTCCCTTTAAAAATAAAAATAAATTAATTTAAAAAAAAAAAAAAAACCTTTTGAGCTTATTTTGACAAACTTCCATGTCAAAATCGGGATCTTACGTAGGATCATTGAAAGTAGGTAGAATCGTAAATCGTAAGATCGTATTGTGAATCATAAGATCCTACATATTTTCATATTTAAAGCAAAAAAGACATTGATAATAGCTTTGTATGTTGAATAATCATGTAAATTATAAATTCATCTATAAAAAAAAATATAAAAACTTAGATTTGTATCATATGATATAATTTGCATGTCATACATCGCTAAGTCTATACTAACGAAACAAATATATTTAAGTTTTGACCCTATGTATCTAAAAAGTTCAATAAATGTTTAATTAGCAACCAAATACCAAAATATTTATCAAATCATATGGAAATATTTTGCAAGATCTAAGTTCCAAGTTTGAAATCCAAGATAAGTTAGCAAATGGAAACTAACTAACTACAATATGAAATCCAAAAGCAAGATGAATATTAAAATAAAGTGAATATTTAATTATTCCCATTCTAAGATTCTTATAAACACTGCCCTAAATTCCTAATCATCATCATCCATTTCATTATCTATGTAGACATTATATATTTGTATACTAGAGCTACAAAAGACATTAAGATACAATTTCATGCTCAACTATTTAAGTTACACCACTCAGCAACAATTAAAGAGCATGCTCAAAAAAATCAATCAATCAATATACAAATACAAGCATAACTGATAAAATTATATATAAAAAAATATTTTAGTAATATTAAAACACAAATTAGTATATTGACCAAACAAATTTAACAACATTATAGCTTAAAAGGCAGCAAAGCCAACATCAAATTCTTCATTTAGAAATGATGAAGCATTCCTTCATTTTAATTAAAAGTGAACTAAAAACTAGAAAACATTTTCTTAGGTTAACATAATTTTATTAAATAAAAAATAAAAAGTCATACCATCACAACATGAAAAAATAAAAATCCTTAAAAATTCATCAAAACAAAAAATTTATCCCATAAAAAAAAACCAAAAATTTATGTTTTTGGTAGGATTGGTAGGATCCCATACAATCTTACAATTCTATACAATCCTACACGATCTTATGTACGATCCTGCCATTTTTACGATCATAGTGTGATCCTACACGTTTTGGTGAGGTGGGATCGTAAAATTGTGCGATCCTACGATCCAAATCGCAATTTTGACAACCATGCCTCCAAGAAAAAAAATATATATTTCCCCCCTCTCTTCTCTCTATCGTGTTGTTAATAAATAAATAATTAGCACACTCTAACTTATTTTTAAACTTCTTGAAAACAAATTATTTTAAAATGTTATGCCTAAAAAGATGAAATTAGGGGGAAAATAAATATTTTACAGAAGTGTAGTTGCAAGTAGTTGTGCAATATTATTCACCTAGATGAGAAAACCCTACTCCCCTCCTTTGGAAGGTTGTGTCCAACAAATCCAATAGATCACCACCTCTCCCTTCAGCTAGTATCCATTGGGTAAAGCCTAAGAAGGATGTAATTAAGATCAACTGTAATGCGGCAGTGAGTTTGGAAGATTCATTTGTTGCATTGATAACTAGGGATTGGAGAGCGAATCTGGTGTTTGCTTTTTCTTGTAAAGTGAACGCTAACATCCCTGTCCAAGTGGTGGCAGAAGCATTACGATGGGCAACTTTCATTACTGTGAAATACAATCTTGTTAATGTAGTTGTTGAAAGTGATTGCCAAACTTGTGTTCAAGGCCTCTCTACCTCTTGTGCTTCTATTCCTTGGCATTTACTAATATTTTGTTAGAAACTAAGGCCTTAGCGCATTCTGTTCATTCATTTTCTTTTAGTTGGGTTTCAAGGAGGGCCAACAAAGCTACTCATGAACTTGGACACTGGTCTCTTTGTAATAGAGTTTTTGGATTTTTTTTTTTTTTTTTTTTGTTCTAATTCCGCTCCTCCTTTAGTTGTGAATGTTTTGTTAGAGGATGCTTTCCTTGTATCTTAGTTTGTTCTTTTAATAAAAATATTTGTTTAGAAAAAAATAAAATAAAATACTCCCCTCTTTTTGTTACCATTTTATGGGAGCATGCTACAGACAACAAATTTCACAACAGTTAAGTTTATTAGTTCTCATTTAAGTTTGCTACTAATATTATATTTTTACCTATCAATACTAACTTATCACCTCGATAATTGTCAAAAATTTTTGTGTTTGTAGACTTTATTATTATTATTATTATTATTATTATTATTATTATTATTTATGGTGTTCTTACTTCTTAAGTCCAAACTCCAAAGATTTTTTTTTTTTTTTCTTCTAATGGAATCAAACTCCAAATCTATTCTTTTGGTAACAATTTTTTAAAAATTTGTTTGGGAAATTCTTGGGTGATCCGGGACAAAGAAGGTTAGCTAACTTAAAATATAGTTGCTATTTCTCTCTGATAGGCTCTATAATTGACCCATGAAGCCCGTTGATGCAAAGCATTTTGGAAGGTCGTTGGTGTATCTCTATGGGCCACAAGTCCGCGGCATGTTAAGTCCTTATTATCCATATGGTACAATTTGCCATTTAGAGGTGATACCTTTTATTTGACTGTTTACCATAATCGTTAGGCTAGAAACTTCGTTTACCCACTCAAACACATATTTTTAATTTTTAAATAACATTACACGTATTTTTACACACTTTTTTACCCACGTGTATTTCCACACATATTTTCAAACAAATATTTTTAGTTTTTAAGTGCATTTACCAAATACCTTCTAAACCCTTTATTTTTACTTTTGGGTATATTATGGGGCGATTAGTACAATTCCTAGATCAAAAGCAGTTTTGCCTTTTAATGGTAGGCAAATATTTCATTTTATAGGCTTCATTATCACTGCATTTTCTCATCTATCTAAGTCCACTTCAAACCCAGGTCATCTTCATCATTATTTTTATTAATTAATTCAACCATATCAGCTGCAAAAGGTTTTTATATATTTTGTGAGACAGGAACATTGACACGTATAGAGGGAACATCAAATTCAAATGAGCGAACAATATTAACGTGTCAATGTGAATTATGCTTACTTGTAAAATTAGGCAAGTGTAATAATAACAGTTTGCAAAGATGTTGACCATTCTGCCATTTAATATTCACAAAAATAGTTAATAACAACATATTTTGTTGTTACATTTATTAACAAGATGGTACCTGTGATTTGGTTGCCAAAAATAATAACTTAGGGAAAATTACAATTTCTCCAATGACATTTAGCATTGTTACAATTTATTCCACGAACTTTCAATCGCTACATTTGACCTCTTAAGGTTTAGATTAAAATTTTAAAATGTAACTTAGGGATCGGTCCAAATTAACAGATTTTTCATTTTTTTTTAGACAAAACAAATTACTCATTTGTAGTTTGACCAAGAATAATTTAGTCCCACATTTTTTTTTTCAATTGTTACATTTTGAATTCTAAAATTTAGATTAAAATAAAATCGTTAGAGTTAATTTGAACTGAATCCTAAAGATTTACTTTTTGTCCAAACTTTAAGGATAAAAATAACAATGAAAAATTTGGAAATTGAATTATGATAAGATAAAACCACAAAGGATAAATTATAATAGTCCTAAAGATTGAAAGTATGTGTTAGAAGTTTCTTCTGTATTAGTGTTGATAATAGAGCTCTAACATTTAGTGCATGAATCTGTCCAATATAATTAATCATTTACATACATTATTGTTGCCATCACCACTTGGTCATAGAAAAAAGCATATGCAATTGTTTGTTGTTAAATAGGGATAGTTAGTAGTTAAATGTCATAAGCGTTTGCCAGATTGTACAGCAACTCAGATTGGGTTCATTGGCCCAACCTCAGACATCCACAAAAATCACATATTCGCTCTGCTTCTCAAGAAGGAAGCATGGCTTTCACCAGCACCATACCCAAATTCCCTACTCCCCGGATAATTAGTAAACCGTTCAATCTTGATTCTCCTTTTTAGAGATTCAGAAACTTTATGCTACAGACACCTTGACACGAGCAATATACTACTAAGTGGCATGAAATTCAAAAGAAATTTCAGCTACTCAGAAGGGCCATTATCTATGCAGTAGCATTGGCACCTATAATACAACAAATAAAATTGAACTAGCTCAGAGTGGTACTCCCCATCTCACACAAAACTTCCTTTTCATAAATAAAATTTCAGCCAAGCTCTCTAACAGGCCCCTAAAAGAAAACCCCATAGATGTTGGTCCTAATACAAGCAATTTAAACACACATCAAGGTAGACCAAAAGCACATATATCTTTGAGTTGACAGTCCTCAAGTCTTAGACAAATAAAAGAATCATATAATTAAACCTGTATTATGAGAATCCAATACAAGAGCAATCCAAAGGCTCCTTTTGAGACCTGGCTGGACTGCAGTAAAAAAAGGCTTTGCCAATTGGCATGCCCAGACTGAAGTATAATACACCTTGTAATCTATAAAGGATCCACACTAGATCCCCCCCTGCCCCCAACCCTTTTTTATCTCACAACCAACAGAACTTGTCATGTATACCATACTGCACATGCAGAGAGAATCATTTGAATCTAAACCCCTTGCATCCTGCTACAATGACGAGATCAACGTCTTTAAAGTTCCATATAGCTGAAACTAAGGTCTGATGATCTTCCCAAACACAGGATTTCAAAGAGGAATAGGTAATGTATAATTGCAGTACATTCTAATCTGTCCATCCCAGCCTGCAGTCATGACCACAAGGATGTGAGAAGTAAGCTGTGGCAAGGAATCTTCAAAATCTTGTACTCAGATCTGCAATGACATATTGCAAATCTGAAAGTAAGACCTATATTTTCAAATACGAATGGGTAGCCCATAGTTGTGGTATGTTCTAATCCGCCCATCCCAGCCTGCAGTCACAACCACAAGACCCCACATGTGAGGAGAACTGGACGTGCTCTGACAAGCACTCTTCAAAAATTTGTACTCAGATTTACATATCGCAGGTGGAATAGCTATTGGGCTTGAATCAGAAAGTTTCTCCTCAGGCCAAGTTGCAGATCCCTTTGGCAAAGACTCCAACAAAAACCCGCGGATTAGAGAGAAACAATCAGGTGAAGATAGAGGCATTTTTTGGTCAGAACTCTCATCAAAATTGCGATGTTTCAATCCAGTTTTGACACTACTACCCCGTACATCTGTGCTCAATGTTGGGGAGAGAAGTGTTTCTGACAATGGTTGCATGCCACACCAAGGTATAGCAATTGATGCATTGTGGGACAGGAAACTCTCGCTAGACCAAATAGTCTTTGCCCGAGAAGAAACCTTGTCCTGGCTTGCATAGTTCCAGACGTGGACATTTGAATCGTCACTTGCAGAGACAATATGTTTCCCATCTAAGGTAAAAGACGCAGACATCTGGCTTCCCGCATTTTTAAGACCTGAAAATGGGAGACGCAGAGAGTTAACAATTAACAATAGAATGAACATAAACTTCATAAAATTTGGGGAGAATTACAAATTTTTTTTGGGGATAGATATGATAGGATTTAAACCTATAATGTCTGCTCCATGATGATTGCTCTTTATTATCAAACTAAGACACTAATTGGTTTTGGTGTAAGCAAGATTCAAACCCAAGTCCCTTATTTGACAACAAAGGACTACCAATTGAATACTGGAACCCACCAGGGGAATTACAATTTAGCCTCCTGTGATTTGGTCCTATCACATCTTAGTCCACAATTTTTCAATTGCTATATTTGACCCCTAACAGTTTGGAATTATATGATATCTTTAGGGTTTCCATCCAAATACCCGTTAAAGACTTCATTTTAAACTAAACTTTAGGGGGCCAAAATGTCACAATTGAATAGTTTGGGGACTAAATTGTGATGGGTTAAACCACAAGGGGGTAAAGTTGTAATTGAAAAAGTTTGTCCACAAGATGCAAAATCTGTTAATTTGGACAGAACCCTATGATTTCATTTTAATCCAAACTTTAGAAGGTCAAATGTAACAATTGAAAGTTTATAGATTAAATTGTGATAGGAACAAACCCTGGGAGGTAAAATTGTAATTTTACCAAAAATTTATTAACGGTTCCAGACTTCCAGTAGATTTTAACAAATGGAGACTGCATATGCAAAATTATTAAAAATAATTGTTCGCCATGCAACTAAAAGAACCTTTTTAAATTGCAGAACAGAAAAATGAGAATTATGATTCACAAAAACATACCCTTGAATTTGCAAATGACATCAACCCCCATTAGAATACGGACTACTGAATCAGCGGAAGCAACCATTACTTTGCTCGCGTCACTTTGGGAAAACTAAAGAGTAAAGCCATATTAAGTTAGTCTTTTCCACTAAATTAGTTAGTAAAAACTAAAAAGAGCACGAATTATAGAATAAAATAGTGGATATAATTTAACAACCTGAAAGCCAGTTATCCTCTTGCCTGGTGACTTCTTTTTTCCCTGTAAGCATATTTGAGCATCCAGTTGCAGATGATTATCTGAAACAACAAAACACTATAAGTTAGCAATAAACCATGTAAGCATATTTGTATTAAATCAGAATTAGAAAATCTAATGTGCAAAGAATTTTTAAAATAAAAAAGTTGATCCATAAAAAGTTATTTAACCCTTCAATAAAGTTTTGAGGTTTTAAATTTTCATGAATAGAACACGTAAGAATAAAATAGAGCATCAGATACTATGATATCATAAACTCAACATGAGGCATTTTCTGTCTTCAACACTTGTCAAACAAGTTATCCTATCTCTACAGAATAGATGGGCAATAAAAGACAATATCTAAAACCATAAATAGATTAATCAAATGACAGCCTCTTATGGTTGTACCCAGTGCATAAAGCTCCCACTTTTTGTGGGGTCTGGGTGGGTCATGGTAAGCAGCTTTGCCCCAATTTATTAGAGGCTGATACCTGGAATTTGACAGCCTCTTATGAAATTTCAAAAACCATGTTAAAAAAATGAATCTAAAATCATCACAACAGCCAGATATATTATCCATTTGTTTCCACATAAACATGTGAACATGTTTCCATCAATGCAACTCCATAATGCACCTATCAAATTAACATCAACTCTGCCATTCCTGTTGCTCAGCAATTCTATCATGAATCACTAAGACCACTTAAGCCACACACACACACACAAACACAACACACCCAAAAAAAAAACCTAGAGAAATCAGTACAGATATGAACATATCCACAAGCTAATATGCAGACAAGAGAATTCCATCCTGTCAAGAAGTCAGTGGTCATAAAGTAAATACCAGTTAACCAACTAATTATTATAATTCTTTGTAATTACAACAGTTTTGTTATTTGTAAGTCACACACACATGCCAAGTGGATCTTGAACCCATGACCTCACCCTCCATCCCATTATTATAGGAGAATGAAGTGCCAGTTTAGCTATAGCTCATTAGCTAGTTCAAACAGTTTTTTTTTTTCCTCTCTCTTACTAGAATTGTAAAGATTAACATGCTGCAAAGATTAACCAAAAAACATAAATTTGTTTGGTTGTTCCAGGAAGATATGCATACCTATGATATCATAAAATCGGCAGTTCCCAGTCATGGTACCAACAATTCCTCCCTGCAAAAGTTGATTAATTCAGTATATCATGCTAAATGTTTCATGGCAGAAACTAAACCCATAAAAGTTGCCATACCTTTCCATCAGGCCGATAACACACGGCAGTGACTATCTCTCTGGTATCAATATAATCAACAACCTTACAACCAACAATTTCCCAGATTCGAACTTTTCCATCAATTGAACCGCTGATGAAGTAATTTCCATCCACAGGGTTAAAATTAACACACGTCACTGCATAAATAATAGCAGTATAAAAATCAGTGTGAAATGACTTGAAACAAAATGGGAGAACAGAGTTAGAAATAAACCAACATAGATCAACTAACATTAAACAAAGCATTGAACAAGTAGATGTTAGAGATTAATATGAACAATCAGCAGGCTCACCATAATTATTATGGGAGAAAACTCTTAGGCATCTGTCACATCCCACTTGCCATAGACGAACCGTCTTATCAACAGAGGATGACAGCAGAAACTGAGGCAAGTACCCAAAAAACGAAAATGGCATCAATACTCATCAAATTCAGGAAGCAATATAATAAAAAATAAAAATAAAAACCTTGCTTGATTCCAAATACTAACCCCCTTTGTGGACCATGAGAGATCCAAGATGTCGCCACTATGTCCCTGAAACTCATGTAGAGGCTTCTCCCATATCCGGAAAACCTTTGTAGGGAGAATGGCACAAACTGAGTCTGAAGATTTCCTCAATTTCTCCATCTTACCGAATTTCCCTTTGTCAACATCAAGAGGAGACAATTTGGAAAGATGATTCACTGTGAAGTACACACATGAAGGATCAATTTCTAGATTTTCAAAATTGTCTGAGCTCTCTTCCTCAATCACCTTCCACACACGCACAATTCCATCTTTGCCAGCACTTGCCAAGTATCTTCCATCAAGACTAAACTTCATTGTCAATATTGGCCCCTCATGTGCTACAAATTCCTGGCAAACATAAAGGGAGGACAGTTCTTTGGACCTCTTACTATAGGGATGAACCCGAACTCTTCGCATCCCCGTCCCTAATGCTGATTCAAGATCACTGGTCTGTAGAGCAGCAGTATCAACAATACATGCTGCAGCACCTAATGACCTTAGCCAACCCCTCCTCAGTTTCTTTTTTGCATCTACCAAATACCTTGCCTCATCAATTTCTCTCCGCAAGTGATGATGAACCAAAGGAGAAGGCCCAAAATTTCTATGAAACTCTTGAAAACCAATGGATCGATTGGAACCCACTTCACGTAGTCTACTAAGCATTCCATCCTGCCCCAATTCATCCACAGCAAACTCAGTTCCATCATCCAAATTCTTGATTTTACACACAAAATTATCCTCTGAAACACCATTTTCTAAGGATTCTGGCACTTCATCTGACATGGTACTAAGAGAAAATCCCTCTTCAAAACCCTGAGTTCTCAGCACTGCCCCACTACTTTCCATGATTCTGTCAATAGCCATTTCAATTTTGTCGCACGATCCATCCTCCTCTCTCATAATCAAATTCAAATCCAAACTTAAGCCCATCCATTTTAGAAACCTACTGCGGCGCTCATGTACACTTTCTGGGTTCTTAGTCCAAATTTCATTGCAAAATCTATTCAAAACACTGTCAAAGTGGCCATTACTAGAACTACAGTCCTCGGAGCAATCCGAACCCAAATCAGACACAGAAGATATCTCCTCTCGTGAATCAAAAAATTGATCCTCTTCCTCTTCACTATAACTCCCCATCAATTTTTTTTTTTTTTTGGTTGCTTTCAACCCATTAGTTACATCCTAATCCCTACCAAAAACAAACAAATAAATAAATCAGATCCTCAATCATGTTCTAAATTCTCATTAATATGGTAAAAATATTTGAGGGATTAAACCAAAAAAAAAAAAAAAACTAAAACCTAAAATCTAATACCACTCAGACCATCAAATCCAACAGAAAAACCCCAACAAAGATCTTGCACCAACCAAATCTATACACACCAAAAAAAAAAGATGACAAATACCATGTACAGTAACAGCTACCATTTGCCCTCTCATAAAGTCATTAACTTCAAGAACATACCATTTTAATAAAACCCAAATAGATTTGCTTCCATAAAACACAGAAATCAAGCTAAAAATCACAACTGCAACCAAAAAGGAAGAGTTTTGCTCACCTGGGTTACGATGAAGTCTTGGTCAAACCCCAAAAATCCACTCCAACCATAGGGATTTTCACTTTTGCTCTGCACTATCTATATCCCTCTCTCTCTCATCCAGAAGAGTTCCCACTTGGGGAGGCAAAGAATAATAGAAAGTACTAAAAGAAACTAAAAACTAAATAAGAATATAAATAATAAATAATAAAATAAAAGTGAAAAAAAGGCAAAAATTGCCTCGGTATGAGAGTTAGTACGAAGAAGAGGCACGGTCCTACAGTGGAAGGTGCTTCGAGTTTGTGTTTTGTTGTCTCTCTATCTGACTCTCTCTCTCTTTACGTTTTTTTTTTTTTTTTTTTGCAAATAGGTCCTTGTTTCCTAATTGGTTTTTTTTTTTTTTTTTAAATAATTGTTTCCTCTTTGGATTGGATGGCTATGATTTTTTTGATTTATTTTTTTTATGGGAATGATTTTGCTTTTTTGGTTTAATTAGATATTGCCACTTACTTGGGTTGAACCAACTGGGTCCAACCAATCTTTCAAACTTTTGTAATAATAATTATAAAAAAAATAAAATAAAATAAAAAAACCTATCCAACCAAGGGTGTTTCTTTTACTTGGATGCGTAGGTGGTTTTACTCTTTTAGATAATCTTTAAATTTTTTTCTTAAAAAAAGAGGTAATCTTTAAAATTATAATTATTTTTTTATTATATATTTTTATTGAAAGTTGATTTTTTTTAATCAATAATTACCAATTAAGTTTCAACTTTCAAGTCGCTTATCTTTGGACGTTGATTTAGTTAGCATTAGGATTATTC
The DNA here is from genome assembly GCA_023736055.1 of Quercus glauca. Lineage (NCBI taxonomy): Eukaryota > Viridiplantae > Streptophyta > Magnoliopsida > Fagales > Fagaceae > Quercus > Quercus glauca. The sequence continues at coordinate 70,617,212 of CM043316.1, read as the reverse complement.
TATTTTTATAAGTTATATTGTATTCATTAAGTAAAAAGTATAGATTTATGTTTAGAGAAAGACATTCATCTCATGAATATAAGTGTCTTCCTTTCGATACCTTTTAGTAAGTAAGAAACTTTGTGATTTCGTTCTTTTGAGTTCTCTTCCAAATTCTTTTTTCTTCTTTGTCTTGGCTAACATCTTTTCTGTTTTATTTTTCCAATGTCATCTTATAAAAAATAGTTTATTTATATATGCAAGATTCGTTAATGTGAGTTTCTCTTCCAATCAATTTATTGAAGGGCTGAGTTTTTCACATTTGTTTTTCCATTTATTAAAAATCAAGTTGTTTTTGACATACTTTATTCCTAGGAGTTTGTTTTTTATATATAATTGATAATAAAGTGGGTTTTAGTTAACTTAATTGGTAAAGTTTTTTGTCTTCGAATAAAATATATGAGTTCAATCCCCGTTTTTACTATAAATTAATTAATATCTTTGTTTGATGATAAAGAGCAATTAAATTATCTTCTTCTTTTTTTTACGAGAATAGAGTAGTTAGGTGATGGCTTCACATGGCAAGTGTTGTTGTAATGTAATGTTTGATTAGAAGACACACCCTCTTATTTTGTTGTTTTAACAAATAATGTAAAATCCTTTAAAGTTTATAAATAAAAATTTTAACCATTTCTAAATAATAATAAAAAGATAGAGTTATAGTATAGAAAATGTAATGCTTTAAAATTTTAGCCAAAAAAATTTGCAATGCTTTAAAAAGCTCAACATTATCTTTTGAAATGCGAAACTAACCATCACGCACCTTTAGTGTGATAGTCACTTCACAAGTTTAAGTGCTTGTAAGGTGCAAGGGATAAGTACCGGGTTCCAGTCTTTAGGAATGAACTTCACAAACATATACACTTAGATTATTCTAGAGTAGAATTTATATCTCGTATAAAAAAATTATAAAAATTATAAATAAATAAAAGGTGAAACTAAACTTATCCAAACAAAGCCACGTTGCAGAAGAAAGTTCAATTAAAATGAAACTATACTTATCCAAACAAAGACAAGTTGCAGTGGAAAATTCATTTAGCCTGGGTTTGCGTTTACAAAAGTTTCTGTGGTTTTATCACCCTATCTTGTTTGACCAACAATACAACTAATGATATTTTGTCATTTACTTGCCCATTGGCTGTTTTGATTTCACCTTTCAATTTCAGCTACTATCTTTTATTTTTAGCCGTTAAGACTTAAGACACTACCATTTTTTTTGTATTTTTTTTCTTTCATGAATTAATTGGGAAGAAAATTCATTCCATTCTTACTTCCTTTTTTTATATATATAAGCAAAAAAATTCTTTACTGTTTACACGGTTGAGACCTCTTTTTTTTTTTTTTGTGAAATGGAACTTTGATTAAAGGAAATTAAGATGTATAAAGTCTAGGCTCTAGTGCTCCAGCTCCACCATTTGTACAAGGTACATGGTTGAGACTTAATCATTGGTAAGTTAGGCTCCACCATTTGGTTTTTTATTGAAATATTTTCTAAATCGATTTGAGAGAAAATTCTTTCGATTGAATCAATCATTCACATGCTTTTTATCAATTAACGCATGAATTTCTAATTTTTTTTAAAAAATACTTAGTATTTTAACACATACACATGGAGAGAAGGAAGAATGTCTTAAAAAAACTGACAGTAGTGTATATTTGAAAGGGTTTAGCTCTTGGATACATAATATAGGTTTTAAACCTCTTTAACTCACCTCTTTAAATTCCGTAATACAGTCCATTATCATTTATTTGATTACTAAAATCAATCTCCAAGTGTTTGGAATACAATTTAGGAATACAAATATACAATTGTTCTCAAATTTTTTAAGAGTGAAACAATGGATTCAATTGGGAAAACAATGGGCTGTTTATATATTTCAGCATTGTGCTTTCCATAAACGGTAAACCTACCTCATCCTACGGTTTTGTTTCACCTCCCCCTTCCTTATCTCTATTTATTTTTTATACACGACTCGAAAGCAATGGAAGAGAAGAAATTCTTAGATATTTCTATCGAAAATATTCATAGGTACCTATCAGTTGAGCTTAAAAAGCCCTTGGTTCATTTTCTCTATTTATAAATATGGTAATTAGCATTGTAGTCACCATAAAAAATTTACTACTAAATCCAATGACGATCATACATCCATGTTTGTTGAGGGACCATTGTTCATCCTAATTTCACTTGCAATGCCTCTAATAAGTAATAACTATGAAACTGCTGCTGTCTAAATTTAATTTTTCCTATAAGCATATGATATTTAGTTAAAAATAAATATGTTCATACTTCATAGTTTATACCAAGAATTTGTATAATAACAATATTGATCTTGGAAATTGTTAGTAAAAAAATAATAATTCTGAAAATTGCAAAATCTCTCTCTCTCTCTCTCTCTCTCTCTCTCTCATTAAACCACACTTCTCATTCATAAACTTCCAAATGTTAAAAGACTTTATTAATTAAGTTTAGCATTTCCAATAGAATTTTTAAAGCACTAACACCATTACATTTCATGATTAAATGTAATTGTTCTTTTTAATGTGACCATATGATTTGAATTCAAGGTTCCAATTATCTCAACTAGTAAAATATTTTATTATCAAGTAAGAGTATGGGGTTCGATCCCCCGCCTACACCAAAAATCAATTGGTATCTTGGTCTGATGACAGAAGCAGATGTTATATGTTGAAACTTTAAAAAAAAAAATACGCCATAAGTTAAAACTCTTTAAAAAAATTATTTGAATTTAACTTGAAAACCCTTTGTTAAACATATATATGATTCAATTGTTAGGAAAGAGAGAATTGAAGATTTAGATCTCCATTAAAAACAATAAAAATATCAATTAAGTTTGAAGCCCTTTGGCTTCTTTATTCATTTTTATATAAAACTAAAAAAAAAAAAAAATAGAAACATCAAGATTGGTACTAAAACTAAACTAAAAGTTAAGACCTTAGTAAGTTATTCCATAAATTTTATGAATTTTGCCTAAATAGTTTTTATGAAAAAAATTGCAATTTTATTAAGAAGAAGATAAATTCAACATATTTTAAGTCAATATAGACTCAATTATATTAGGATTTCCCTATGACTATGTGAGATTTGCACAGATTTGAAATCTTATAACTTCTACACATTCCTGAGATAATGTTGTAAATAGAGACTAGTAGACTGTTAGTGGTTTATGCCTAACTCTGCATCCAAAACTAATTGTGAGTCACACTCAAAGATCACATCGTGAATGCCAACATCCCAAGCAAAGTTTACTGCTTCTCCAAAGCCTTAGCTTCAACTTCCAAAGGCCCCAATGGTATATACAACTTCTACTCTTCCTTCATGATCTCGGATTACAATAACTACACCTATGCTTGAGATTAGCAAATTCGTCTAGTAGCAATCTTGCTTATATATTTAAGAGTAATGTTATAGTCACAAACTATTTTACAACATTTTTATAAAATGTTAATTTGGTCAATCTCTTATTAGTTTTCATTTAGGTTTATCATTAATATCACTTTTTCATTTACCAATAATCACTCACCATATTAACAGTTTGTAAAAAATTTTGTAAAATAATTTGCATCTCTAACATTATTCTATATTTAATAGTTACAATAAGTAGAAGAGATTTAAACTTTCGATATTTTAATCGGGAATATAATGAGGTGTCGTTTGACCTCCAATAGAACAATACCAACTATGAGTCATATATCCATAATCTAGTAATTTAAGGGTATTTTTCTTATTTGTAAAATAGATGACATGTTCTATAAAATAATTTAATTAAAGAAAAAAAGATCTGAAGGTGAATCCATTATTAAATATGAAATTTCAGATAATTAAAAAAGAAAAAGAAAAAAACTTTTATCGTTTGTATGTATCATGCGGTCCAAAGAAAAGAATAATAATCAATCAAAGAATTTAACTTTGTGGCTCAGCTTGAAACAGGAGTGCTATAGTAGCGTATTTCCATTTTATTTTTCCCGTGAATCGCGTTCGCGTCCTTTCGATTCTGTTGACCTCACCAACATATGGAAATTTCCGAGTTGACAGGAAAAGTAGTAGTAGACTAGTAGTATATTTTCCAACGTGTGGACTGGGCGTTTGACTTTGAAGTTTTAATGTTTGAACTTTGAACTTCTAGTCCTCGTTTATGAATTCTTTAACTCTAATCAAGGGACCCTGTTTGAAGTTAACAGTATATAATGCCCTGAAACTTCTCGCTAATGATGCTCTTTTTTTTTTTTTTCAAGAGTCTTAAAAGTTAAAAGCATTTATGGATGCTCAATGATCAAGACAAAATATTTCAATACACTGATTGAGATGTCTGGTAAGTTAACTTATGATTGATTATTTTGGTATGTATATCAATAATAAAAAAATAATAAAAATAAAATTATAGTCACAAACTATTTTATAATATTTTTACAAATGGTTGTTGTGACCAGCTTTTTACTAGTTCTTATTTAAGTCCACCAATAAAATCATTTTTTTATTTACCAATAATCACTTTGTAAAAGTTTTTGTTAAAAAAAAAAATTTTTTTTAGCATTTTTCATAATAAAATGAATAAAAAAATCTATTTATAAATTATATATAAATGGTAAGTGAGTTTTAATTAGTTGTAAAGTCTTTTATAAGAACAATCATTATGGAATAAATGTCATAGGATTAAATTTTATTATAAGTAGTGCCATAGATATAAATTATTTTACAACATTTTTTATAAACTATTGATGTAGCAAATTCTTCCTAGTTCTAATCTGGGACATCACTAACATCACATTTTTACTTACCAATAATTATTTAGAAAATACTTAAGCCACATTAGCAATTTGTAAAAATGTTGTAAAATAGTTTGTGTCTGTAGCATTACTCTTTTATTATATTACCATTGTGCATCATTGGTGTGCTGGTCACTTCACAAGTATAAGTATTTTTGAGGTATGGGGGGAAGAACCAGTGTTCTTACTAGTTCTAATTTGGGGCACCACTAACATCATATTTTTAATTACCAATAATTATTTAAAAAATACTTAAGTTACATCAACAATTTGTAAAAACGTTGTAAAATAGTTTGTGTCTGTAACATTACTCTTTTATTATATTACCATTGCGCATCATTGGTGTGTTGGTCACTCCACAAGTATAAGTGTTTATGGGGTATGGGAGGAAGAACCAGTGTTCAAGAGGGAACTTTATATACATATACTTAGATAAGACTAGAGTAGAGTAGAATTCTATCTTGGATAAAATATACATATCACATTAAAAAAAAAAAAAAAAAAACCCTTATAAATGGTAAAATGAGCATATTGATCATGAATGATAGTGATCCCATAGAACATCAATGGTACTTATCATTGTTTCAGCTGGCTAGTCTCAAATGGAGGTTGGCTTGGATTTGGACAAAGGCTTAACTACTTCTATTCTGGTGAACCTAGAGTTGTTAGCTACTTGAATTTTTTTTTGGGTCTTAACTCTTAACTACTCTACTTCACAATTTTTGTAATGATAGTTTAGTTTAGCCTAATCCTGTGTTGTTGCAATCAATAAAATTCAAAGTAACTCGGGCATAGTCAGTGTTGGTTGAATACAATTTGAGGTCTAATGTAATAAATTTAGATGATTTGTTTATATATATATATATATATATATATATATAAATTTAAATTCCAATTAAATAATATATATTTAACTTTTTATTTTCTAATTTTTATAATTAAAAGTATTCTTCTTACTTTTTGAAATGCAAATGATTAAGTTTTTGTATTAAGATTTTACTAACATCTTTTTTATAATTTTTAATAGCTAGTCCACTGTCTCTTCTTGTAAATAATATATAGCTAGTTATATATATCTAGCTCTTTTTTTTATTTTATTTTATAGTATTTTGTTCATTTGGAGATTTTCACATGAAAGGTATATTATATTGCAAGTAACAAATTTATCAAGAGATTCAATTCTCTCTCTCTCTCTCTCTCTCTCTCTCTCTCAAGTTTTTTTCATATACAAATTAATATTTTCTAGTTATATATATTATATTAAAGTGGAAGCCAATAGAAACTTTAATTAGGAATCCAAATTAGATTCAAATTGTACTCCAATTTTTTGTAAAGTGTCTCTATATTTTAAATGAGCTTTAGTTTGTGCCAAATTTCATCTAATCTCTCGTTTTGTGTCAAATTTCTTTACTTGTAAATTTGTGAATCTAAACTTAAAACATGTAAGAAAAAAAATCAATTAAAATTTTATTATACTTCAATGTAAAACTTTGAATGTGTAATGCTTCCAACCTATTGAAAACTATTTTAAGTCTCTAATACTATTTCTACATCATTCTATTTAGATCCCATTTGAAATCACTTTTAATCTATTTAAAACTTATACAAATTTTCATGAAAAAACTTATTATTAGTTCAAATATAAATTTCAATGAAAAAGTATACAATGTTTTAAAAAATTGTTGTTCATATCTTATTTGAAAAATGCATACATGAAATAAATTTATTTTCTTTTTTTTCCTAATATAAAATAATCAAGAATGGATAATTTGCATGTTCTACCTAATAATATTCTTAGATGGCTTTTTTAAGAGTCGACAAAATATAAGAATGATCATCAATAATATTTAACTTATGTAGGAATTTTAATATGCATTTAATTATTTTTTATTTTTTAAAATGTAAATATGCATAAGCATGGGATACAAGTTAGTAAATATTTATAATTAAAAGCAACTTCAAATAAAAAAGAAATACTATCTACATTCTCCAATATAGCATTATAACATGACAAGAATAAAATAAAATTTAAAGAACAATCTATCTATTTTATTAAAGACATTATTGCAACCTCACTAAATAATATAATCTATCATGTGAGAGATTGATTTACAAAAACTAAAGTCTTAAGTTGTTATAAAAATTGATCGTCAATGATTATTTGGCACATTCACAACATTATATATATATATATATATATATATATATATATATATATATATATATATATATATATATATATATATATATTCTGTGTGAAATAGTTAAGGGTTACAATTGAGTTTGATTTCTATTAATCCAATATTTTGGAAGCCTTCTTGGAGGTAGGGGAAAGAGTGCCTATGTTAAAAAGAAAATAAATAATTATCATCACTCAATTAGGCCTAAGCCTAGAGCAGGCCCTGAACTTGAGTAACTACTTGGTTTCTTCCTCGCTTAAATATATTGGATGTTGTTGCATAAGTGAAATGAAAGCAAAGTTCAAGTTTTTTAAGATATAGGGTTATATCATTATGTGTTGAAGGTTATATTTCATATGACCTTTGTTTCAAAATCATTCTTAGACCTTAATAATTACTCTCTCCGTCCCACTTTTTTTGTCCTCTATTCCATTTTGAGATGTCCCAAAATATTGTCATGTTTCTAAAAATAAAAGTTATTAATTTACTAATATTCCTAATATACCCCTATTAATTTACTAATTCAATTTTTTGATAAATTTTTTTAAGAGTAGTTTGGGAAATTTATACATTTTTAAAAGGTAGAAAAGATAATAAATGATGTTTCCTTAAAAAGTTTGACTTTTCAAACAAGACAAAAAAAGTGAGACGGAGGGAGTAAATAAAAAAGGGTTTTATCTACATCTGATCATTCATAACTGGAAATTCTATCATATTTTATTTTACAATCTCAAAAAACTACTTTATCAATTATATAATACCATTTTACAATACACTAAATATCTCAACTTTTATTTTACCATACTACACATTAAAATAATATATCTACACAATAAAATATATTTTTTTTCTCTCAATCTCATTTTTCTCTTCCTCTCCATCTCAACCACTCATCAGTCATCACCACCTAAAACCTAGACCCAAAATTCCCAATACAGAAACTCATCCCAAACCCCAACCAAACGCCCAGCACAAAATCTCAACCCAACCATCATCAACACAACATCCTCCCAATTTAAGCACAGTTTAAACTTACAATTTAGAATATAAAATCTTTGAGATTAGCTTGGCATCTGACTCATTACAGAAGGCTAACCACGGCATCACCCCGATCCACAAACCATGGCACCACCCCGATCCACCACATCAAACCATGAGCTCCACCAAACTATGAGACCCATGGAGGCTTGATTCAAGGGAAAAGAGAGAGAGAGAGAGAGAGAGAGAGAGAGAGAGAGAGAGAGAGAGAGAGAGAGAGAGAGAGAGAGAGAGAGAGAGAGAAGAGAGATCTGCTGAAGCCACCAGACCCACGCCGCCACAACCATCTGTCCACGCCGCCACACAACCTGCCCCACGTCATATGCTCTGAGATACACTAATGCAAGGGCACTGATCCCACACAGAGAGGGACGAGAGAGGGGGATGGATTGAATGAGATAATCAGAACTGAAAAAGAAAAAGCAAAAGAGAGAGAGAGAGAGAGGAGATGAGAGTGAGCGGTGAGAGAGAAAGGAGTTGTAAAACAAAATATCAGTTAAAAGTAAAAAGTGAAAAATGAATAAAATATTAATATTTTGTTTTATAATTGTGTTACAGTGTCATCCAATATATATTGGATGGCACTATAGTACAATTACAAAAAATTTTGCAATTTTCAAATTTTACAAATCCGGCTACGGGAACTCTTTTTATACCTTAATGTTAAATTTTTCTTACATTTAGCATATACCATACTAATTGTGAATGCTCGTGAATGAAAAATGCTGGCAAACAAAATTAATAAAATTTAGGTTATTTTGATGATGTGAAATCTATGACATAACATCTTTTTCATTTGTTCATCGAAAAAAAAAAAAAAAAACATCTTTTTCATTTGTCATTTCAACGTTTTCGTTCATCAAAGAAAAATAAGCTTTTGATAACCTATCACAATACAAAGTACAAACAATCATTCGAATTTGTCGTTTTTGCCCACATGTATTCTCTTTCTTATTTCTTTCTTTCTATTCATTATTACTGTTTGAGTTGAGATCCTTTCAATCTCTATTATGTGGAAGTATATGAGTGGTTCAAAGGATCACAACACTGTGAGAGGCTTATTTGGATGATCTTATTTTAATTTCAAAAGGAAGTGTACAATTTTTAAAATTGGTTCCGGTTAACAAATGTCAAAATGCATAGATTAATACTGAGTTTTTTTATTACAATTAATCATTTTTTTTTGTGTGTGGATTCACACAGCATTCAGTTGAAAGGGTATTTATTTATTAAGCTTGTGTTGCTTTTTAAGGCAATAAAATTTACCCTATTATTGATTCTCAAAAGAAAAATTACTCTATTATTCTTTAACGAGTACAATCAAGCAACCGTTAACATATTCCTTTTAGAATATCACAATTTTCAAGTTACAAAAGGCTTATTCATACCGATACTAACCCATCCATTTGTCTCATAGCTTTTGTTTAGGTACATAAGGTGTTAGATGCTGGCAGCCTTGGGATCAATACGGCATTCTGGCCTCATGATGAACAACTGCATAGCCACATGGTTCCATTGAAGGGTCTCTAACTTGGTGGTTAAATGGTCCCCTTTAAAAGTAATAGATAAGTGAAAACCTGATGTCCTTGTCTTCTTGATCAGAATCTGCTTGGTAATTGCTTAACATTGTACTGAAAATTATTTACCAGGAAACTAACACGTGAAAGAGCAATTCGCTAATTTCGCTAAAATTATTTGCTCAGTCACTGTCTTTTGAGTTGAAAGATCAATTCATCTTCATTTTAGAGGGAAATAAGAGTCAAGAATTTCAGCAATAATGATTCTTAATTACTACTACTACTCCAACTCAGAACAGTCCTTGTTTGTTTTGGTTCATCATAACAATCCTATTCGATTTGTGATTCATAACGTACACAAAAAACATCATCACTTTTAGTCATTTCTTGTTGGCTACCAACCCCGCTTTCTTTCTCCAAAACAATGCTAGGGTATACGACATTTTTAACCATTTTTGGATGAGTCAAGTTGTGAGTGTGTAACATTACTTTCATTTTGCCTCACCATTTGATATTATTTTTACTATACATTAATCATAAAATATCATATCCTACTAACAATTAGGATAACAATTTTTTTTTGAATATTTCTTATTATATGACAACAGTGAGGTTCACGCATTAAAACTAAATACTAATATATTCATATTGGGCTACGGGTACAACTTATTTTTCCTTATCGGCAAGGCATGCACCATGTGCTGCTAGAAAAGTTTTATTTTGAACACTTAATTGATCAATGATAAGCTCAAAATCCGTGATCATGGTACCAACTTTTTCGAGACCTTCGCCAAAGAATAGTATAGAAGATAGAGAATGGAGAGGAACATTAATATTTTTGTTCATATCTTTTTGAGTATTAATATTTTTCAAAGTTGACTACTGACTTGGGTGTATATATATATATATGAAGCTATAGGAATTCAAAGACCAGAAATCATTTAAAATGTAAGGTAGCCAAAGAAGGAAATTGTAATAAAGTTTGTGACAGAGTCATGCAATTCAATTATTATCTTAATGAAATGACTTTTCTATTCTTTATTTTATTTTATTTTTTGTGGTTATTGAGATTTGAAAGAGATTGATTTTAAGCATTAGGTAATTGGGTGGATGAGAATGATATGGTGGGGTTGGAGGTGGAATAGGCTCATTCAAAAATCAAAATTGCACGGCTGGATTTTTGAATAGTTCTCAGTGGAATTTAGATTGTGTGCTGTGTTGGGTGTTGACAACTTCAAAGGCAACCAATAAGGTGTGCTGGTTGCTCCTCTCTCTCTCTATCTCTCTCAAGAGTGCTTAATCAGTAGGGGGCTATGGACCATACATACAAGCATTTACTAAGTGTCTGTTTGAGAATTAATTATCTCTGTTTCGTAGCTTATTTACATAGTATTTATCAAAATATATTGTTTTTAGTAGCCTTTATAATATTAAATGTGTTACAAAAAGTAAAAAAACTAGATTATTTAAATATAAAAAAAAATTGAGACAAAAAGTAAAAAACATTTTTTTTTCTCAAAAATTTCTCAAATGCACGCTAGAGGCCACAATAGAACAAAAAAAAATATGATACTACCGTCACTATAAATTTTTAAACCTTATACAAATTGATGTGCCAATTTGTAACAAAAAAATTTTCATTCAAAAATTTATTTATTATTTTATTATTTTGACACTAATAAAATTATTACATCAATTTATAATTTTTTTAATAAAAATATATAGAATTTTAACATTTTCCTTTATAAAAAGAAAAGGAAAAAATAAACCCATATCAAGTTGAGCAGGCTAGGGCTGAAAATCAAAATGTTGTTGACGTGTTGTGCTTGTGGCCTAGGCCTTGCAAGTTCATTACCAGCCTGTAAAGTTTAATTATTTCATCACACAATTAAATCTTCTAATTATTCTGTAAATTGAAATCCAGTTCATTAAATTATTCTGCAAAGAAATAATAGTTACAGCTTTTTACAATGCTACATATATAAGCCGAAAGTTACTTATATGCAGCCATGAGTGACAAACAGCTAGCCCAGAAAAAATCTTCGTACTACGGATAATCCGCGGCATGAATAATAGAACAACATGTGAGTCGGTTCTATAATTGCTTGCTAGGCCATTATGCATGGTCGAAATGGTGGTGGAACCTATAATTTTGGTCCAGTTTCTAAGCACAGTGGCATTCTGGCACTTGATCTGTATAGTGGTCCATTAAAAAGCAATAATATATATTAAAAAGACCCTAACAAATTACACAACAAATTTAGGTCATTATACTCAACCGGTAAAATTTCTTACGATCGAATAAGAGATAAAGATTTAATCTCTTATACCATAAACTATTTAATGTCTTAACTTGAGAATGCGAAGCAACTAGCAAGATGCCATAGGTTTGAAATACAATACTATTTAATATTTATCCATAAAAAAAAAAAGAAAAAAAAAAGCAAAAAAAAAAAAAGGCCATTAACACTGAGACGCAAAAGCCTGAGCCAAGCAGGCTTGTAATACACTTGTTAAAGCAGGTCACACTCACAGGCTCACAGCCTTTCTCTAACCAAGCAAAGCATGCGTTGTAGGCCATCGGCACAGCCTTTACCAGGCCTGACATTAGGCCCAACTAAGTCCTCATGAAAATTTAGGTATGGACCTTCTCAGTCTGACCCCATAATTACATACATAGGTGTCAATGAGTACAAAGTGTAATGGGTACGAGTTGCTATGGTCACGTTCAGAATCCGTTGTATGTTGGGCCCACATATTGTGATAGACATGTTACAAACAGCGGGTGCACCATATACCTTCTCGACGTTTAGGTGGGGTTCTTAATGAAAAATGATCACTTTTTAAAAGAATACATCAATTTTATGATTCGTGTTAAATATTACAAGTTTAAAGGTGTTTTGTCATTTAAAATGATAATGTGAAATTTGCTCTCTTATTCTGTGTGATCCATGAAACTTTTTAAATAATGAAGATCAACTTCAAGTATTTCGATAAAATCGAACCAAATAAAAACCAAATGAAATGCCAAATCGTGGTTCCTTCCAAATGGATAAACAAATACATAATGCAAATTAAAAGGGTTACAACACTGGCCTTGTAGTCGAAAAGTGTTTGTCCTGACTCCAATCTAGGGAACTTTGGGGCTTCAATTCTTTGAGTGCTTTTGATTCTAGTGCGTTATTGAGGCCCTCTTGGGTACCAAGTACCAACCAAGTTGGTGCAATTTAAGCTCGGGCTAGCTCTAATTTCTATCATACAGTTGCAACGTCTACATCACCATTACTGAGCTAAATAAAGGAGTATTCAAGTATAATTTATAGGCCACTCAAATTCATATTGCAAAACCGAGTAATAAATCTTTCAAATATGTGATTCCCACTGCTCAAAACCTCTCGTCATGAAGAAACTGTTCCTGAATTATTTAGTATCTTATTGTTACTCTGATATGTCACATGTACTACTGTATCAAGATAATTGCAGAATCATAAATGCTGCATTTGATTCTCAGAATATCTTACTACAAAGTACAAAGTTTAGAAGAGACGCATTTTAGCAAATGAGAAACAGCTACTAGAAGATGAATCGTAAATGTTGGCCGGTGCAGGCAAGAGTCATAAGTGATAAGACAAGAAAAGATAGACAAATAAAGGAGTTTTATTCCTTGACACAATTGGAAGTTCTCTTTAGGGTATAGGAGTTACATATATAAATCCCACGAAATTGAAACATAATATGAGGTAGATTTGGATTATATATGCTTTTAAAAATGAGTTAATTTGCATTTTACAGCCCTAAATTACAGTGTCAAGTTCAATCCCCCATTAAATTATAAAATTGAGCAATAATAGGTAAAATGCTCCATGTCTTTTGCTACGTTAACATTGTTCGATTTCATAATTTTTAATTAAAATTTTGAAGTTAATGAAAATTGTTAACAGCATGTGTATATTTTGTCTATTACCAATCAATCATGCTCTATTTCATAGTTAAGTAGAGGGATTAAATTTGAGAGTATATATAGTTTTGAGGGAAAAATTGCAAATTACTCATAAAATTAAATATTTACATAAAAATGAATACTTATTAATAAATGGCGAGGGGCACATAATAGTTAAAGTGCAACTAGTCCAAAATTCGGAGGTGTCATGCCGCATTTTATCTCTAAAATTTCGCTTTTAAAACTTTTTGACCAAGTGAAAGACAAATGCCAAGTCTATTGTTTAAATTAAACACTCCAAAATCGTAACTAGGTAACTACAAATTAACTTATCCAAAATGTTTCTACTTTTCCAATGAATACAACAAATTGAAAACCAAATAATGTTCCAAAGTGTCAAACATGTGCATGGCTTTCAAATCTTACCAAAAGAAACCATTCTTAAAAAGAATTCTATTACTTTCTCCTGTGAACTACGCTCCTTTGGGTGAAGAAGTGGTCCCTTTTAATTGTGTGTGGCGCCGGCCTGCCCTATTGCAATCATGGCCCCCTCTCCACTCTCCATTGCGATGTCGTGCTTTAGCTAATAATTCTGTTTTTTTGGTTTGGGCTAGAGGAAAGCAATGTTCGGCTATGACATTTCAAAATTTCAAATGCTAAATTTTAGCCATGTGTTGCACACTAGTCCACCGTCTCTCCTGCTCAACCACTTGTACTAATTTATCTTAATCCTTTGGTCAAGGATCATTATCTTTTGATGGCCTACACAACCCATATTACCAACTAATATGTACATATTAGCTATTTTCTAATGGAGGTCTTTTAAGTTAATATATATATATATATATATATATATATATATATAGATTCAATTTAGGATAATATGTGTCGAAAAACTTAAACTCGGGTGAGTACATTTTAACCAAATTAATCCAAATCAATTAACTAATCAATTATGCCTTTTGAATTCATATTTGGTCAATTAGGCATAAATCTCAAGTAGAACTTACAGTCATGAGTCTCATGACCCGACGCAACTCCAATTCGGCTAGACTCTCTCACTATGGAATCTCTTCAACAATCTAGTTTGCAACTTGAAGTACCAATTTGAAGGTTATCACAGCACCGACTATGTTGATGTTGCAGAAACTTCAAACTTCGTCACTAATCGTTCAAATTTCTTTGGTGAAATAGCGAGAGAAAGCTCAATAGTGTAAAACACTATAGCTTGTTTTGACCCTCAATTTTAAACTTATGGCTAAATTGTTTTTACTCTACTTAACTAAGCGCGGAATAAGAGTAAATGAAACGCAATAAACCAGAACTACTCTTTAGTGTATAAACATAAACAATAGGCAATAAATGTAAAGTATAAAGAGTAAGAAAAGAGAGATGCAAATATAAGATAACACCGAGACGTGTTATCGAAGAGGAAACCGAAGTACTTAGCGAAAAACCTCTTTGTGGCCCTCCAAGCCGAAATGATCCACTAGTGAATAAAGTTAGAGTACAAGGATGTCAAAAAGACTTTTTAAGCCTAATCTACCCAATGTACTTGAACCCTTCGAGTTCCAGCTCCCAACGAACTTCACCGAGTCTTGTCTTCATTAGTTATTCGGATCTCGCAATTAGCTTCAAATTACATCCACCAATCAATAGCTTCTTCCAATGCTTCCCACACGCACCACAACTTCTCTCAACACTCAGATTGGGTAATGTAAGTGTTTGGGTTAAGAATCTTTCAAGAATTTGTAATTGGAGAGGTAGAAGTGGAAGAAAACTAAAATAAATTGTGTAAATGATTGTGGGTTTACAATCTCCAACTTTCAAGTGTATTGCTAGGGTTTTCTCTCTGAAAGTCTCCTTACAATTTCATGGATAATGTTGGCTTATATAGTGTGGGTAAAGAAATGAGAAAAGCACTCTTTAAAATCACTCAGGCAGAGAGTTTCGTGGGTCACTCGTATGTGCCAAGTCGCAAAGTGACTCGCGAAATACAGCTTGGCAAGAGATTGTTCAGTTTCCAACATGTGCTTCTCACGTGACCTTTCATGAGTTGTCCACTTGCAAGTTAGTCGTGAGCAAGTTGCGAATTTCACTGTCTTTACAATTCTTCACCAAACTCTCACACTTAACCCTTACATTAAATCCCACAAACATACAGGGAAAAAATTGACAGAATACAATCAAATTTAACGCGAAATTAAAGCCAACAAAACATAGTTGAAAATCATAACTTTACAAAGAGAAATTGGCACGAAACTCTAAGTGTATAAATGCAACACTCTCTAATTATTTCTCTCAACTATAGGTAGAATTTTAGGAGCCTTTAACTACTTTGGAAGAGCAGGGAACAAGATCCAACTCAAAAAGTTGATCATAGGCTTGACTTGAAAATCAGAATTCCCGCAATTTCAATTGATCGAGACTCGACCAACAAATTAGTTTCGATCAATCAATCAAAGTTGATTGGTGACTTGATCGACAAGGCATAAAAATTTGTTTTCTTAAGCAATTTTCAATTCTTCAAAACTGTCTTCAAGAATACTTAAATAAAATTCAAGATGTAGTAAAATAAGTACAATTGACATGGTTTTCCAACACATCAAAATCCTAGACCTAACAATATGTATCATCTTAAAGCATTCATTCAAAACGTAATAGCCTATAAAAAAAAAATGAAATTAATTTATACCATCCAGACATGCACATAACTCATTCATACACATTACTTTGAATTTTATTGGTAAGGTACACGAGTATTACTCTCTGTCTTACTCTTACTTGATAAATTTTATGCTTTTTGTGTGTGTGTTTGTCTTTTGTTTATGTTTTGGCATTTCCTTGTACTTTGATGGATGCCATTATATTATAAAGTCTACTATTTATATTGTTTAATTTTAGGTATATATTTGAATTTTGAAGGTGTTGCGTGGATGTATGCAAAATTTCACATTAGGTATGTATTACAAGAATCCTAATCATACCTTGACTATCTTGTCTAATGTATAGTGCATTTATAAGCAGCACTTTCCTAATGTGTTTGACAAATATGGAGTAGTATCATAACCAACCCAATAACATCCCTTTCATATAAATATATAATTTTTATCAAACAATCATAACTTGGCCTTCCATAAATTGTGAGAAAAAAAAAAAAGTGTCTAGAAACTTATCTACATATAAAAGATTCCAAGTGGGTCTCTTAATTAGACAAAGGACAATCTTTAATATGTGCAAATGAAATGATCCTAATTCCTATTCATTTCACACAGGACAAAGGCCAACCCCTTCTTCCTTGGGTGGACATGTAATCTAACTGAGATTTGGTGGTCCCTATAAGGACATATCTCTCACACGCGTTTCAAAAAAACCGGTGCACTCATCGGACGGCTGTAATTGTCTAATCAATTCACACTAATTTTGGAATTACTACTTTGACTATTCATACAATTCTTTGTTTTCTTTTAGAATTCAATAGTCTTATTTTATTATCTCCCTCTTAAGAGGGGAATATATGTGTATTGACAAAGTCATCCAAGTTGTTAAGTAGTAATTTTATTTTTTGGGTACTGACGTGTCATGCACTAGCACATGCAGTCCGCATCAAGAGGAGGAGAGGAGAGAACCTCCCTAGTGATCACATCATCTTGATTTTGATTTGGATTATTTAGCACCGTGTAGAGACAAAAAAATTGTGGGCCTCGTTTGCTAAAAGATTTTTAGTAATGTTGTTGTTTTGTGAAAATACTGATAGGAATGTCAATGCTCGACCCAATCCGCGAATACGACGCGAACCGAACACGGATTTTTTCGGGTTAGAGTTGGGCCTTAATGGGTTTGGGTCATAATCGGGTCGACTCGAAAGTAACACGATAAGAAACGTGTCATAAGCGGGTCAACCTGTGTAACCCACAATAGACACGTTTGACACGCCAATTTATTTGTGTTAACCCGAAATAACCCACTTAACATAACTCGTTTAACTCATATAACAAATAAATATTTATTTTATTTTAGATTTGTCAAATACCTTTTATATCCAATATATATTTTAAATTTAAAAATATAAGTAAGTAATTACAAAAATTTACAAGGGATATAATTGAAAATTGAAACTTTACAAACCCTAGAACTACTAATACTTCTTTTTTTTTGGCATAGAACTTGCACAAATGAAATTGGATGAACTTGTGGAAGATGTTATGAATTTGGACATCAATAAAGAATCTATGGATGATAATCATGGTTATAGTCAGGATTAGGATTAGTCTACTGTTTGCTCAAATTCTTTCAATATTGATACTTAGCATTTGGCAAGTTCCAAGGATATTATATTTTTGTTGAACTATGTTATTTTATTTTTGTTAAACTTTGTTATTTTGAATTTGGGTTGAAGTGTATGCACTTCTTTTAGAGTGTAAAGAACTTATTTCTAGATGAATGTTATATTTTTGTTGAACTCTATTATTTTGAACGTGGGTTAAAGACTTGAAGTGTATGCATTACTTTTTGGGACGTAAAAAAAATATTCCTAGATGGATGTTATATTTAATATTATGCAGGTTGAAATGGATTGTGTTACATTCGTGTCAGCCCAACATGACTCATTTATTAAGCATGTCAAATGGGTTGGGTTAGGTCAACCCACCTTATTAACAGGTCGTGTTAGGGTTAAAGGATTATGACACAATTATTAAATGGGTCGGGTTAGGGTTGAGCCATTCAGTCAAATACCTCTACCTCAACACGACACGAACCCGACACGCTAACCCGAATTGACACCTCTAAAAATACATGTAGGTGAAAAAATATATGGAAATACGTATAATGTTGTTTAAACACTGAAAACTATTGTTTAAACAACAGTAACAAACACCCCCTGTATTATCTAAAATGAACACTTTTGACCTATCAAGATTTTATTTTTTATATCTTAACATTATATATGCTATCAAATTTTAAATAATAAAACATAGATATGCATTTAGATTTATAATATTTAATCTCAATCATTAAATGGATTTACTTTAAGAATTGAAAATGCTTCTTTTTTTTTTTTTTTTTGGGGAGAATACTAAGTATTTTAACACACACATGAGAAGAGGGAAATTGAAAATGCTTTGATTGTGTTAATTAAGTTACATAGAAATTCTTGAACCTAAGAGTCATTTTTTCATAATTTGTTGGAACAAGACGGATATAATCCATGGTCAAGATTTCTTGGATTTAACAATTTATGTGTTATTTAAAATTTTAAATGATATAGTACTAGATAATAAATACACCATTAGATTTAATCTAAACCACAGAATGGATTCATTTCAATAGAGAGGATCTTTAATATCAATATGTTAAGTTATATTTAGAGTAACATCATTTTCACATGTCAATTTTGTTAAAAAATGTTCTAAGAATACAAGTTAATATACAGTTAGTGCTCTATCAACTAATATTTTTATATGTTTCAAAAAAATAAAGCTAAATTGTGCCCTAATATATATACATGCACGCACAACTAAAATAAACTTGTATTTGTCATGCAAGCAAAAGAATTATTAAAAAAAAATTTGTTGAAAAAAAAAAATATATATATATATATATATTAACATTTATTATTCCATAACTTATTTCTTTATAACACTTGTTTACAAAACTTTGATCAATGTCTCAAGAGTGCAGTTTAGTGGTAAGAAATCTTTGTGGATCATCATATCTACGAGTTCAGGAGTTACAGATTTAAATGGTAACAAGTCTCATTATTTCTTAGGCAATCCCACACCATACAAGAGTAGAGTTTAAGTGAGTAGAGAACAGTAACCACATGCGAGAGCCCTTTTTCTCTTGATTTTTTTTATTAAAAAAAAAAAAACCCCAAAACCTTTAATGGGGGGATTCCTTTTACTTGTTTGGGTTAGAGAATGAGTTGGCAATGCGCATGTTCAATTGTGGGGGGTCCACTCCACACACACACCCCTTGACCCCACACTTCCCACCTCCTCCACCGCCCACCCCAATATTCATTCTAAAATCGCATGCCTTTCTTGAAGAATTCAATATACATTACATAGGTATGTATGTACGTTTATGTTGTGTTGTTTGTGCTCTTCTGTAGCGTCAACATCGTGGGACACTTTTCCTTCCCAAACCCACTTGTGCTTCGTTTTTTGCATGGTTGGGTCCCACAATGAAAGATGCCGCCACATCTGACGGCTTCTATTCGCCGCCATTTTTTTTTTTTCAGTTCCACTACGTTTTACGTACTGTGCTTCTCTACGTACATGATGAACAATATATGTATCTATACGAATTGTTTCAGAGACTGTTTGTCTACAGAATCTGAGGAATGGTTGGAATAGTGTCAGTACGGTTCAATGTTTTTCCCAGTTCTTTCTGTGTAGTTGGATAGCATTTATATTATAGCTGCAGTAATTTATTGACTTTCATGCTCATCCACATGCTTGTTATTTCAATGATTGTCAAAATTTTGTAGGTAGATTGATTTTGAATTGGGTGGTAATACTGTTTAGATGTAGATGGATATAGCATTTATGTTATTGAGTATTGTTATAGTACTTTGTAGTCATTTCAATGATTGTGAAAATTTTATGAAAAATATTGTGTAGGAGCATGGAATTGCATGTTATGTTATTGTTTAGGAACAGAAGAGGAAGTGTGGGACTGTGGGAGTCACTTTTGAGAGTGTATATATATACTGACATGTTTTCATCTTAAAAGTGTTATAATAATTTTATAATCATATTGATTGAGACATAATGCTTAATTATACGTATCAAACTCTCTTTTAAGAGTAACACGACTGGTGGTTTTGGAAAAAATGATAACAATCATGTACCTGGTGTTTAGTGTCTATATATGCTTCTTAAATTTTCTTAAACACAATGGAGTACATCAAAATAGAATAAACTCCATTGTCTGAAAAGTCAACTAAAGAATATCATTAATCCAAATCTGACTTGCTTACTTCAATGGTTACGAAGCTTGAGTACGTACCTCATTGTGTCACACTTACACTGCATTTGACTCATTTTAAATGCTTGTAAAGATATAGAATCTCATGCCAATTTTCCATGCTCGAGGTTTGCCAACAGGGGATGTCATGTAGTCGGTCTGTGGTGCTTATCCAAACGCTGTCGTGAAAAATTTCGGACCATACGTTTTTTATTTTTTATAATTCAATAATTGGAGGTGAAAAATTTAAACCATAAATATTTTCATTAAAAATACTAAAAATATCAATTAGTTGAATTACAAGACTTATGGTTTCGGATAAGACATTAAATATTAATTATGGTATAGTTACATTTTTTTAATATAAAAATAATATTATAAATACAACATTCTTCATTGTTGAGCTAGCAAGTAATTGTCGACTCTTATATAAACTCAATACTGGTACAATTTTATATCTACCATTAACAACTTATTAATATTGGGAAAATTGTAGAAAATATTGTAAAATAATTTATAACCTAGACATGCATGTTTTAAAAATATGGTCCAGTTAACGGATGCCTTTAGAAAATTTGTTGATGAGTCATTTGAAGAAAGTTTTGATATCATTTTTATGGGAAATATAAAAAACTATAAAAAAAATCAATTACTTTTTTTTTCCCTATAAAAAGTTTCTAAAAATATTTTCTAAACCAATGCTCTTAGTACACTCATTAACTTTAACAGTAAAAAAAAATTTAATGTATCATTTTAAGAAAATTTTGATGTTACTTTCATTGAAAATATAAAAAGTTGCAAAAAAATAAGTTTCCATAAAAATTTTGTAAAAATATTTTCTAAACCACTGCGGTACATGTATTAACTTCATCATTTTTAGTAACTATAAAAGGTTGTTAGTTCCAGTTAACTCAACCAGTAAAGTTTTTTATGATTGAATAAGAGATCTAGGGTTCAATTCCCATTTGCACAAAAAACTGATTGGTGTTTTGATATAATGATAAAGAACTATCATCAAAAGCGAATAACATAGGTTGAAACTCTCTTAAAAAAAATTATAAAAGGTTTTTATATATGTGCGTGTGGGGCGCATGTGTTTTTGCTAAATGAAGTTAAAAGGAGATCGAAACCAAAGATCTAAAAATCTAAACCACCACTAAGACGGATTCAGATCTTCTAGAGTTCCTAGGCTACTCTACCAGGTAGAGTTTTTTAAATCTCCACCATTCTTTTAAAAATAAATGGCAAAGATGTCGCCACATCATTAATCCATTAATAAATCCGTAAATTTATCTTTCAAGAAGAAAAAAAAATTAACTCCTATTAATGTGCCGCAAAAACTCAAAATTCATCAACGCTTAAGCACTCCCATTTGAATCCTGATTCATCAAAGTTTATCTCTTCAAAATTAAATCATTCGTGGATAATTGTAAAGCAGTTGTTGCTTTAATCAACCTGGCTCTCAAGAATCAACCTTAAAAAAAAAAAAAAAAAAAAAAAAAAAAAAAAAAAAAAATTTATGGTTACCATTCCATCTCTTGATTTCAAGAGAAGGGAAAATGAATCAAAAGCCCCCACATATGGGTTTCTTTGCTCTTTTGACAAACAACCATGGATGATTTGATTTTACTTATATGGTTTATTTGCTCTTCCAATAAACATACATGGATGATTTGATTTTACCCTTGATTCAGGTAGGACTGTAGGAGAGCTTTTGTGTTTGATGATTTAAATAAAATAAAATTAAAAAAAGAAAAAGAAAAGTGGAGCTAAATAACTATTTTAGATGTGCTAAAACACAAAAAACTCCTATACAGCAATGGAGCAATAGCTAAAATTTTTTAGTTGAATTGCTACAGTGCACATCTATAAATAGATGTGCACTGTAGCTCACATGTAAAAAAAAAAAAAGTAATTTTTTATTCTCCGGGTACAATTTGCTTTTTTTTTTTTTTTTTCACCGGTCTCTCATTCACTCTCTCTCATTCAGCTCAGTGTTGATGCTCAGCTTCGCGATCATGTGCGTGAACGGTGCGTTTAGAGTTCAAAAGGATCTCTTCTTCGACGATCAAGAGCCAACGAATTTCGGATTCCTCTCCTTCCTTGGCAGCGCTCCCTCTTTCGCCACCGCACGTGTCAGACCCACGCTGCCTCTTCCTCTCCTTTGCTGTGATTGAGTTTTTTTTTTTTTAAATGTATTTTCATATGGGTTTGGTGGTTGTGGTGGTGGTGGTTGATTTTGGCTATGGTAGTGGTGGTGGATGATTTTGACAGTGGGTTTGTGGATTTTGGTTGTGGTGGTGGTGGATGATTTTTGCTTTGGCAATGGGTTTTGTGTACTTTAGCTATGAGTTTTGTGGTTTATGGTTGTGGTTGTGGTTGTGGCAGTGGCAGTGGGTTGTGCTTATGGTTGTCATGGCTGGTGGTTTGTGGTGACTGGTTGTGATGGGGTTGTGATGGTGGTTGTGGTTTTGTTTTGTTTTGTTTTTTTTTTTCTATGTTGTGTTGTGGTTGCCAAAGTAGAGTGGTGGTTGTGGCTGGTGGTGGTTGTGGGTGTGGCTGATGGTAGAGGTGGTTGTGGTTGGTGCTGTGGATGTTTTTTTGGGTAATGTGATATATTATTTTAGTGTAGGGGATATATTATTTTATTGTGATATTTAAATTATTTTATTGTATTGAAAGCTAAAATAAATCTACTGCTGCAGCATATGTGTAAGTAAAATAGATAAAATAACTTTTGGTAGAACTAAAAAGCTAAATTTTTAGCTCCACTGCTGTGGGTGCTCTTAGTAATCCTACATTGATAGTAGTGCTTTTTTCTTTTCTTTTTTTCCCTTTTGAAAGACAAATTTAAGAATGTATTAATGGATTGAGATGTGGTATAATCTCAAGCATTTATTTTTTTTAAAAATAGTGGAGATTTAAAAAACTCTACCTGATAGAGTACCTTAAAAACTCTAAAAGATCTAAATCCGGACCATTGCAAGAAGGACTTTTATATTTTTGTGAAGTACTTTGAAACTTAAAAAAGAAACTTCACCATCATCTTTCTCCCTCGTTTCACACTAAATTCTTTTGGGATAATTACACTTTACCCACATGTGATTTGCCTCTAATTCTATGTGCCTACCCGTGGTTTCAATTTTGACACTTTACCCACCTGAAGTTCAGTCCGTTATTGCTCCGTAACCCACCTCCCTGTCTGCCGTTACTCTAACACATAAACTCATAAAAAAAGAGCCTAAAACAGATTAAACACTGAAGAACGAAGAACACATCAAATTATTGAAGAACGACAGTACTCAAATATTTTCTTTTCCAACATTTCGCATACACACAAATTCAACTAAATACAAAAAATTTCATCTCAAACATCTCCCAATCTAGTAAATCAAAACCCAACCAAATCAATAATAAAACATCTAAATCAACTAAATACAAAAGCAATCAATAAGCGTGCAACGTACAGAAAACAATTCAAACAATTCATTTTTTTTTTCATCTGGGTTCTCACGCTCATTTTTTCTCTGCATTAAGCTTTTCTACTGGGTTCGGTTCTTTCATTTTCTACTTTTCTACTGGGTTATTTCATTTTCTACTGGGTTATTTCATTTTCTACTTTTCTATTGGGTTCTTTCATTTTCTACTGGGTTCTCTCCGATGGGTTTCATTTTCTACAACATTCTCTCTCTCATCTCATGGGTTTCATTTGATTTCCTTCGTTCTCGCATCTTTCTCGGTCTCAGCCTTCGTCTCGGCGGTTTAGAGCAGATCCAAGAAAAGGGCCGGCGGTGGTTTAGAGAGAATGGAGCTCGATCTCGGCCTTCGTCCCGGTCTCGGCCTCCGTCTAGGCCAAAATGGAGCTCGATCTCGGCCTCCGCCTCGATCTCTGCCTCCGTCTCGGCCAAAATGGAGCTCGATCTCGGCCTCCGCCCGGTCTATTGATGATTGCGAAATCCCTCTTCCTCTCTTTTTTTTAATCAACGATGGTGGTAGTGGGTTTGTTGACTGATCGGTGGGTTTGGTGACTGGTTCGATGGGTTTGGTGACTGATCGGTGGGGTGGATCTTTTGTTTGGTTAGCAGGGTGGTGGTTTGATTGTGTTGGTTAGTGGTGGTGGGATCTGGGTTTGATTGTGTTTTTTGGGTTTGATCTGGGCATGATTAGTTATACATTTTTCATTTTTGCCTCAATGTTGTTGTTGTGTTTTGCCTCAAGGAATGCTGTGAACCTTTGCATAAAAGAATAATACAAAGAATGCTAGAAAAGTTGCCAAGTTTTGAATTCTTGGAATCTTCTTGCAAATTTATGCTCCAAACTTATGTTTGAAAACCAATTTTCCTTGCTATTGTTAGTGGCTCTTGAAAACAATTCAAAGATGAAATCATTGCATTATTTACCAAACATCAGAATACAAAATTTAATAAGAATACAAAATCCGTTGGGTCAAGCACCAAATTTTTGGAGTAGCTCACTCAGTATTGGTTTACATACTTTCTCCTACTGCTCTGACAGCAAAACCCAACAATACAAAATCTGCCAATATTCATTAATTAAACAACAAGAAGTGTCTGTCCAAATGAAAACCCAGATGATTTTTGGTCTAATAAATAAGGTGGTGGGTAGCATTGTAGCATCTAAGCTCTCAGGTGGGTGAGCAAACGTGGATGAGAGTGTTTTGCTGGAGAGGAGTGTTTGATCCATTTTGTGTTTTGATTTTGAAAGAAAACGTGTTAGAGTAACGGCAGACAGGGAGGTGGGTTACAGAGCAATAATGGACTGAACCTCAGGTGGGTAAAGTGTCAAAATTGAAACCACGGGTAGGCACATAGAATTAGAGGCAAACCACAAGTGAGTAAAGTGTAATTATCCCAATTCTTTTTCTTTGTATCCATCCTACCTAATATCAACTAGTTCTACCCGTCAACAAATGGCTCCTCATGTAGCTAGGACAACCCAAACTAGTATATTGATAATTTTAGTTCATGATACGTATTACAAGAACCCATCAACCAAACACACCTGCTGGATAACAACATTCCATTCTTATCACTTATGGTGCTTTTGCTCTCTTTTTGGTCAAGTTTGGTACATGATTGATTGATTGATTCAGTCATGCCCTTGGATGCCCGCCACGTCCTTGTGGAAATTAGAATTGACTCTGATATCGAACACAGTCAATCGTATATTTTATTTCACTATTTTTTAATTTGTGCAATTATTAGTGGTCCATATTTTTTTTATCTTATATAACCTTTTATTTGGTAAATATCTTATGTAACCTACTACTCCACGGACCCAGGTGGGGCCCGGGCCCCTGGTCCAATTTTTCTTTTTAGTTATTTTATGTTTAATTTTTGTGTTAGGTTCTACTTCCAAAACTTTAGCTCTCCATTTCCTTCTATAAGCCTAGTTAGCATCATCCAAATAACAACTACCTAACTTAAAAACTTAACAAAAAAATAAAAACATTCACAATGATGACTAAATTTTTTGCAATTATAGTAAGCTAGTATAAATACCAGTTGACTGTAATAAGTTGTTAAAAATAAGATAAAATATTTTATTAAGATTATATCTCTTCCTTCAATTAAAAAACTCAAATTCTCTATCTTCCTTTATTATTTTAATGAGTTATTTATATTATTTTAGATGAAGTGATAAAAAAATAGAACATTTGATATTGGATGTATTGTAAAGTGAAGTGATAAAATAGATAAAGTAGTTTTTTAAGATGCTAAAAGTTAAAATTTTTAGCACCATCACTATGAATGCTCTAACTTTAACAATAACCAGAAAAAAAAAAAAAAAAATCCTAACCAGCTTAGTATTAAAAAAAACATTATTTTGTTGTTGTTTTTATTTTTGCCTTTGTTGATAAATAATTGCATTCTTCATATATTTATAGACAATAATTTTGAGTATTTATAATTTTTTAATACTATATAGATTAGATCTCGCAAGCTTAAAATCTTAGGACCGTCCTTCCTTTGAACTGATCAGTGTATTGGTCACTGCGTATATTTTGAAATTAAGTGTGCAATTAGTTTTGTCCAGTCTCTACAATTACTCTATCAGAACTACAGAGCCAAGCAAAATTTGAGCATTTGGTGGCCCAAGGGGGAGAGCATGATTAGGTATGCTAATGATTTCAGAGCAGTTTGTCCAGAAAGATAGCCAGGTGGGTCCTATATTGTTTGATGGATGGGTGGCCCATTTCATCAATCAAGGCCCATGATTACAAAGAGAAATTGAGCAAATCAGGACCGTTCATTATATATTCTCCTTAAAGATGTGACCGCATGTTGCCAAGTGCGTAGTGCTCAGACCACGGCCCACGCGCGGGCCAGTACTCACTACTCAGTAGCCATACCAGCACCACACATCACATCCATGGATCGATCTAGCAGTGTACACTATTATATTATATCTAAGGGAGAAGTGACAAAAATTACAATGCATGTACAATTGTCATTGTTATGCAAGTCATATTTTCTGGAAGAAAAAAGGCATTCCTTCGAAATCATTTTGAATAATAAGGTAATAAAAGTTTTTTTTTTTCCCCAAGCCTTCAATGGAAATATGCTTCTTTACCATAAAAGAGTATATGCTTTGTTGGACCTTAGCAATTGCCGACTAATGTCCTAAGATAGTTATCAAAACTTAAAGTGTCGGCATTCATCACTGGTTTCAGGTATTAGGGGATGAATTTCACGTGCCTTTGAATTGGTATATACAAATCCGTTTTTGAAAAAATTTTATCAGAAATTGAAAAAATTGTCAAAACTTTTTCAATTCCCGATAAAGCTTTTTCTAAAAATGGTATACTATTATGTGTTTTTAGGGTACACGTAAGTAAAATCTTTTATAGAATTAATTCTTCAAAATTCTGACAATCATGTACATGCATGTCTTGGAGCTCTGGTACCCTTAAAACTGTGATCCACGCACACTCTAAGCATGATAACATGTTAATAATTGTAACCAAATTATTAAAGTAAATCACTTTAATTTACATACTCATCAATTTTCAATAGTAGGTCAAAATTAATCACCTATCTCCCCTAGATATATGCAATAATTATAAATAAGTTAATTATAATATCACTCTACCTACAAAAGGGCTTTAATTTGTCGATCGAGTCTAGTTGTACCCTTCATACAATTGGCATTTCATATTTGTAGCCCAGTGGCAGTGAGGGTCTTCTACTATGATCCTTTTCTTTTTTCTATTTTGGTGTTTCCCCTAGATGTGACTGGGAAATTAAGACACTCACTCCTTTAATTTATTGTCCTCATTAATTAGGATAAACACCCGTGAATTATTAATAGCAAAAGGTATATTTTACAATTAATTAACTGGATAAACCTTCATGTTAGTGATAGTAACATTAACCTTCCCGTATGATTATTCAAAGAAGCAAGACCCACCTCTTATTATAGAATGTTTGGCCACATCATTGTGATAGTTAATTACTTGGCTGCCACCATACTTTCCAAGCCTATGTTAAAGGGTCACTTTCCATTATGAAAGAAATACGTTTTGTCAATTCACCTTTGTGGGGTTCCTGGGGGATGTAAAATTTTACGTGTACGATTTTGGTTTTGAATTGATTCTTTTTTTTTTTTTTTTTTAATTAGACTCTACTTTTGGGTACTTATGGCTTTGCATTCATTATTTGAATTAAAAAAGAAGAACAACAATTGAGTAGCCAAATTGGGATGCTATCAATGGAATAGAATTGAAGGAACATTGGTCTGTTGAATGGTTCAAAGTTATGGGAAAGCAACCCAAACCCAATATGTCCTTTCTTTTATGCAGTTCAGTTCTGGCATGCAATGAAGCCATGAAATTAAAGTTTCCATTAGTCACTCCCTATAGTTATACTGGTTTATGTTTTTAATGTCCGTGTCATATAGAGTGTTATTTCATTGAAAATTTTAAATGTGACAGTTAATACAACTTTAGATTTATAATATTTAATATAAATTAATTATAGAAAAAATCCATTCCAATCCAAGAGTATTCTCAATTCTTTATGCATCTCATATATATTTATGCATGAGATTAAAGGAATTCCTTTATATATAATCTGTCGCATTATAACAAACAGTAGTCACCATGGCCAAATAGTGAATAATTATTTCCCCCATTAGTCATACCCTAGCTTCTGTCACAGTCTACAAGACTACTAGCTAATATTATGAATAAGGAACACATGCATTTGTGGATCCTGAGTCACACTTTAGTCACACTTTTATATGCTCCATGCAAAAAGGGTTTGTACTGATAGTAGAATTATTGGAGTCTGGTTTCTGTCTCAACAAAAGCTATGTCAGTTTGTTTTAGCCGCTAATCCAATCTTTTCATCAGCTTTTAAAATGGTCGGTAACATAGTCAGCTTAGGTTTGCCTACTTAATTCTCTTAGATGTCAAATCCTTTTAAGTTCTTGGTCGTAGGAGTTTGTTTTCATTGGTATAATATATTGAACTTAAAAATAAGTTGAACAAACATACAATTTAATCTAAATGAAAAGTAATATTAATTTTTTAAAGTTACATATAAACCAACGAAATAAGTATTACAACCTGAAAATGGATTATAGCCTTATAGGCGACATGTCAAAGATTTGAAATTAAGAGAAGTGAAGAAAAAATTGTTAGATATATATATATAAATATATATATATATATATATATATATATATATATATATATATATTACTATATATATGAGTTTTAAGGAATTTATTCCATCAAAATCATTTACATTATGAATTTAAAATAATATTTTAGATCTGATAATTTCAAATTTAAATTTCAAATTTACATACTAGTATATTTGAAATTTACCTCATGAATTTCTTCAATTGGAGACAGTTGTGTTTTCATACTTTGTTCAAAATCATAGTGGTCGTCAATTAAGAAAAACACATGTAAATCAAATTACAATAATTCTTGGCAAAATATTCAATGTTTGACCCCTTCATAAAGTGTACCAATTGTAACCCACAAAAGAACAGTAAATGTTTTTATGTTTTTTTATTTTTATTTTTAAATGTAAATATCAATGTAGCTAATATTAAAATACACGACATGCAACTATGCAAGTTACTGCCAAAAAAAAAAAAAAAAACCTTGTACTTCGGTATAATGAGAACTGAAAAGCCAATTCTTTGTAAGTTTCTTCTTTTTGGTTTTATTAGTAACAATTTCAATTGCAGAAACCAACGAACCAAATTAACTTTTTTTTTTTTTTGGCTGAATGAATAAACAAGTTCAATTAATTAGTCCACCTCCACGGTTGTATGACTCAACCAAATTGAGCAAAAACCTCACAAAGATGAAAGAAATGTGGCTGACCGAAAAAATATGGACAAAATCTGACGTCTCCTACTTTTCTGGTCAGAAAGTAGAAAGCCACCGGTACCACCAGAAGATGTCTTCACATTTCACAAACCCACCTACAAAGTTTTACATAATAACTTTAAAAAAAACATACATAACATTCTATAGAGTAACAAAACTTTTTTTTTTAATAGATATATAATAAGATTTTAAATAACTAAAGAACACTTTTGGTTTTTTGATTATTTTCATTTTGATTCTTTATGTTTCAAAATTTTCATTTAAGTTAATTTTTCTTTGCCTCTTTATGCTTTAAAATTCATTTTGAACCTCCACATTTCAGCCCTTCATGAAATTGAAATGTAAATAATCAAATAGAAAATTGAATTAAACGTAATGGGTAAAAATGAAAATTTTGAAAAATAAAAAGTTAATATAAAAATGAACCAAACGTAAATTGCCAAAATGAAAATTTTTAAATGAAAATAATCAAAATAATTACAACCTCAAACTTTAAAGGTCAAATATGTATTTTAGTCATTTTAAAACTTATAAAAACATTATTCTTATTTGAAAATAAATAATTTTATTAGTTGAGTTAACTAAAAGTCACAAATTATGTTAACCGGCCGTAAGGAAAAAAGAGTGAATACATGCGCGCCTTAAACTAATTATTATTTAATTTACAAATAGTGTGAGTGAAAATACACTCAAATAATTAGAATATAATAGTATTTTACCCTCTCTCTCACATTCTCATATACAGTACAAACAGCACATAAAGCAAGGAAGGGACAAGCAGGGTGATACATACATAAGACGTCCACCCAAACCGTCTTAAACATTCCTTTTCCTGCTCTTATAACCAGTTTCAAGGAAAGGAGCTCATTTTTACTCTCTTTGAACACACCATTTCCTTATTTCCCTTATCTTCTTTCAGTTGCAACATCCATGGACACTGCTCAATGGCCACAGGTAGATAGATCTATATCACTTGGTCTTTTGGTTTTCAATTCTGTACACAAGGCTGTAATTTTCTTTCTTTGTCTTGCTAGCTAGCTTTTCTAGATGTTTATTGGGTACTTTTTTTGGTAAAAAAAGATGATGGTGTTCATGGCTAGTGTGTCTAAGTCCCCACCTATTTGGATTTAGTTCTTATCAGTTCTTCAACATGTATTTCACTTTATCTTTCTCTTTTGTGTATATGATAAAGGAAAAGAAACCCTTTTTTCTTTTTTAAGTGTAAAAGCATCTAACTTGTTTTGCTTTACTTGTTTTGTTTGTTTGTTTAGTTTCCGATCTTTCCTTGATCTTGAAGTTCTGGTTTTTTTTCTTTATGTCTGTTTTCATTTTTTTCATTTTTTCCTTTTGTTTGTTACTGTCGTTCTATAGGAGATTGTGGTGAAACCAATAGAAGCGATAGTCTCCAACACATGTCCAAAGCCTGCAAGTATAGAAAGGAAAGCAAGGCCTCAGAAAGAACAAGCCCTAAACTGTCCAAGGTGCAATTCAACTAACACCAAGTTCTGCTACTACAACAACTACAGTCTCACACAGCCTAGATACTTTTGCAAGACTTGTAGAAGGTATTGGACTGAAGGTGGTTCTCTGAGAAACATTCCTGTTGGTGGGGGTTCAAGAAAGAACAAGAGGTCAGCCTCTTCTTCTTCTAATTCTTCCTCCTCTAATACTTCATCAAAAAATAAGCTTCCTGATTTGGTCACACCCCAAAGCCTGTCACAATCTTCCACTCAAAACCCTAAGATCCATGAAGGTCATGATCTAAACTTGGGTTTCCCAACCACACAAGATTTCAGAACTATCACAGAATTGGTTCAAGTACCTAGCATTAATAATGATAACAGCAACAAGAACCAAATTTCTGGTACTTCTTCTACTACTACCAATACCACTACTGCATCTCATCAACTTTCTGCTTTGGAGCTTCTTACTGGAATTACTTCAAGGGGTTTCAATTCCTTCATGCCCATGCCAGTTCAGGATCCAAACTCAGTTTATACATCTGGGTTTCCTCTAGTACATGATTTCAAGCCAACTCTGAATTTCCCTCTGGATGGCCTTGGAGTTGGAAGTGGGTATGGGAGTTTCCAAGGTGTTCAAGAGAACAGTGGCAGGCTTTTGTTTCCATTTGAAGATTTGAAACAAGTCTCAAGCACCACAAATGGTATTGAACAAAACAAAGAGCAAGGAGATTCAACTGGGTATTGGACTGGGATGCTAGGTGGTGGATCATGGTAAAGAAAGATAAAAGATAGCCTGGGTTATTTTTGGTTTTTTTTTTTTTCTTCTTCTTCTTTCAATTATGGGTCTTAATTAACCTTCTATTAATTGGTGGGTTACTTGTCTGGATTTTTCATAGCTAACAGA